>CM036249.1:20358664-21579914 GCA_020698575.1 Bostrychus sinensis | reverse complement strand
GAGTCTGCATCTACTGTTAAGGAATCTGTAACAACAGATACTCATCTAACTTCACCAATAACAGGAGAGGTCACCTCCAATCAGTCCACAACTGAGACATCCAGCAAAGACACTACATCTGCAACAGTTTCATTATTGTTCAGTACTGAGAAGCCATCAGAAATGCCAACTGTTGGTGTCTCAACCGATCATGCTGTAGGGGCTGTGCCTTCACGCATGGCTTTGGTCATGTCATCCACTCTCAGAGATGACATTTCCAGGCAAACTACAATGGTAGAGTCTCTACCACCTGTCACAGGAACAACACTTTTTCTTGAAGAAACTTCATTGCTCAGCAGTACAGTTGCAGAAGGTTCACCAGACAAAACTGATGATTTTACAAAGGATTCTCTGTTTACAGTAACTAAAGTTCCAGCTTTTTTCACAACAAAGTCTCCACACGTGTCAAGCAGAACTACAACCCCCACAATATCTGAAGTAACTTCTACTGAAACAATGGCGTCTACAAAGCCAGTTGTCATTCAAGCTTCATTACTGTACAGCACTGAGAAACCAGTATTAACCTCTGAAACACGTCAGACTGGAACCCCAAGTGGTCAAAATGTCACATCTGTGGCCTCTATTGTGAATTCATCAGAAGATAATGGGTTAGGTGATCCGACTTCTGATATGTTCACTACAAGTTCTCCCATTTCGCTATTTTCTACTGTATCATCACTGTACAGTACAGACAAATCAACACCAGTATCCATTGTAACCCAATCAAGTAGCATATTTTCAACAGCAACTGATAAATCCACACAGACACAGGGAGACGTGTCAGTGACATCCTCTTCATATGTGTCGGTGGAAAGCAGCTCATTTGGAGAAGCAACAGGTAAAACAGAAACATTTATTTCACTTTCAGCAACATCAGTGCAGGTTTCCTCACAGGAGGTAGAAAGTTTTTCATATACACCACCACCAGTTGAAATTACAGACTCAACGAAAGCTATATTTTCAACTGAACACATAACAGAGTCATCTACCCAAACACCAGCTGTTACAATTACTGATAGTGACACCAGTGACTTCACTACAGCAAGTTCCAGCTCTGTCCACATCCAGGACGGATTAGCACCAATGTCCACACCCATACCTTCAATTACATACCATGGTATCACAGACCAGCAAGTTGTGATAATTACTCCCAGCAATGACCAAGCTAAAACTGACCAAACCGAACAAACGCCTACTATGATTTTGCATCCATCAACCAGCAAATCAGTGATATTTACTGAGGATAGTACTGATGAAAATAAGCTTTTCTCCACTATTTTAAGCAACATTTTAAAAGAAACCCTCCCATATGAGCCTGTCACCAAAGATGGCAGTATCATTGATGTAGATATAGTTTCTGCAGTTGTCTCTTCTCCCATTTACCCAACAATTCAGACAGAAGAAGTTGGAGGCATTAAGGCAGTTACAATGACTCAAAAGCTAATGCTGACAGAGGAACCAGAGGGATCTGGATCTTATGCCACAAACATTTTTACTTCTACACCAGCTTTTTCATCCACCACTCATACACCCCTATCATCTGTATCTATTGATTATAGAAAACCATCACCTGTGGATTTTTCTAGTGCAGAGAGGTCAAGTGAGGAGTCATTGTCATCTCAAGCTTTTCCAGCAACTGCTGTATCCACAGAGTCAAGCTTTGAGAGATTGACCCCACAGCACTCTTCTGGCCATACTACTCTTGGTCCTATCGCTGAGACATTCACCTCTTCTGTGTTCCCTTCTAAAGTTTTGACTCAGACAACACAGGCCTATATAGACATGGTTGAGAAAGAAAAAGTCACAACACTAGCACCCAGCACCACCACAAAACCTGCAGTCAGTGCTGCATCACATGCCACAGGAATACCTGAATCTAGCTCACCAAAATCAACCAGTGAAATATTTCCCTCTTTAATTGATGACACCACACTTGGATCAACCACAGAAATTTCTTCAACGCATGTGCCACCAGAGATTTCTTCAACAGAAAATCAAGCCACATGTGTAGGTCCTTCTCAGCTCACCACTTCCAGTGGAATTTTATCAACCACGGTATATCCAGAGACCACAAGTCACCAGACTCCCTCTGCATTAACAAAAAATAGTACGGTGATGGAAACACTTTCTACAGTGGCTGTGTCCTCTCAACAAATCCATTCAAAAGCAGTAGGAATTAAGTTTGTGACTACCTTTGTTCCAGACACAACACCACCTGAGGTGTCCTTCCAACATGCCAGGTCAGAGATTGCATCTACTCACTATCCTTTTTTTGAAAGCTCCTCAGAGAAAATCAGATTCTCCACAGTAGGCACAGTTCTGCCCAGTCTTGATTCTACTACAAATTCTGCTTTTTTAACTCAGACTAGACACATACATTCAAAAGATAAAACACCAGAAACATCTGTTATTCAATTGTTGTCCTCTCCAAGTTCAGCTGAAACAGTCACAGAGGAATCAGCACTGCCACTAAAGACGACTCTATTCACAACTGAGTCTTATTTATTCTCCAGTACAGAACCACCAACAGCACCATCTGTCTTGTCTGAAGAGACGGTAACAATGACACCCAAAACTGTGAAAACAGAGACTAAACATACCACTTTTTCACCTGATGTTACTAAACAATCAAGTACACAGACACAAAAAGTAACAACAGACGTCAGTTCTTCAATGACAACACACAGGAAACCTGTCTCTGTAACAGATGATAGTATTATTTTCTCAGTGACAATGCCAGTTTCAGTGGAAGAATGGCCAACGAAGACAACTGTGGAGCCAGACCCATACATAACAACACAGGGTCCTCAAACAACTCCTTCTTTAGATGACATGTTAAATATATCGAATGAAGCCCCAGATTATGGTAATATTGGCCAGGTCGAAGCATTGCCAGAATATCTCACAACTGGAACAACAACCACAACTGACACATTAACCACTGAATCCCCTGAAATAGCAACAGTTACTGCAGTGATGCTAGCCTCAACAGCAGCCATCAGTGAAGTGGATTCCTCTACCTTGGAGAGCAGTAGTTCAGAGGAAAACATAACCCCAGCAACAACAACTGATGAAACAACTGAGTCACACTCTGTCTTCAGTACAGTAACTCCGCCTACTATAAGTCTCTCTGGAGAGGTGGCAATGCCTATGACTAAAGGAACACCATTAGAGAAGCACTCTTTATCCCCAGATGAGATCCAAACAGTATTTAAGGATCAAACAACAATTTCAGAAGAGTCAGAAATCTCTGCAGCACCTACTTCAGGGTCTACAACAATGGCGCAAGCTGAAGTTCAAACCCAACCAACAGTTAAATCTGTACCCATCACCCCTTTGTTATCTTCAGAGGAGATTGATGATATTAATGGAACTAAGGCACCATCACTAGTTGAAGGAGAACCACAAATAAAAGGAGATAAAACAACGGCAGGGACAGTTGTGGATTTGGGCCACACTGTTATGGGTGAAACAGTTGAAATTCCAGGTATATTTATGCAGTTCATAAATGTGCCATTACACTAATATGTTTGTAGGAAGATTTTTAATGCTGTGGTTTATGTTTTAGGATTGTACTCATGTACAGAGAATGTTTGTCTCAATGGTGGATCCTGCCACAAGACTGGCAGTATCTACGTTTGTAGTTGTGCCCCTGGTTACAGTGGTGCTCACTGTGAAACAGGTAGGTGCACCAAGAAATTTATTCCACTGTAGACTTTTCTGTGTTTGCATCATCATTCTCATTCCTACATATTTCTTATGTAGAACTCGATGAGTGCCATTCCAACCCTTGTCGCAATGGAGGGACATGTATTGATGGTGTGGCTAGCTTCACATGTATGTGTCTCCCAAGCTACACTGGGCTGTATTGTGAGGAAGGTACGTTTGGCAATGTTTTTTGCCTTTCCATTACAAGGTAAAAGGATTATAGTCATCTACCTTATCTGTTGTTTTTGGCGTTAGAATGGTACTATTAGGTGTATTTTCCTTGATTGTGCAATGATACTATAATGTAATTACTCACCTGACTCCCTGGGGCATGCAACAAAAGAATAGACTGATTCAGTTTTAATGCTCCACAGACCCCTAACAAGTCTCAACACAAATTCAAGTCATTTGTTGAGTTTTAAAGAACAGCATCTTTATCTCCCAGGCTGTCTAGTGGTATTTCAATAGTACAATAAATTCAGAAATTGTAGATGTAGTTAAGCTTAAGTATATTTGAAGAGTGCCTCTTTCTCAAATTGTACTTTGTTCTTCGTTGTTTTGTACTGTGATTTCAGATGTATTTAATCCAGAGGGTTTGAGCCTGTGCTCGAATATTTTGACCAGGGTCTACACCCTAAATATTGTCAAGATCAGTCATCACTGAATCACGCCCATATTATGTACTCAAACACAGCTGCCTGCCGAGAATGCCTTGCCAAAAAAAAGATGACTTTGACTTGAAAAAAATCAACAACTCACTACACTTATAATACAATTTAAAGATCAGAATTTATTGGAAAAAAATACAATATTACATTATAAATAAATAAAGTCTTGTCTGAGACTTAATTTGCAGTAATTGTGGTATTACAAGTTATACCAGTTAACTGCATTATACCACTTTATCTGTACTTTTTCTATATTCAAATACTGACTGGTTTGATCAGTGTTCAGTGAAATTAAGCATCACTTTTGCTTCCTATCCCAACAGATACTGAAACTTGTGACTATGGCTGGCACAAATTCCAAGGACACTGTTACAAGTACTTTCCACAGCGAAGAAATTGGGACACTGCTGAAAGAGAGTGCCGTATGTATGGGGCACACCTCACCAGCATCCTCTCTCATGAGGAACAACAGTTTGTAAACCGTGAGTTAAAGATTATATAATGGACTGGATAGTGAGAATTAAATTTATATTGCTGGTCAAAATACACTTATGTATATATGACAGTAAGAAAAAATTAAGTTTTACTTCTTTATACAAGGTCTTGGACAGGACTACCAGTGGATTGGCCTGAATGATAAGATGTTTGACAATGACTTCCGGTGGACTGATGGCAGACATGTGGTAAGAGAGCTTGCTTTAGGGTTTCAGTGACAATGTTTAGACAAACACTAGCATGCGTAGACAGGTATGGTCCTCCCTAACCACAAATGGTGTCAGGGGGCAGACTGTGGGGGATGGGCCATGAGACAGGGTAGCACACAGATGGACTGCACCTGTACTCAGCTGCAGAAAGAAAAAAATGCCTCATGACTACCAAGGAGGTCTGGGTGGGTGGTCACTCCAGTGAATTTGAATACAGTATAGTAATTGTTGTATTAAGAATTATGTTATTGTTATGAAGTAGCACTGACTTACGCCCCACTTGACCAAGGAAGAGCAATAGAAATGTATGAATAACTGCATGTGTTAAGGGTTTAATTATTTTGAGTTATTTTAGAAATCTGCATGGGTTATCCATTTTCTTAATTTGTAAGTGAGTAGAGCAGGAAACTTATGTGTTTAAGTGTAATGACACAGGAGCAGAGCCCCGGGGCATGACTGGAGGGGTCACAGCTTATCAGAGACTGTGTGAACCTGGAAGAGTGCTGAAAGAGTACAGCTCACGGTGGAAGGGCTCACAGCTGTGTGTATACTGTACCTATGTGTAAACGCACATTTAAGGATGTGGAATGTTGTGGCTGCCATAATAACAAGGTTTAAGAAATTAGCCACTGTTAGGAAGGTGCCCTAGATAGTGATTTACTGTGGCATAAAATGCAATTTTCACTGCAGTAATTCCCATGTTATTTGACCTTTCAGTATAAATACGTACTCAATTAATGCTAAGCAGTTCAAAAAATTATCAACTTCATGTTGCACCAAACCAAACAACTAGTACCTCCATCTTGTGGCCACTGTTAAAATCTCAAAGCAAAATAAAGTTGCCTTTGTGTTGTTTACTGGCTGTATCTTCTTTACTTATAGTATTACATTACATTTTGAAAACTTTTTACATCTGTATTTTATTTTGTTACAAAACTCCATGCAAATTCAACTTATACTTATTCTGGATATTTTTTTTTACTTTTCAGCAATATGAAAACTGGAGGCCCAACCAACCAGACAGTTTTTTCTCCTCTGGCGAGGATTGTGTAGTGATGATTTGGCATGAGGATGGCCAGTGGAATGATGTTCCTTGCAACTACCACCTTACATATACTTGCAAGAAAGGCACAGGTGAGAAAAAATTCCCCCCAAAAATTCCATAGCTGAAAAAACAGAATGGCTTGTATAATGCTGGGAGCCTTATCTTAATGTTGTGTTTTGCAGTGGCCTGTAGCAAACCCCCACTTGTGGAGAATGCTCGGACCTTTGGGAAAAAGCGGGATAGATATGAGATCAACTCTCTGGTGAGGTACCAATGCCGAACAGGTTTCATCCAGCGACATGTGCCTACTATCCGATGCCGTGGAGATGGACGATGGGATATTCCCAAAATAACTTGCATAAACCGTAAGTAAACTAATACTGCAGTGTTTTCTTACACCAACACTTTATACTGTATTCTCTACAAAGAAATTATTTTCTTTATTTTCTAGCATCAATCTATCAGAAGGCCTACTACAGAAGGCACCAACACAAAAGTCTCTACAGCATCAACAACTTTAAACAGCGGCCAGATGAGCTTTCACGCTTCCAGTATCCTCTTTATCGCACAAAAAGAGATCGGATCGAACGACACAACAAAAAGAGATAAAAACAATGGGACTCTGAGAACAAGCGAAAGGAGAAGCACAAATGAAAAAAAAAAAAAAAAATCAAAAACACTAAGTGGAAAACTGAATTGTTCCATTTTGAATGACAATGGAACCCTATGAAGTCCCTTCTATTAAGAAGCAGTGTTTTTGCCATTGCTGATTTGGATGAATTGACTTTTTTGCTTCTTAAAGGAAATGGACAATTTTTGCTACAGGGTTATTAAAAAACAGATTAATAAATAAATGCCTTGATTTAGAATCACCATAAAATGATATAGCGCTTATTACATAAAGGTTTGTTTTAAGCAAGACAATGTACAGATTTTTAACTGCTTTCCACCACAAGTATTGCTTCTGTATCATAAAGTCTGGAGACAAGTTCACATAATTAAATGTTCTCCATATGGGGCAGCTTTAAAAGGGTGCCAATTTTTCCTCAATGCTCTAGTACAATAGTAAAGTAAGTAAATCATTCATCTCTGCAATCTTAAACGAGTGCGTTCTTAGTACTTGCTTAGAACCAAAATTTGTCATGAGTGCATATCGCTTTCAATGAGTGCAGGTATTTGAAGCAGCTTGTATATTATGATCTGTCTTCCACAATCACACACCAAGCATTATCCTGTCTTTGTAACTATTGTGCCTTGGCTAATAATCACTGTATTAGTTAAACTTCCTTTCTGCTACTTGGTCAATCAGCCAGTAAGAGAATGTATTTTATGAAATACTCGAAAAAGACTTGAATGAAATGGCTGTAAAGGCTCAGATGCATTTAATTTATTTTCAAGCTGCTCTACAACTCCTGGTTTGATCCTAACAGGCGATGACCCTGAAGTGCTCTTCATGTTTTATTGTATTATTTTGGAGATGAGCAACATGTGTGGACTGTTTAAACTGGACGCTCTGAAGATAAAGCAATGACTTTATATATTTTTAATGCTCAGAGTGGACCAAAGAAATTGGAAGGCTCCGTCAGCTGCAGAAATATGCATCTGCATTTAATGTACAAGCGGATGCTCATAGGAGTCTCCAGCATTTTTCATACAAAAGTGTTTGTTTTGTCTGCCTGTGAATGTGTGTTTTTGCATTAATGTGCACATATCTATATATTTATAACTTTTACAATGTGAATGTCTGGGATGTTTGTGAATTATTTTTTAAACCACAAAAGAAATAAATACATTGGTATTAATGTTTGTAACAACCTGTTAAATGGTCCCTCTAGTCTACCTTAGAAGGGCTTTCTTTACAATGACAGGAGTGCTGCACTTTGATCAGCAGGTGGTGCTGTCAGACTAAGCTACCCTGTCATGGAAAAAGCAACATACATGCAGTACTTAGAGCTACACAGTAGATTGTATTTTAACAGTTCCTTCTCATACATCAAATCTGCAGGTTTTATTTTAAACATTTTTACACAGAAATAATTAGACACATGAAATGTAAGAATTTAGGCTTATGTAAATAGATAAGTAGATAGAATCAATTTATTACATAATTACTCATCCATCAATGAAAATGAGTTAGTATGCTGCAACTAACTGATTCCCCAAATATAATGTACTGTCCTGACAGGCACACGCTTCAGATAACTGCAACAGTTTGCATGAAACGTGCTTGCACTTATATCCTTAAATACAGTGTTGGGAGTAACGCGTTACAAAGTAACGAGTTACAGTAACGAGATTACATTTGTCAATAATGCAGCAGGTAACGCGTTACTTTTGAGCCGCCAGTAATATTTTTACAGTCACTAACAAAATACCCATTTAGTTACTCGCGTTAGTCACCACAGTCAGTTTCATTTACCTGCAGCTTACCGCGAGGACACGGAGTGAAAATGAAACAAACATTAAACAATTAGCGTTAATACGTTTAATACTTTCATTTCATCCGTTCCTTCCTCTGCTCCTCCTCATGCGCGCCGCGGCCACTCGTCCTGTCCGCGCGCTGATCACTCTCTGCGCGTGTATCGGGGTGCATGTGTGTGTCAGGTGCATGTGTGTGTCAGGTGCATGTATGTCAGCTGCCGTTCCTGTCAGCGGGGACAGCCGGGAAAGAAGAGACGTGCACCGCTTTGGCGCTAACAACAAGCGCATTTTAACCTCAATGTAGTGACACAGGCGCCCAATCCCCGTGTTTTTAGTGATGTGAGAAAGCATGAACGCTGCACAGGGACAGGCACAGGGGCAGGTGAATTTAAAGGGCAGTATTCGCAGTGTCAGGCTGCCCTGCTGCTGAAATGGATGCAGCTAAAACTCTGCTTTAACCTCTGTATTAGAAGAGTAATAACAGTGCTGCTAAGGGCAATAGTGAGGCTATAGACTATTTCTATTTAGAATTGGGTTCATTTAGGACTATAGGCCTATATCTCACTTGCTGTTAGGATGCAATCCAAAAGTAAAGTTACTAAGTTATTTTCATTAACTAAATAAAGTAATATATTACTTGTTAAAAGAGAAACTAGTAATCTCTAACTAGTTACTTTTTATGAGTAACTAACCCAACACTGCTTAAATCACAAACCAAATGTTCTGCAGTGCTGCAGTGCATATATTTCCAGCTCCACTATGTAATTTACATTTGTCCAGCACTTCTGTATCTTCCTAAATCTGACCCAATTCCCATGGATCCCTACATTCAGTCTTTCAAGTCTGTGTCTTTGTTTCTGCATAATGTAGTAGTGGGCTGGCTGTCTGGCACTTCACGTACAATGTGAATGAATAAATAAAAGTGAGGAGACTCTAATCTAAGGGCCCCTGAATGACATGGGTTCATGCCAGATACATGGCCTCTAATTTGGCTGCTTGGATCCCACCCCTAAACATACTACTTCCTGTTAATCAAACAAAGGGCTTTGGAAAGAAAGAGGTAGGCTCAGAATTGTACTTACACTTTTTTTTTATTTCATGTGGGTTTGATCAACATGGTATATGGATATACAATACAAAAATTGTATCACTTTTTATTTTGTGTCTGCAAGTATGACAAGTGCCATGATGTTTGAATTTACAAATAATGCAGCCTGAAATACAGTAGGTTAGAAGATATGTTGGAAAAGGCAAAGTAAAATAATGCATGACAAGTGTATTTCTATATTTGTGGAGGTTGTGATCCACATGAAATATGACAACCAATTTGAAAAATATCAAATTTAAACACTCAGCTATTACAAATGCACACAAAGGTGTTCAAATCAGTGCTCACCAATTAATGAAAAAACATTTAAAATCTGCACCGGACACAAGCTGTGAGTTAAAATTCTATTTAATACTAAACATGAAAAAACAATTAGTGTCAAATACAATTAGACCATAACAACTGTTTTGTTAAACATACAAATTTTATATAAAAACAAGCAGGTTGTGTGATTGGGGAGAATAGTCACAGTAACATTTACATTCATTTTATGAACAGTAACGATTTGAAAAGAAATCTTCCACAGTCTAAAATATAAAAAGGCCCTTCAGTTCTTGATAGGGGGACTATCACAACTGTACTGTCACATGCAACAATAGTTATATTATTCTCATTTGTATAAAATCACTACCTCTCATCCATGTATTTTCTTTGTCATTCTCAGGAGGACAAATCAAACTTAGATGATGTTCTCTCATCACTAAGTCCTCGTCTTTCTGGTCATTGTCACACGGTTCTGTTGCCCTCAAATAACAATCAACATCAACAGTGGAATGAAAACTAAGAGGAAAGTGGTTACAAAAAGTTGTCGACACTAAGGCTCTAGGACAATTACAGCTGAGAGTAAAAAATATCACAGTTTCAAGAAAATTTCATGCGAGTTAAGATCCAAAGCTTATGTTCTTTATTGTTGACCTATGCGTTGTGGTTGTTGCTGCTCTTTGGTGGTTATGTTTTCACCTTTCCCCAACTTTAGCATATATTCATAGATATATTTATAGATCTTTTCATTGCTTTTCCTTGTAGCAATAGACCCCATAAAGCTTCTGTGCCTTGTCTGGGAAGCCCATAAGACGCACTGCAGCCTCTGTGGGACTGCAGTTTTTGCGTGGCCTGGAGATGGGGTAGCGGACACTGCCATCAGCCAACCAGCCTGCATCACAGCGGTCATAGCCCTCCAGCTTCCAGGCAGAGAACATTTGGCCAACTTTGGCAATTTCTGCATCGTCATCTATGCAAGCCTGTACAGCCTCATCATAGCTCAGCCTGTCGGGCTGGACCAGCCAATAAAAATGGCCTGGAAGGACAGAAAAAGGAAAAATGGTAAGTCAGGAGAATGTGATTAAACAGTTCTCAACATTAAACAAGTTTAATAGTAAAGTGAAAAAATAATAGCCTGTAAATGTATTAGTTTATAATTAAAGTCAAATCAAAGTATGCTAGAATGCATTCATTTATGATATAGCAGTTTTATAGTGAATTGTTGTACTAATAATTGTCATAACCTTTTTCAATGGCTTTTGATTTTTGTTTAAAATTCAAAATCAGCAACACTTACCAGTCAATGAAGTGGCATAGCAGAACACATCATAACGGCTCAATTTCTTGTCCCGGCGGCCATAGCTTCTGAGGCCTGGTCCATTGTTGGATCCACCGCATGGCTGCCTGGGTCTGGTGATTGGATACTGCACAGTGCCATCACTGAGCCAACCAGCGTTGCACCAGTCCAGGCCTCCCTTCCAGGCCTCCAGCAACTGATCAAAGGAAGCAACCACTGCGCCCTGCCCCACACAGGCCTGCTCAGCACTATGGAAGTTCAAATTGTACCGGCCTCCAGGTGGGGAGTATGGGAACACAACACCTGGGACAAGACAGCCTATGTTACCTACTGTGCATACAAGCCGTCTAAAATCATATTCTTATTCAACCTACTACTATTATTTACACAAAACATTACTTACCATTGTTCAGATTTCGTTTCACTTCCAGGAGCACCTCATACGTCTGATCCTCCACTCCGCTGAAGACTTCACATTTGTATCTTCCTGTGTCCTCCATGGAGACGTCAGTCAAAACTACTGATGCGTCTTCATCATCTGCCTTCTGCAGAGAGACGCGCCCGGCAAAGCTCCCGTACGTGTTTACGTGGAACCCCATGCTCGCCAGCACATCTTCATTCAAACTCTCATCTTCCTCCACCTTGGTCCATGTGACACGAATGCCACTAACCCCAAATACTTCAAAAGAGTCTTGGGGATTGAAATGGCAGGGAAGGGTGACATTGTCTCCAAGGTCGGCATAAATTTTAACTGCAAGACAAGAGAGCACCAACAGTTTAAGTCAATAGGCAAATCCAACATGCTAATAAACAATACGTCTGCATTTTTAAGAAATTATTACTTTTAATCCTGGCTACATTATTTTAATTCTACCCTCTCCCTCCTCTTTATCTTTTTGTCAGGCAACACTTCAACTCAAATACAGCGGTCTGTTTTTTCACATCATGGGTTCCCACTATGTCCCTGACCTTCACGTATAGACTGCACACAGTTTGATTAGTTTGGAAGACTTTTACCAGCATGGCGTAGCCAATCCAGAGCAATAATCCTCAACCCCAGATGATTGGGTGTACACGACCTCTGACCCTAACATCCTCATTCTTCCCAAGCTACTATGACAAGTGTTTGCACTCCTGTTCAGGTCTGGACTTATTTCTGTGTTTTTTGAATGGAGTTGTGTGCCACTAATGGCCTCTATGTGAACTGCAACTAATCCACAAGCATTCTCCCTAGTGCTATGTAAACATTTGCTTCCAAAATACATTTAAACTTACTCTTTAAATACATTTAGTCAGACCTAAACTTACATTACTCCTAACTCCGAGCTGTTTCTTATTTTTTCATCATGATTTGGATATTTTGTTACTCACCCTGATACAAGCTACATGACCTGGCAGAAGTAACTCATACAAGTTATTTTTGCTACAGCTATCTTTGACTGATATAGAGCATAGCCATTTTAAAAATAGGACCAATTCCAAGACATTCAAAATTCTTGACTTATGTTAGTGCTTTATTATTGGATTCACTAAGCAATAACATCCCACTGATTATTGCATTCATTTCTCAATGCATGTGGTTACCTATTAATATTTCTTTCTAGACCAAATACTCAACAACAGAATTTCTACTTCTAGTAAGCAGCTTTCAGACCGCGCAGCTCATTTGTCTCTGCCCTATCTGCAACGTGCCAGGAGTTTTATGAGCTTTGAAAAGACCCTTTTGCCACTAATTACAAAATTCTTTGACAGGAGCCTGGACCGTTTTTGCTTCTCTTAGGTCGTGCCGACTCACAGCTCATTTGGTCTTGTAAACTGAGAGCATGAGCTGTAGTTGGATGAATTTTGATTCAGGCCCAAAGCATGACCAAAGGCCAGATTTTTTTTCCTGATTTGATTGAAGAAAAAAAAAAACATTCATGAAGGGATTTAAAAAGTTAAATTGTTATATAGTTAGTTGTTTTAAAATTACTGGGAGTTTGGGCTCCATAACCTATCCTGTTTAGAGCCCCCAAATATACAGGATCAACATTGCTAAAGGCTCATCAAAATCTTTGGTGAATACAAATACAATACTAACCACATGTCAGCTCACTTTAAGACATCTTTAAACCCTTTTCTAAATCAGTAATGGATTCAGTGGTTTCTGGAGTTTGGAGGCTATACATAACAGTCTAAATCAGTCTTGGCGACATATTACGTAAACACAAAGATTGGCCTTCAGTGTAATGATGCCCTGGAGATCTACAGTAGTTGCAGGCAACACAGCATGCATGTGGAAAGAAACTTTAAACTCCTTCCTGCAGTTACTAGAAGAGACATGTCCCACAGGACAATGTGGCCCCGGTCATGTGGGGCACCCTGCACTCATAAAGCACCAGCTTGCCGTGTGTACTCAGGCCTGCACAGAGAAGAAAGCCTTTCTTCTTGTTGTCACACCGCCAACCACTTCCTATTTACACAAGACTAAGATGTCAAACATCTGCTTAAGAATGAAATGGGTGAGATAATTCATTGCCATCTCTGTAGGATTTCCAAAAAGAGCTGCCGAGATTGAAAAGTGAGCAAAAAGTAAACGAACACATGCTTTGCAGCTGCTGCCAAGAAGTACTGCCATTTTATGACCAAGCACAATTCTGTGTCACTCTGTAAAAGCTTGTATTAGCGAGCGATTAGAACCATCTGCTACTTTGTAAAGTCTAACTGTAAGAGAGCAACATCATAATTCTCTCTGTGACCTACATTTTCTTCATTGCTTACAATCTAATTATGCTTGTAGAGCCCTGGGCTACTTTTGTGTTTTGTGTCATCTAACAAAAATATCCCCTAAATAAATACATAAATAAATACATCTGCTGTTGCTGCTGTTTGTATTATACAGTAGCAGTGCTGGAAAGTAAATAGATAATTTTACTCAAGTACATTTTATGAAGAAAATTACTTTCTGAGTACATTTCCAAAAAACACACTTTTAAAATCTCATAAAGACTATTTTTTACCCTCAGTGGCAGGATGTGTAGTAGTGGTAGCAGTAGTGGTAGTAATAATAATAATAATAGTAACAGTGCTAGTAGTAATATTAGTTGTAGTTGTTGACGAAATCATAGGAGTAATAGTAAACTTAGGTCGTAGTAGTAGTAATGCTAAATAGCTTCTACTTAAGTAAACTCTACGCTTGATACTAAACCTCTTACCATTTATGAATACATATTAATTTAAATGTTTGCATAGTTATAGCATCTTTATTTAATGATCACCAAAGACGTTTTTTAAACTGAAATTGAAAAGCCCACAGGCACCAAACAGCTGCATAATCCTCTTCTGTGTCCCCTGCTTCAGCTCATTTGCAGCCAAGCCCCTTTTCCCACCCAGCCCTAGCAACCAAGCCAAGCCTCGGTAACCAACAGCCACAGTAAGCACTAGGCCTAGCAGACTATTACCTCACAGGGAAAGACAGAGTCATTTGGCTGCTGTTCAGCACTGGGGCTCTATATGTTTAGCTGCGGGTCGTTAATCTTAGGGAGCTCCTGTCACGCTGCCTTTATCCATGGCACCTTTCCAAAAGAGCTCAATTTCAGTGTGAGTCAGTAGGCATAAGACAGGACACGCCCCAGACAGGGAAAACATATGGTTTAAAAAAGATGTATGTGTGTGTGTGGAATAGTGATGATGGTTTTTACTTTTACAAAATCAAGAAGTATAATTGCTTTGACCACTGCTACCACTTTTTTTTCCTTTTCTTTTTTCTTCAGGGGTCGCCACAGCAAATGCCTCCTAATGTGCAGTGGTTTGCATATTGATTTGGCATAGGTTTTTACACCAGATGCCCTTCCTGGAGCAACCCTCACCATTGATTCCACCTTGGGAACGGCACAACAAGTATGCTGGCTTTTGACCCTTTGTGACTTTATTCCTACTACTACGGCTGCTATATACCCAAAACTCAAACCAAGAATCTTAATACTACTACAACTACTACTACTATTACAGTACGTACCCAAACTTTGGCTTGAACCCACCTTAGTTGGATAGAGAGTGCACTAGCAATTTGCCACCAAGGCCACTCAGAGCCTTTGTAAATGTAAGTACCTTTTGTCCATCAGAAGTATGTTTTAGAAAATGCAAGTAGCATGGTCACACCCACTGTTAACAAACATCTGTGACATCACTAAGTATTGGGAACTGTTTCAACATTCGGATAAGAGCCATCGTCTGCTCTCCAAGTGAATAAATTCTCCCGACAGACCAAATCATTTCCTCCTGTCTTGGAAGCTGAAACATACTTAATTTGACATCTACAGAGTCAGCACAGAGGCGCTGCCGAAAGCACATTAAATATGACTCAATACATATAACATGAGGCAGTGCCTTGAAGCTGTCAGTACATCTTTCACAGCCTGAAGCGGGAGGAGCCATCATCTTCTGGGCAGGTGTGAATTTGATTTATAAGAATCTCACAGAGGGCTGCCAATAAAATGACACTATTCATTTTACTCAAGTTTATATTGGCTGTCATGACATTTGAGCACTATATTGACAATATTTTTACAAGCGAGATGTAGAGGAGTAGCAGTAGTAGTATGAATGGTGTGGTCCCCCTAACACCAGTGTGTGCAGAGCATGACATTGTGATTCATTCAGGGCCATATTGTGTTGTAATCGTTAGTATGCAACACTGAGTCACTGAGTTACCCCAGCGACGATTCTGGTACCTAGTACTACAAAGACCACATTGTTACATAAGCCAGTGCTGTGTAACCAGTTTACTTGCCCCAATATTGATACAGCCATATGCATTTACCAGATATGGTACAAAAAATGCATACACACAATAAAATATGAATAATGCAATTATTACCTGATACTGTTCCATTGCTCTCTGCCTGACTTCCAGCCAGCGTCACCATGATGATTGTGAAAAATAGCAGACTCATCATTTTCTTTGTGCACAATGGGGCCTCTTCAATAAAATGTATAAAAATAAAAAAAATAACAAAAAATCTGTATCTGTATATTACGTTATTATTAGTCTACCAGCCCCTCTTTGTTTGTGCCTGTGCAGCAGCTGCCTGTGGTGCTACCGGAAAGTTTAGGCTCCTCAGAGGTCCACACAAGTGCCTTTTATTGAAGCCTAACACGGTAGAGACCACTCCCCCCTTCCCTCAGTCCATCACCAGCTCTGTCTCCCCTTTGCCACATTATTTAGGAAACGTCGCCTCGCCCTCTCTGGAGAGTATAGGAAACCACAAGAAAATAAACCTACAGCTCATGTTCCACTGCTATATGCATATGAAATTCCTATGATCCCAGTGCTTTAAACATGGATAGTTTTGCAATGTATTGTATTCTATAGCATCCTTGTCCAGTGCATATACTATGGATTCACCCATGACTCCATTAACAACTAGAGTTCAATGTTCACAAGTGGAAGAAGTGCTTAAAAGCTGCATTCAAGTAAAAAAATACTGCTACTAATTATTTTTTGATTAAAAGTAAAAGGTACTTAATGTAAAGTTTACATAAGTACATACTGAAAGTAGTGTGCAGCAATTACCACTATTACTGCCTCTACCACTACCAAATACCCCAAATCTGCAGAGCCAGAACCCTCAGCTAAATTATTACTTGAGTAAAAAGTATTAAATGAAATGTTACAGTGTAAGTAGTGTTGTGTTGTAGTACTACCACTACTTCCACAAACCCCAAACCTGGGCTGTTGAACCCACAACCTTTTTGTTGCAAAGCTAGTGTACAACCCACTTTGCAACAAGAATAAAATTATTTAGTACTGAATATAAAGTTTACAATAGTACAAAATAAAGTAAAAGTAGTGTTGGAATTACTTCTACTACTAACACTATGGACTACCAAATAATTTACTCAAGTACTTGAGAGTATTTTTTGCAAGTAAAAGGGTATTTTAGAAAATGTACCCAGAAATAGTAGCCTTTATTCTATTAAGATTTTGAAACATTATTGTAGTCAAGCAGAAAAAATGCTGGTGTGCTTCCTTCCTGTCAATGCATATGGCACTGGTAAAAGTCAAGTGCTTTTGGTTTATGGACAGTGCACAGCCGTTAAGAGCCATAAAAGTGATCCACAGTGTGTTTTTACTAACAAGTCATAATTATTCCCACTGTCCAATGCACTTACAGAATAGGGGCCCGACTTTCCTCTTTACACTTGTTGTAAATAAATGTGACTTAAGATAAAGGGTTGTGTAAAATAGTGCAGCAATGTTATAGATTTGTGACCCGATATCCACAAAGTGGAGCTGTGTGGTCTCTCCTAAATATTTTCCCAGCTGTCCACATTGTCTTTGTGAGATGGCAAAGCTGTCTCAGGCCACTCTGTCAATGGAGTTATTACAGCTGGGACAAGCAAACTCTATGTTCCTCTCCGGGCCGGTGTCTCCATTGAGATAACTCTGGGCCCTAAGTGTGTATGCTAAAACCAGAACACTGTGCCTTGCCGTGCTCTTTCCAATTCTCTGATGTCGATTACATAAGCTCACCATAAGATTAAACTGTAAGGCTTTGTACAGGCAAGAGCCTGGAATTACAATATGATACACAAACTACTGCTTTTTTAGGATGATAAATGATAATATGATTTTGGAAAACCTCACTCGGATACAAGTACACCACTAAATGCACAAGATTTTATGAATCACATTCAATCTAATATTCAGGACAGTAATTACTGCAACTGTATTTCATAAATGTTTTGAAATTTTATTTATATTTTGCTACACCTGTATATCTGTCCTTAGTGTGACATCAGTTCTGACATCAGTTATGCCCTATAGTATACCTCTAAGCAAGTTGCTTTTTCCAAATAAGCAACAGAATTTTGTGTTCTTTAATTATTATTATAAAATATATTGTCAGTCAAAGATTTATGTAAAAAAAAAGTAGGCTAGTGACATTAATGTTTGCATAGAAATAATTTATAAAAAAAAAACATTACAGCCTTTTTTGATATCAAATCAATACAGCTTGATAAAATATAGCAAAATTTTCCAGAATCAATATTTTCTTTCACTCCTACTTTTGTCCTCAGTGCAAGAGGCCACAGACACAGACTGGGAGCATAAAACATCACCTTGGGAAACATAGCAGCATCTGGGAAAACTCTGAGCATATCAAAGGTTGACGCCAACTGTAGGAGTTCCCCCCTTAATGGCAAGATTGCTGTATAAACGCAGCCACTTCCTTTTCAGACAAGCACAACACAATAGTCTGGCAAACATGTGTCTCTATCATCTGACAGTTGTCTTATCAAGGCCTGTTGAACAAAAAAACTCAAAGAGGAATAACTTGCAGCTGCATAAGAAAGCTCTAACCAGAACAAACAACAAATTGAATTACTTGGTAAAACACTGGTTGCCATTTCATGAAATGATTTTGAAGCTACATTATGCAACTGTAAATATTTGGCAAAGTCAGTGTAATTGGATTTGAAAGAGTTTTGGCAGTTTTGTTGAGAAGAACCGAGTGAGTGCAGTGTTGGGAGACTACGTGACTTGTCAAAAAATGTAGATTTTCTGCTGATCAGGCACAAGTGTTGAAATGTTATATAATTTATGTCACAAGGGTAGAAACTGAAGCCTTACATCTGGATATCAGCAATATCTACAAAGGACCCGCCTAAAGGTCGAGTTAAATGCATCCATGAGGGTAATATAATAAAATAAAAAAACAAAAAACTGACATGCTTTCTGACGCAACCCTCTCCATTTATCCAGGCTTGACACTGGTACAAAGTGTATGAATATGTAAATGGCACATTTATGCAATACACAGTTTAGATTCCCATCTTCTTCTGAAAGTTGATATGCATATGACTTGCATTTATTTCAACATTTCTGCTGCAAAAACAGAGATATAACGGGATATATGTCCTCAATTTTTTAGCAATACTGAGGTAATGTAATGTTGTCAACGCATATACCATAGTCCATTGTGTGCACATGCATGCATATTTAGGAGGACAGAATGTTCGGGCCAGTGTAAATGTATATTGTATGTCTAGAGACTGACAGAGTCCCACCCAGAGGTCCTTGCCTGGGTCCTTTCCATCTGGGCCAAGTCTCCAGGCCGTGAACACATCCACAGCTGGCTCTCTGCAGCTTCAGCTCCCATTTCCTCTAACATATAGCCGCTCTATAGGTCACAACAATAACCAATAGAACCAGTGGGGGGCTGTTATTTAAACCCCCCATAGGACTGGAGGAGAATCGCTGAACAAGCTATATGCTGCAATTAACATATGCTTTTCATTACTCTCTCTGGTGCAACACGTGAGTTAGAAATCTCTAGAGGTGACGTTAGCTTATTTGCTTCATTGAGTCATTGCTGCTGTGTATTACCAGAAGCAATGACTCAATGAAGGGTATCCAGGGCCTGAAACGCTGGGTGGGATGGGAAAGCAAAGGGCTGAATGGGTAAATGTACGTGAGCAGGGCAGTGCTGACGCAGTGCAGCTGGTGTGTCATGGCTGTTCCATATCTGATCAAGGGAGGATCACACAACAGCATGTTTCATTTGAGATCCCATTATGGGTGTACTCTATCATTCTGATTTGAAACAGCTCCTCACACTGAGACCTTCTGTGGTTTTTCTGGCCGGTCCATGTGCCATCTGCAGTGACTAAATGGTGTCAGAGTTGGCTGTGGCACCCTCACAGCACAATAATGATGGGTGACATCTCACCCATCTGGGGATTTTGCTTTGACATTGAAACTTGCCAAACACATGAGCAGAAAATGTTGACTGAGGATCAAAAAAAGCAAACATCTGACTTTTTGTCTTGTTATCCATCTTTAGGTTTTATTCTCATCATTAAATGTGCATAATCTGCTCAACATTTTTTCCTCATGTGCATCATGGAAATATCTAAGTGACTTGGCCTTAGTAGACCTTGCCTGGTAAGATTTTGAATCTTGATACACTTCTACCTAAACCTTCATGTCAGATGCCTATTTGTTTCTATCATTTTCATTCCTGGGCTGTTGTTTGGCGATGCTAGTGCATTGAACTGCCAAGCTCGCACTGGGGGGCACGTGGGTGTGTTCTGTAATGGCCACAGCTGCACTGAACTGTGGGAGAGTTGCCGCAGTAACTGCTGCAGAACACACACTGAGCAAACAGTCCGAAACATATAATCAATTTTCACCGTTGGGTGTCTGCATATTGGCAAAGAGGATTTGTTTTATTAGGATCCCCATTAGCTGCCCCTTCAAAGACAGCCAGTCGTCCTGGGATCCTCACACAAAATCCACATTCACATAGAATTAAATACAATACAATAGAATACAATACACAATTAAATCAAAACACAAATAATAACTCTAGAGCATCTGTGCTTGTGCTCTGGTCAGCCCCCCATTCAATACCATTCAATATTCAGCTGCTATAATACAATTTAAATTGTTTCCTAAAACCGCAAACAGTGCCCTGCCGTCTTTTATTCTGTGGTAACATGTTTTGTTCATGCATGGCTCTAAACATCACTGTATGTTCACTCAAACTAGTTGCAGCGTGCCTGGTTGAGTAATTATGTGTATTTGTGCAGAAGGGTAGTGCTTGGTAAAACATAGATGGTGTTTTTGTTGTGATAATACTTGTTAGAATTCCTAGAATTTGTCAGTGCATACAACCATCTGCCATTCACTCAAAGCCAGGAGAGCTGTTTTAGCAACATTAGTCCTGAAACCACATCTCAGAGCCACACGTGCAGCTTTGTTTTGCACCAACTGTAATTTTGTGATATTACCAATGATGTGTTCGACCAAACAACAGAACAATAATCCAAATGAGACAAAACAAGACACTGAATGACATATGGGATTATAGGTTTAGTTAAGTATTTCTTTTGATAACTGATAAGCTGCAACTCATTTTGGAGACTAGGCTGTGTTATGTGTTTGTCCCGGGACAGTTTATTGTCTATAAAGACTCCGAGGAGTTTCACCTTCTCCACTTGCTTGACAGCTACACTTTTTATATGGAGATGAGTTGAGTTTTAGCTCTTAGGGAATGATTTGTGCCAATAATGATGCTTGTTGTTTTTGCAACATTTAAAATGACTTTGCTACTGCCAACCCAGCAAACTATTGTTTGAAGTTCATGATCAAGGTTTGTTTTCACTGATTGTTCCATTTTCCATAACCAATCATCAGTCATTTGGGTTAGAGCAGTGACAGTGGAGTATTTTTCTCTGTTTGCATGCTGACAAATTATAAAAAAAAATAAAATCAATTAATTGTCATTGAAATAAGTGTTAATCTTTTCATACATGATTTTTGCCATTATTTTACTCAGAATAAGAAGTAAAGTAATGGGTCGGCTGTTTGTTTCAATAAATGCCATTTTTTGTGCTTTGCCAAAGGTATAGCAGACAGAAACAAATTTTCTTTAAAACACAGATCAAAGAGGTGTGTAATGATCAGTGCAAAGGTTGATGCCACAGGTTTTATTAACTGGCGTCTGTACAGTTTGTCCACTCCTGGAGGTTTGTTTTTAATAAAAGTTCTACTTTTTAATTTAAAATTTTACCTTTTCTTTCTCATCATTTTATAAAGCTTCTTTCTAAAGCTGTCACTTTTATTCAGAAAATGTATGTAATGAAAACCAATGTCATATGGTTTTATTGAACTTTTGACCAGTTAGCATTATTTACCTCTTCCATATATTTGTCAGGATTAAAATTTTTGTATGTTCTTTTCCTGACGATTTTTGACTAGTTCTAGAAACTTTTGTTTCTCTTGCAGTAGCTATAAGGTTATGGTCACTAAAACCTATGGGAGTGGATGAAGCTTCAGGACAGAAATATGGCATATTTGTAAAAATATGAGTGATACAAATAGCTACTTTGATTCCATCAGCTTTGAAGCTGATTCTAGTTACATGTGTGTGAATTAGCAAAAGCAGTAATGTTTGAGAAATTACCTAATTTATTATTGATGGAGATAACAGAAAACAATTGGATTGCACTTTCTATCAAACAAAAAATTTGTTGCAAAAACTGTGTTTTCTAAATTATTTAATTTTTTTTTGTAACAATACACATGCACTGCATATCTATCTATATCTATATCATATAACTATCATATCTTTTGGAAGCTCTGCTTATTTCCCTTTCAAATGGTGCCACATTGTTAAGAAGCATGCATTTGTTGGATCAGAACCGATTACAAAGGTTGTGCCCATGAAAAATTTGCCAAATCTGCCAATACCAAACAGTGCATTGGCTATTGCCTTTTATTGGTGTATTGGATTGTTAAAGTCTGAAAAACAAGACATATTCACATTATATGTTTAACAATATATTACTTAACAAACAGGAATCTGGATAAACGATAACACGAGACTGGCTCTTCCTCTCGATGCTGCTCACCTGCATGGCCACACACTGCTGAGGGGTGGCATGCCCTTCTTCAACCAGTATTTTTCACAGGTTTATCTTTATTTTTATCTTTAGTTATTTATAAAGGGACAATACATATTAATGAACATTTGACATGTAAATATGTGAGATTATTTCCATATCTAGTCCCTTGGCAGGTTGATGTCAATGCTTAAGGACAGGAGACACACAACAAACAACAAGTATACAAACATACAGAGCACATACAAACAAATACACTGTATGACAATACTAAAACTCTGTCCATCACAGGTAAACCAACATGTTCAGCACCATGTACATAATTCATTAACAAGATATGAAATTAAGTGTTGATATTGTATGTTTTGTTTTATTTTTCAATGCCTAAAATGGTGTTGTAGATTATCCTTTACCCCAAATTCAATTTGTACATTATATAAATACAATAAAACAATTGATTAGTAAGATCTGTATTTCCTTATGTACATCTCCCATATTCCATAAATACCAACAATAGTAGTCTATAAATTATGATTACAGATTTGTCCTTCTCTTATATCAGCAGGTATTGTATTCCAGGTTTGAGATGCTCAATAAGAAAATGATAATTGCCCAAACACACTTTTCCTAAAGGGCACTGGACAGTTGCCGCCAGAACCAGATCTTGTTATCCTGTTAGAATTTTGCTTTACAAAGTCTTTTAAAGGAGGTGGTGCTAGTTCATTGAGAATTTTGTAAACAAGAACTGAATCAGCATACTTTATGATGTTTTCCAAATTCACCAAATTATATTTTTCCAATATTCTGCAATGATGATACATGGTGGGTCTTTTATCCAACACTTTTAATGCTATTTTATAAATAGCCTCGACCAATTTAAGTGTAGATTTATTTGTTAATGTCCAACTTGTAGTACAATAATTTCAACAGGACATAATCATGAAACTAAAATACAATTTAGCTGAATTTGTTGTTAGATTATTTCATATGTGTCTGAAATTTGATACATGAAATTTAATTTTATTCACTGTTCTTTTGACATGTTGTCTAAAGGATAACTGTGAATCCAGCACAACTCCCAAATACTTACATTCATGAATGACCTTAAGTTTTGTACCAAGCACGGATACATCTGGGTCTGCATCCACACTTGTTTTTTTGGGGGGGGGAAACATACACAATGACTTTGAAGCATTAAGGTGTAATTGAAAGCACTGTAGCCAACTTGATACTTGTGACATAGCAGTTGATAGGTCCCATGCTGCTTGCTGTTTGTTTTTAGCATGGACATACAAAACAGCACACAACTGACAGATCACATCAGAGGAACAAATCTGTGGAAGGTCATTGATGTACATACTGAATAACAATGGGCCAAGGACTGAACCTTGGAGCATGCCAAGGTTATTGTCAGATGTAGGAGATTTCACATTTTGTTCACAGACACATTGCTTTCTCAACCCCAAATATGATTCCACCTAGTCTAGTGATCTTCTCGACAGATTGAAATAGGTCAGCTTTGTCATTAGAGTTTGATGATTAATGGTGTCAAATGCCTTTGTTAAATCAATAAATATAGCTCCAACAATACCACCAGCATCCATATTAGATTTTGCATTTTCTAAGAAGTAACATAGAGCTGTCTCCATAGCATGATGTTTTCGAAAGCCAAATTTCAATGGGCTAAGAGTATATGGGCTAATGTTCAGGTGATCAATAAGTTAATGGGGTCCTCTCCAGTTCCAATTTCTGGAGGTAGTCTCTGTTAAACCCTGAGTGTTGTCATCTTAGAGGCTATGGTTTGAACCCATACTGTGGAGATAAAACTAAAGATAACTAATGTGTTGATATGAGATTGCCACTAGTTCCAGAATCTTACCTTTGTGATGAGATTGCCTCTAATGATAAGAAGCTCATGCCAAAGATCATACTCATTGGTGTAAAAGGGGTACCAGAAGTCCAAAACAGGTTAGTTGCAACTGTAGAATAAGCTGTTTGGCATTGGCAGATAAGATTTGGCAAATTTTTCATAGATTCAATCCATGTACTCACTTCTGCTGCTCAACCCCCAAATGCATGTTCCTGTAAAATGTAGCACCTTTTAAAAACAAAATATACAGACTTTCCAATGACATAGGATTTGTTGCCAAAATGCCTTGTTACAACAAAGAAACAAACCACGAAAAACAACTTGTGTTACTTTTTTTGCTAACATTTGTTATAAAGGTGTAAACACAAAGCAGCAGTGTTGGTCAAATGGTCTCTGTGTTGTCAGCACACGCCCTTTAAATGCATTACTGAAAGTACCTTGACTCACAAAGCCATACTGTAGATCTGAGTCACGTCTGACACACGAGCTGCATGCATAGAAGCCCACAGTCAGTCCATTTAACTTTGCCTATGAGGTTAGGTAATACACACCTCTGGTTGCCAATGCACAGTGAGTAACCCTTGCTATAGTCTGCTGCAGTCATCAACCACCAGAATGTGTCTGCATTGTTTCCAGGAAGTAGATGCACAGAAAATACGAGAACACCATCAACAAAGTGTAAACATAAGGAAATGCTTGGCTTTATAGGTTACATAGGTTAAACAACTCATGTAATTGTGATGACTTTCTTATATGACTAGATGGCCACTGATTTGACCCTATTAGGAAATAACAGTATGTAAATATTTAGAACTGAAACCTGTAAATTCCATATGAAGCAAACATTGGCCAGCAACAGTAAACACAGCAGTGTCATGGCAACCTCAGAGGACGTACAGTAAGCTCCAACATACCATGTATATGAAGTATGTCTGTAGAGGATTTATTTTGGGATGGAGTTATTAACCACTTGTTGGCACAGGGACTGGGTAATGAGGCTTCAGCTGAGACACCATTTATGAAATGTATATGGAAAATGTGTGGTTTTCTGGTAAAAACAGTAAAAGCAGTCACCAGTAAAAAAAAAATAAAAAAATCACCGGTTGAATATTCACCTTCCTTGTAGTTTTATTTCAACAGAAGTAGAAGATGTAAGCTAAATCTGTACTCATATAAAAGTGCTATTACGTCAACATATATTACTGTGGTACGCTTAGGGGTTAAACCCAACAAATAATGTTCAACCCATAATTTGGACCCTTTGACAGTACAATTTGTAGTAACTACACCACCTTGGCTATTGGTCCCAGGGATAAACGAAATTTAGGCCAACACTAGGCAGTAAGGATACATGGTTCATTAACTGAATAGGACAGAGGCATAAACTCACCCGTATTGTATTCATGAATCCATTAAATTAACGCCCGAGGTGTGACATCAGTAGGGACGCCGGCATGCTAAAAACAACATAATGTTAGCTAATTTCTGACAAACTGGGCAACAGCCACCAAACTTACTGAAGATGCATACGGTAGTTAAACGTCATTTGCTTGACTTTATGCCTTATAGATGAGTGACTTAGACACGCATTTGACACAACACAGCTTAACAAACAGCGGTGGCTCTGTGTTCCTGGGCATCAGCACTTGAGGTCAGAGATGAAAAGGTCTGACCTTCTTATAGAAAGGCACAGAAGTGCTTCCTGGAGAAAGCAGGGTTTCTCACGTATCTACTCAGAATGGTGAAACTGAGTGTTTGCAGCTTCTGAAAAGGTCAGCACCTCAGCATACAAGATTACTCAAACATGTGTGAATGAAACAAAATACAACTATAGGCTTGTTTTTACTGAGGAAACACAATATGGTAAAAAGCGTTGAGTTAGCATAATAGGTCTTTTTAAGTAGAAAGTGCTTTCCCTTTCTTCATCTGCCTCCTATGGTGCCAAGGGATTTGCATAATTAACGTGGGATAGGATTTGCACCAAATGCCCTGCATGATATCACTCTCTCCATTTATCTGGGCTTGGGACTAGGTGCACTGGCTTATGACCCACTGTAGCTGCATTACATTTACAACTTATGTCAATAGAACTGCTACTGCTACTACTACAACTTTACTAGTACTACTATTGCAGCCACTACTATTACTTATCACAACAAAACTGCTACTACTACAACTTTACTAGTACTACTATTGCAGCCACTACTATTACTTATCACAACAAAACTGCTACTACAACTTTACTAGTACTACTATTGCAGCCACTACTATTACTTATCACAACAAAACTGCTACTACTACAACTTTACTAGTACTACTATTGCAGCCACTACTATTACTTATCACAACAAAACTGCTACTACAACTTTACTAGTACTACTATTGCAGCCATTACTATTACTTATCACAACAAAACTGCTACTACTACTACTACTACTACTTTGCAAAAAGTAGTTTTACCCTTTAAGAGATTTTACACATTTTCTTTAAAATTTACTCAGGAAAAAGAATGTTGTTAAAAATTTACCCTGAAAGTACATTTTCTTCAAAACCTTAATTTAAGTAGGCCAAATAACGTCAAATTAAATAGTTACTTGTCACCTCTGCATTTAAATCCTCCTGTCATCCATTTTCATGTGCAAATACAACACAAAATCTACAGAAACCTTGTTAAGCCAGATTGAGGTTGAATGTGGCTCAAAGTTGATTGAATCACAATATTATAGGCTTGAAGGCTGGGGAATAGTTGGGCTGGGTTCATAGCAAATTACCATTTTAATGAATAAGCCAGGAGCCCAGAGAGAGCCAGCACTGCAGGCCACTTGGGTTTTCTCTCATGATTGATTTAAGCAGCCATAAAACCTGCTCTGGACTTCTGGGTTTCTGTTGGAGCTTTGGCCAAGGACAGAGACACAATCACAGCTTTACAAACACACGACATTCTCTTATATCATCTTTCATTTTGTTTTATTTTACATAAGACTAAGCAGTTTTATCTGGGTGTGTGAAAGTGAACAAACTGCTGCGTGGTTCTGAAGACCTCTCTGTTTCCAGTTGGGGGGAAAAGTGGGCTTTTCACATCTTTGTGAAGATTGGATACAGATGGTGTCCAAATTTTAAATGCAGCAAATTAAAAAAGGAGGAAAAAACATTTCTTGTCTGTCTAATTTGATATTGAATTTTAGGGGAAGTCCTGTTGTTGCACAGCTTGACAGTGAAACAGAATAGATTTCTCTCAAGCCAGTAGTACAGGACACTTATAGATACCATATGTTGTTGGGGCAAAGGTGAACACTTTGGGGAAGCATATGGGCCAACAAGACAATTTTCACAAGCTAAAAGTGAGGTAATATGTGTAGACGTGCAGGGTCCAGGGTAAAGAATGGCCCCAATATAAACTGT
Source organism: Bostrychus sinensis (assembly GCA_020698575.1). Taxonomy (NCBI): domain Eukaryota; kingdom Metazoa; phylum Chordata; class Actinopteri; order Gobiiformes; family Eleotridae; genus Bostrychus; species Bostrychus sinensis. Next base: position 21,552,000 of record CM036249.1, on the reverse strand, counting down.
GCGGTTTGTGTTTAACACAGTTCAATAATTACTCAGCCACTCCTTTCATTTATTATCGATTAGACATAAAGCCCATTAGGTGAGTCAAACAGGGGGAAAGTGATGAGAGAAAACCTCTGCCTTCTGATGAGGCTTTCCTGGCTCATGTGGCCAAGACTCACTCTACTACTTTTTGTTATTAAAACAAGTTTGTTTTATTAGGGAAATGGCTCCATTATGCTCACATAATACTTAATAGAATATCTAACCTAATAAATGTAACCTAATATTAGCCTAATAAATAATATTGTTGGAATATTGTAAAATGACATTTTTCTCTTTAATTTTCAAAGAAGACATGACAATGTAACTTTGGCTCTCTCTCTGATTGAGAAGCTCAAATGATCAAGATGACAGGTAAGGAACTGTTGAAGGCTCCAGAGTTGTTTTTAGTTTGGTATGCTTTGTCTTTACTTCACTCCACTTCACAAAACACTTTTTGTTTTTTTAGTAGCATTAAAATATCCATGTTGTTTCTGAAAATGCAAAGTTAGAAAGTTTTATTTTATGATAAGCAGCCAGCTAGCTCCACTTAAAGGTCCTATATTATGCTTTTTTTTGTAATCGAAATGCACTGTTGTTGTTGTTGTTGTTGTTGTTTTTATTAGGCTTTTTGAAATGGTTTTGGACACTTTTGCATTAGTATTTTACATTTTATTACTTCAAATAATGTATAGAAAACATCTTTTTTTGGGGAGCATAGAGCATAGAATGGCTATTTACAAGAACAATGAGCACTCAGAAGTTGGGGGAAGGGCAGTTCATTCTGTTAAAAATGAAGATATCTTGGCACTTAAAAGAAGTTAATTAATTAGAAGTTAAAAATAAACTTAGGCAACACATAACACATATTAGGCAACACTGAATTAAACATGAATTTCAAGGCCAAGCTGGGCATAATTTGCCTTTGTTTATGTCCATGTTTAAAAAAATACATGCAGAAGTACATACTAACACACCATGCTCTGTTCTATGCATAAATCTGTGCATCTGGAGGAAAAGATGTACTGCATTTGCAACTTAAAACAATTAGATTTTCCACTGCTAAATTTAGGCTTTTATCTCCACTACATCTAAAAACGTCATTGGAGCGACCTGCTGCTTAACCACAGTCTAAGTGCTGACATTGAGCCAAACATGCACAGTGCACTACAATGTCATGGGTTCAGGCCTTTCACCCATCATCCTGACCTCGACCCAGCCACCCCTCCTCTGCATGTTCTCACAGAGGCTTCTTTGTGTAACACCGAATGGGCTAAAAAAAAAAAATAGGGAGACCGAATCTACTCCATCCTCTTCTTTCTTCAGTCAAAGTGAACAGACAGAGGCCTGTTTAACAAGAAATAATCCTGTGATAGACGGCTGCTTATACAGTCCAATAGACACTTAATGAATGGTTCTAGCTTCTGTTTCCAGCAGAAGCTGTTTTTTTTCAGTCCAGACAAGAACTCAAATTTTGGACTCGGATTTTGTTTGTGAATATAACTTTTTGGTGGGTTTGTGGCAAAGAATAATCAAAATGTTTGTCGGTGCTGTAACTACAATCCAATTCTAAAAAAATGTTGTGACAAAAATGTAAAATGTATATACAAACAACATGAAATGGTGAATAAATATATATATATTGTACAAAAATATATTTTATTCACAATTCTGTTTTTTTTTTTTTTTTTTTTTTTTTTTTTTAACGTTTTTAAACCAGTATGAGTGCATGCTGCTTGCTGTACCGTTAAGTCATGATTCTGTACAGAGATCACTGCATGGATCAGGAACTGTCCCACCATTCCAACTTTTTTCCTATTTTGTATCTTTCTTTTTGGTTGCTTTCTAGCACAGAATAATGTCTGTGGTTGCTATAATCAATATACCAGTAAACTAAAATGACTCATCATGACTTTGACATAAATAACAGCCCATAAATACTACTTTGAAGTATCACAATTATTAGATTTTTACAAGATTGCTTTAGGCGGCTCCACCCTCAAATCAGAACTCAAACAGAAAGTGTGCAGTGCCTCTGTGTGCGTGAGCTTCTGCATGTTCCTATTCTGTCTGTGCACTTAAGACACTCCGGCTTTTTAAACAACATTTCCATAAAACTGCCCTTAAGTAATCATGGGCAAAAGGAGGTTTGAGGTTAGCAGACCGCCCTATAACTGTGAAGCTGAGGGACAGGAAGCATTCCCCCCTTTCCTCCCAACCTCAAAAGTCTTGGAGGCCAGCTGTTGTAGATCCCAACAGGACCAACAACAAGCAACCTGGGACACCCACTACTTTCTGTACAAGTCTTCTCTCAAAGTGCTAATAAAATGTGAAGCCATACAAACTGTGAACCACAAGGTGATTTGTTGAAGCATCCAAATAAGTTCACATTTCAGCCATCTTTTTTTTTTTTTTTTTTTTTTCAGAAGTCATTGTAATCTGTTGCAAAAAAAAATCCAGGGAGGTCACAAGCTGGTGTACTTTTTGTGCAAGCCCCAAGCCTGGATAAATGTAGAGGCTTGTATCAGGAAGAGCATCCGGTGCAAAAATCTGTGCCAATTTAACAAATCACTGGTTCACTGTGGTGACCCCAGAAGAGAAAAGTCCAAAGGAAAAAAGAAAGAAAGAAGAAAAAGTTTGACAAGTAATGCTAACATCCACTAATTGTATTTGCAAAGTTTTGAAAGCACATATGGTTACAATTATCACTACACAAAACTGTCATGTTGCACATGAAATTAAGAAAACCTATGATAAATGTATTTGAGATGTGAAATGTGACATTGATTCAGTTCAATCATCCATCCTTTTTGTTGCACATGTGTCTGCTTTCACTCAACCAGAGCAGCTGTCTTTATTTCACAAACATTACAGCTCTGGGTGTACACTGACACAGGACTAGCCTCCACATGTTTTCACAGAGGAGCCCTTCAGGACAAAGCTGGGACCAGGGAATGGTAGACACTCAAATGGGCCAGAAATGCTTTTAACAGAAAACATGAACATCTCTAAAACCATGTTATCAATGTGTAAAAACTTTAAGGGTGGCATTAAACAAGTTAAGGATTAGGAAACGATCCAACCACAAGGGTTTACAAGCCACTGTGATCTTTGTGCTGGCCCCAAGCCTGTATAAATGCAGAGGGCTTTGTCAGGAAAAGCATGTGGCCTAAAACTCTATATGCAAATTGCTGAATGTTAGGAGGTAGATGATTTGACTCCAGAATAGAAAAGCCAATAGGAGAGAAAAAGTTACCGATAAGTTGCCAGACCCGAGAGATGGCTGTGCACAAACAGCCTCTCCACTCAATTTCAAGACTCCACTATCGCCTCACTCTGTTAAAAGGTCCTTGGTTCAAGTCCCAGACATGGCCAGACCTTTCTGTGTGGAGTCTGTAGGTTCTACCCATGTTTGAGTGGGTTACCTTTAAGTACTATGGCTGCCATTTTACTCAATACAAGTACATATAGGTGAACCCTCCAGTTGGTTACTCCTGACAAGATCCTGGCTCAAGATCTGATGAAGGATCCCCAGGCACTGCTTGGCGGTCCCCATCTGCTCCTCACAGGTTGCCCCAGTGGCATTGGAAGGATGGGTCAAATACAGAGAACAAAACAGGCCTATGGGGACAGTAGCACTAGCACCAAAGTACATCTCTGACCTGTTGGTCCCATATGAACCATCTCGGACTGAGAACCTCAGGGACAGGTCTTCTGCTGGTGCCCAGAGTCAGGACTAAACTCAGTGAAGCAGTGTTTCAGTTTTATGCAGCTAAACTCTGGAACAGTCTCCCTGACGATGTTAGACAGGCCTCTACTCTGACTATGTTCAAGTCCAGACTTAAAACTGTTCTTTTTAACTGTGCATATGCCAACTGAAAGTGTTTTATCTGCACTCTTCTCTTTTAATTTAATTTTAAATTGATTCTTAATTATACTCTTTAAATTTGATTTTATTGTTTTAATTGTGCTTTGTACTTTTAAATTTGCCTTTTATTTTCTGTAAAGCACTTTGAATTGCTCTGTGTATGAATTGTGCTATACAAATAAACTTGCCTTGCCTTGCCTAAAATATGCCTTGACCTTTAGTAAAACACATTAGTTTCTTTAATTATTTCTCCCTTCAGCATAATCTCTATACTCTTGATAGGATTTTTCCAGATGACTGCTTTTTTAACATTTGTTGCGATGCAATTACCCTGGACGAGTGAGAGTCTTCACAGACATATAGTCTTGATAATATACGTCTCATAATGACATTAATACTTCCATTTGCAGACTCCAACTGTTTATATAACACTGCTAACATCTGTGTTTTATGTGACAAAATACATAATATTTTATTCTTAAAACATAAAACAATGAAAGTAATATTTTGCCATGGGACCTTTATTAATGTCTAACCTATGTATGACTTGACGTATGTATCAAATTGGACAGGAGCCCGGGAGAAATCTCGTGTGTGTCTTTGGTCATATCCTGACTCAGCTAATATCACCTGTTGGTTTCCTAAGAGCCATAAAGAAGTATAACGTTTAGTTCAGCACTATCATTGGCAAACATTCTAGTGTCTGTGTGAGAGAGCATGGGCGTATGCTAGTTTGGAGTTTTCTTATTAACAATCTTTCATCTGTCTTTAATAACAAACCAGATGCTGTTAGTAGAGCAAGGCCCGTATATTGACAAAATACAAGGCTGATGTAATTAGTGGTTTGCCTGTGAACTATGAGAAGAAAGTACAATCTTCTTTGAGGACTACACTTATTCCATTGTAGTATAAGACATGGATGCTGCATTTACCCCCGGACAATTAAGGTCACAGGCTATACCTAACGTTGAGCTGTTTCCAATCTATGTTTCTGTCTTTCCCACCACATATAGCCAGCTGCAATTTGACAAGATTGTCCTGGAAAAACCTCTACTGGCGCAATGTTGCATACATTATTGATGCATTGAAATAACAGCCTTACAGACCCCAGGAACCATGCCATTAGAAGCCTTATTGTTGTCTTATGCTAATGGTCCACTGCCTCATACTTGATTAATGAATACTTACTGCTGTGGAGCCAGACAAGTTATTAAATGGTAATCCAGTGACCAAAAGGATTCCCATATGGAGCCACAGTTAAAAAGAATGATTTGTCTTTTTTTGTCAGACTTCTTTAACCAACACCAATTTTGAAGCATTTTTACACTGAAAGTATAAGACGTCACAAGTCAGTGTACTCCTTGTGTCAGTCCCAAGCCTGGATAAATGCCAAGGGTTGCGAAAAGAAGGGAACCATGAAAGGGAAAGCCAAAAGGAAAGAAGAGTTGTAAGTTTCTAGTAGTAGTTATGGTAGTAGTGGTAGTAGCAGCTATTACTTTACACTCAATACTTTATTTTTTACTTTTTCTCAAGTATTAATTATAAGTACTTGTACTTCAACTGGAAAATATTATTGGAAGTAACAGTATTTTTAATACAAGTTGTCATTACTTTTTCCAGCTCTAAATGATAATCCAATAACCAAAGGGCTTTGCAACTGGACTTTTTAGCCAATACTACTTTTTTTAAAATATCATGAGTATTTTTTACACTGGTGTGCCATGCAGTTACGTAAATGCAACCAATATTAACCTCTTCAAGAATCATATGTCTTTCTTAACTTGTGTAATAGTCTATGTGGAAACTCACAAATCCACTTCAGTGACACAGAGCTTCATGGGAACGAGCTACTTGGCCCATGTTGACGTACTGGCTTCATAATGTTACCCTAAGCTTTGCAAATCCCCAAAATAAAAAAAAGCTCCTTCTGCTAGCCCTCTATTACCTTACACAGAGAATATTGATATTTAACATATTTCTTCAGATTTTAACAGCTTTGTCACATTCTATTAGAGGACATTTTTTCTCATTTCTTCCCTTCTTCTGCGCTTGGCCAAACACCTATGCTGCCTTCTGTACCCACCACAGTGAGGCTAAATAACTCAGAGCACACAGGAGCTGACAGAGAGACCTGGATCACGGCGGGGCATAAATCGGATACACCAGCATCTGAGGTCAGAGCTGTGTCAGCCCTTTTCTGACTTACTCTCAGCAGGAAGTGCTTCTCTTTGAGGGATGCCTGGGTTTGCTTTGTAAAACAAGTGCGAGCTTTGGGCCTGGATATTACACATCCTACTGGTGATATTTTTAACACATTAGCCAACACACTCTACCTGGATCCAATGTATAAAAGGTGAAAAATAATTTTATTTTCTGGCAGAACTGGAAAGTAACTAAATACTTTTACTTTCAGATTTGTGACAGTATGAACTGGTGAGTGGGTTTTCTGCAGCAAGGTGTAGTTGAAAACGTAATATTTGCAGGATAAAAAGAGAAAATGTCTGGCCGTTGCTGCAATTTTTATTTAACACCAGTGCATTTCGATTACATTTGTCTTCATCAGGGCATTGGAATACAGTTGCGTGAACATGCTTTAATTCTTTTATTTTATTTTTATTTTATTTGCTGTTATACTGTATATTTTAGACAAAATAACAAAAATCACAGAAATATTTTTAATAGGCTACATTGTTTTACTAAACTATGCTCAGTGCTATGACAAAATATAACAAATCATTGTAGATGGTTAGTAGCTTGTACTTCATCCAATCATCTCCAAAATCTTCCCCAAACATTGACCTAGAACTATGGAGCAGAGTGCTGCAAATCAGATTTTGAGAACATTTCCACCTCTGTTTTGGGTTGGATTGGTTGAACTGCTGAGTATCCACTGTCTGTAAACCTAACTTGATTTATCAGTAAAAAAAAAAATAAATCCTCAAACAAGCCCATACATCAAACAGGACATGCTGCTCTGTGGCCTGTGCCTTTTACATATGTTCTGAATTGGTTTGAACCGGGCTATGCCAAGTTAGTTTTGATGGGGGGTTGGAGCTTTTAAGATTTGTTGGCTAAGGCCGAACATTTAGACCCAGGCTCCGCTGTATTCAGCTGCTGCAAATGATTCAGCCAAACACTGACCCATTGTTCCGAGAGCTGCAGGGAAACATTTGGTACCACTTATTTTTGAGAGGTCCCCTGTTGAACTTCCTCAAGTGTTTTCGGCTGTGGGGACGGGGGCACCTGAAATCTAGCTTTATCTGATAATGAATATCTCCCAAAGGTTTAGAACAAGGTAATTCATGGGTGATAAATACTCTAAAAGGCTTATTGCCAAGCTCTAGCCACTGATCCGCTGTCAATCACTGCGTTTCCATAGCGACGCTACTGCTGTGCACACTCACCATTTGATTGTCGCTGGTAGTTTTTCAAAAGTTTTTTGTATGGCACTGCAGAAGTGGACTAGAATTAGCCTCTTTGGCATTGCAGTAATAGGATTCCAGTTATTTGTGGCTTCCCTTTACCATGCAGACATCCAGAAAACGGCCCAGGAGACACAATGATGTAGAAGGAACTCAATGGCCCCTTCAGCCAGAGCAATGAGTTCAATTATGTTCAGGCTACATCCTTTAAAACATCTATGTACCATGACCCCTACTGGTCTTACATGTGCACAACCTTTATGTTTAGTTTATTTTTAATTAATAGAAAATTATTAGAAAAACTTTTTAAAGGGGTTATATGCACTTTTCTGAGCTTTCTACCATGTTTTAATCTTTTCTCATTAAAAACATACCTTGGGTTGTGTTTTACTTCATTCACACATGTTTAAGTAATTCTCTATTCTCTGGCATGGCCATTCTGAGCCCTCAAAATGCTTGGTTGCACGAACCTCACTGACCAATCAACAAGTCTTCTGCATTCAGTCTGCTCTCATTCCTTTATTCAAAAAACAGCTTTGTACAGCTTTGTTTTCACTTATTCTTCACAGCCATTTTTCATTTTGTTGTAAAATGGCATCATACAAAATGTTTAAGGAAGTGAAGTTCCTTTTATTCTTTAAATTGTGTTCAAAAGACCACAACAGTCTTCACTCTCCTGCCCTCTGCTGCCTTCTTCACCTCTTATGACACCAGTAGAGTACTTATTAAAAACATTCTCTTTTAGTCAGAACATGTTTTTAAAGGCTCTAAAATGTAACATGCTGCTTAAGAGGTCACCAAGAATGGTTTAAAAATATTAATAAAAGCAGAATATATCCCATTTAATCTTTAAGCCATGAAGGAATGGCATGGTATAATGTACATGACAAACTTGTCATGTCAGGAGCTCTCTTTTTATTTCAACATACTCACTAATGGACTCTATATGTTCCAAAGAGATGATAGCATTCATGACCAAGCATCGTTACATAGTGTAACTTGAACTAGATTTAGTTTGTTGTCTCTAAAAAGTAATTGGTTGTCCTGTTTTTGTTTAAGCAAGTATCAAAATAAATATGTGTTGTTTAAAGTGGCAATAAAGATGTAAGATATTTAGCTTTTCAGTTTCAGTTGACAATTAACAGCAAAAAAGTTTAGTGCTCAATTTTATTTTATTTATCTACAACAGTCCTGTATCATAACAGCAGCCTCAATGGTCTTTATACTAATATACATCAAAAAATAAAAAATATCAATCAAACAGGCAAATAGGCTGTCCCAGGACATCGTCTGTCCTTAGACCCTCCTTCTTGGTAAGGGAGAAAAAAAAAAAAAACTAATAGAGAAACCTCAGGAAGAACCACATGAAGAAGGGATCCACTCCCAGACTTCTTCCTCTGTAGATGTGTGCAGGACTGATGGCTATAGTCCATTTACAGTTCAGGTCTGTAAGGATGTAGCAGGTGAGGAAGGCTTCATCCAGCGGCGAGTGGTGCTGATGGGAAATAGGTGGTAAACATAAGCCCTTATTATGATACTTAAATATTTGCATCCAAGTTATCCACTTTGTTAAATTTTGAAAAGGTTTAGTGCAGTACTGATTTAGGACTGACCCTGTTAATATGACTCAGCATAGGTGGAGATTATGTAATGAGTGCATGTGACATGAAGCATATGTTCTGATTTATAAGGTATGGCCATGGGGTTTCCATTGTTTATCATGACTCAGCAGTGACAGATGAATGACTGTATAAAAACATAACATTTGCTCATAAGTCATGTTTTTCTTGCTGGAATGTTCCATACATGTAGGACATATAATCCGCAGCAAACCTCAGCAGAGCAAGAACATATTACATCACTTTCAGCTGTGCATTAGGCAGCTTCCTCCACTTTTTAAATCCATAATGCATAAAATGGAAAGCGTTAAATGCCTGTGAATGAGTGACGACCCATAAAGAGATGGTAATCTCCAGCCAGCAACATGCATAGAAAAGACTTTTATTACTTTTAGGACATGATAAATCTGTCTTCTGACATGTTTAGTGTTTCTAGAGTCTGGAGTCTGCCTTAAACATCACCATGTGAGAGCGCAGAATGGCACTTTGGAGCAGAAATGTGTGTAAAACATATGGCAAAGCTGTGAAAATGCCATTGATCTTTTACATTTACTGATTTACAGTAGCGTATGGTGGGACTGGAAGAAGGAGGCCTAATTGTGAGGTCTGTTATGTGCCATTAAAACACTACTCATTTGCCTTAATGAGCACAGCCAACTTACCACAGCCATACTCTCTCATCCATTGTAAACTGAAAGTAACAATAACACTTATTTTATTTTATTTTATTTTATTTTGAAACTGCACAATTTCTGCTAACCCTAAATGGCCACTAGATGGCACAGAGTTCACTGTTCACTTGAAAGGTGCTATGCTATTTGCTATTTTTAATATTAAAAAAAGTAATAAAAATAAAATAAAAAATGTATTTTACCCATCTGTCTCCAGTTATGAGGTAAACATGTTCAAATCAAACATTAGTTTTACTGATAACAAGGGTATAGCTTATTTATTCACAAGTAAAAAACAAAAAACAAAACAAAAAACAAACAAACAAAAAAACAAAAACAAAACAAAGAAAAACATAATGGCCAAGTTGTTTATGTTTACATTTTATTTTGATTCTAAAACCCTGTCATTGCCCGTTATCCAATCAGAAATGTGGAAAGAGCTCCATGCTCAGGTTGCCACATAACCCAATATTTACAGCAGTTTCCACACAGCTATAGCCCCAGTTGCTAACAAAATATGAAAAGGTTCATGGGACACGCTGTGCCTGGCAACCCACAGACCATTGATTTAGACTGCAGTACAGTTTTTAAACCAATATGAGCGCATATGCAGCTTGCAGGCGGTGGACAGTTAAAGCAGCTGAATGACGGGGCACCCCCTTGCCTACTGAGTACATCTCCACTCTGAGGAGCTGAGGAGCCCAGTGCAGCTCAGGAAGAGCATGCGAGAGAAGTACTAGTTTGTACATTAAAAGCCACCAATAAAGACCAAATAACAATTTATTCTGAAGCAGAAGGAGAGAAAACAACAGTTTAATATGAGATTGCTTTGGAGTTCACTGTGTTTTCACTTCGACAATGTAGTTGGGCCTGAAAAAGCTATATCATTGCAATAAATGTTTAATCGTGTTGGTCATTGTTTCTGTAGCTCTGTAATGTAAAGTTAAAGAGCCTACAAAGTATGAATATCTAAAAGATAATAATAATAAGAATGATTAAATATAAATATTCTAATCAAAAACGTTTATAAGGAGCGATATTACTTAAAGAAAATCCGGATATTGTTCACATTCAGTTTCAATTGCTCTTAACAGAGTCCAATGTCAAACAAAATAGACTTGCTGAGTATTTCAGGCACAGGGCGGAGCAGTGGCAGACCGGTGGCACAGAGCTACAGAGACTATGGAAACACTCTCATTCACTAGAACAACAGCGTATTTGCTACAGAGTGCGTGACACAGTGCAGTCAAAATTGTTGAGTTAGTGTCATGTCCAGCTGGGCCCCTGGTCCCAAGGTGTTCCCAGGCCAGCACCAAGACTTAGTCTCTCCAGCCTCCAGCGTGTCCTAGGTCTTCCTAGGCCCTCCTCCCAGTGGGACATGCCCGGAACACCTCCCCAGGGAGCTGTCAAGGAGGCATACAAAACACATGCCTGAGCCACCTCAGCTGGCTCCTCTCAATGTAGAGGGGCAGTGGCTCTACTCCGAACTTCTCCCAAGTAATCGAGGTCCTCACCCTATCTCTAAGGGAGCACCCAGCCACCCTGTGGAAGAAACTCATTTCGGCTGATTGTATCTGAGATCTTGTCCTTGGTCATGAGCCTTGGGTCATGACCATAGGTGAGAGTAGGAACTATTCTCATGTAGCAGCAAGGCCAATCTGCAGCAGAATCATTGTGTTTTCAGCAAAACACATCATCATTCAAACAGCCCCTTAGAGGCCAACCCAGCACACACTTTAAGTGCTAGGATTTTTGGCTGAGAAAACCTTGGTATTACCCCGACCCCAAATGAGGAAGTGTCTGGAAGAGGGAAGAGGGTCTTGTCATCCCTGTTCATGCCTTATCAAACTGCTGACCGCCAACACAACACTAAACAGAAAACTAAATTAAAGTTAAACTCAGGCTTATATACACTATATATGCATATCATTATTTATTTTCTCTTTTGCATATAAATAGAAAAAAGTTGTTTCTTTAAAACATGTGATGCATTTAATACCACTAAAAGCAAAAGAAAAGTGGTGTAGTCCTGTCCAGGACAAATGAACTCCAGCTTTGAAAGGGTGTGTGACATGTTCAAATTAAATCCCAAATGTTACCCTGAGGAAGTGACTTACTGCTGATAATTGGAAACAAACTTCAAAACAAATGCGCAGGGTTCAAAAAGAGTCCCTCCCCAGCTTCCTCTGTGAGTGTAATTACTCTCACCATCCTCAGGCACAGTCTGACATTCAGACCAATCACAGCCTGCCATGAAACACTGGCACTGTCTCGGTTTGTGCTCCTTTAATATAACTTTTTATTTGGACTTTTTCTATTGTGCATATAGAAGGCTGAGAATCTTCTGGGTGCAAGTGACATTCTGCTAAATTTACAACTTTACAGATGAAGCTAAAATATTCACAGACACATATGCAAGAGCACTTATACATCAGTAAAAAAAATAAGTTCAGTCCATTTCTAGAACTATAGTTTTAGAATTCTATTTTTTAGATTTATATAGCATAAAGATTCACTCCCATCCTTTTGGCACTGACTGAACCACCTGGTCAGCTGTTTGGAGTTTGGTCAAAAACAGCTCATGCAAAGTTTTGATTTGATATATACACTGACCAGGCATAACATTATAACCACCTGCCTAATGTGCAGCAACATGTATGACAAACTACGATGCACTGTGTACTCTGACCCCTTTATCAGAACCAGCATTAACTTCTTCAGCAGTTTGAGTTACAACCCCTTGTCTATAAAATGTTCATCTGCTACCAAATACTATATCCCATCCACTAACAGATGCAATAATGAGGTCTGTTATTCACTTCTCATGTCAGTGGTCATAATGTTAGGCCGAGTTGGTCAAAATGTCCCTCACATCCTTTAGATTTTCACCCTTGATGTGCAAATTAATATTCTCAGAAAGAACATGTTTGTCAAAAGCAGAAAGATATGAGCAGTGGAATTTTAAGAAGCTGCAATGTTTCTGGTTGAAACAGAATTGTGGGCTTGAATTCTTGGCAAAAAGAAGGTTACAAAATTGTTTCTCAACATGACAACAAAAACAGCATCAGCAACAGCAACAGTTTATAGTGCGGCGGAGGAAAGATGAGGCCCGGGTGAGCTGCTCATGTGCTGCTCTGTGCGGTCGTGACAAATGAGGGGACACTGAGAGGAATCCAGGTGACATTCTCTGGCTCTGTGCCTTTTCTCTGCCCACCCAAGGGAGTCATATCACAGAGCTCTGAGGCCCAGGCTGCACATCTCTCAAACGGAGGGAGAAAGCAGCTGGGATGGATGAGAGCATCTGATGTCCCATGTGTGCACCTGAAGATAGGTATGCTTTCTTCTTCTCATTATAGAACGCTGGAGATTTTTTTTTTTTTTTTTTTTTTTTTTTTTTTTTAATATATAAGCAGTTTTACAAGGTTAAATGAACTTCCTGTAAGCAACACAGACAGAATGCACATCTGCAATGTTAGTCTGAAAAATCCAGTGTTGCGTAGTGTTCTGATTCACATATACACCACTATATTTACAAAAGTATTAGTTCACCTGCCTTTACACACATATGAACTTAAGTGACATCCCATTCTTAATCCATAGGGTTTAGTATGGAACTAAGCGGCCAAGCCCAGCTCCTGAAAACAACCCCACACCATAATCCAAATTCAGTTAACTGGGTGGGTAATATATGTATAATAATAATATATTTAAAACAGTTAACTGTGACCTGAACTAAGTTTATTGCATGTACCTTTTTAAAGTTTTCTGTTTTTTAATAATAATAATAATAATAATAATAATAATAATAATAATAATAAGAAGAAGAAGAAGAAGAAGAAGAAGTAAAAGAAGAAGAACACAATGGCAGTATGAACTGGGACATAGCGGTAATCGAACTGCCAACCATCTGGTTTGTGGGCGACCTGTGTAACCTCCTCCCCCATTCCTTAATGGGAATAAGTGGAAGAAAGTGAATGAATGAATGAATGAATGAATGAATGAATGAATGAATGAAAAAAACTGCGTCAAAAGCAACTGTTGTTTTTGCTGCTGTCTTTGGTTCAGGATGTTGTGGAAAGTGGGGGCTTGACGGCAGAATACAGGGCACACTGTCGACAGGCGTCCTATCTCTTTTTCTGGGTGAAGTCTCATAAGGATTATCTATGGTTATGCTTCTATTTTTTGACAGGTCGATTGAACAGTGTTAGCTTGTTTTGCTCTCCCAAGATAGAACCCAGAGCAACGGAAAACACTTTGTCAAAGGCCACAGTAATCTCCTGTGCTGAAATATATAGAACTTCTGTCATGGGGCAGCAGAGAAACAACAAATGGACAACAGAGGGTTTCTAAACTGAAGTAGTGGAATAGTTTTACTAAAATTTAACCCAACTATGTAAGTAATAAAAGTAGTTGTAGTAGAAGTTGAAGAAGAATCAGAGGTGGACAGTAACAAAGTAAATTTACTTGAGTACTGTACTTAAGTGTAGTTTTTGAGAATCTGTACTTTACTTGAGTAGTATAAACTTACTACTTTTACTCCACCACATCTAAAAGATAAATATAATAGTTTTTACTCCACTATATTTCTAAAAAAGCAAGCAGAGAAATAGTCTTAAAACCGAAAGACAACTGACTTACTCCCTAAAGATAATCATTTACTACATGATACTACTCATATTTGCTCTCAGGGACTAAAAGGAACCTCTGGACACAAAAAGTGATTTAACTTTAGCTTTTAAACAGTATTTGCACAATAATAAACCAATTGTAATGGTTGTAATACCCAGCCTTATTTATAATACATATGGCTCATTTTTGCTGTAGAACAATCTTATCTATTATGGTTTTATAAGTTGATCCCCACATTTCCTCACTAAAATGATGTAAAATGTATTTTATTCATATTTTTGGAGCTGCAAATTTGTGACTTGATTGTAGTAGACATTTTATCAACGTGTCAGAATGTCAGTATGCAAATTACTTCACCAGAAGGCAGATCCTTTGCTGTGCCGACCCTGGAATAGAAAACCTGAAAGGAAAAAATAAGTAGTAATATATGTCTCAGTAGTAGTAGTGTTGATAATAGTAGTAGTGGTCAGAAGTGGTAATAGTAGTAGCAGTAGTAGCTGGTAATATTAGTAGTACTTGACTATCTTTTAATATGTACTACTGTATGATTGCAGAATAACTTTTCTTTCATGTTTGCATAATTCTTTTCAATTTTCAGACAAAACAACATGCTTTCCAAGATCAAAACCAGGCCATTAGGACACAGAGAGCATTAAGAATCGGATTCTCACTGACTAAGAAAAAGAATTAGTATGTAAGGAAAAGGCTTGGGGCACAGGGACAGCCAAAAAATCCTTCAAACCCTGTTACAAAGTTCTACCATAGCTGTAGTTCTGAGCTTTCGACTAATCTTTATATGTCAGCGAGGAAGGTAATAGCACCAGGGAGAAACACCAGTCCTTCCATTTGTGACAGCTCCAATGAATGAGGCTTTTCTAGTTACATTTGCTCAAGGTCAAAGGTCAAACACAAACATTTTGACAGTGTCTGCAGAATGCAAGCAAAAGGCTGAGTGACATTGGACACTGTGTACTTAGTCAAGTTATAGTTGGAAGCTATGTAAAATTTAACAATAAATGCAGGTAATGTAGTTGTATTTGACAGATGTTTGAGTTTTTGTAAATGTAGATAAAGCAGGTCCGGGTTTGCCCACTTCACAGAAAGCAGCAAAGTTGTGCAGGCAGGTCAAAGTTCAAAGCCAATCATGCAGTGACAACATCGCAGACAGGGGTCAATATTGACGATGTGAGAGGATGTACATTCTTTCTACTGGGAGAGCTGCTGCAGACAATAAAGATCAGGCAGACCTCTCCAGAGCTTTTCAAATCCTTGTAGAGTATTAGCCCCAAAAGAAAAGGAGGGTGCAAATAAGAGGTTGCCTCACAATATCTCCTATACACACACAGCCTCTATATAACTTCTCCTTTTCCTCATGGCTACTAACTCTCAGGGGTCATCACAGTGAATCATCTGCCTCCGTTTATCCTCTGCATCATCTTCTTTCACACCAAATAACTTCATGTCTTTATTTTCACTACATTCATAAATCTCCTCTTTGGCCTTCCTCTATTTCTCTCGATACATTTTCACTATCCCTCCTCTATACACGTCCAAACCAGCTCAGTCTGGCCTCTCTGACTTTATCTCCAAAACATCTAACACAAGCTGTCTTTTGGTGCGCTCATTCCTGATCCTATGCATTCTTGTGACCAAAAATAACCTAAAAAAGCTCAAGTTCTGCTACCTCCAGCGCCACTGTTGCTAAATTGTGCAACATCACAGGTCTCACCCATGGCTGTTCGCACCATTGCTAATATTAGACTAAACCAGATCCTAAACCCGGCCTGATTTAGGAAAAAGACAGAAGTAAACAAGGAGTAAACAAGGACTAAACCTGGACTTATTCAGGAAAAAGACAAGAGTATACCAGGGGCTAAACCAAGACCAAACCAGGTCTAAACCAATTCTAAACCAGGGATAAATGAAGACCAAACCAGGGCTAAGCCAAGACCAAACCAGGTTTAAACCAGGACTAAACCAGGGCTAAACCAGAACAAAACTAGTCTAAACCAGGACTTATTAAGGAAAAAGACAGGACAAAACCAGGTGAAAGCAAGAACTCAACAAGGTCTAAACAAAGACCAAACCAGGAATAAAACAGATCTATACAAGGACTAAACTAGGGCTAAAGCAGAACAAAACCAGTCTAAATCAGGACTTATTTAGGAAAAAGACAGGACTAAGCCAAGTCTAAACAAGGACTAAACCAGGACTAAACCAAGACCATCCCAGGACTAAATGAAGACAAAACCAGTCAAAACCAGGTCTAAGCTAGGATCAAACCAGGTCTAAATTAGGTCTAAAACAAGGACTAAACTGGTCATCAACATGATGGACTTCAGTATTTATAAAATCCTGTGTTCAGCCCTGGTCTCACCACTCTCTTGTACACCTTTTTCTGTTTCATTCTAACTGAAGCTCTCTTATAACACAGCCAAACTGACAATTTTCTCCACCCATTCCAACCTGCTTGCACACATCTCTGCACTCTTTTATTTTTTTACCCCCATCTTTCTCCCTCTTTTATCCCTTTTACCTCACACTCCACTTGGGTTCTTCTTATCCACACACATGCATTCTGCTGTTGTCGCTCGTTGGGTTTTGTGTGGGTTTTATTGAGCTATGATTGGCTGCTCACATTGATCTCAGTGCATCATTTATCACTGGGCCTGCAGGTGCCCCAATTTCCCCCGTGACTTATTGGGCTCTCAAGGGCCAATGGCTAGATGGATGTCACCATAGGGACACAGTTTATCTCTTTGGGGGGCTTATAATAGACCAACCATACATTCAGGGGCAGGAGGTAGGAACAGGGACAAAGGTTAAACTAAACAAAGTGCTCCTAACGCTATATATGGATCAATATTTGTTTTATAATGTTTTTTTTATTTTTTTATTAAAGTTTTCTTTTTTTAACACAGCATAGCTATACTGAGGGTAGAATCTTTCAGTTTATTGCATCAAGCAGATTCTGAGCAAAAGTGAATTGTCTACTGAGGCTCAGAGCTAAAGCAGTTGCAGTAGATTTGTCGAATGGTCCATTTGGTGTTCAACCTGAAGTAGCTGCAGTGGTTAATAAATACTGTTTAAACTCACTGTGGAGCTGTCTGTGCAGTTAATGGAGTTGGAAACAGACACTGCCTAAGATGTCAGGTTTAAAACAGTACTTTTTTGATTTGAAAGAACTTGATGATTTATCTTATAACCATGCTTTTTGGTAAGTAAAAGTTTTTATATGAGATGTACTTTTGTAATGACTCTGAAGGCCTGCTTATGGAACTCAACAGAGCCCACCCACCCCTGGTTCCAGAAGTAAATTTCCTATTCATTTTCCCTGTTGACTTTTTGAAAAATAAGAATATTAAGCGTTTAAAAGCTTGGTGAGGGTGAATCAGCCATGTGAAAACTCATGACAATAACAATTAATTTCTGTCAAAAAGATTAGCTAAAACTTGCATTTGTGACTTTGCCTTTTGACATGTTTAAAATATGTATTTATAGTGAAATTATTCATTTTATTGTGATGAGTTATCACTTGGCTGGTTAGCCTCCCTCAAGCCATTGAAATTTTAATATACAATTTTTTTGAAAAAGCAGTAGGAAATATGAAGGGGAATTTTACTTCTGGAACCAGGGGTGGGCGGTCACCTTTGAGCTCCATAGAAGTGAACAGAGGTTGAAAGTAACTACTTTTTTACTTCTCTTTAGAAGAAATAATGGTTGTAGTCAGTAGTATATCCATACTTTATTATTAATACTTTGGTTTTTTTTTTACTTCTACGTTTTCTTAAGTAATAATTCATAATCATTGAGAACACACGGAGGTGAGCGCTTCAGAGGATCAGCAGTGTAAAAAATATAAAAACTCAGAACAATTGTAGACAGGAGAGAATGACTTGTACAGTCTTATGCAGCAGCCAAATAAAACATCCAAGGCACTCCAAGGTATCATTTATGGAAAATATAAAAGTCTTTTTTTAGTACATGGATGGGTACACATTAGCACACCAAAGTGTCTTCATCTACAATTCATAATCATTGTTGAATAGTTTTATTTCTACTCGAGTAGTAATATTTTGAGTACTTCTCCATTTTGCTTTTTTTTTTTTTTTTTGTAATAAATACTGTGGGTCATTCTAATGCCCTGTTCAACAATTGTCCAACAGTTTAATGTGAGTCAATAACAACGCAAGTTATAATGTAATGTTATTCAGTATTCAGAACTACAGCAGTTGCATGTTTTCCTAGAACTGTGTAAACCTAACTAACTACCGTGAACACAATACATTTATGTGCATTTTCAATTTCACCAATGTTATCTATTAGGGATAACCAAGTGTAGTATCACACAGTGAACAGCAGATAGCGCCATTGCACACCTCATGCTGCTCTTGCACTCTCCTGAGCCTAACAAGTATAGCCAGAGTATATTCCTCTTGACACATGCATGCACCACCACCTCCACCTGTAAGACCTGAAGAACAACCGCAACTTCTCACTTCCCATTCTGTCAAGCTTCAACTAGAGTGACTATAAAACCTATATCCATGCTTTGATATGTACTTGCATGTTCTTGTATGACAGCAAGAAGCATTACATCAAAGCAGCATAGGCCCAGGTGATTGTCCCATGAGCAGGGGGCTGTACTGTACACTGTATATCTGTAGCTGCATACAGAACGACCCTCGCCATGGTGTGCATTGCATTATATTACAGTGCTCATTACAGAAACACAAGTGTGCTGTAAGAGCACTGCAACAAAGTCCAAGTGTGGCGCCATTTGCTGGAGACACATCTGTCCACTGTTTTTAAGAGTTCAACTAAAGCACAGTCTCTTAAAAAAAATATTGTTTTGTTGGCACAGAGAACGCAACCAGAGCACCTGCAATTTTGTAGTAAGATAAATTTTAGAATTCATATTTTTGTACTGAAAACAAATCACAGAATATATTGTATTATGCTTCATTTTAATTGTTAAAAACATCTACTTTCTAAAGAAAAGCATCATATGGCATCAACAGTAAATATGTATTCATAGTCTCAAACTTGAAGCACTGGGACAGCTCAGACTTCCTCTACTCACTGGCCCTATCTAGCAATGTGCCAAGACCTATATTTTATCTGTGGATCTTCTAAGCACTCTAACCCCTGAGATAGAGTCATTTAAACAAATCACGTGTTCCTCTTCTGACCCCAAGTGGCTGGAATTAGCAGCACCAAAAATACAGAGAGAGTCTTTAGAAACACCAAAAACATAAATTTTCCTTTCCTGAAAATATTATAAAAATGTAACCATTACTTTGTGAGTTGTCTTGCTAACAGACTAAAAAAGCAATAAAGGTAAAAACTGCCCCTTGCTAAGAAAGTCTTACTGCACTGATTAGATACAAGATAATAAGAAATACTTCTGTCAAAATGGATTTTCAATTTATTCAATGTAAAGGTCAAAGTTATATTTGTTGCTTAAAGCTGCAAATCTAGCCAGAAAGTGTTATAGATAAGATGAAAATGTATACCTTGTCCATTTTAATTAATCAATCACTTTTTTTTTTTTCTTTTTTTTTTTTTTTTTGCTATAGTTCTATAGAAAATGAAAAAAAGAAAATGGGTGAAATGATTTTAGATGTGTCCCACTCTGGTATTTGAGCCAGGTGATTGGAGGATTTCAGTGAAAACTCTTTCTAATGGTAGTGATTTAGCCCAGTGGGTCCTGTCTGTCTGTCTGTGCCAGTGTTGGCTTTTTGAGTCCCGCTCCTCTGTCCAGCTGAGAGGTCAGGGTGCTCCAGCCAAACCTCTCAGAGTGAGGGAGAAAGGAGAGGCCTTTCCACATTATTAACCAGTCAGTCTGATTTCTCTCTGCTGTGCTATGGAGTAAACATTATATAAATCTTTTTTTCATTTTTAGCAGCGCAGATAAAATTTCAGAGTCTTGCTCCACTACTACTCACTTAAATATTACTGCATTACTGAACATGCTGCAGTGTGGACAGGAGCCAGACGCAGGGTCAGAGTCCCAGAATCAGGATCAGATGTAGTGGACAAGCTATATTTAAATCAGGGTCAGTAACACTCTGGGACAAGCGGCTGCAAATTACCATTCAAATCAATGTATCCTGCCTTTAAACATCATTGAATGCAGGGTTCAGGGGCCCTAATCCCTATCAGCAGGAGTTAATGGGAAAACGGATTGCAAGGTAATACAGCCATATTAAAAAGCAAATACGTATTTTACAGTGAAGATAAAAGAAACATGACCCTCTTTATCTATAGGAATACTTGAGTTATAGTTCACTTCTGGGTTGCACACAATTTAAATTATATTTTTATTCATTAGTATCTGTCAATAGGTCAACATTTCTCTATTATACTTTCAACAGCCTGACAGACCAGGGGGCCCGAATCAAGTTAAATATTTATTAAAAACATAATTTGCATGGTTTTGTGGAATAACTGAAAAAAATGCTGTTTAGTCTGTCTGTGTTTTAAATCCCATTTTGTTGCTTGATCTAAGAATTTTTAAAAGAATTCTGTATCATTTTGAGATGAGAAATGCTTCAGCCACAACGTGTTTCTTCTTCTTCTTTTTTTTTTTTCTTTTACATAACTGGTTCAAATCTAGGTCTGGGCACTTTAAGGTCTGTAGCTATTGAACACTGCACTGAACATGACAAATCCCTCACAAATCCCTTTTCTATAGTTCATTTTAGTTTTACAGTACTGCTTCTAAACAAAACAATAATCTGGCAACTTGCAGTGATAGTGGCTGCCTCCTAAACCCTCCTCAGAGTGTTCACTACACTTTCACACATGACTAGTCCAACCATCCAATATCCTGCAAGGGCCAGAATTCTCAAGTGTCCCCCCCTAGCACAGGTCACATAATGTCATAGACTGACTTTCCACATGTCCAATTCCTCTCTTCTCTTCCCTTCATGTGACTTTTTTTTTTTTTTTTTTTCAGTCTTTCCAGAGCATGACTTCCCTTCTGGCTGTGTGATCGCAATGGCTAAAGAAGCCAGAGTGAAAGAGGGATCACCAGAAATGCCAAAGCAGTTAATGACCTGCACTGGGTCACAGACGCTCAGAACATGGGCTGAATTTTATCACTTCAAAGGAAAGTGAAAGAGAAAAGTGTACAAAAGAATGAAATGCTCCACTTTCTGTGCTTTTTGCAAATGTGAACACCACACCTGATTATTTAAATACAAACCCAATTCTGGAAAACTGTTCTATGGTCAAATTCCTCCTAATTTGTAAAAGACAACACCATCTGACCCAGAGAAGACAACAGTGTTTCAGGATCATGTTCAAACTTCTGCATCTCCATTCTGAAGCAAATATGTTTAGAAATGTACTGAAAATATCTGTAGATGAAAAGAACTTGGAGTAGAAGGAAAGAAGGGGAAACTTTTGCTACTGGAGCATTTACATATGAGTCATTATCCAATCAGAGACACACCCCAGTGCATGAGATGATGAGGGCTGTAGTGCAGAGCAGGCGGAGACACTGAGCTGGAAAATGGCTGTGATAAGAACGTGGTTGTGTTTCAGTGTGTGATTAAAGCAGCAGCCCTCACTCACTGCGTACTTCAGTGATACTGCAAGACATGCTTTAGATTTGTGCTCATTTTATTTGCAGGTGCATCATTACTCTCACTACGTCATGTACCAGCTGGAACAATATGGAGCTGATAACAGTGGAGATGGAGGGACAGGTTTAATCAGCTTTTCCTAGACAAATTTTTGAAATCCAATATTTTTTACTCTTCCATATAATTTATACTGTATTGATGAATTTTGCACCCTTTTGTGACCCTCGTGTAGAAAAATGTCCGTAATCAAAAACCAAAAAGGGGGAAAAATGTAAACCTCTCACTATGCAGTCAAATCAATTTTACTGCTCATCTTTGACACATCCAAGCCTCTAGTCACCACCAAAGCCCCATCCCTCTACTATTTATTATTTGGGTTAGGGTTAGGGTTAATTTAATATTAGTACTTTTTGTTATGCATTGTTCAAAATTCATATAATGAAACTGGCATTTAAAGGAAAAAAAAAAACTAAAACATTATTTAAAATTTGGTAGTTTTGAGCCAATTTCAAGTAGTTAAAGAAATGTATGAAAAAAAAAAAAACAGACACAAAAAAAAAAAAAAAACAGACACAAAAAAAAAAAAGCGAATGGTGCAAAATTTGAGGGGAGCACAAAGGTTAACAGGCCCTCAGGTGGGTTAATAACTGTCCCACTCACTGCAGCAAAGGAGAAATGACTAATGACCCAAAACTACTGTAGCATAGCATCCACTCTAGATCAATAGAATTTAGTTAGAGCTGGGAAAATAAGCGCTTTAACTTTTTTTTGCATTCATTTATTTTCTTTGTTGTGTTAAAAAATGTAAGGCAAGTGTCAGTTTGATTTATCAACTTCCTTCACATAACTGCACCTATACTCCAGCTTTATATGCTCCCATTGTTTTCTATGAGATTCCTCACACTGAGCACAAATGGGCTGAAAACACATGCTGCCCATACTTCTGTAAACACAGACAGTCCTGTGCTCTGTGAGACAGAGGGAGAGCTGTAAACACTGAGTGGAGGAGCACTGGGCTACCTGCAGCAGGAACAGTTACCTTACACCAGGGATGGTCAGTGAGCCACAAAGCCTTACTGTAGCCCACTATAATAAATATTACACCAGAACAAATCATGTGCTACTTTCCTGACCCCTTGTGGCTGGAGTATCTGCAATGGTACTTAATATTTCAACAATTTCCAGATCCAGATGGTGTTCCCTGCTCCACGCCAAAAACTGAACATTTCTCCCATGGACCATTACTGACATTTCCAGGAACTTTTATCAAAATTGCACCATTATTTTATCTTCCAGTTGTGTGTGAAAGCAAAGTAATGTGAAAACATTATTTGAAAATGTGCATGTGCACTGAGACATCCCAGCTGTCTTTATGGGCTTGATCTTCTGCTTGGCACAAAGACAGAGGTGACGTTGATGCAGTGTTCACCGGGGCCTGCCCCACCACCACAGGGCAGGTCAGTGTACAGTAAACGGGACGACTGCTCTAAAAGCCAGGCGTGCTGTGGCACAGATGGGCATGGAGCTGGTGTCATCAAAGCACTCATACAGCAATAAACATTATTGGAGTTAAACAAAGTACTTTCAGAGAACACAAAGTAATAATAATAATAATAATCCAGCTGCTCCACATGATCTGTTGCAAGTTAACCTGGTTAGCCTTTTATTTATCATAATAACCCTAAAATTAATATTAATTAGGCTATTCAATTTAGTCATATAATTTTAACTGTCATTTATTCTTAAGAGAGAGTGAGATTGGTAAAGGCTTGGAGACCTTTTGATTTTTTATCAGAAAACAAAAACAGAAACAAGCCATTATCCAATTACTATTTTGTTTTACTATAAATCAAAACTCGAAAAAGAAAAAAATGAAAAACTTGAGTGCTATGTTTTTAGTTGTTTGACCCCAGAAGTGTGCTTTGGCAAAATACTGGCTGCGCTCACTGTCTGGTCCCAAGCAATGTTTATGAGGAATACTCCACCAGAGCGCTCTGTGTCACAGCCACAAACAGGTGAGGGGCCGGGACGTGTGCCTCAGTGATCTGTCCCACTGAATGCTGTCCTGTCTGCCTTTTAGACTGAGCAGCATTTAGCCAGTTGCACACTTTGCACCCTCAAACCTTTTACATGGGCTAGTTTTAGATTTGTTTTTATGAGCAAGTAGGTCTAGTGGACAACCTCAGCATCGGCGAAGGCTGCACAAGAGAAATCATCTTTCATTTGCATTAAATCTGCAGTGTGCCCTGGAGCTCACTGATTTTAAGGGCAGTGCTCTGGCAGAGAGACCCATCTCACAGCTGCAGAGAGGTGAGGGGCATTGTGCTAACTGACATTTTCACACACAACCCAGAGTTGTTTGATTGACAGCGTGTGCTCCCTGCTGTAGCTAAATACATGTGTTAACCTTCCCTGCTTTGGTCTGGTAACCCCGGGGGGACATGAGAGATCCAGGACAGGCGCTCGTCCTCCAACCCCGAGTTACCTTTCTCACTCCCTTCACTCACTGTGTATTGTACTGCACTTTAATATGGCTCGCTGCCTCTCTTCATCAGGTAAACGTCTCCACTCTGTGGGCTCGTTCTTAACAGTGTGCATTGGCCACGAGCTTTTATTCCCATGAGCACTCACTCTCCTGTAACTGGAGAGGCAAGCTCGCTGCGTATGAATGCATGGCTTAGTGTTGCAGCCTGGGCCCGGCCTGACCTGGATCTGAATCATTATGTGTAATTATGGGCTGTTTGGGTCTCGACCTGGAGTCATGGCTCCAACATTCGTTATTGTTCCCAAACCCCAAACCCCATTTTACAAGTTCATTCCTTTTTTGTCGTGCAGCCGCTGTCCGCGGTGCTGAAAAGCCCAAAAACAAACAAACAAAAAAAGACATGTAAACTGTGCACAGTAAACTTCTTACTAGTATGTCAGCCGCACCTAGCGCCCTGACAGAGCCTGAGCCAGTGGCGAGAGGCTGTGGTAAGAGGAGGAAATGAAGCTGGAGGTGTACTCAAATGACATGATTGCACGATTCGGGTTCCACGCAGCTGTCGTCCAGCTTACATTTATACCCGTTCAAATTAAGCCTCCTTGGCCCAGGCCCAGCCCATGTCCAATTTCTTTAGACTTGGTTTTACGGTGGGTCTAAAGAGCAGGGATTGGGACAAGGTCCCTTTCTGTGCTACTGTCTGGTCCACCTCCTGCCCTAAGATCCGGAAGATCCGCCCCTGTGTGTGTGTGAGTAAACTGCAGTTTGGAGAAGAAGTCCTCTGCAGGTCAGAAGAGTCTTTGATTCGTGCAGAGTTAGAGGCTGAGACAGAGCACAGGTGACAGGTTTGCATAATGCATGAGAGGAAGCAAGGCGCGGATATAAAAAGCACACTTAGATATTCACAGCTCCTGGTACAGTTCAGCCCAGGCACTGTACTGTACTGTACCAAACTTTATTATAACACACTTGAACAATGCACACTGTTTAAAGCACATTAAAAGAGTAGGCTACAAGGTTTTTAGGACATGCTTCAGAGATAAATAAAGTGTCTCTTTCACAAGTGTCTGATACTGTACAGACTTTCCATCTCTACACTGACAAGCAACACAGACCCCACAGAAAAATGATATAGTGATCAAAACATCACAAAGCTTAAACTAGTATTTAGATTTGAAAATAACATTTCAACGGTTATTATAGGGAAACATTAACTCTTAACTTCACAAACTACTCTGTCATTATCTATTGTCACTCATTTCAGAAAAATACAATCTATGGTATGCATTACCTTTTCTGTTGATATGATTGTGAATATAACCCAATATTAGACTCTTATTAACCAGAAAGGTACCACAAGAGAGAGCAAAGTTTACCTAGTGTTGCTTTAAATCTGCAGTGGAGCTATGTATAACATGCTTGGTCTCTCAGAAAAGCCTACGCACATCTGCCCTGATTTATTTCCATGATTGATTTTGCACACCATTTTCTGTATCGCCGTTCAGTACAGGTGTCAGCCATGTCTGTAATTAGCCACTGAATGATTAATTGGGCAGATGAATTAGCAGTGGCAATCTGAATGTTCTCTTTAACATAAACGTAGCATTGATAGAAATGATAGTGAGCTGCTCAGTCTCTTTCTCATTGGAAGTTTAAATTCTATTGCTAATGCAACTGCTAATTTTGTTGTATGAATGTATTCTAATCTATCTATGTAAATATAGAAAGGTTTAGTGTAATTAAAATGTTTATGTGTTTTTTCTTACAAATAGAAGATGGTCACTGTGATTTTAACTGTAACAAAAACTTGCAAAATGCAGTTTGTGCCTGTCCTTTATTTTTGGAAATATAGTGTATTTTGAATATAAGACCCCAAGTGGCCACACATGGTCCCTGCAAGAAGAACCATGTACCATAAGACTATGAATAATAAACCGTGGCTTGAGATTAATACACTGATAACCAGATTACAAACAGTATTTTTGTTTGGTCAGTGATGTGAAGTTTCTAATGGTGGATGAGACAAGCGGAGACTCTGTGTGCAGCTGAGAGCGCCGGAAAAAGCTGACATGAGAATCTATGAAGAGAAAAGCTGAGCTAAGAACCAGAGGATTCAGAGCAGAAGCCCAGGAGAAAGAAACCCAGCGGAGGGAGTAAAAGAAGAGTAGTGTGCACTTAAACACATCCAATGCACCAGTGGCATGTTGTAGTGAGCCACCTCCAGAAGTGAACTGCCTCATAATTAGTCTTCCAACCGGCTGGACACTGTTAATCTTAATCTGACTCTTATCTGCGGTTCCAGATGAGGGGAATTAGTGGCCTTTACCCCTCCACTTGGTCCTTCTTTTTCACAGCCTCGACCATTTCTTCTAATTATGGCAGTACAGTAGCATGTGGCCTCTTGAGATATGCCGGCGCACCACGACTAGCTTGTTAGCATGGAGCTGACTCTGATGAATGAAATGTGCCCTCAACAGATTCAGCTACATTCATTTCATAAAAGTAATACTGTAAGCATATTGGAGATTAATATCATATGTGGAATCTATGCAAATTAATAAACCAAGAGGTGGAAAACTCAAATTGTAACTTTTGTGGGTGGATTGCTACTATTACTATTACTACAACTTACTACTTTACCACCAGGGGGGAAAAAATCTTTATTTAGAAATTTCCAAAAATGTACTTAAATAAATTTAATGGTGGAAAGTACTTTAGTTAGTTTAGTTAGTTAGTTACTTTACTTAACTACAATTTTCATGTTTCTGTACATTTTACAAGGGGTATTTTTACTTCTACTTCATTACATTTTAGAGTACGTTTTACTCCTCTACATTTTTTGAGTTGGTGTGATGTACAAAGTATTGTCAGTTTTTGTTTAAAATATTTTTTTGTTGTACCCTCATTGTTGACACACAGTTATTAAATATAAAAGATGCATTCTACTCCTTAGAAACATCAAAATAATAAAGACAGAAGACCTCACCAATAGGTTCAGTCTCTTCTGCTGCACAAGTTTGTTTATTTCATCTGCAATCAGCACAATTTTTCAGCAAAATCCCTTACATTTATCAGGTTAATGAGTTGTCAAATCTGTGCAAAATACTTTTTATACTCAAAAGTACATTTAAAAGTGAGTACTTTTATACTTTTACTTAAATACAGAAATTGAGTACTTCTTCCACCACTGAATAAAGTACAGTATCCAGTTACTTTCCATTTCTGATCCATTGTATTTCTTGGTCCATGTAACAGGAGTAGTCATTGCCAGCTGAGAAACAAAATGATGCTGCCATGTTTCTCACCAACTCATTGCAAAAATAAAAAATAAATAAAGTCAGTGTTGGCATCAGATAGTAGCATGGCAGCTCATAGCCATTCCATCCACGGCACTGTAATCCCACGGCTGGCCTATGCCAAAAACA
Source organism: Bostrychus sinensis (assembly GCA_020698575.1). Classification (NCBI taxonomy): domain Eukaryota; kingdom Metazoa; phylum Chordata; class Actinopteri; order Gobiiformes; family Eleotridae; genus Bostrychus; species Bostrychus sinensis. The sequence continues at coordinate 21,524,271 of CM036249.1, read as the reverse complement.
AGCCATAAATTAGTAATGAAGAAGTGAGTGGAGGGGAAGACAACAGGCAGAATGGAGACAATACGTGAACATTGCGTGAACAAAGATAAAAGTGCTTGTGCATGTTGTCTATGGATGGTTTTATCCTCTGTCCTCTTTTCAATTAAAGATATAGGCCCGGTGCAGTCTCAGGAGGCCACACTCAAAGCACAGCCCCGCACCATCTGATTGCTATTTCACTAATGTTATTTTTATGCAAATGTGTTTTCTTCGTTTTTCCCACTGCTTTTCTTTCTCATGTCTTAATGAAGTGTCGCTTACACTGGCAGCATGGGCCTCCCTGGATATACAGAAAAAAGAAAATCAAGATTTTTTATGCTTTGGAGTGGGGTTGGTTTATTTGCCAGGTGAAGATTAGCGACATGTTTACAATAAAACACACTCAAATGATGCAAGTTAAAGAATTGATGCAGTTTTCTTTTCAATACAGTGTATATACATATGTAAACATGAGAGAAAATCTGATATGACGTCTTGCTGTCAAGTAGAGTCTGCCCTATTATCACAGAGGATTAGCAATTTAGTGTAATCAAGTGTAACCTGAGAAAACCATTGCATCATTGTTGATATAACTTAAAAGAACAGAAGGGAGACATTAACACTAACATTGTTTTTCCACAGTGCACTGGAATATTAATGCTTCTGTGGGTACATTTGTTGTATAGACAACTTTAACAACATTAAAGGTATTATAAATGAGTAAAACGTTATAATAAGTACACATAGAGACACATAACATTAATAAATATGTAATTAACAATTCATGATTGAAAAAATGTTTAAAAAATACAGCCTTAACACCAGTTAATTAGTAAAAATACTAACTAAATTGTGATAGGTACCAAATTTTACTTTATCAGTTTGTTTTAGAATTTGATATAGACACAACTTCATACTTGAGAAAGCCAGAGTCTGAAGTTACTTTCACAGAAATCATGACTTATTTATCCAATTTTTTTTTTCCACAAAATTTCCAAAAATTTTTATTCATGAGAGAAACCATCATCTGTGATCCCAGAGCCTGGTCCTGTGAGAGGTAAAATGTAATGTTGTGATTATTGCAGAATTGAAGACATTTTAGTGAAAGTTTGAAGAGGTTTTCTTTGGGTTTTCAATAACTTTGGTGCATTAAAGTCAAATCCATCCAGTATAAAATTAAAATGCATCCCCATGTATGTCATAACATTAATGTATGCACATTGTGTTTTTTATGTACTGTTGCATTTTTGCACACTTTTATTTATTAGGCTTAGCCCCCCTGAAGGTTATTTTACTGTTGTTGGTATAGAACAAAGACACTGAATGCAAATAGCTCAGTAATTAAATTGTCATTAATGTGTAGTCCCTTATCAGAGCTCACAGACAGCTCTTAATGCAGGCTACAGGCAAGACAAAGCTAACGCTAACACTACAGCTATCTGTGCTATAGATGAGACCGCAACAGTCTGTGTGGCATTTGACTATTAGCCAATTACATTTCATCTGTGTAATACTGGGTCTCATTTGCTGGAATAGTCGCCGGTTACAAATATCTCATTAAAAGAGTAAATTAGGTTTGATGATCACACGCTTTGGTGCTGGTAACCTTTTTGCTTTACATATTCAGTGTGTGAACTTTGTATGTCAGGCTGTGAGTGATTGTAAACATGTCCGACACATGCAGCTCTTATCAGATGCATATTAAGCAGACCAGGGCAGCACACTAATCATTTTCAGGTTGACGTCTTCATCTGGTTATAAATTGAACCGCAACCTCCCAACCCAACATCTCAGTGCTTTTTCATAGTAATAATACACACCAGCATTTATAACACATGGGCGTGTTTCTTTACTCCATATAAACACACAAAGCACACAATGTTTTATTGGTAATATGGTAATGAAAACACTTGTAGAGTGCATATATGACATAATCGAGTGGCTTGGGTTTGGATTTGGGGCTTGGGGAAATTTGCTTTGCATTATCTGGTAATACTTTACAGTAACTCACTACAACTAAGCAGTAATAAAGCATTAACAAATGTGTAATTAACAATAATTTAATGAACCAATTTATATATACTGAATAAACACTTTCAGGGTTGTCACAGCAAAGCATCTCTCTCCTGGGGTGCATATATTTGACATAGGTTTCACACCAGTTGCCCGTCCTGACGCAGCCTTCTCTATTTATCACTGCTTGGGACTAGCACAAGGAGTACAATGGCTTGAGACCTTTTGTGGCTGGATTATAGATACTGTATTAATGGATATGTTTATAATTTTTGCATTGACTTACATGAGCTTATTACTCAAGACTTCAACATCAATAACAAGGTTAATAGTGTTTATTCAGTGGTAATGCTTTGTAATTTATGAATTATACTTCTCAGTTCTTAACTAATACTAAAATGAATGCTTTACTGTGTATGTAAAGTGTTACCAATAGATCTTTAAAAGCTAATTGTGAATGCTATTTTTTTGAGCTTCCCAATACACATGTTGTACAGGTTTATTGGGAAAAATATGGTAAACACCCACATTATTATATCTGAAAACATAAAGCCATAATGAAAACAGTAAGTGTGATAGTTGGGCTGTTTGGGGTACACCATCTGCTTGGCCAAACTAGGGGAAGTGAACACAACATTTACTTCTGTAATTACCACTGTTTGACAAATTTCCTCACTCTGATCCATATTCTCTGTCCATATCTCCATCTGTTTGACCTACAGTGCTGCACCAGGTCAACTGCTCCACTGAGGCCGTGTGATGGAGCTCCAACAAGCTGACCAATGACTACCTGCTGCCAGGGCACTTAACCTGTCTGTGCAGCCAAACCAGTGTAATGTTCCTGAGGTGTTTGAGAAGAGGTTGTGTTAGGAGATCGGACCTGAGCACATGAGAACACTAGAAGGACAGATGCTTGGCCACAGATGCCATCATTTGGAGATAAATCGAGGCTTTTAACTGTCCATGTTATTAGATTGGCTAGTACAGTCAGGCTGTTCATTACATGCCACCCTGCCAGGCCAGAACAGCTTTAATAACATTGATTTTTTTTTTTTATACAGCATTGTGTTGCTCCTGTTAGCACCGGCTTGCTTTTAGTTTATTGACCTTGCATTTGAAACACAATTGTAAGCCTTGTACACATTATAGTATTAAATTCATCTGTAAACAGCTGGCCTCATATACTACACACAAGTGTGCATTTTCAGAGACACCTGGCTTGTTATAAAGTTAATTTGTTTCTTTATGATGTAGAGAAAAAAGCACACTTAAAATTAACACAAAATAGTTTATACATTTGCAACCATTTCATGCTCATGCTTATGCTTATGCTTATGTAAATCTATTGACTTATCAGTTACTTGATTGCTTGCTACATTTGCTTATTCATTCATAGGAAAACCAAATCAGAGTAATGCACAGACAGCTTTCTTTTACACTCTTTATATCTGGAAAAATACAATATTTTATTTTTTTAGCCCTTCAAATTGCAGTCAATCCACTCCTCATTTCATCAGAGCTCTGCAGAGTCCACAAGAATGTTCAGTACGTTTTTGATTTAGCTGTCAGATCACATGGGCCTCTGCTGCTGGATGTGTGTAGAAACCCCTCATTAGTTTTTGAGTGCTGCACTCTGATTGCAGATTGACCAGGCTGGGATTGCAGGCATCAAAGCTGTTTCCTCTTGCCAGTCACATCATGGCCCGTATTCCCTCTTTATCCTTGTGTTTCTCTCCAGCTTTAAAGGTTTCCAATGGTTTTGGTCCAGGTCAGAGCTCATGCTCTTTATTCTGGTCCAGTCTTTGCAGGTGTCTTTTTTGTGGAGTTTAAACACCACTTTGGGAAAGAATTTAAACTTTAAAACAATGGGAAAAAGCCTGTCAAACTTGTTTATGATCACAATGGGGTCCTGCTGCAAGAAGGTTTACAGAGACAAAGTTGAAGACAAAGCAAAATGATTAACACATAATAATATTACTGGCTGTTATGTTAGTACATGGTTTGTTGCGATTGACTCCAGAGTTCAATTTACAAATTCATGTAATTTAAAGAAACCAACGAGAGAGCAGCCTCAAATTGTCAGAAGTCCATTTGAACAGTGCGCCAAGACCAGGAAGTGTACTTACTGCACACATAAACCAAATCAAATATATGATGAAATATTTGATTATGAATTTTAATACTGAGAGGTCACCAGCCAGGTATATTATCCAGTGTTGTCTGTGCATGTCATAAGTGTCTTTATTACAGCTGAATGGGTGGAGGAATGCTTTCCAGTGTGCAGCTATTGCAAACTATGAGTTCCTCAGCTGCACCATAGCCACCATGTCTTGAGGTAAAGGGTCTTATTTCATGTTAATCAAAGCCCACTTCTTTTTCCCTTACTATAACAATCTTCAGTTCTTTCCTACACCATCAGATTTTACAAACAAGCTTGTTATTAAATGTGTGTGGGGACTGTGTGGGACTTACTGCTTCACCTCAAAAATCTGCTTTAAAAACTTCATATTTTCTACTTTATTTTTCCAAATGTGGCTTTTAGGTCACAATTTATACTCTGACATGTGTTTTCCTTCCTGTGTACTGCCATTAAGTTTTAATGCCATGCTGCGTTCACTGTCAGTGCTGAGAGGGCGGCAGTTTGAATGACTTTCTGAAGTGGAACGTTGAACCCAAATGGCGCCCTGGGATTTCATGCCAATTTGGTAAGATCTCTGCCATCTCTGAATGCAAATAAAGACTGCTTATGCAAATGGCAATGTTTTATAATTCTGTGTGGATTTGAATATTTATTTGCTCACATCACTACTAGAAAATATTATGTGTAGAGCTCCAAGGAAAGATGGAAATATTGTACAGTGTGACAAATGAATACACAAAACACATGCTTTGAGTTGCATACAGTTTTTCTACTTTAGATCATGCTCACCTTATAACGCAGAGTCCCAAAACCTAGTCTGAAATTACACTTAACTGCTAAGCACATGCAACCAGCTGCTGAATGCTGCCACTAATTTCTATAATGTGACCTTAAATTGGGTTGTTTAAATGCAGTGCGGTTACAAAGTAGGCCTTTTATCAGTAAAGACAGTGCATCCATCAGCATGACCCAGGATTCAATCTGTGTCTAGTTAAATGTCCTTGAGCTTCTGATCATGAATCAGATAGCATGTTTACCTTCTGGATAACAACACACACTTTCCTGAAAGGCATGTGCTGTTCAAAGACAAAGTCACATTTTCTTTTCCAAAGGTTTACAAAATGTTTCTAAAGCATTTACTGATATCCACTAATCAGGCACAACATTATGACCACTCACAGGAGAAGTAATAGCACAAATCACTTCATCATGGCTCCTGTTACTGGGTAGTTATAAGGCAACAAGTGAACACTGTGTCCTTAAAGTTGATGCAAGAAAAATGGGCACGCATAAGGATTAGAGTGAGGGATAAAATGGGTCATGAGTCAAATTATGACAGAGCATCTCCAGAAGTGCAGCTCTTGCAGGCGCTCCTGGTGCACTGAACAGTAAAATGATTGATGGTCACATTTATGTAGTGCTTTTTTACCTCCATGGGCACTCATCAAGGAACCATTCACCCATTCACACTGACAAGCACTCACACCTTCATACACCAATGTAGGTAGACACTGGTGCATGCTACTGCCACCCAACAGTAATGGGTGATGCACGTTGAGCTACTGTAGGTCAAACTGCTGAAGAAGTTCATGCTTGTCACATATGGGTCTGTATATTAGGTAGGTGGTCATAATGTTATGCTTATTCCAATGCTTATTCAATATTTGCCAATGATGCATGAATAACTTCTTTTTAAGCCAACAAAAACTGAGATTAAATTAACCAGAGACGAATCTTACATTTAAATGATGCAAGGCCATGCAAAGTATTGTTACTGAGTATTCAGAGTGAATACAAGAGGCCAACAGGGCTCCCCATATGACTGCACATACAAATAGCCAAAGCACAATAAGCACCTTGAGGGATTGTCTGTGTAATGTTTGATTCTAATTGGGCCCACTGTGGGGTGTGCACAAGCATGCATATTCCAACCACCTCACAAAGGTATTTTGAATTATACTGGCCACAATTCACCAGCCTACAGGATCAACAAAAGATAAGGGCAGTTATATTTTATTCAAAAACTTGTTGGATATTCAAACATGAAGCAAACATCCACCAGTCGCAGATGTCAGGGCACAACAGTGTGTGTCTGCATTTCAAAGCACCTTTCTTGTTAAAAAGACAAAAGAAAGTGAGGTGCCAGAAAATAATTAATTTGATTTTTGAGATATCACATCAAGCTGTTTCATTATGACATTTATGTCTCCAGAATGAATTCTCTCTGCATATAAAGCAGTGGTAGAGATTAGCATAAGAAAATAACTATGATAGATTTGATATATAATATAAAATATCTGTAAAATCCTGCAAAATCAGTAACACTCAGGTGCATGTATACATTTATTATAATCCAAGAAATCCTTTAGGTAGTTTGAAAAATATAGGTGTTCTTCAGAATCACTTCAAAGTGGTAAATGTCAAATGACAGATCCTTCACAAATTAAAAACATTTGCAACTTATTTTCACTGTCCATTTTTGTGACTGCTATCAAAAAATACTTATTCCATGAAAGCAGACTTATTGGTTACTGTTTCACTAGTGGTAATGATACTCACTCAGGCGCAGTGATCCAGATACTGTATTAATTTGACTCTTCATTTATCTAGGCTTAGGACTGGCAAACTAGAGGCACTCAGAAAGCATAGACCTTCACCTCTGCACTGGTTTAATCTTACAATGATAAAGATTTAATGCCCAGACCTGGACTTGAACTGGAGATTTTGTTTAGGGGTAAAGTCACAAAGTACTGACTCAGAATATTTCAAAAGTACCAAAAACAATAATTTTCTTGGCCCATTACTGACATTTTCTGACAATTTTACCTAACACTGACCATAAGTTTTTGAGTTATCTTGCCAACAGACTAACAAACCAACCAATTAAACAACCAACAAACAAATAAACCAACACAGAAGAAAATACACCATCTCTAGTGAAGGTAATTATGATTTATCTTGGAGGCATGACAAAAAGTAGTGTCAGCTGACTTGAATCACAGATGGTATCCAAGGATGGCCTGGTGATATTCACGTTGACTGAACTGGGTTTCCCTTTATGTATTACCTGCTCAGAAAAGCCTAATTGCCAAAGCAAGCGTCTCCTAATTGAGACTTCTATTGGCGCAGTGCTGCAGTAGCACAGTGCAGTATGTGGCACGACGGAGAGACTCTGACCTCGATAAAACATGACGCGAGGTGATCGTTTCGAAGGTTTTTTTAATGGTAATTTGTGTCCCACTTGAATGCTCTACAGGTACACTAACTGATCCTAAAATAACATCTGCATCCGTTTCATTACAGAGGGGCACAGTGCATACAAGACTGGCCCAGTTCTGCCACAATGTCCCCAAAGACTACACAAACAAGATAACAAGAGGGATATCACAGGGCACTTCAAACTCATTTGTCCTCAATACTCACTGTGACAAACACAGCACTATACAGGTAAACTGCCTTTGTATAAGTGACGCTATATTTAGTTCAAACACGGGTGGGTGCACTTATGTTCCTCATGTGAAATGCTCAGGCACTGGAAAATTTGTCATTAGTGGGTCTACTATGTATTTATAAGCTAGTCTATTCGCTGAGAACTTAGTTTAATTAATGGACATTTCTGTTGTACTTAATGTGCATCAAGATATTTTTCTGTCCCTCCTTGAACTCTCTTATTGCTTGCTTTTTTTTTTGTATGTGATTACCAGTTTGTAACCTCCCTCCACAAACTCTGTTGCCCAGAAAAACATGCTGCTTCAAATGTAAACTCAAAATCAAACACGCTTTTAAATAATCCATCTTGCATCTTATCCAGTCATCTTACAGCACAAAATTTCTTATCTAAATGAGTGAAAAGTTTAAGCCACTCTGAAAACAATTAAGCTACGTTGTTGTGATGTGATAATAAAGTACAAATTAGTAGATATTGGTAAACTCTGAACATCCTGGCACTTGTGAGATGTTTCAAAAGGGAAGCGTCCCTTTCTTCTGCACCCTGGCACCGTTTGATTGTAGCCCAGAAATCCTTTTAAGTGTAACAGCTGTTGTCTGGAGGCAGGAATCTATCCAAGGAAATCTGGTTAAGGCAGCTTGCTTGACCATGTGAGCTACTGCAGCGAGACACTGACCTCCTCCATTCTTGTACTGTTGTTATCTCCCAAACAGCATGCGATCCATAAACATAAGCAGGGTAGCATTCAGAGCTTGACTGGCATGTTAATGTACTGTGTGATGTGATCAGCATAATCCTTGTGCCATGATCAGATCGGCCTCCCTCACCCTGTGAAATGTTCTTATGGCTGTGCATTGACTGTCTTTTGTTTTACTGCTAATGAAGCTAAACACAACAGCTTCATGAATTATGAAACAGAGCTTCAAGCTTCAGTAAAATCCCTTTCCTCTACAGTCTTATCCATAACCCTGTGTAACATGTTAGATGTACAGTATGTAAATATAAACATGTATAAATAAGTGGTTTAGATTGAGGTATTTCACTGACTTGAACTGAGAGAAACAGCTTTTTGGTTCCTCTGTATGTTCTGTATGTAAGGTGAAATAAAAAATAATGGAATCCTGATCTTAGTTTTACATTTATAGTACTGTATTAAAGATTTTATACAATATACTGCATAACTATTATTATTTTGAAGTAAATATACTCATTTAAAATATAAAAAGATTAACGCCAAGGCCTGAACTCAAGGATCCTCTAATTCAAGGGTAAATGCTCTATTTACTCAGCCACAAACCCCTTGTATGTCAACACCAAAAAGTAAAAGTATATTCCTTTACTGATCCACTGTGGGTACTATTTGTACAGCAGCTGGGACAGATCCTATCTTGCAATGAATTTTGATTTCTGAATCCAGGTGGTGTTCCACACAAAAAAGCCTCTCCATACCTTCCTTCGCTTATTCACTTTTCTGAAAATGTTTTTAATCGTTGCTTTATGAGTTATCTTGCTAAAGACTAAGAAACCAATGCCAACTTAATACCAATGGTAAATGACTTCATTTTTTGACAGACCGCTATCTCAGTATTACCTAAATGCTCTGCATAGAGTATTCCAACTAATTTCACCATGTTTTTTTTTAAATATACAGCACATTGTTTTATAGAATCAAACCTGACCTTTTAAAAACCACACTTATCTACATTGAATGAATATTTTGATGTTGTTTAATATATTCTTGCTTGTTTTAGTCGAAGGTAATTACCCATATACATTCTCCAACATCTTCTCTTTCTTACAAAGAATTGGAGAATGTGTTTTACATCACACAAGACTGGTAGCGCTTTAATTTAGAAGCCCATTTAATGATTTTGACAAAGATATATTGAATCAATGAGCCTTCTGAATCTATATGTGTGGTCTTTTAATCACAGGAATATTATTATGCAAAAAGATAAAAGAAATAAATTACAAATTTGAATGAAAAGGTCACATAACAGACTGTAAAAAAAAATGTCAAAATATACCCTGATGTAAAACAAAAGGATCCAACTGCAATTATATTAGCTTAGTCTTTGTGAAAGATTATTACTTTAATGCAAGTTGAAGTGAAATCATTCTACAGACTAATGAATTAATCTGGGTCTGTAATAATTTCAGTGTAATGACTTTGACCAGACTGTCTTTATGTATCAAAATCACATGACCAAGGGCAGTCAGCCTTATTTCTGATAAGAGGAGCTCTGTCGCTTTGGGCCACTGAATTGATCTTTCCTTATATATATTTTCTCATCTCAACCCACGTCTACAGCACTTTTCAACACAAATGGTGAATGAGCAGCACATTGTAAATTGCAAGTGAACGTGAAAAGTGTCCTATAAATGTAGTCTGTATTGATTTGGGGTAAGTAAAATGGCACACAGGAAGCATTCATCAAAAAGGACCACCCATAGAAATTACTTTGTCCTTTTGTATGAGGAACACAGACTGAGTAGAGTCCATGAAAAGGACAGTCAGACTGAATGCATTGTTTTCTGAGCAGCACCTGGGTTATGTTACAGTTACCTTCTGTTGATTCTTACTGAACATGTCGCTCAGAGAATCAGAGAATAAAGGCACTGGTCACTGGCTCAATGTTGAAACTGAACCATGAGAGAAAGACAGACAAGGCAGTGTAGTTTTAAAGCCAAACTACCTTCTTTTATTGGATTTAAGGACAACTGTTTGCATTTTTTTTTAATTGTTTGGACTCTAAAGTCAAAATAAATGCACACATTTTGAAACTTGATAACAATGGAGCAAAACATAGTTTTTAAAAGCTTTCATAGATAGCCTAATTAAATTCTCGTTTTAAATTACTGCTTTTCTCAGCACATGAGCAATTTAGTTTACAAAGACATTCACATATTTGCAACTTGCAATACTGTTCAGCCCTGCATATATTGGGCATGCTAAGAAAACATTATAGAGAGACACAAAGGCCTTTGTGTCTTTTTCCCCAATTCCAAAATATGGACAAATAATATTTTATTATGTTATTCTGTTATTAGTTTTATTCTTAAAGAAAACATAATATGCTTTTTTTAGGCTTTCTGAAATAGTTCTGGCCACCTTTGCGTTAGTATTCAATTTTTTTTAACATAAAATAATGTTTATGTATGGAAAACATCTTTGGAGAGCTGTTGACAAAGCTTAGGGTGTATTCACACCATGAGAGTCCGTTGGTCCGCTTCTTTGGTCTGGATATAGTGCCGACTATTGTTTGTTTGTTTGGTTCAGATCGTATGCTCATTGCACTTTTGCAAGTGAACTAAAATTTGTAAACAGAAGCATGTGTGTGATGATCGCTGCACCCATTGGCCAGAAATTATGGGGCGGGGCAAAGCAAAGACACAATGCTGAGGAAAACAATCGTGGAGGACTTGTTACTGAGATATTTATTCTGCTTTTACAGCTACGAATCTGTGAAAATTATTTTGAATGTTAAGAGCAGCAAATTCAAAATCAGTTTCCCCATATCCTACTTGTTATTTTGCAACGGCTCCGTGTGCCCTCACCCACAGCATGCTAACTGCAGTGGTGCTTAGCAGAAGACAATAGAACAGGTAATGTCAGGCTAATAAGTGCAAATCTGAAGGAGGCACTGTATCTCCTCGTTGCTCCAGGTTTGTGCACTGCCCATGACTTTTAGCATGACTTCCACAGCTGTTTTATTTCTCTTAATTCCTGGCTACAGTGGCTCATTAAGGCCAAAAAGGAATTAGGGGAATGGAATAAGCATAAAATGGCTGTTTAGCATGGCTATTAGCAACATGGTGCTTACAGATAAATGAGTTTAGTACTTCATAGTGATGGCAATTTAAGATCTGAAATGATCAGAACAAGTTTGGTGACAGTGTATAGGCTTTAGAAACACTTCTAGTTTCACATGTCTACCTAGAGCTGTAAGACCGAGCATTTCATCAGGACTCAGGATTACTCAAACAAGCATAAAAGAAACAAAATACTACTCCAGCTATGTTTTCAAGCTGTAAACAACATTATAACATGGTTAAAAGAAGTCAATTTAGCACTATATGGGACCTTTAAATAATGAGTGCATGTTTGTATATTTTTTCAATTATGATGAAAACAAAAATCACAGTCAGCACAAAATACAGCCATTCATTTGGTCCTCCTGTGAAGTTAGTTAAATGTTTCGGCCTTTATGTTATATTCCCTCAACAAATAAATTTTCCTTAATGTATATCATCACTTTTTTAGGAATGTGGTGTGCATGCTACTCTCCTGAACTACAGCACAACACTACTCAATTCAAGTCATTAACATACAAATACAGAACAAACAAATCTGAAATCTGCATTGACTTATATTAATTAAGAGACCACCTGTTTTTTTTCACAGATATGTTTTTATTTGTCAAACTGAGAAAGCTGTAGTTCAAAGCAACACCTTTAGGCTTTACACAGTATCTCCCCCTCTTCCTTCTACATGGTGACTGACACTCAAAGACATTTGGACACAGCAATACAAAGACATGATTTTACTCTTCTTTTGAGCCTGTCATATGACGTTTACAATGTACAAGACAATGTGTGGTGAGTACAAAGTAAGGGCTATTTCTGATATGCAGAGAACAGAATGTGCTTGTGGACCTCTTTGATACAGTATACTATTCAAAGTCATACATCATGCACACTCCCTCAAAGCTTTGGTGCAGGCTGCGTCTGTGATAACAAACTGCAACAAAGACATTTCAGCACAGTTGTTTGGCTGGAGGATGTCCATATATGGTCCCAAAAAAAAAAAAAATTACAGAAGGCATAGAGTCACATAAATAACACACAGAAGTCATCTACAGTGTAACATACATTGACATACAACATCCTTAGTCCTCAGTTTTATAATGTGGTATATATATATATATATATATATATATATATATATATATATATATATATATATATATATATATATATATATATATATATATATATATATATAATCATACAGAACTTAATCTAGCTTCAAGAATATGAAAATCCTCTTACAACAAACTGTGTGTAGTAATAAACATCTTTAAAAAGTGAAGCCAGACCATTACCACTTTCTATTAAGTTATCTATGTGCAATGCAAATGTGTAACTATCTTAATTAATGTATGTTTATGTTGACTCAATTGTAAAAGCAGAGACATAAAACAAAACATGCTAAAGTTTCACACCTGTCCAGTTCTGGCTGTGTCAGTTTATGTCCACACTCATTTGCTTTATTTTACATTTGTGATCTAGACACACTTTAATATCTATATTTCTGGTACAGGCAGAAAACCATCCATCTAGAGTTTGGGCCTAAACTTGCTTTAATCCGGAAAGTGCCTTGAGATTTTTTGTGATTTGTTGCTATATAATAAAATGATTTGATTTCAGTTGTAGAATGACACTATCATGCAGTAAGGATGGTGGTTTGTAGTCAGCTATTGCAAAGGGATTGGTAAACATTAGTAAAGTGTCTCAAATGCATCCAAAACACTGTAGTAGTATGGTAAATTTAACCCAATTGAAATTTTTTACATATCTATTATTATGGAATTCCTTTTTTTGCTGTTTCAAAAAAAATATTGGTTAATTAATTGCGACAAAAACCTCACAAGTGGTCAGTGAAACAAAAAGCCTTGAAGGTAAAATACTTCCCCTTAGCTTTTATTATTTGCAGCACTTGAGCACTTTGCAAAAAAGTAGTGTGGAGTGGAAGCCACCAGAGTAATCTAGAGTTATTTTTATGCCGTGTAAAATGTGCTGTACTGTGTAGAGCTGCTCTCATATCCTCAGGTTCTTGTTTACTTTCATTTATTTAAGCAGCCAAGAATCGCTATTCGTTTAATCCAGGATGCAGTATCACCAGCCAAAGCTGTAGTATACAGTTATATTTACATATGACGATTAGCCAAGCAGGATCTCTATGCCCAGAACATTTCAGTCAATGCAAGCTGGTGGCACAAGTGGCAAAGAGGTAAAGCCTCCTGTTACCTCACACATATTTGACTAGTGTAATATTCAATTACAAGTCCAATTCCAAAAAAGTGGGCACACACCAAAATGTAAATAAAAACAATGCAATGATTTGTAAATTTCATAAAACTATATTTTATTCACAATAAAACATAAACATGTGAGGTATATGATATTTACCTTACAATTTCATGAAAAAATTTGCTTATTTTAAATTTGATGGTAGCAACAGAAGTTGGAACAAGGCCAACAAAAGGCTAAAAAAGTAAGTGGGACTAATAAAAGACAGCTGAAATGTTGCAAAGTAGTTGAAACAAGCTGATAGTTTTTATATTAGTGTCACCTGCTTTTCTAGCCTTTTGTTGCCCCCTCCCAACTTTTTGAGACATGTTGCTGTTTTTTGTTTGTTTTTTATGAAAATGCTAAATGTTTCATTTTAATCCAGCTACCAGCTCACAAGCCACTGTACTCTCAATGCCAGTTCCAGGCCTGGATAAATGGAGGGGGTTGTGTTAAAAAGGGCATCTGGCATAAAACCTATGCCAAATCAATATGCAAATTACTGCAGAGTAGGAGGCAAGTTTACTGTGGTGGCCCTCAGTTTTAACACCATATATTGTGTTAATGTCCTATTGTGAGTATAATATAATTTTTAAACATCTGCAAATCATTACATTCTGTTTTTATTTATATTTTATAGTTTCTCAATTTTTCAGAATGGGGGTTGCCTGATAAACATGATCTTTATCATGGCTTTATCATAGCTTTGAAATAATCATTACATAAATTAATTATCTTGAAAATGTCTCGTAAATGAATAATAAATAAAGCATGTTTATTTAATAGGATACATTATGTAAATGCATCAAACTCAGAGTGTTTGTTAAACAATGATATGTACATAGACATCTTAAATAGGTGATCAGAAATGACACAATTGTGACATTATTAATATTATAATTTTATTATTATTATGTATGACATCTATCCTGAGCTTTTCAGTCAACTGAAATCTTATAGACATTTAACACAGAGTTATGAGCTGAACAGCAAAGACATGGAAATAAATAGATGTATGTAAACAAGATGTGACAGTCTTCTGTAAGCTTTTGCAGTGTGTTTGTTATGTTTCAGACTTAGTTAAAAATGCACATAAAAATCGGACCCTAAGTCATAGCTTTCAGGGCTTAGGGTATGAAATGATTTGTCATAATACATTAATAATTCACGCACCATGCAAGTTCTTTTACATTTATACAGGATCTCCTATAGTGTTTCGACGCGTGGGTTTAATGTTACTGTCCATAAAAGCAGTCAAAATAAGTTGGAGGATGGGGCAACATGTGAGTGACTTCTCTACATGGGACATTTTAGTCATGGGACAATGCAGATCACGTCAGACAGGATTCACGTCTTTGATAAAAAGTGACACTGTACAATAGTTTTCTATGGCAACAACCACATTGAGGACCCCCCCCCCCCCCCCCCCCCAGCCCATAGACACACATGTAACCCTGTCCCGCCCCATGTATAATATACAGGAGTTCCTTCCAAACTGGATGGCAAATCTTAAGAATAAAAAGACAGACCACATTTGAAGTGAAACCCAAAGGACAAAAAGGTGAAACTAGGATGGTGGGTTGAAACCATTGTACAAAAGAACAAACAGCAACCCACCACAACCAAAACACATTATTCTTGAAAATTCCATTGGAAATTTATTGATTTGTACAGGTTGCGCAGTCTATTTTTGAAACGCTGAGTGTGACCACACCCAGCATGTCATAGGAGCTGAAGGGACAATGGTGGGGGGAAAAAAATTGAAAGAATTCACTCTTCTTCTGCACATCCCAAAATCTCAGCACGCAAAGTGATCCTGCCGTACCACGACCAGGGGAGGATCCGGATGAGCCGGGCGTAGATAGGAGGGTCTATCACGTTCTTTCTGTGTGTGTCGTTATCAAAATTGCCCTGGAATACCTAGAAAAGAAAAACAGAAGAGCGTAAGAATTATCCTTAGTGATTCCACACATCAAAAACTCTAACCCCAATGTAAAATTTAAATAAAATAAAATGTAATGATTTGCAAATGCCATACACCTATATGTTAGAACATAAACATACTGTATTAGGCGTTGAAATTGAATATTGAATGAATATTATATTTTACAATTTCAAAATTGCTTTTACAAAAAGCTGAAAAAAATTTCTCAGAGGAGAGAACATGATCCTGGCTGAGCCGATGAAGCAAAGCTTCTGCATTGAGCATGGTTCTGTTCAGGGAAGTGCCCGCCTCGTCCTGGCCTGACCGTGGTGTCCTCCTCTTGCACATAGAGTACGCCCCAGCGTCGTTTCCTCCTCTTACCACAGCCTCTCGCCCCTGGCTCGGGACCTGTCAGGGCGCCAGGCGCGGCTGACATACAAGCAGACAGTTTACAGTAGGCTAAACAGTTCACTTTTTTTTTTTTTTTTGTCTTTTGCTTTTCAGCACCGCAGACAGTGGCTGCGTGACAGAGGAGGAGGGAGTACATAAGATGAGGGTGGGGGGGTCAGGAACACCAACAAATGTTGGAGCTGTGACTCCAGATCGAGAACCAAACAAACCTGATAACACGTAATGGTTCAGGTCTGGGTCGGGCCGGGCCTAGGCTGCAATACCGCCACCAAAACACCATGGACACAGGAGTGACTGCTTGTGTGAATAAAAGCATGCAACCGATGTTCACTGTTAAGAACAATCCCACCTGAGTTGAGGGAGGCGGTGACTACAGGCTCAAAATGCAGAGCCATGTTAAAGTGCACTACAGCAAATCTGGACCAAAGCTCATTTAAATTGGACTGAGACAAAATATACAACTGTTCTATGATTTGAGTAAAACATCTCCAGCCTTTTGTTGCCCCCATGCCAAATTTTTGTGTTGCTGCCATCAAACTGAAAATGGTAAAAAAATCTTCTAACCTGAAATGCAGTTTCTGTTCAATGTGAATAAAATATGGGCATATGAGATTTGCCCATTTGCCCATTGCTCTGTTTTAATTTACATTTTACACAACTTTTTTGAAAGGTTTAAATGGCTACACTGTGGCTCAAAAAACCACAAAACCTGACTAAAGCAAAATACACTTACAGCGGCTACAAACCTGGATCTTAATACTTAAACAAACCAAACCTGAACCCTCTAGACACCCACATGCTTAGTCTGTAGAGGGTGGAAAAAATCTCCAAACTGCATAACCAGAAAATACTGTGGGAAGCTATTCTGTCTGACCGCCACCTTGAAAGCTCTGTTGTAAAAACACAAATCAAAAAATTGCCAGAAATCCACTCTGATAGCTTTTATTCTTATACCACCTGTTGCAAACTATTAAAATGTTGTCGCAAGAGCAGCACAGCTGGAGGTTCCAACTTGACAATTAGTGACAGACATCTGCTGTTTCACAATGAACTCACTTGTATTTTTACCACAAATAAAGAGCCAGTTTTCTGTTCTGAATATAAATGCTTACAGACAAAGCGAGAGAGTTACAGTAGGTCATTAAGAGATACAACAAAATATAATGGGTCAATAAAGGGTTAACTAATTACAAATGCACTTTAATTATCAAATAGGGATGGCTGCTCTACTGTTGATTTATGAAAAGTGTTGTGTAAGTGTCTGTCTTGTAGATAGTAAAATTAAGAGGAAATGTATCTATGGGGACAGCTTCATCGAAGGATATCATTGTTTTAATTAAACACACATGATTATGGCCGTGAAATTTCAATGTAATTGGATTTACTGTTGTGTGTAATAGGAAGTCTGGGCGCCACAATGCATTTCAACTGTTTATTAGTTAAATGGAGAAAAGACAGTTTCACAATAATTTTGCAGAGTTCATTGTTTTAATTGTAGAGGTGGAAAGTAACTAGATGTTTGCTGAAGTAATTTAATTAAGTATATTTTTGGAAGAAAATGTCATATCTGTGTAGATGTTCAAAAATATACTGTTACTTGCGTAAGTCTTTTACTTTACTAAATGAGTAAAAATATTTTCACCACACTCTCCAGGCAAGCACATTTTTCTAAATCCCTAAGGTAGACATTTGAGAGAAAAAGAAGCACATCTCTGTTCAACAGATCTATACTACAACCCTATAGATCCTCCTCTTTCACTGGACATATGCAAATTAGCAGGGCTCTGCAGACTGCATTCAAGCTGTAGGCTCCAAAGTGTCACTGGAGAGCCAGGCAATTATCACATCCAAGAAAACAAAGCCAGTGTGTTTGAATTGTTGCAGCTGCACGTATAGAGCAATGTATCATTAACAAATAAAATGCACGGTACTCTGTATGCATCCTGGGATCAAAAGCAAGCATGTTTACATACAAGTCTATAGGCATGAAATTTGCTTTGATCGCGTTGTTACTCGTGATTTTGTAGGCCCAGACATACAGAAGTACATTTGCCTTTAGGCTAATACAAACAAGGCTGCATCTGAAGAATGGTCAATTGCACTGAATTTGTGGAGAAAACAAAACAAAAACAGGCTCAGAGGACATTCAGTGGAGTAAATAAATCTATAAATCTACTTTAAAAAAAAACAACAAAAAAAAAAAAAAACAACTGCTTAAACCAACTGCTTAAAATACAAACACAGTTATAAACTAGAAGCACAGACCAGCACCAAGGTTCTATCTTTCAGCAGCAAATAAACAGCGCCCAGGCTGGGACTTACACAAGTGATCTTCAAGTTCAGGGTAAATCAATTCAATCAATAAATCAATTGAGGTCTTATATCACACTATGGCAAAGAATTCACTAAAAATAATAAATTGTTTCTTTATTGAAACCTCGTGGCTACAATGTCAGTATGTGTGGCCCCATTACTTATTTAACTAGAGTTCACACAACAACCTTGGATGAGGTAATTACACTATGTTACTATAAATGACCTATAAACCAGAGAAAAGGGATTTCAACAAGAGGACTGAAGCTCTCGCAAGGAGCAGAAAGACAATGTAGTAATCAGTAATTTGTCTACTGAGTGGCATCTAAACATATGAGACACAATTGTCCCTCATCAGTATGCAGACATATGACAAGTTTTCACCCCCTTGTCTGCCCCCCACTGTGTGTTCCCATTAAATTCAGCTGCTTTGAGTCTTTAATCAAGGCATGTTTGTTCACAATGTTTCTAGATCGGTTTGTGACTTACATAGAACTGAAGAAACAGTGTATTCCTATGTGGTTACAAAAATGTTCACATGCTGCCCAATATATCCCACCCACTAACCTGTCAGTGGTCATAATGTTGTGCCTGATCAGTGTATAATACAGAGTCTGGTTCTCTGACAGTTCTTCTAACCTCAGAGTCTATAACAAAAAGGATGGGGGTTCGTTGAAAAATCATCAGCCAATCACAGCAGGCTATCTTTTTTAATACTCTGTCCTTTTCACCACTGTTACCTCTCTGTGAACCATGCCTGTCTCATCTATACTACAGGAGTGAGATGAGGCTGTATCGGGGAAGGTTTGCGTGCTATTTTTACACCTTCTCTTCTTTTTCCACCGCTCTGCTTTACGTGGACAAACTCCTGTGTGTCCAGCGTTTACCTCTACTTCACTTTATATCTGTCTTGACACAAAGGTGCTGTGGTGTAGGTGTCGTAAGGTCACAGGGAAACACAGTATAAAAGGATAAATGGGAGGGCAGTAAAAGAAGTATCTGATTGAAATATGACAAGAATCTGTGTTGAGAGCGTCTGGGGCCTGCACTGTGTCAGATGTCCTTAAAATAAACTGTCTGGAACAGGATATGGGGAGAAACATAATAAAAGAACCAATAATATTAGGACAGGAAGAAAGATAAGGCGTCAGAAAGATGATAAAAAATGTACTTCAAAAATATAATAAAACGCTCTGAAAACTGTACGTATGCCTGTCTGTAAGTTTGAAACGGTGGTTTGAAAAGTTTGCAAACTTTCCCAAAAGAAAGTGTGTGTTTTCTGATGTGCAGTCCCTTGATGATTCATCTTTTTACATTTCTTTTAAAGATACACAATCTGCGGCCCTTTGTTTGCCGAGTTGGGTCTTAGTTTATGTTCTAAATTCTTCCTCTGTGACCTTCTTATGTCCTTGAAAGCATTTCACACAGAAATACTGGCTTAAGTAAATAGCACAGCTGATTGTTATCAATAACAAAGCCCACAATGTTATGAATAAAGCATAGTACCTCGGAACTAGATGGACAAAAATATCAAATCTAATCAAAATATTAACTCAAATCAACTATGCAACCACATCAGCAAAGTCTAATGCAGTGGTTCTCAAACTGTGGTACTGGAGTGCAGGCATCTTCTGGTGGTTCTCCGGAGTCTTTTGCAGTTCTGATTTAGTTTAGAGCTAGTTTTCATTGCTATTTTAGTCCTGCTCTGGTTTAGACCACTGGTTAGTCCTGGTTATGTGCTGGTTTAGTCCTGGCTTAGACAGGGAGTAATTTTGTCCAGATTTAGTCCCTGTTTTGTCCTTATTTAATAAAGCTCATTTTAGTCAATTAATGATGGCTTTTGAAAGCCACTGCTCTAATCCATTTTTAATTTGAAATTAAAACACTCACCTTCAAACTAAAACAGTGTTTATGTTTTATTTAATATTAAGGCTGTGAATGGTAGTAGACCAAATCAGGGTTAGTGCCTCTGTCACTAAAAGCTAGTGGAACCATGTAATTTGTATAATTATGTGTCATGTTAGCATGTTACCCCTATGATATAATAGTTAGGAAACACAATCACCCCATTACCAACCAAAAGGCAATCTTACATGTTTCAGTTATAAAATATGTGATTTAGGGCTCTGCACTGCAGTAAATCAGAAAACATTTATGTGACTTTCGACTCTGCTGCTGTTCACTGTGGCTTTCTGCTGCTACTGGAGTCACTGGGGTGCATTAGGGAGGTCATGTGTGCCTGCAGACCACACTCCATTATTTAAAGGTGCGGTGCAGGTCAGGGGAGCGGCCCGGTCACATATCTCTGCCCTGTGGCCTCGGGCTGCTGGAGCTGGATATGACCACAGAAAAGGTCAAGAGGGAAATTTAGACAAAAGAAAAGGCTTTTAAACCCAATCATCAAGCTCAAGTGTCTTTCTGAGTGGTATAACCATGGCTTGCATTAAAACTTAATTATTTTGGAAAGACAAAAGCAGAGGCAAAGGATGGCTGTATTAAAGGCCAAGTACTAGCATCAATGCTAATGCTAACATATAAAGATATATCAAGTGGAGCATGGCCTGTTAAACTGTCCAGCTCTAAAACAATGGTTTTCTACTGCTCTGATGGTGGGACCAGATTTATGGCTGATCATTTTATTGTCACCACTTTTTACAAAGCCAATGTTATTTTTCTAGATTAATATGACATTTCATGAAATCAAAACAATACAGGCAATAAATAACCATTGAAACTACTGTATATTCTCCTCATCCCCCTCTTTGAGGAAGTTGGAAATCACTGCTTTCTTTTTCACCAGTGATGTATTTATGTAGTATCAGTAATCTGAAAATGACCAAAGCTTTTCCTTCTTCTTGAAAAAAATAAAATAAAATAAACACAACATATGAGGAAAATTATAATTTTTTTAACAAACTAAAGCTATTATAAGCTGCTATATTGATGTCATCTTAATTTTGAAAGGCACAATAGAAAAACATCCTATGCACAGTCTAAACTGGTATTACTTGTGAATTCCCTCTGACACAAAGAGAACTATACGATCCTAATTAACCTCTTTGTGTCACCACAGTGAAACACTATTAAACATGAATCAATATATTTTTGTGCCTGATTGCTCTCATCAACAGACTGTGTACATATTGACACTTACATG
Organism: Bostrychus sinensis; assembly: GCA_020698575.1. Taxonomy (NCBI): domain Eukaryota; kingdom Metazoa; phylum Chordata; class Actinopteri; order Gobiiformes; family Eleotridae; genus Bostrychus; species Bostrychus sinensis. The sequence continues at coordinate 21,502,775 of CM036249.1, read as the reverse complement.
GGTGTACTGTACAGGAGCTAAGTGACCCAGACCTGTGTTGACTGTGGCCATTTGGGAACACAGCAATGCAATACAATTAAGTTATATACAATATGTTCTTTAATTATATGAAAACAAATCTGAGACATATCTGTAAAGAAATAGTTAACGGTGCACTTTATATTATACACTTTATATTATATTATATTATATTATATTATATTTCTTATTGTTGATTTATCCAGGTTTGAGACTGGCACAAAGAGTACACTGGCTTGCGACCCCTTGTGGCTGGACTACTGTCAAAATAGGTTTGGAGACAAAAATGGTATTATGTTATAAGCAAATGAAAAAAAAAAATAATAATAAAAAATCAATAAAATGTTTTAGTCCTAAGTCTTGCTTTAGTCCCGGACTACTAAATACAAACTGAAATTTAATTGGATATTACTATGACTAGGATATCCAATCATATATGGCAATCTTTATTATTGTGATATTATAAACATTGTTATTACATGTTTTTCTATTCTCTAAATAACGTTTTGTAGCAAACTCTTATTGTGTGAGTGCAAGTGAGCAGGGTTTGACAACATCGGTATTCTGACAGTCCATCCTCACTCAATCTTTATCTAAGTGCCTGCAGCCTCTGCCACACAGGAGCCGCAGAAGAGGAGCTGAGAAGCATACTTACAAGCCCATACCACTGTGCTCCTGAGCCAGACATCCTCTCTCTCGCACACACATACACAGTATATCCTCGCCACTTCAAGCACTGTCGTGTAGCGGGGGGGAGCCTTGGAGCCCAGCAGCCAAATGTGTCCTCTAGCATTAATGGCGGCTCTATCTGACTGAAAGGGGAAAACACCTTGAAGAATCACACTTCTGAACAGTCCCCCTGGCGGTGTCGAGGGACAAACTGATTGACATTCTCTGAAGCCCACACTAAACATGGCTGCCCTCTAATACACCAGCATCCCATTACTGCTTAAAAACAATACAGCGGTAACAACATTGAACTAGTGTAAATGTCCTGGAAGCCTTGTAAAGGTGGAAAAGGTAAGTGTTTAATTTCAAAAGTACTATTATATTTTTGATCCGAGCTTCATTTTTTTCTTCCTATGTATATCATAAAGTAAGCAGACAGTGTTCCAAATACACATAAAACATGATTCATATATTCCTTGGTCCATACCTGATCATTTTCCTTTCTAACAAACAAACAACTTCAGAAAGAACATCTACAGGGCAGAGATTATATGTATTTTAATAGCAAAATCAGCTCTAGTCACCAGTCCAGCTCCTCTCTCTCCCTGTCTTCACACTATCTGAAGCAATGTCTGCCAGGCCTTTGGAACCCATCCAGTCAGTGGTGTTGATATTACTTGAGTGAAAATCACGCTGAGCATTCACTGGCCTGTATCCAGAGATCATCATGGGTGTTGAAATTATAAACCTCTCAAGCAAGGAATAAAACTACTGAAATAGAAAGACATTTCCTGGCAGTGGCGGGCTCTGTAGTGCGCACAGGGCTTAATAATCATGTGGCTATTGTGAAGTGTTACTCACCTTAATGATGTGTTGTCGATTTCATTTACAACACACACAGCAGGATTAACTAAATAGATCTCCAAACTACAGGTAATGGTTTATAAAGTGATTGCTTATTTTCAGTGAGTAAGGCAGTGTGAATATCATAATCTGGTGTATACAAAGATACGTTCCCAGTAACCTGCTTTCAAGGCTTCTCTGAAACCTGATTTTTTTTTAAAAACCATACCAAAACACAGCTATTCCTTTTCCTCAGCTTATTACTACTGGGGGTTGCAAGGTGCTGGGGCCTATCCCAGCAATGACAGGCCTGAAGAGGGGTCCAGCCTGGGCAATGGGTAGTTAGTGGCAGGGCTAACAGACATTGAGATGACCACTCTCATTTTCATTCACTATGTGCCATGCAGCTTTACCAGTATTATACATGCATGTCTTTAGATGGTGGTAAACTCACTGTAACATAGACTATATCCAAATAAAGAGTAATTTTAATGCGGCCATAACTAACCTTTTGCATTTAATTTACACTTTTCCATTTAAATATTTGCTATTTCTTATATTTGCCATACATAAATCCATTTGTATAACACTGTGCATTATGAATATGTCCTCAAACACCTCCAAAATCTGGCTACCTAGCTGCCACACCTAAGCCATACTTGACACAATAGACAGAATGGAGCAATGCTTATCTGTCAATAACACAGTGAAAGTTTGAAAGAAAGAAACCCAAGGGACTGAGCTGTGTCCACTGCCACCGCCTGCCACAGCACAGAGAGGTCTGTCTCTGTCAGTGCGGATGACTAGGATGGACATAAGTATTCTGTTGAAGGGTCATAAACAAGATTTTCAGCATTGCATTGGCCTGTTGGTAGGTTGACAGTGCATCTTTATCTGATCCCAAACCTTAGAGAGGGATTAGGACAGAGTGGCCAGTCGGAGTTTGGGCTTAGGATAAGAAAAGGGAAGTGGACACATGGACAGTCTTCTTCACATACTTTGTATTACATTTTGTTGCCATGGTGTTCAATTATGCCCTTTCTATGCACTTTACTTCTCTGTTTCTCGTGACTTCAGCTTGTGATATATAATTTAGTACACAAAGCTCCAGTGGGCATGCACTTACAGTCCTATTTCAAACTCAATTAGCATATAATGGAAAAGTCTATTTGTTTCAGTAGTTCATTTGTGAATGGAATTATATAGATTTAGTGAAATTTATATATATATATATATATATATATATATATATATTCCTCATACACTGAGAGGCAGCCATTCACAATTAAAATAAATGAATACTTCAAATAGACTCATTAACCTTTCTACCATATTCTAATTTATTGCTGTAAAACTGTATGAGGCAGCTGCGACACTAGCTTTGGACAATGCAAATGTGTCTTATTTGTATACTCAAAGCAGTCGGGGTTTCTGTTAGCTGTAGCTTAATTGCTTTTTGCCAACAGTGTGAATGCTACTTACTTTGTCCTTGCCCTGCTTCTGGTCCTGATAGACTCTCCACCGCTCTCCATCGTTGCTGTAAGCCACTTTGTACGAGCCGACAAACTGCACATGGCCGAAGTCCTTAGCTCCCTGGGTGATGATTCCCGTGACCTTGGTCGGCATCAGCAGATCCACCTGAAAGACGAGAGAAGCCGTAGTGGAGACATGTCAGAGATGCTAAATGTTCTAGATGGAGTCAGCATTTTTTTTTCTTTTAAGTCATGAGTAGATTTACAGTATAAAGACAGTGAGTGCGAGAAGTCAGTTTCAATTATTCACAGAATATTGAACAACAAGAGAAAAGTCCATAACTTCGCCTCAGCAAAACAGAAAGTGCAGGCTGCAGCAGCTTCAGAGACCTACACTGCTCCATTTGGGTTAATTTTTAATAGCTTCTCATTTGTTGCGAACAATTTACAGTGCAGGGGTGGTAGGCAGTAAACATGTGCATGCTGCTACTTTTATAGTTTTTTTTTCCAATTCAATGATGCCTCATTATTTAGACCATACACAGCTGGGTAAAGTCTGGCCTTAAACAAATACATAACCACTAGTCCATTTTAAAGCATCAAAGAGAAAACTGTCTTAAACTGTGCCACAGAGGTCAAAACAACATTATATTTTTAAGTGTTAATTACAAGGCATCAAATGAATAATTCAAATAAAACCAACAACCCTTAAGAGCAATGAAGAGGGAGGTGTTACCTGCTTTGATTGGCAATCAAAAGCAGCAGGAAAAACAGCTCATTTTAGTAATGGGAGAATGCATGCTGCTTATTCAGGCTACAAACAATTTTATGCTAATATATCCAAGTCATTTAGGCTGACCAGATAAAAGGACTAAAAATTGACTATGTCCAATATGAATGTACATTATAGCAGCACACTTTTAGTTTTTAGTTTAGTAGTTTATTTAAGTAACTGAAGTGCTTTTTTGTTCATTTTAAAGCATACTTAAAAGTAAAATGTCTAAACGTGTCAAAGTATTTGTTTCTTACCTTCGTGGCAATGTTAGTAGTAGTAGTATGTATGCATGTAAACTTTCAAAACCTTTACTCAAGTAATATTTTTTTGTAGTACTTTTACTTCTATTTGCGCATTGTCAAAAATTGTAGCACTGCTTTAGATATTGTTTAGCAATGGCTTAGTTCTACTTTTTGTTCTAGTTTAGACCTGATACCGCCAAGAGAAAGCAGCAAAAGTCAAGCTGGTATTTAAAAAAAAAACTGCATACTGTGACATTTTGCTGTCAGATGGTAGAGGATAATGGCAAAATTTAGAAGCGCTGTGAGAGTGGGAGAGCATATACAAAGCATGGAGATGAATGTCTCCTGCTGAATATACACAACATGGAGGCAGCCATACATCACATTAATTGGCCTGGTCATAGGCCAACAAATAGAGTGTCACGAGGCTTTGACAAAACAAAATGCACTATAGTAATAGGTGAGGCACTAGCTTCTGTTCCCTGCTCCGAAGAGTTGCAAAACATGAACATATTGCCACTGGTTGAGTGACACTCTCATGACTGTATCTGTACAGTATATGGACCCCTGCTGTGCTCATAGGGCACAGAACAAATATCTTTGTGCCAGTCTCAAGCATGGATAAATGGAGAGGATTGTGTAAGAACTTTTTACATGCACCTCTACTTTATAAATTGAACGCATTGCCTATACAATGCAACATACAGGTTCTGCTGTCTCAAAATGTGGCAGTATGGCGTATGTTCTGAAGCTTTAAGAATCCTAGTCTTCTTAATGTCAGTATTGTCACAGCCGCTCCCTGGATAAAGGGGGCACAGAGGAACAGTGTCAGGGGCTGCTTGGCTTGATTTAAAGCCAATGACACCTCGCATTGTACGCCTTTGATTATGCTCCCATTGCACAACACTGAGGTAATCGTGTTCGAGCTGAGCAGTCAGGTCTGTCACCAAAACAAAGGCACGCTTGAAGGGGAACCTGTAATTGCTGTCACAGGTAGCGGTCAAAAAATACGAGCGCCCCTGGCACCACCGCCTCTCAGCACTTTGATGGCCCAAACTGAATTAGGGAGTGAGATAAGCTTGTTAAACCACACCCCTACCCCCCCCCCCCCCCCCCCCCCCCCCAACCTTCTGCCTCTTCCTCCATCAAGCTACCATCTCCTCATCACAAGCAGACTCACTAACTCAAGTCTTTGAACTTATCGCTGAATTCTTATGGCACAGATGCTCCGACGAAATAAACACGGCGACTGAATTATAAGATTTGTTTGGTGTGTCTGAGATAAAAAAAAAAAAAAATCCTATTTCTTGTAGTCTCCCTAAGCTTCGAATTGAGACATCTGCACATCCAAAACACAGACTGGGTCAACAAGTCATTCGTACTTGTCTTTGATGGCAGCATGTAAGGAAGTAACATTTGTGCACTAGTGCCAGACAAACACTCATCGTCTCTGCTCATTAAGATGAGAGCTGTTGTGTAAATCATGTGTCCTTATTTGAAGTGGCTTTGTCGTCGCAAGATAAAGAGATTAATGCAGTGAGAGGCAGCTTTACAAGTACTGGAACGAGGACCTGTTTCCTGTTTTATGAACACTGCTCCTGTCTACAGCATCCTGCTGAAGTTTCCCCTCCAGCTGTGCTAATTTAAGTGCATCTGCTAAAGACTAATTTCATCTGAACAGCCTAAAGGAAGTATGCTATTGTGTGTTTATGTGTGAAAGAGGAACCTTACAGTAACATTAGTTGTCAGAAGAGCCATTATAAAAAACAAATTATATCCTTTACTGCCCCCCTTTGAGTGGAGTTAGTATTATGGTAGAAGGTGGGATTTTTCCTCAGTTATAATCAAAACAAGATTAAAAATAGGTCATTTAGATGTAGTTTATAGAGTTGAAGACATTTCATCTCACTCTATCACTTCTTGGCAGATTCTCTTGGATTAGGGGTGGGTTGCTCCATACATGAGCCACGTGACTGACCTGACATGTCATCATAATCTGACCATTATTTTTTGACTTATGTTGCAAACAAACAAACACACCGACCAAAAAATCTCTGGGTGGAGGTAATGATTTACTCTAAAATATAAGTCAATACACAAGCTCTCAACGCAGAGCAGGTTACATAGTTGCCCTGTGTATGTTGTTTATGGTCTTCTCTAGTGTAGCATGTCCGTTTGCAGGTCGGGGTTGTGTTTGCCAGTGCACAGGGGGCTGTGTGAAGAATGGGCTGATTGGTGCGCCTCAGGTCAAAAGCACTGGAACGTGTCCTGTGCGTGATGTAGCAGGGTTGGGACGGTAAAGCTAATCATTCTGGACAAGATTTGTGTGATGAGTTGTTCCTGTTGAAGGCAATTACAATGTTGCAAAAACACAGGGAACAATAGAATAAAAAGGCTCCGATAATCCAAAGCAGTGGCCATAGAGAGGTTTTTCTGGCTGAATTTTTGGCTGGCAATGTTCAAGGTTTAGCTTATTGTCCAGGGTGACTCGAAGGTATTTGAAGCCCTCCACTATCTCTACAGTTTCATTATTAATGCAGGTGGGAGTTTGGACATTGTGAGTTGTGCTCTATTTAGTTTTTACTGTTACTTTTTTTGTTAAATCCCAGTTAATTCATGCCCTATTACATGATACAGTTGCAATTATGACTGCATTGTTGCGTCAAAGGTAACTGTAGTTTGTATGTCTAAAGAAAAAAATACACAGCTTACAGCCTGCTATGGGCCAATTATAATGATGTAAGAACATATGGTTTTGTGCCTTCAGGCAGCTCCAACACGAGGCTCTTCACTGAGAATGTTTGGTAGCATTTTGAAAGGTTGAAAATCCACAAATATCTGACAGGTCCCACCCCAAAAGATTTGAAGTGTCAATCAAAACAAAGACTGACATCAAACACTGATCTGTTTGGTTGTCAATAGTTGCTTCACCAATGTAGTACCTGTTTAAGGCTAAAGAAATACAACAGTAACTGCAAAAACGTTGTGACAGATGTTAATAAAATAGAATGTTATGATCTGCCAATCTCACATAAGCGACATGAAGTAACAGATGTTGAAACTTATTTTGCCATTTCATGAAAAATAATTATATTTTGTTGTTATCATTATTTGATTGTGGTGAGGGAAACACAAGGTTGGATAAGTAAAAGTTCTCAAAAAAACAGCTAGAGGAGTTATACTTGATATAAACAGTGGATTTTTTTATATTGGATGTATAGAGTGCAACCGTTTTAGAACTGGAAACCTTTTTAGAACTGTTTGTAATTCGGGGTCACATGCACCGAATTACAAACACAGTTCTAAAAAGAACTGTGTTTGTAATTCGGTTTGTAATTTTCATGTTTCTGAAAAGTCTGTTGCCTGGAAATTTCAGACTCATCCTGTCTGGTCGCCTTAGAATCAATTCGATTTCTAGGGCGGAGCAAACCCGAGTTAACGGACAGCGGAGTTAGCCAATCAGAAAATGGCGGACGTGATGTTAACAAAGCAACAAGAAAGTGAGAAAATAAACAAACGGAGTAGAGAAGCCACGAGGGAGGAACGAGGGAGTTATTTCAACATTACTGTACCATACCACTGAATGAAACAAACTCTCGGCTCCTCGGTGCACCATCTTGATTGTTGTCGGTGAGGAGACGCGTACCAGTGACGCTGCTCGCGAAGAACACGTGACTTAAATAAACCAATCAAAATGCACGGTACGGTTTGGATTTGAGTAAACCACTGCGGACTGCGTGGTGACCAGACTGATATTTCTCTGTAGAATAACACAGAGACATATCAGTCTGGATTTTCCAGGCAAAAAAGTCTGTGGATTTGTCCCACTGCAGGAACAAGAACAGCAAAAACATTGTTAGGTCTTATGAACAAAAACCTGGCAAATACTGTACTAACTGGTCGATTGAATTCATTGCAATTCAAGTGCATCTTAATCCCCTCTCTGACAGTATTTGTAGATGGGATTGGGAGAAGTGAGGATATAAAGTGAAGTGCTACATTCGGGTGTTGATAATACGAGTAGCAATGTCATCAGGATTGTGGCCCTTTTTGGCACCATCACACTGTAGCAGACTAGCCAGTGCGGTGCTGACCACACACCAGCTTGACTCTTCACAGCTCTGACTCATACAAGGTTTTTGAAAGTGATTAATGTTAAAAGTGTGACAGGACAGCGCTATGCAGAAGAGCAAATGAGCAGGACTGGCACAAAGATGAAGGTCTTTGTTAAAGAGCGAGATGACTTGTTTTGGCAGAACATTAAGGCAGAGTCAGCTACTTGGCGAGTATGTAGCACATTTTACAGCCAAATGACTAGGGACAGAAATGAGAGGTGGTGGCAAAAGCACAGGCCAGGCTTACATGACATCTAGGTGCACCTAATCCATTACTGACAGTTCGAAATGTCACCAAAATATGACCATTACTTTTTGAGGTATCCTACTAACAAACTATTAAACCAATGCTGACAAAACCAAAACCGCTTTAGCCAAGGTAGTTAAAGAAAGTCCTTTTTGACTGCTTGGACAGTAAATGACCACAGTAAATCCTTTGCATAGGCAATTTGGAATGTTTTTATGCCCTTTTTGATGCAACATTCTTCATTTATCAAGGCTTGGGACTGGCACTTGTTGTGAATGGAGGTTTTGGTGACCTGTGGTAAAATCAAATGGCCTCCTGTGTCAAAAGTAGGAAACTAACCACTTTACTAATCTATATAAGAGAGGTAAATGAGTTCATTGACATTCATAAAAAAGTATGTTTATATTAACTTTTACGGGCTTTTGTTCTCAGGAAAGATTTTTTTTTTTTTTTTTTTTTTATCTTTATTTTGAGTAAAAGCCAATGATAAAATTGCCATAGAATAAAGACACATTTTTTATTCAGATTATCTGGTTTAGCATCATATCCAACTTATATGAGGAAAAAATAAGCAGTGGGCATTAAGGTAATACCTTTATGTGCTGCAAAGGATTTCTTTCAACAGCCAGAAGCAAGAGAGCAAATGTTCCTACCTGAAATGGTAACAGGCCACTCAGAGCGTGCAGTTATAAAACAGATAACGCTCAGCTCGGCGTGTCAAGTGAAGTCTAAATGGTGGCGGAGAGCGATGGAGGGAATTGGCCATGGCAAAAGGAACAGGAAGGAAATCAAGCATGGTGCTTTGGATCATTTGGAGCTATTACAGCAAAGGGAACAGCATCTCCAGGCCCACCGAGGCGCACAGCGTATCAGTGTGAGTGAAGACCAAGATTGGGACTCATATGCGTAAAAATGGCCTTGACGCTGCTGTACTAAAGGACTGGAGGGATTTCACACTCTGTTTAATTTTCACTGTGACTAGACATGTGATGGACACTTAGTCACTGATAAAATCTCAGGCAGTCTGCTTTCTGTGTGATCGAGTCTGGAATCAAAACGCGAAGGAACAGACGCTCTGATGGAATATTTAACATGTGCATAAAATGTTAAAAATGTTCATGCTTTATAGATAAAAAGACAGTTTTCTGATGTATCAATGAAGACAAGGTTTCACGGTCAAAAATGAATAAAAAATAAACACATACATCATCAAATGTCAATAATTCATCATCAAAAATAACATAACAATTCAAATAAAGAAATGTTGTGTAAATGAACTGTGTGTAGTCATGTATATTTTCACCTTTTGAATTGAACTGTTAAAATAAATTCACTTTTCACATTCTAATTTTTTTTGACATGCGTCCATATAAATAAAATACATGGGACACATTCAACCTATAATTCCATCTTTTATAGACTCCGATGTTGCCTGTAAAGACCTTGAGTGTATTGGATTAACTACGACCTACAACCTAACCATATACGGCAGCCCATACTCTCCTGAGAGCACACTATAAAGATGTTAGCTTCAAATGAATGCGAGAGAAGCCATGTCTCAGAAACCTCCAGATACACATGCACAACACATCGGACCAATCTTCGCCGCACTGATTTAAGCTTGGGTGCCTTCACTTCTGACAATTCCTGCAGATCTCAAGATTACAGTGGCGCTGCTGCAAAGTCATGAATCAATCATCCCCAGATAAAGGAGATAAATGCATCCTGCCTTTAGCCGAGAGCAGATGAGGATCAGGAAGTGGCGCTGTAGGATAAGATGACTTCCTGGGATAATGAAAACAAAGCAGGAACATTACACAGGTTGCTAGTATGTTTAAGAAGACACAGTTGCAGGGAGGAGACAGTAAAAAGCAACCAATCGAATCAGAGAAAGCAGATGGATTTAGCAGCCTTCCCCGTAACTTCATTTGTAAGTTAATTGAATCTGCATACTAGCTGCAGGGAGAAGAACAAAACAATGCTGTACTGGGTAGAGCTGTGACAATAATGAAGTTTACATCAGACTCAAACTAGTGAGTATTCCTTTCCTTAAATTTTGGGATAATGTTGCCACAAATGATTGAATTAGCAGTGGGTGCAGGCGACAAAGTACAACTGAATACCAATTTATACCTACAGAAAATGACAATGTTGCATAATGAATGCAGCTCTACCATCCTACACTAATCCATACAGACAATAATTGTGTAAATGAGAATTCAAAGACTAACCATTGATGCAAAGTCTTTTACATATATCCAAAAAGCTAAATGTATTGAACTATAGTTATGCCCCTCCATTTGACAATGGACAAATAAGTGTTATAAGCCTTAAATATATTAATGTAATGACCAAATAAATAACTAAAATTAGGAGTGAATCAGTGGTTCAGAGATATGCACTCTACATAACTGGGCAACAGGTTCAAATCTGGCTCAGGTCAGTTTGCTTGTTTTCTGTCAATCTATACTGTTTCTGTCAAAATAAAAGGCTAACAAGCCAAAAATATGCACAATATAAATCTAAATATGGCTATAACCATCATTGATTCTCACTTTTTTTTTTTTAATGTGTTGTGCAGCCCTAGTCCTTTCAGATGTTTTTTTTTCCTGCATGCAGATGATAAGTTAAGTGCCCCAAAGGGATTGCACTACAAAGCACAGAAAGATGCTGATTTTAACGTTTCAGCCATATTTCCTAAAATTTGTTGAATCCACTTAAAGAAACACTAGTGTCATCCCTCTGCAAGCTGCTAATAATATACATAAGAACTAAGTGGAAAGTAAAATAAAACAGCTCTGAAAATGTCCAGTCCTTTTACGTTACAATATGCAAACAATGTTTAAAAGCAAATACAAACTGAAAATAGTAAATGCTAATGCTAAAGAAAAAAAAAAAGAAAAGTCATTACATAAGTTACCCCCCCCCCCCCCCCCCCCCACACACACACACACTGACTAATATTAATGGCTTCATTTGTGACTATCAAGGCTTGAAGGACACTGAGGATAGATCCCCTTGAAAGTTTTCCATAATCTCCATTTTAACAAAGTGCTATTCTGTTCTGGAAATAGAGACATGATCACTGCTATTCCAGATGATCAAAATCCTTTCCTAAATCCTTTCATGCTGCAAAGCTTTAACTCTCTCTCTCTGAGGCAGCTTTTTCTGTTTTTAGAAAGGGACTCTCTTTATCTTTGCTGCGTAAACACTCAAGAAGAGCCGAGAGTTTCAATGGGACAAATTAAAGCCATTCTCCGCTGGAACAAACAGCCAGCTAATTCTACTGATTAAAAGACATAAGAGTTTGGCGTCAGCAGAGCAGAGGGTGGGATTGGAGCTTTTATTTGACTAGAAGTCTAGGCTGAGCTAAAATGGCGTAATGATGATTCCCATTTTGATAGCAACAAATGCTCACAGAAGACTGTGCAAGTTAATGTCACTAGTTCTTCATTTCACATCTGCCCATGTGCCACTACAAGAAACTATAAACTGTGTTGTTTTTTTTGTATAACAAAAAAAAAAAAAAAATCTTCAAATATATTTAATTTTTTATTGCCTGCCAGAGCAAAATAGATTTCAACTGTCCAGTCAAATTTCTGATGATCCATCTCTCTTTTTGGAGTAAAGACACCATGGTTCCCTGGTCACCACCTGCCACTGGAAGTTTCCACTTCCATACCACTCATTTGCTTGATTGCTATGCGCTAATGCTTGGCATTAATAAACTTTTATTAAACTAGAGCAGCACCTGTTATCATCAAGATGTTCAAATTCAGGGCTGCGGTAGCTCAGTTGGTGGAGACGTTGGCCCGAAGGTTGACGGTTCGAGCCCCCCCAGCAGCATTGCATACTGTAGTTGTGTCCCTCCTTGGGCAAGACACTTCATCCACCTTACCTAATAATAATGCCTTGGATTTATATAGCATCTTTCTAGATACCCAAAGCGCATTACATTGCATTATTCATTCACTCCTCAGACACACTCTGTGATAGTAAGCTACTTCAGTAGCCACAGTTGCCCTGGGGCAGACTGATGGAAGTGTGGCTGTCAATCTGCGCCTACGGCCCCTCCGACCACCACCAAATACAGCCACACTGACACATTCATACATAGGCAAGACTAACCTGTATCAACCTGTATGAAAGTGTTTGGTGGTGGTCAGTCTGTCCCAGGGCAGTGGTGGCTACAGAAGTAGCTCACCACCACTGAGTGTGACTGAGGAGAGAATAAATAATGCAATGTAAAGCATTTTTAGTATCTAGCAAGGTGCTATATAAATCCAATACATTATTATTATTGTCATTATAAATTCTGATTTCAGTGTCTAATTATATACACAAATATGTTACTATGTGCGAAATAAACTGTAACCTTTTGTAAATAGCACTAATGACAGGTCTCTAAAAGTTCCCACAGCTAAGTTCACATTATGTGATTACTGACAAAGGTATTTATAAGCCAAACAACACACATTTAGGAAGATAACTGTGTGTGAAAACACCTCAGATAAATACCACAAGACGTAAATTAGTCCCATAGCTTGTTCTATATTCTGTCTGCTACAAATAATGCCAGGATTAAGCTCCATAGGTGCACAAGTCAATGTTGTGGAAAAGTTATTTCACTAGTTCAATTCAAAATGAAACATATATATATATATATATATAATTTATTAATGAGGATCTCTCTTGATTTAGCCATTAAAAGATGAAGAGTCACTCTCTTCCAGTGTGGTCTTTGTCTGAAATATGTTTACCATAATGTACCTTGAACACTAGCCTCACAGTCCAAGAACAGGACTTGTCAAAAATGATGCAGAGCACGGGCTGCGTTAACAGGGACACTGTGAAATTGAAAAGTAGTGAGTGTCTCCCTGGTAATTTCTTTTTGCGATGTGGACATGTTAATATGCATAATTAACTAATCAGCTTATGCCAGCTGGAACTCTTGGCAGCTCCGTCTGACAGCTTCAGCTTCTCTCTTGAAAACATCTTGAAAAGATTATGGTTCGGTATCCCTCTGTGTAATTTTATCTTCTGCCAACGCAGAACAACTCCGACTTGGACAGTCCCCAAACCAGTCCATTTGTACAGCCATTCATTGGATTTCACAAGAATTGTAATTTTGTATGTTATTAGCAGCATAATCAAGTCATTACTTTTAAAAACATTGACATGTGAGATGAACAAGTTACTAAGCACTTAAAATATCCTTTTAGATTGATTTGTAAATGTCATACTACGTAGCACTTAAAAAAAAAAAAAAAAAATTAGTTCGTTAACATTGCATTTTGAATTCTTTATCAGTGGTTTTACTAAGCCAGAAAAAAAAGACAAGGACTAAGCGTCTGTACATGGGCCTGCACTAGTCCTAAACCTGGACTGAATGTGCCTAAAGCAGGACAAAACCAGCATTTCTTCCAGGACTTAATCAGGACTAAATTTGCACTAAACCAGTCCGGAATTATCTACTTAATGTTTTCAAGAGCCACCAGAGGTGCCCATACCACAGTCTGAGAACCACTGTTATATAGCTAGTGCTATTTGCATGGTGAAGAATCTAGTGTCCGATAAGACTTTGCTGTGAGCCTGCACTACCCAGCTCGGCAGTCGTCTTGATTAATAGGAATACTTAATTTGTCATTAGCCCTGATTAATTCCATTAATCCACCAGCTTTAAAGACATTACGTAGTGTTGCTGAGAATCACTTCTTTGCCACTGTGACCACTTTAAGAAAGACAGTAAGTATGGTCATTACCTTATGATCAATAACAACATCCATATCAGTTTCATTGTGAAGCCCACATTACAGAGCCCCGGTGTAAAAAAGACAGACATTTTATATGCCCGACTGTGTAGAAATGGACTTCTGCCCAGGAAGCCATTGATTTTCTCCCTGCGCCTGTATAGTATCTCCTCTCTCCTACAAGCACAGCATGTAATATGAGACCACTAGTTTTCTTCTACCCACAGCAATCAATTTTGCTTAGTCAAGCCCTGTGGCCTAGACTGGGACTGGCTAAGTATCTGTCTCCTCCGACATTCTGCCTGTGTGCCCTCACCTTCAGCAAAAGTGTTTGGTGTAAAAACAGCATATCTGACTCTAGACCTGACCAATCTAATAACAGCCAACCCAGCCTGTGTGACTGCAGAGCGCTAACTGTGTCGCTGCTGAGCGGAGGGTAGATGTGCACAGAAAGCCAAAGGAATCACTCAGATTTTCAATTCTCTGAGACCATCTTCGTTGTGATTGCCTCTACTATATGTTTTACAGCTTGCAGTAAGATGTAAAGGCATTTAGGGTCCTCTATCCTAAAAAGAGAAAATGAGAAAAGATCCAATATATAGGGCAATATGTGAGGGCACACTGGGCATCATTGAGTCTGATAGATATTTTCAATTGGGCTCCATTAATCTCACAGTCTCAATCACAGATCTTGAAATTTGTGGTGTAAACGCACACTTGGAGCCATGTCTTGTCCCTTTCAGCAGACAGTTAGAACCATCAGTTACTGTAATGAAAATAAATGAATTGGCTGGTTTCTTCAAACTGTGTATACAGCGTGGGCTGCAGCTGAGCATAGCAAGGCTCAACTTTTCCAACAGAAGTGTGTGGGTGTTATTCAAATATACTGGAATTAAAGGAAAAAAAATGGAAAGACTTCCCATTGTTCAATGTTTCTAAGAAGGCTGCATAAAAGAAAGCTAGTAATGCTACAGTTTTAAAATACAATAGCATCCATAACTTAGTATATAAATTATGCAGCACACTATCAACCAGAACTGATTCTATTGATATGCATTGCCATGTTCATCACATGGAATACTATGTTGGGGGAGTAATTGCTAATCCTCAAAGGATGAGCAATTTGCTAGAAACTGTCTGAGTGCAGGCCTTTTTGCTAATGGTCAAAGCTATTTTCTGCACAATGCAAGATAAAAACTTCACATTAATAGCGTGTTACCTGTAGCCATTGGGACTGGTCACTTCGTCCAGCTGTCCAGGCGTTGACCTTGCCCTGTTTATCGAGACGTGCCTTTCCTGGCTCCCAGGTGAACATGTCCATGTTGAGTGTCCTGAAGATGCTAGAGGCTGTGACCTGGTAGTCCTGGATGTGGCCTGACTTCATCCCCAGGGGTTCAGAGCAGCCTGGCACATACAAATACACTTAAAATCTTACTCCACATTGTGCAGTGTATTTTAAAAGTTTTCTGCAGTGCGTTTTCACATTTGAGGAAATGCCACAAGAACAACTGCATCAGATAACCTGATTTATTGTCTACACAGCTACAGTTCTTGTAATACCTACTCCATAACATGCTTGAACATAACAGTGGATTCTGCATCCCCCGGTGCATTTTGGTACTCAAAAGAGTAGTTTGTTTTACTCCCTTTTCACCAAAATGAACAGACCCATGGCTATACGCTGAAAGAGCCTAACAGCCATCTGCAATAAGTTGAGTAAGTTCGAACACAGTCTTGTCCACTACATTTTGTTGTGTTAAATGTTTACAGAGGTTTGGACATGAGCAAATTGCAATACTTGAAATGTGCTTTTACCATTACATTATCAAGTTAAATGATCAAGTTAAATTATTAGTTATTGTGGTACACTCATTGTGTTGGTTACTATGGGCTCTTGCATGCTTTGTCTTTGACCACACATGACTGATCTTCTTTCCTATCAGCCACACATTATCTACCTCATAAAGTGCAGTGATTTGCATATTGATTTAGCACAGATGTTACGCTAGATGCCCTTCCTGACACCAACCTCCATTCTTGGGACTCACACAAACATTATACTGGCTTGTGAACCTTTGCTGCTAAATTCACATATGACTCTACTGAAAGACTATAAAGGTCAAAGTTCACTCACCTGTCAGTTCACACCCGAGCAACTCCATGCGTAAGGTACAGTGCCTCCTACAGACTTGAGGGTAAATCCGCACATACTGGGCTTCAATGGGAGGAGTGAAGGAGTTGGCCGATGGAGCGTTATTATCCACATTCCCTCTGAAAATCTGTTGCAAAGAAAAGAATAACAGTTATAGGAAGGCTGGAGTGGATTTTTTTTTTCTTTTTTTTTTTTTTTTTACAGTGTTTTAACCAGTCTCTGTGCCACTGTCTCTAGTGTCTCCTCAACACTCTACAAATTGCTGTCATTCAAGGTCAATGAGCTAGAATTACCGGGAAAAATAGACAATTTCTCGCACCATTTGAGTCCGTAATTTATAAGAACAGTGGTGTGTTCGAAATTAGTGGTCCAATTATGCTACTATACCTTCTGGAGTGTTTTATCCAAATGACCCGCGTTTAGTAGTAACGCATTATGCATCATTGCACAAAGAGGGAAGCCAGCTAAAGCTATATGTTTTTGTGTTTTACTCTTATTAGGGTTTGCTTTGACCACATAAATAAAATGTCACTCGTTATAGACCCTTTTATGTGTGACGTAAAGAGTTAAGTTGTGCATGCAGCTTGGAGACAAGAGTCGCCGTATATTCTTATGAGGTAGCAGATCAACAACATTAAATTAAATTTTGGATTAAAATTTTAGACGTGATAAATGGATAGTTGTTTATATACAGTCATTCTTAAATGCACTAATGGTCAAAATTCCATTTACTAAAGTTAACTTATTATTAAAGTTTGTGGTGATCGGTTGGCTAAAACTTAGTGAACACTGACAAACTGTTGTGGTCCGGCTCATTTCTGTGAATAGTTCAGCATAATTAGGGTTGCTCATTTTAACACAGGAAAATTAGGGATGCCTGCCACAGTGGGCCACAGTGACTATACAGACTATTATAGGTTTAAAATACCAATTGATATTTACAATAAACTATCTGCTTAATGTATGGGATGGTTGTAATGTTGATGAGCTCTTGTGTAACAGAGAGGTTTTCATGTATGAGTTAATCTGTAATGTTTCACAGCGGGGGGGTCTGGGTCTTTTTTAAATTTATTTGACCTTTATTTAGTCACACTGAGATTAACAATCTCTTTTACAGTGGAATCATGGCCCCAGAGAGGACCTGTTGTACATATTTTGGAGGTAGGGGAAACACGGGGAGAACATGCAAACTCCACACAGAAAGGCCCCACACGGTCCGGGACCTTCTTGCTGTAAGGCAGGACAGTCAGGCATTATGACACCTTATATAAAACAGGTGTAATTTGCTGTATTTTAGATGGCAGAAGATAATTTGTTATAACAAGTCTTTAAACATGATTCCTGAGCAGTTCATATAATAAGGATTGGTAGACTACACTGTTGTATAGGGTACTGCATATTTAAAATCCAATTATTTCAGTTAATTTAAGGGTTGGTATTTTAATTACAATTGATTAAATACAGAAAAAATATTATTCTTATTTATTTTTTTACACATTTAATCACACTTGTCGACACAGAATTTTTCTCAGTGAGATCATTTCTGGCACACAGTAACTGGGGTCTAACATCCACACTGACCAAAATGCCAAATGTGAGTGTATTTTAGCTTTGGCCAGTTGGCTACCTGTGCCTACAGGTAAATGTGGGGTTTCCTCCATAGCTGGCCTGTCCCCACACATCCAGTGGTCGGCTTCACTCCTTTTCTTTCAATTCATAACAATTAAACATGCAAGGCGCCGCTCATTGTATCTCTGACCGTTCTCACAGCTGACTGCTGCACTCACACACACACAAAGAGGCAGCAGGCACGCTTCACACACATCCGCAGTGACGCGCTTTTGTCCTATATTACTGCTCATATTATTTTAATTAGCTATTTAAAACTCAATTAAAACTCAATAGAAGCTCAGGAACTGAAGTGAATCATTATGGGCTGAAAATTGTACTTAGTGGCCAGGATTTGCGGTCAAATACTGTGATTCACCAGGCGCTAGCAGCTTGTGTCCCTGACACACAGAGGGCAACAATAACATGCATATTCTAGTTAATAATTTCATTAATGTTTGCTAACCAGACACTGACATTACGGACATGTAGATGATTGGTTGTCAGTTGCCAAAACCATCTTGATAATTTGCAATAGTTGATGGCTAATGCTACTTCCTCCATCTAAATGTGTTATGGTCTGTTTAGCTTATCACGCATTTTTTTGGAACGCAGCCGTTCTGTTTACAAACTATAAAAATGTCTATTGGAGAATAAAATACAACCTAGAAAAAATACTTCTCCCGCCATTGTTGTGTGTAATAAATTTGAGAAGAAATTTGGAGGTCGTGGTCTTTTGGGGAGCCTGGCCAAATGGAGGACAGCCACGATTCGTTGTCAGGGATGATAGAATGCTGTGAGGCCTATTTGGTGGCTGTTCATCCCCAAATAGTATAAAAATTCAATCTAGAAGTCATAAAAGTGGAAGGGGGTATAAGGGGCAGCAAGATGGGCCCCGGTGTGTGCTAGCTAATTAAAAAGCCATCTCATCATGTCCTCCACCCTGTCCTTGACTCAGACTCTATTCACTATGTGTGTGTTGTTGTCTGTGTGCCAGTCTACGGGGAACCAATGGACTTGATGGCTGAGTGTCTGCGTGTCTCACCATATCCTCGTCTTTGCCCTTCACTTTGTACGTTCTCCATGTCTTGCCGTCATCACTGTAGGCTACTTTGTAAGACTTCACGTACTCTGGGCTGCCGATCCGCTTGGCACCCTGGGTAATTAGGCCGGTGACCCTCATTCTCCTTAGCAGGTTTATCTGTGGAGCCAAAAAAAAGAGGCAAGATGATGAAAATATAAATTTCAGATACATGGGGTGTGCCTTTGCATGTAGATTGTGTGCAAGTGACTGGAATCAATTCGCAGCCTGTATCTTTTCTGTCAGAGCCATCCATCTTCTTTGGAAAGTCACTGATCGAATGAAACATTGAATTAATTTGCACAATCTAGATTAAGTCTGTCAGGCCTGCGCAGACGGTCAATACAGTCAATGTAAAGCAGTGACAATCTAAAAGAAAGGACAGGCTAAAGAAGAGCAATATACAGTAATAGCATAGAGCACGACTACACACAATGAAAGATCATTAATATTATATCTGTGAATATCACAATCATCACAGTCATACAAGTAATATTATAATTTTTCTGCACTATAGGGTTCTGAAAATTCAGTCTGTTGTAATAGACCCTTCCATAATAAGTTGGGCAAGCATTTTGGTGATAAGAGTAGCTTTCTTCTTTCTTTCCCAATATATATTTTTTTTACAAAAGAGCAAATAAACTACAATAAATAGCCTAAGCTGTTTTTAGACCGAAAAAGTGAATAATGGATTTGATTTATATTGTGCTTTACAAGCTTTTCAAAGTGCTTTTACAATAGTCCATTATTCATTCACTTCTCACTCCACCCTCAGTGGTGGTAACCTAAGCTACTTCTGTAGCCACAGCTGCCCTGGGACAGACTGATAGAAGTGTGGCTGGTAATCTGCGTCTATGGCCCCTTTGACCACCACCAAACACAGTCACACGGACACACTGGCAAAGTTTCTTACTCAAGGACTTGACTGTATGCAATGCCAGCAGCTGGGATCAAACCGCCAACCTTCAGGTTAGAGGGCAAATGCCTCTACTGACTGAGCTACTGCCGCCCCGCCCTGTCACTTCTGTTTGCTAAAGTTAATTTATTACAGTAAGATTTGTAGCAATTGATGGCTTAAATTTGAGCATACACAAACTATTCTGCTGTACAAAGGTAAAACACAGTAACTGCATATTTTGTCAAAATTGAGTTAAGAGTGAAAACAGGCTTCATATCATCTGTTTTACTTAGGGACAAAATTTTAGGGCTCAGTGACCCATTTTAGAGAAATCATGTTGTTAAATTTGCAGTAACTACAAATTTCACATTAGAACAAAGGTAAAGTGCAGTAACTGCGGCTCAGAAAGTTCGAACTGACGACTTCAAACACAGTTATTGCACTTTTCCTGTGCAGTAACTGTGTTATGTTGAAACATTTTTTGTTAAAACTCTGAAATGAGACATAACTCCGGTACAAAACATTGACACTTCCTTTGTTAATACACATACTAATATACTTTATGTATAATGTAAATCCACATTTAGGAGGGCAAAGGACAAATCAGTGGTGATGGTTGTGATTGAACTATTCATGAGAAGGTATTACATTAATACACTTCATTAATACACCCACTACGAATGTACCTGTGACAAATTCAGAGTGAGAACATCAAAACTTTAAAACCATTTTTGTTAGTTTTATTGTTACTGCAGATACTGCGCTTTTCCTTTGTAGGCCAGTATTGTGGTCTGCCACGTTTCTGTAACTATTTGTCCAAGATATACCAATTCTGAATTTAGCCTTTAGCTTACATTATATTGTCAAAAGTATTTGCTCACCGACCCGTATAAGTGAATTCAGGTGTTCCAATCACTTCCCTGGCCACAGGTGGATACACTCAAGCCCCTAGGCTGCAGCTTAGTGGAAAACTTTGTGAAGAGGTTTGGGGATTGTCACTTCCTGTTCCAACATGACTGCGCACCAGTGCATAAAGCAGAGTCCATAAAGACATGGATGAGTTACTTTGGAGTGGAAGAAGTTGACAGGGTTGCATAGAGTCCTGACCTCAACCTGATAGAACACCTTTGGAATGAATTAGAGCAAAGACTGCAGGCCAGGCCTTCTCGTACAACATCAGTGTCTGACTTCACAAATGCGCTTCGGGAAGAATGGTCAAAAATTCCCATAAACTCTCCTAAACCTTGGGGAAAGGTTTCCCAGAAGAGTTGAAGCTGGTATAGATGCAAAGGGTGGGCCAACCTCATATTAAACCCTATGGATTAAGGATTACGTTCATATGCGTGTAAAAGCAGGTGAGCAAATACTTTTGGAAATATAGAGTATATGCTAGTTTTATATGCTAACTGCTACATTAAACAAAATGGCATGCTGATACACACAGGCTCCAACATCACATGGTGACAACTGGTTGTCAGTTAGTAACACCATTGCTACATTTGGTGGCTAATGCAAAGTCCCCTAAAGAGATGAATAAGAGCTACATGCATGCTTTCCACCAAGTGATGTGTGAGTGAGTAGGTCAGCGCACAATACAATAGTACTTAAGTGAGTAATAGTCAGGTGGCAGAGACCAATGAGTGAAACCTCAGCCGCCCTGTAATTCTGTTTTCTCGTTTAAAAAGGAGAGAAGTTATTTTACATTTTTTCCTAACACCCTTTGACAGTTGACGACAGCTCACTTCATTATGACAGTGTGACAAAGCCTGTGGGCCCGAGGAGCAAAGCTGTACTGACTCATACAACAGGGAAATGCACATCTCTAAACACTGATACTGAAGCACACTCCTGACATTCTGTATAAGCAAATGAATGATGACGACCATGAATAA
Organism: Bostrychus sinensis; assembly: GCA_020698575.1. Taxonomy (NCBI): domain Eukaryota; kingdom Metazoa; phylum Chordata; class Actinopteri; order Gobiiformes; family Eleotridae; genus Bostrychus; species Bostrychus sinensis. Next base: position 21,481,013 of record CM036249.1, on the reverse strand, counting down.
CGATGACAGATATCCATTAATCATTTTAGCACTGCGTTTACACCAAGAGCTTTTTTATTGTAACTGGAAAAAAAACACTTCACAGATGTCCTTTCTCTAGTGGAACAGTGGATGGGCCAGAAACATAATAGTGAGTATTAAACACAGGGATTATTTAAAACAGGAATGGCCAAGCTTTAAAATGCACTATAACAACTAAATCAACTTGCAATTTTTATAACATTTAATTTAACAATGTAAACTGTATTACTATTGAGAGAGTTTGTTACAAGAGAAAGTTTAGTAAGCAATTCAAATGGCGTAAACACATTTTACAGACATTTTAAGACACAGTGGTAAAATATAAAAATGGATTTCTGAAAGTGTCTTTTGTCCATATAGCAGATATTAGGGCTGACAACTTATGATTTGTATTGATATTTTCTCTTGCCTCAAAAGGCAAAATACAGTATAATATATACAAGTCTTAGTAAGGTGGGAAATATGCTGTGCTAAGACAACTATGAAAGAATTACATTATTCATTTTTGTTTTAGGAAAGGTCAGTAAAGAGCTAATGACCAAAGTATTCATTTTAGTGCGGCTCCAGGTCACTGTTTAAAGTTGTTTGGAAAGAACATTTACCCCTCAACTATAAGAGGGGCTGTTCAATTACTGTTCAGTTGCCACACTCATACCCTGCACAAAAACACAATTTATTTTTATTTAGAAATAGGCCATTTTCTGTGTTTTTCCCCACCTCAGTGACCTTGCTTACGAAACTGGCAATTAAAAAGGTTAAATGTTTGTTTGATCAGAAGGTACAGTCGGTAGATGTGAAGTCCTGTGTACTCTTTGTACCAGTCCGCAGCCAAGATAAATAGAGAGGGTTGCAGCAGGCGTGTAACAATGCCAAATATGCAATCCACTGGACACTATGTGGCAGATGATTTGCTGTGACAACACCAGAAAGGAAAATGAGGTAAACTTTCAGATATAGTTACTTTTGTATCTGGGCATCATGGTCCTCCTCTGGTATAATGAATGTTAATTATGTATAAGGACCACTTTTTGAGGCTTACTCTGTAATAACCCACTGGTGAGTGTTACTTTACTCTGCACACAGATGGTTACTTCTCACACTAATTAGAAGGCTTGTCACCAAAAGGGCATCGGCGTGCTAATTGGGGTGATCCTTCACATTTTTAATGACCACTCACAAACACACCTCCGTCACATGTGCGCTAATAGTGATGCATGTCTTTGTTTGACTGAGGCACCAGTGGAAACGTTCTCTAATTCAAAATCTTTGCCCTGTATGGCTTATGACCGATTAACCCAAACCAGAAATTACTAATACAAATAGAAATGTGAGCAGAGCATTAAACTTACACATATCAGGGATTTTATTATGAGCACCTGCTTATTGTTGGTGGTCATAATCCTATGTGTTATGACCACATCCTATGCAGCCCCATACACAACAAACTGCAGCTGGGACAGACTGCTGTTGCAGCCTAATACAGTAGCTATATGTACATGATGGAGATCGGGCCTGACCCGCCCCGAGGATAGTACTGGGAAATCTCAGCACAACCTTTGGGTCGAGTTTGGGCAGAAAATCTAAACTCTACTTCACAGCAATAAATCTGTTCACCAACAGGTCACATGCACTGGACTGTCAGACACTAATGAGATGCCAATGTGTGAACAGAGACAATAACAATGTCACTGTTTCTGTCCTGAACACCTCCATGACCACACAGCTGTCTTCAATGTTTGTGTCAAGTCCAGAAATATAGTTTACACTCACTGGCCACATTATTACATATAACTGTGCTAATGCTACAGAATGCAAATTTCTAACCAACAAATAACATGGCAGCAACTGAATTCATTATTTTCATGCAGAAAGGGTGAAAACAAACCTGCTGAAGTTCAAACTCCATTCTGACTGATTTACTTTGAACGTGGTTGTAGGTGATGGACTGTGCATAACCAACAATAGCATAACCAACTTTAGGCTTGGCAGAGAATAGTCTAAAAAAGGAAAATTATTTAAGAGGTGAATGGTGAGACCGATTTGAGATAATACAAACACAACAGTAACTCAACTAACCAGGGCTTGACATTAAAACCTTCCAATCCGCCAAATGCAGGTAGATTTCAGCTGTGGCGGGTAATGCAGTCACCTCCACTGGCATCTTTGGCTGTTTGGTTATGATATAATGTGTTGCGTTAAATGCAGGGTTAGCACGGGTTACTGTCTTCTTACTTCTTTACTTTCACTACAATTAAACAGTCCTCTCTTAGTTTAGAGAAAGGCACATTGTGCTGCTCTGCTCATTCTATCACACTTAACACACTAAAAATATTATTTCAAGTCCTGCAAATAATCACTCATTACAACCAAGGTCTGCAAAAAACATCTCTTTACCACAGAACTGCACGGTACTGGATATTTTCTCTTTCTTTCAAGCCATGTGTATGTTATAATGTAGGTCAGCAATTTTTTTTTATCTAATACTGTGACAGGTGATTGTATAATTGAGCGGCAGTAGCTCAGTCAGTAGAGACGCTTGCCCACTAACCTGAAGGTCAGCCATTCAAGCCCCGCAACCGGCAATGCATACTGTCGTTGTGTCCTTGGGCAAGACACTTATGAATGTCTGGTGGTGGTCAGAGGGGCTGTAGGTGCAAAATGGCAGTCACACTTCTGTCAGTCTGCCCCAGGGCAGCTGTGGCTACAGAAGCAGCTCACCACCAAGTGTGAATGAATAATGCACCAAATTGTAAAGTCACTTTGAGCATCTAGAAAAGCACTATATAGGACTAATGCATTAATATTTGAATTCACAGGCTCTGTATGGTCTAGCTATTTTAAACTTTTAAAAAATATATATACTATGTGAAGTACGCAGTACCATTTCACTCCAAAAAATAGAGTATACCATGTGACAAAGTAAAATGCACAAGGCTGGTTCTTTCTGCTTTGTGAGGAACACCTGTTATCTGCATGTTGTGATTTAACCTGTTTTTCTTAAGAGTGCCCTTTGAAATGAGAACATGCTCAGTGTGTAACCACTGGCAACACCCATCAGGGTGTCTTTTTACAGAAAGACTCAATTCATGACCTGTTTTTCTAAACTATTCATTCTACAGAATATAATTAGATTTTTTTTATACAGTACATGGCGTGTACATAAAACTGATTTTAGTATACAGTATATAGTAGAAGTTAGTTGTAGATATTAATGTTTAATTAACTTAATTAACCTAGTTCTAACAGGGGCACTATAATTAATAGCAAACATCTTAATTCTTTCTTAGTAGTAGTAACACTACTTTTTTGCTTGATATAGTTATACCTAAACTATTGTTGCACACATTTTGGAAACTGTAATTTGTAATTTTCAAATGACCCTAAAATATATGTGCCTGTGTTGTTACAGGTTGTTACATGTGTAACATGGACACACATATATCTATTGACAACAACTGTATACAGATACCATGCACAAGGCACCTTGTAATAAGGCCTGTCTTTCAAAGGTATTGTTGTATTTAATGAGACTCTGCCTCAGCTTCTCATAAACAAGGCTGCATTAACAAATAATGGACACCAACAAATTATAGGCCAGTTAGGGCACATAAGACTGCAAACACAACTGTGTTCAAAACATGGTCAAACTCTTTGTTGTTCTGTAAATTAGAGTATCAGATTTGATATGTATTGTTTTTAGGAAGTAAAAATGTGTTTCTATGTAAAAAAATAAATAAATTATTGAGAATTTTAAAACAGAATATGTGTGATAAACTTAAAGTCAGCAACATATAATGGGCCAGGATTCTTGTTTGTTCAATGCTTCATGCAGGACATACATTTATTTCGCTGTTTGTGTCCAAGTGTGACAAGAAAATAGGCCTTTGTCCTCTTCACTTTTCCACCATAGGAGAGTATGTTTAATATGTCAGGCTCCTTTGAAATGACAGTTGCCTTCAAGAAAGCACAGCCTCTGCACTCTTTTCTATATAATATAATATAGTCCACAACACCCTGATAGAGCCTTGTGCCTCTACATTATGTCATTAACTGTTTAGCTTCTATTAAATTATGTATAGCGCCTCTTAGGCTTCACAGCTGATTTGCTTTGTTTCATTTCTCAACACAGCCCACTACAGCAGCAACATTTGGCTCATATTGGTCAGACCTGCAACATATTTCCCTGGAGTCTTCAAATGCAATTTTATGTGTGAGCTGGTAGTGGCAGGGCAGATATTCTCATAGTACATAGACGTGCACACACATACACACACTTGCAGAGGCATAAACAAACACAAGTAAAGCATGCCTGTCTGAATCACTGTGATGTATTATTCAGTGCGTGTTGCTACAGTCTATGTTCCACTCCTTTGTCAAGACTTTAGAGGTGCTTTATGGGCGGAGGCTGGTCTGACTGACATCCATCCATCCAGTACATACGGCTAACACAGAGAACCCACACACATCCCTCGCTGCTGATTGGCTTGTCATCTGTCAAGAGAAACTGTCCCAACACAGTCGCACCACATAACAGCACGGAGGCAGCCCGCACTATTTCTTCTTCTTAGCATAATCCCAAATCACTGACATGACTGTACACCTCTGTACTCGCGTCCCAATTACCCAGGCCCTCTGTAGAAGCACACGGCGCCTGCAGCACCTCTCGCAGCGTCCCACGTGGCATCATTAAAGTCAAACAGGCAGCAGAATGGTTTGTGTGGCGCTCTCCTCTCAACCTCTCCATGTGCCAAGCTGTCTTTCTCTCACTCACTTCTCTATCTTTGCTTTTACAAATTCATCTTTTTCTCTTCATTACAAACCTGTCTGCTCCTTTGTTGCTTCACTTTTTTCCATCACGACATAACTGTATTGTCTATGGTTTTGATTATATTTTGTTCACGGTTGACTGTCTGTACGTCAGGAATCTGATAACAGCCTCTAAAAAACTTGCTGTCAGCGTTTCTGTTGATCATATACAGGCAAAAAGACAAAAAGGTTATTCATTCATATCTGAGTGCTGCTTCAAAGTTAAGATTATGATGAGTTTTTTTTTAGTTTCCAATAACTTCTTTTCATGGTTCTGTCCACATCTGGCATTATGCTTTCCTGTGTCAGCATAAAATAAGAATTTATGTCTTTGTTAGATCTAGAAGATTATTTATGCCTGCTATAGCATAGGAAGGCACCTGCTTGGGGCCCACAGCCATTAGGGCCCCCCACATTTGTCTGAATTGGTGACTATTTGTTACATTATGCAAGATATAATTATCTTTTCATTTATGATAGTGCTGATAATCACCAATATCAAGATAGAACATTTTCCTTGTCCAAAAACTTTTCTTTGGTAATAGTGACATTGTCCTGCATGTTGCCTCCCATGCCCACTTGTGTGTTTTCTAAAAAGTGTGTACCACTTTGCGCATTTCATTTTTCATTTTTTTTTCATTCAAAACATAAAAGACAACAAACCTGTACCATTTCAACAACACAGCATAATACACAACATAAATCACAAGTCTCAAACTAAAATGTTTCAGTGTCCACATGAGCAGGAGTAGAGAAAAAGTTAAGAAAGCATCATCTGCACTGAAGACTGCCGACAACTGTGATAAAAATACCATTATCGGAAGAATCATACAGTTTCCATGTGGGCTTATAAAGTACAAGTCTGCATTTAAAAAAATTACCACATGCAGTCATGATGGGCTAAGTTTGCCCTTTCACATTGTTCCTCACACTTGAGTACACCTGCATCTGCTCACACTTTTTAATTGCTCTTAATAACCAGGAAGTAAGACATCACTTTTAGAGTATACTGTGCAATTACCCCTCCAATCCAAGCTGTTGTAATTCAAATCATTTCCATTAAACACTAACTCAACCATGGTCATTTTATTTAAAGGAACCAACCCGTGGCATTTATATTCGCCTGTTCTTTTCAAAATATAATGTGCGCGTCACCTGGATCCACGGCCATCTGTCATTTTCAGCAGCGGTCCAGGCATTGACCAGGCCTTTTTTGTTGAGGCGGGCAAAATACGGGTACCACTTCTGCAAGCCAAAGAGCGCACGGTGGGTGGACGAGGCCGTGATTTGCTGGTTGGAGATGATCCCACCCTCCATGCCCAGCGGTCCGGAGCATTCTGAGAGGACACAGGAAAGACAAAGAGAGAGACGCCATTATACACACACCAACATTTATAAAAGAAGATCACAAATGTCAGCTTATAATGTCAGCGAATTTGTAGTTTTTTGCTTCTATACATAGCGTTACAACTTCACATACTGACCCTTTGTTCTTCACATAATAGAGCATTCTGCATCTCTTACTATTAGAGCAGCTTTGATTTGCCACAAGCAAGGTTTTTGGTCATGCAAAATGTATGTGTTTTTCATGTTTTGTTCTTCTAGTTATATTTGTTTTCTCTGTTGCACATTTAAATTGCAGGACATACTTGGTCTTTGTTCATAGTTTGATTTAATCCACACAGCAAGATTCCTTATTTTGTTATAATTTACATGCAGGAGACAGAAACAAACTGCTGCTTGGTCTGGGTCTTTTCTAGTAGAGCTAAATGCTAATAAACCTGACTAATTTACTAAGTACAGGTGCATCTCAAAAAGCTATAAAAGAATAGTGTGGAAACGGGAGATTGTTACAGTATTTTAATTCAAAAAGTGAAATGCATATAAAGACAGAAGCATCCCTTTATTTTTATTGTGATGATTAAGGTGATGATGCAATATTATGTAATATTATAAGATATTGCATTTGGGAATTTTATTAACCGTAAGGCATATCATCACAATTAAACCAACACTTGAAATATTTCACTGTGTGTACTGAATCTGTGTTTCACAACAGGGACACACTCACCTTTCCACAATATTATACATATTTTTAGATGCACTCGTAATCATTATGTACAACTTTATATAAAAGTCAGAAAAAAACATTCCTTCTTTAAGCAGCTTTGAGATCTACAGCAGTAAAGTGAATAAGCATGACCACCCTATGTATTTGAACAAAATAAACTGTCCTTTCAAAGTAATTGCTCAAGTATTTAAAAGATCAGACTGAAGAGAGCTATTGTTCTGCAAGATAAGCGCTTGTGTGTTTTCAAATACAGAGAGAAAAAAACAAAAACATGTCAGAACAGATAGAAAATGAATCATGATGTGTGACATTACAGCGCTCAATATACTGAACAAAAAAAGTACACAGCTTTCACTGTCAACAATGTAATATTCACAGTTCTAAAAAGGTACCACTACAAGCCAAATGAGATTTTCTTAATTGCTCATTTACATATAAAACATCTGCCTTTTCTATCGAATCACATCACATTTTGATAGATTCCTAGTGCTCTGGAAGGATTCAATTAGAAGGCGATGTGCACAGAAATTGTGCAGTTTGCCTCTGCAATTATAAGTTAACTGGGCCAGTAGAAGCTTCTTAATTGGGCAGTGAGGTGTGCCAAGAAAACAACTTTAACAGTATGGCCGGGGTTTGGATTGTTCTCATGAGCAGATGCCTATAACACTGCTATAGTAAATAGTGTGTAAAAGCATTCTGTCAACAATAATATTATTACACTTTTGTATTATCAAGAAAATAAATAAACATCTTATTGAGATGCTAAAAAATGAGCAATAAATATAGTAATAATAAATATATAAATATATACCCTAAATTTTTACTGTGTATTATATTTCAAATGTGGTTTAATAATACCATCAATTTTATATTTATGATGCATATTAAATAGAGCGGATTTAGTGTTTTTATTAATGCTTTAACTATAAATATTGGAAATTATCAGGCAAAAATCAGTTAAAGAACTACATTAGTAAAAAAAAAAGTTTTTCCATTTTTCATTGGACTTGAACAGACCCTTCTACTGTTTGGAAACAATACGAGTGCCTTTGTAGCTTACAAAAAAAAAAAAAAAAAACACAGGAAGTGATGCATTAGATGAAACCAATAGCTATGCTAGCTGTGTGGAGCTGAGTGGAGCTCAGCAAGAGAGCAATTCTATAAATACTGTATTTACAAATTCGCCGCCCACCACGTCCTATGTGAAAGGGGCTTATAACAGTACAACCACATTGGCAAGAAATAACAGAAATGCTAGAAAGTATTTTTGAAAAGAAATTGGAACAAAAAACAGAAAATGTTTTATTAGGGAAAACACCAATAAATGTGAAAAATACTTAAATATAATTACATATTATAATAATTAGACTCTTTACTAAAGAGTGGAAAAAAGGGAATCCTCCAGATGTAGGAAGCTGAATAAATACAATGTATGACGTAAAATTGAATGAAAAAGTAACTCACAAAATAAGAAACATAGAAGAGGTTTTTGAAAGAAGATGGCAAATTATGAAGGATATATACTGCTGCTTAAGTACAATGAAATAATGAAGATAATGAAGGTAATGCACATAGATGTATGTAATGCAGAATGACTTATCAGAGTAATCTGTGGTAACACTTATTTATTCATATGTGGGTATAAACATGAATTTATTTAAATGTCTATAAATATTAAGGTGATCTATAAATTCTATTCTAATATATAAATATTGCTATTTATTAATGTCAATATATCTATATATTACATTTAAAGAAATACTATAAAAAAATACTATAGCTCCTCTTCTTCCTCTCGGTGTATTTACAGATCTACTTACCTATTTTTGTTTATTATATATTCACATACATGCATAGATGTGTTATTATATTTCTTCATTTTTATTTGTCTGAAAATGTATCATAGATATATGTTTTGTATGTTCTCTAAAAATAAAAAATATAGTATCAAAAATAAATAAATAAAAATCTGAATAAGTAAATGTATTTTTCACCCTAAGTGGGCAGCACACTTGTCTTGCAGCCATGGGCTTTACTTGAGTAATATTACTGTAACAGTAGTTTTCATGTAACAGTAGTTTTACTTGAGGATATGTGAAATACTTTTCCCAGCTCTGCCTATTTCTGTTGTTGCTTTTGAAGCTCAATTTTCTGTATACAGCTGCAGGAGCCTTCCCAATGGTTGGATAACCTTTCAGTTATCAAACTAACCTTTCAGTTATCAAACTACACGGTGCATGTGTTCACAGAGTGTGTGAACTGTAATCCTGAAGTGTGGGGAAAAACTGAACTTGAGACTTGTCCCAAAAGGCCCAGGACACAAAGTCCAGCCACAGGCACTGGGCTCTTATGCTGGATGAAATGTGAAATGTCCATATAAAGCAGCCCTGAAGGGACGCCTCGAGCAATGGTCACCAAAAAGCTGCAACTTTAACTAGAAATGTAGGCTAAGGATTTAAAAGGATAGTCACAAACTAGCCGACAATAACAATGCTGAGAAGTGTGAAGGGACTTGCACTACAGAAGAAAACCAAGAGTCAAGAGAAGAAAGGAACAATAAAAACAAACCTTATCCAGCTGCTACAACTGTGGGCTGAGGGCTACAGGGAGCCGGCTAGAGACAGTGAGTAATGTCTGAGGATGGTCCGGGAGGGATCCCCTGTGGGATGTGTGTGTGTGTTTGTATATTCCACTATGGTAAATCACTAGGGCCTCAACGCTTCTTTCTTGTGTGTGACTCACCATTTCGACTGCTGTGAGAGGGTGGTGTAGGTGTGTGCTGTAAACTACCCGTCTGAAAGATAATATTTCAATACTGTAACAATAAATCTAGTTCTTCACACCGATGTACTGTCTGGTGTATTTTGGATTCTTTTTGGCAGGATGGAGTGCCTGATGGCAGAGTGGTTAGCATTCCTGTCTCTCAAGGAGGTTGTGAGTTCCATTAATGGGCCAGCCAACTATAATTTCTCTGAGTGGAATTAGAATGTCCTCTCTGTCTTTCTGTGGGTTCTCTCCAGCTTTCCAAAGACATGCATATGTTAGGAGAAATCATGAATGAATGGTTGTCTGTCTGTGTACGTCTCTGTGTCAGCCCTGTCAACCCATCGTCCAAGGTGTCAACACCATCTTTTGCAGAACCAAATACAGTAATTGCACAGAAATGATGTTGCCTTTTAAACAAACTCTCCCTTTCCGTCATTCTTTTTCAGGTTGTATACACCCAGCAGAGCATCAGGACTTATTGTGCACCAGTCACACTATAGTGGTGGATACAAACCACCTTGTTACTGACAGTGAAAACTTATTGTCCTACAACAGCCACTTCCAAAGTCAAGAGTGTTGCAGGCCCCTTAAAAATCTGAAACTCCCACACAGAACCCCAACAATAAAATTTCACTCAATTCAAACGACTGTCATGCTTTTCCCCACAAATTTCTATTAAAACACTTTACACTATACCTTACACTATTGACCATTATTTAAGTATTAGTTTAGAGTTAGTAACCAGTTAACTGATAATTTACAAAACATTACGTCAGTTTAGAGTTAAAAACATTATTAATGTTTATTTCCTTAGTAATAAGCTCATCTAATTCAGTCCAAGATTATAAACATCAGTGGTAATTCAGGATCTAAAAATTGTTTATTAATTGTAATTATTGTTAATTACATGTATATTAATGCTTTATTACTGCTTCATAGTTGCAAGTTATTCTAAAGCGTTACCAAAAAACACAGACTGCTGGCTAAAATAGCTTAAAGTAGTATTTTAAATAACTATATAACTGTACTTTATATTTGTTTACTAACTCTGCAGTACTTTTGCAGCCCACCAGGGGGCCCCGGACCCAACTTTGGGATCCACTGTCCTATAAGATAATGAGCTTAAGTGATTATAGGGGAACAAACCAGCACCTATCTGTACTCATTGGGACATACTGTTTAATGACATTTCTGTTCATTATTTATGTTTAAACTATAAATAAAGTATTAACCTGGTATGACCTTAAATTGTAACTGAAATATATATGATCACAATCGGTGGCTGAGGCTGTAGTCCAGTGTTGCATCATAACACATAAGTGCATTAGTGTATTATGCTGTAGCTCTGGGGCAGCTCTCTCACTCTCACTCTCTCTGTGTGGATTAGGTGGCGGTGGCAGTGGCTCTCACCTGGCGGCAGTGATGGGCCGGTCTTAACGAGCTGCCTGCCAGGCGTCCGTCAGCAAGAGGAGACGGTCAGCCCCCAGGCCCTGGCCTGCTGGCCCCTGAGCATACATCAGCTCAGACAGCACACATCACTAACACCAGCACTACCCCTGTGTGACAGCTGAATCCATCTCTCCCACACGCCCTACCTACAGCCTAAACAAATTAGACACCCACTCAAATGAATGCCAGCACACCAATACTAATGAGAAGAGGGAGCTGGAAAAAGAAGCATAAATAATACTAAACAGATGTTAGCCATACAATGGAGCTTCCACAGGTGATGAACGAGATAGATACAACACACCTGCGTCTGCATATATTACAACATACAGCAATTTAATACATGATCTCATTTTTGAGGGGAACTGTACTGAGAGTATTGCAGTATTTACAGTATATCAGGTAGAAAAGATAAAGGCAACCTCCTTGGCTGATGGTAATTCGTAGCCCTAAGATTGCCTTTGGTTAATGAGGCCTAAACAGTCATCACCTCTGTTCACTATTGAGTCTTTAACTGACAATTTAGCCCATATCATTGTTTTAAAATGTGAAAGGCGCCGGATGATTGCAGCAATAACAATCCTGAAGCAGTGAGGAAAAAAGGCATGGCCAGGCATCACTACAGTCTACATTTTAATAGGATTCATTTTCATGTTGGACAACAAGCAGGATTAATGTGAGATTTGTGGGTTCACAAACTTATAAAAATTCAGCTTGTCAGGCTAAAACACATTTGCTGTAAAGTCTGGACCACTGATGGTTAAACAAATGGTGTAGCACGAGTGTGGCAAGTGGGTTTTTGGCTTGATGAGAGCGACAAGCACTCTTACAGACACTAATGTTTGTTGTTTTGGTCTTTATAGGAAATTCTGATATTTTAATATAGGTTTCATAGCACTTCCTATACACAATAAAAGCTGCTAACATTTAGAGTAAAAGTGTATTGTAGGCAATATGTTTTCCCAGAAGAGCCCATAGCCTAACCTCCATCTCCAGTTTTGAGTCCACAATTTTGTCCACACATTTTAATGGCTCTTTTGGGCTTTAGGCATGTTTACATTATACCAGTTGAACAGCAGTCTTATGGCCCTGTGATGCCTCTTGGGTAATATCACTAAAAAGTTCCCAATTTTTACACACTTCATCTGCTGTGAATACTACATTATCAGCAAAGGCATGAGTCAGCATTTGCTTGGTGGATAGCAGTCTTAAAAAACTGATTTGAGCACTTTGTGACTGTAACATGCTCGCTGAATTAATGATTTTGTAATTTGTTAGGCAAATATTTAATCCACAAAAGCAAATAAATCTGAGCACCATTACCCAAATAATGAAGCTTAGCCTTAAATTGTTATTTTTTTCTTCTGTCTCTGAAATGTGCAAAATGTTCCCGAAATAAAGTACAGGCTGCCCGCAGATCATAACCAAATTAAGGCTAGGAACTGTTGCACATTTGTTCTGCATGAGATCAAATTAAATCTTAATGTGTTCCTAGATAAAGAGAAGACAAAAAATGTCACAATAGCAAAAAATAAAATACAACAGCGTGACGGTTTAGATAACATCACTTTGCAGCGTAAAAGAAATAGGAGCTTTACTATGGATTTTCAGATACTTCAGTTTTTATCAGGATAGGATAAATGTTTAGCATTCACGCATTCATTCTTTGTCTTTGGGGCACAGTGGCAGAGTGGTTAGCGCTCTTCCCTCTCAGCAAGTCCTCTCTGTGTTACTCTGGCTTCTTTCTGTGACATGCATACTGTATATAGGTGAACTGGAGAATCTAAATTGCCAATAGTGAATGAATGTGTGAGTGAACACCTGTGACCTTCAACAGAGATAAGCAGAAGAAAATGAATGAATGTTTTCTATGAATTTAATATATGCAAGATAATTAAATCAACGTTTGGTGCATAATTTTGAGAGCTAATTTAAATGATAATTAACAAAGAAGTGAGCAGAAGTATGTTTGAATGACTATTATTTGAAATGCACACAGCTGTACCAGAGTACTTACTGTACTGGCAGTTCTGGCCCATGTATTCTCCGGGGCATTCGCAGGAGTAGTTGGCCACCAGGTCTGTGCAGATGCCTCCATTCTTGCAAGGTTCTCGTTCGCACTCATTAATATCTGGAAGACACAAAACACACAAAGAAGCCACGTTTATTTGTTTGTTGTGGATGTGAAGAAAATTAAAAAGAGCGCTTCTTCATTAGGATGCATTGGTAGAGAGACTATATTGAATTTTCTCTGTTCGTTACTTGATTCTGTCTCACTGCATAAAATCTCATGAAGATACAGGAAAAAGCAATAAATTAAAAGGTCTACAGTGTAAGATGGTGGAAAAGGCTATTTCTTCATGATGCAATTGATTGTCTTTCTTTTTTGAGCTTTGCAGAGTAACCATTAATATTGTGTATATACAAATCTAACCATACAGATCTGACTTACTGGCACCTGCTACTCGTATCATAAACTGATAAACTGTATATAGATTTAAACAATGCTCACAACATCAAGTTAAATTACACCACAAGAACTTGGAGAGTACAGATCAATGACAAAGAATCCACTAAAACAATTTTTTTCTGACCTCTTGTGGCTTCAGTTAGTGTTTTTAGCCTAATCTCACAATGCTACGATGGTTAGACTCAGACGGTGTTCAGGATCCACACCAAAAACAAATATTTTCTTTCTTGGCCCACATACTGTATAGACTTTTCTTGATAATTTCATCAAACTCCAACCATTACTTTTTCAGTTATTTTGCAAACAGGCTCCAAGCAACACCTTTAATGGAAGATAATTACTTTTCAGACTCAGCTTGCTTTTGTTGAGACTTTCAAAGACATCTTCTTATCCAACATCAGAGCAATGCTGGGTAAAATGCATTTGATTGCATCGCAGACATTTAGGTTATGTTGATTTAACACCATTAGGCTCTTAACCTCATTTCTCCTGTGGGAAAAAAAAATATATAGGAGAAGTTGAAAATCATTTACCAACACAACAGGGCAGGCTGTGAGACAAAAGAGCAAGTATGATAAATTGTGCTGCGTCTGCTCTGAAGTCACCTTTGCTTTTAATGGGTCTCCGAAACAGCTGTTATGTTCTAACTATGGGGTGAAGGTGAGCGACACGGCACTCCAAATCTCTCTTCATTTTCAGGATTTAAGAAAAGGTAAACCTCAGTTTTTCGCAAATATCTAATGGTTTCCACACTTGCCTGGAGCAGTCACACAACTTTTAATCCTCTTCTACATGCCCCGAGTTCTTCAGTGACTCACAGGTACGTTTTGGCTTCATGAATATGTAACTAGGTCTGCGATTTGGAAAGCTTAAGAAAGTGAAATATGATTAGAATAAGTCTGTTACAGGGCTACATCTCCGATTTAATCTCCGCTATCTAGAAAAGTCACTTGGGTGCATTCTGTCATATCTTGTCTTTGAATTTCTAACGCTTTGGGGTGAAACTCTTCAAGCTTTTCACATACACACAGCGGTCAATAATGTTTTTAACTACTGAATCTGCAGAAAGAACAACACAGGATCTTGTAGTTTAGGGGTAAATGCTCTATTTCTTCTATATTATCTTTTTAAGTGAAATATGGCATTTGGAAAGCAAAATGTTTTCTGTAGTGGTGGTACTTGGAGTCAAAAGTTTGAGAACCACTGCTATAGGTGATTACATTTGACAGTGCAGGTCACCATGTGTTGTGCTAGAATAAAACAGCTTGTCAAACAGGACAGGGCTAAACGCACGTCTCAGCTGGATGACCCAACATGTCCCTTTGTGGCCTCTGACGCACAACAAAAGAACTCATTTTCACAGCTGGTTCCAGTCGACTTTAACGTGTGTGATGACAAAGTGGCTCGGTTAAATGTCAGCCACGGGGTTCACTCATCTTTGATTATGAGATTGCATGTGAAATCTAACAACACAAAGTGGAACGCATTTTCACAATTTCGCCGGCCGTCAAGCTGTGAAGATACAAAGACATGGTATATATTAGAAGTTATCATCAGATTTTAGCATTTCACCATTTGGAAGATGGTTTATGATTGTTGACCTTTGTTAGTTCTGCCACCATTAATACATTGTTTAGCCTAAATCATCTGTTAAGCAGGTTGTTTTTGTCATTGTTGGGCATTATATCATAGTGTGATTTGATTTTGGCATAGGTTTTATGCCGGGTACGCTTCATAGATATAACCCTCTTTTATCTGGGCTTGGGAGTAGCACAAACAGTACACTGGCTTGTTGATGGATTTAGTTTGTTAAAAAGTAATGGTTGTGCTTTAGTTAAATATTCAAGAAGGAATCACTAAATGGCCAAGAAAAAAATGAGTCCAGGAATTTTAGTAATTAGGAGAAGAGGCCAAAGACACTAACTCCAGCCAGAAGAGGTTAGTAATAGAACAAATTAGTTAGTTATAGTGGATTCTTTACCATTGTGAAATAGATCGGCTTTTTAGCTCAAAAGATCGAGCATTGACCCCTGATCTGAGTACAGGTCATACATGTCTGCATAATAAGGCCACTGATTTGCAGAATTATTATTTTTTTTACCTCAAATAAACTGCATACTAAGTCCCCTGCACCTCCCCCTGGCTTATCTTGGAGAAAGACCAGCCTTGCAAGAACGGGAGCACCGAGGCGTTGCACCTATAGTTGCATGTCTCCTGATAAAGCTACACGTCGCGGTTGGCCACCACAACAAACTAGCAATGGGCTTTAGATTTTCATCATGGAAGAGCAGCTAAAAACTAGAGGAAACTTTCATATGGACACATGTTAAGGTCCTCGTAGGGAAATTCTTTCTCTGCATTTGACCCATGCTTCAATGCAGCCACAGTGCAGGGCCGGGTACCATTCTCTAGATCTTGAGCCAGGATCCTGGTCAGGAGTACCCAGCTGGAGGATTAGCCTATTGTGCATGTTTTGAGGTTGATGGGGGAAACCCACCCAGACACAGGGAGAACATGCAAACTCCACACAGAAAGGAATCAAAACACCAGGAATCAAAAACAGGACCTTCTTGCTGCGAGGCGAGACTGCAAACCAATAAGCCACCGCGCCACCAAGAGAAGTATGGATATAGGAGAAGAAAACGAGAGACCAGCCAAGAGAGGGGTCACACAGGAGTCAACTGGATTCCTTTATGACATTGCTCTACTACAAAATGTAGAGGTAGCCCTGACAAAAAAAAAAAAATCCCAATTCTCCTGTAACTAACAGGATATTGTCCAGCATGTACCTTGCCTAAGGCCCATAGCTGCTGGAACATGTGCCAGCCACCTGCAAACCCTAACAGGAATAAGCAGAAGAAGATAAATGAATGAACCCCATTTCCTAGTTGAAACAAATCCCCATATTTAAAACTATGGTAAAATTGTTTATTTTTTTTAATAATTTGTGAGAAATAAAATTGTGCCCAGTCAGTTATTAGCCCTTAAGTGGACATGGCCATCTGGAGCCAATCACAGCACATCCAGCTCTGTCATTAATGGGGTGGTTGTGGGCGGTTTTGGGTATATCACTACCCCCTATGTGCTAACTCTGATCAGATGCAAAGTATGCAGCAATCAGCGGTAATTCTTTGTAGCTGATTGTAATAACTATGATGATTTAAATCAAAATCATATCTTAATAGCGGGTTCCTGTGTTCTTTCATATACTTGAGCCCCAGAGGAAATGAGCTGCTATGGGACAATCAGATGTAATTGCAAATGCAAAAACTGCCAGCATGCACAAATAAAACAACATTTGAATTGAATTGCCAAACTAATTGCAGAGTTACAACGTGTTTGTATTAAGTGTGGGCACTGCGGTAAAGATTTTGAGTGTCAGGAGAATGTATGTAAAAAAACTCAATTTGTATTATACAGTACACAGATCAGACATAACATTATGTCTGATCTTGACCTGAAGCTGCATATTAGCCAGGTGGTTATAACACAAACTACAGTGGGGCGACAGTGGCATAGAGGGTTAAGCATTTGCCCAGCAGCCGGAGGGTAGCTGGTTTTAATCTTGCCCGAAGCGCATTCTGTTGTTGTGTCCCTGGGCAAGACACTTCACAAACATTGCCTACTCCTGACACAGTATGTGGCTAGTTGCAACAGGAAGGGCATATGCTGTAAAAGACTGGGACTGCAGACTGGGAACACACCACAAGAACTGCAGTTTTGGAGATGCTCTGACCCACTCAGCTATCACAAATAAGCCCTCATTAAACTTGCTCAAACCTTCATGCTTGCCTATGTTTCCTCCTTCTAACACATCAACTTTGAGGACAAAATGTGTATGATGTGATAAAGGCAGGAACAACCAACGATAAAGCAAGTAGAGGTCATAATGTTATGCCTGATCAGTGTATGCATGGCCTTGATACAGACAGCTATAAAGTCACACAAAACCACAATTAACATAGACGCAGTGAACACAAAATATAAAAAGGAAGTTTATTCTTATTCATTGCAGCGCTGTGTTTTCCCAGTCACACACTGTAGATAAGTCAATGTTGTTTCAATGCTTGCCACCACAAGGTTCAACAGCAGAGGTGAGCCAAGCGGGCAACGCCACTCAAATAGCCTGAAGGAAAACACAGCAAAGCGAGAGCAAAACACGGCAAACCCATCTTAAGGTTCGCTTCCCTTTTATGAGAGGCCATCAGGCCCTAGGAGCTCAGCACCAGCAAAGTGGGACATTAAAGTAATGTATGTGTTGCCAGTAAATCAGGTGGGAAGGAAGGGAATGACTTCAGAAAGCTACAAAGCTGTTGAGAAGTGGTGAGTGACTGAGACAAGAGAACTGTTGCACTAACCCATATTCATTACAGTCAATAAAACCATTAAAAAAATCCAACCACTGAGAAACAATAGAATTTGCATGTTTACATTATGGTTAAACTACACCTTTACTTTTTAGTAGTGCAAGGCATGCAAGTGTCTGTCTAATAGGCTTTACTATTGCCAGTTAATTGCACAACATCCATTCACCTAAACATTTAAAGCTTCCAGCGATTTATGTTTATCAGTTAACCTAGCATTGCATGTCTTTGTAAGCAACAAAGCAAGCAAAGCACAAATGATTTTGTTCAGATGTTTAAGTGCTAGTGCTGCTTTCCCTTAGATTAAGATGTGCAAAAACAGGGAGCACCACCCTCCACTAAGCCACTGGCCCTGTCTCGCAATGGTATAGTGCCCATCAGATGTAAAATCTGATTACCCCAACTGCAAAAAAAAAAAAAAAAAAAAAAAAAACTGCAGCAACATTATTTATTGGCAGAGATAAAGAGAGATAAAGATATTGTTATAACTAAATTAATAGATCAAGGTCAAGGAGGTTACAATGGATTATTACACATGTTGAGTGTCTGGTGTGTAGTTTGCCCTTGGTCTTACTCAGTGGTTTAGTGAAAGTCTGGCTGCATGGCTTTGCTGCTCCATCGCTCTGTAAGAAGTGTTTCAGTCTGCCAATAATGAGAGCAATGAATAGTGCTGTGTGTCAGGGACTTACCCCGGCTATGGCACTAAATTGGCTCAAGAGTGTCAGGGGAGAAGGAACAGGCTCAGTGTAAGGGGGTCAGCAGTGCTCTGTTCACTGGGCTGTCCTGACCTGAGCACGTCCCTGCACCTGCTGTCCACACACACACTCAGCCAAAAAGCCTTTTACCAGTTCATTGGACTGTAGAGGTTATGTGTCAAAGTGTTCCCCCAGAGAGATATTGATGGGTTAAAAGCAATTAAGGTAAAGAAACAGTGGCAACCATCAGAACAATTCAGAGTGACACATCATATTTTTAGATGCTAATTTGATTTAAGGGGAGACAGCACAGGGGAATAGGGTAATAGTTTGTAACAGACATCACTGTGAGACTTCTCCAGTACATTACGGGTATAACCTACTGCAAGTCTTGTGTAAATGAATGTTTTATAATACAAATTATGCATTATCTACATTTGCATACATTTTTTTAAAACATATCGGAATGGAGGATTAAGCCAGATTTGAAATTCTTAAAGTTCATTTTGTTGACATAACATGACCATATATCACCAAAAAACTTTAAACAACATAAAGGGAATAAATTATTGGTATAAAAGCATTTTAATGGCCTCTAATCCTCTTACACCTCTAAAGACCCCAAATGTAATTAGCTGAATAAAAAGGTAATGCCCCTGTAGTATTATTCACCCACTTCCTCCATTAAACTACACTCAGATGTTTGGTTAAACAGTGCAAAGCCTTCATTTCCCTCTGCCATTACAGCATAAGCCACACAACTGGAGTCTAGCCAGGAAGATGTCTCATACAGTTACATTTCTGCATCTGGACTGAGTTTATCCGCCCAGAGTTTCCTCAGGGGATTGGGTTCATCCTTAAAATGCAGAGTCATCAATCCGATCCTGTTGACCCCTGTATGTGAGGCAGAAGCACATTAGTTTAGCCCCTAAAGTCAGTGATCGACATGAATGAAGAGCTCGAGTGGGGTTGTTTATTCCTGCCACATAATTAACCTCTGACCTTGAGTACTCACACTTCCTCCAAAGATGTGAGTACCACAGTCCCAAGGCAGGGTGTGGCTTCCCTCGGGACAGTGTGATGAGGAGACAGTGTGATTAATGGTGCAGATGGAGGGTCTGATACTATAAAATTACTTTGTGAGCAGAATAAACAAATACAAGCTTGGTTGGCCACTGTACACAATAGTTTAGTACAGTTTTTATACATTATTAGTATAGTGGTCAAATCATATGCTTCATGATCAATCATTACGTATATGCCTAGTCTTTTGCGTTCTTTTTAACATTTGCCTTCTTGGATCACACACTAAATCATCGACGTTCTCGAAAGCAGTGATTTTCATACTGACTTTGGCAGTGGTTTTATGCCAGACGCCCTTTCCTGACGCAATCCTTGGGATGTTAGCTCGGCAGTGTGAGCTCAGCGCTGTCTTTATGGAACGGCTTAAGCCTCAACTCCTATGTTTACGGTAACTCCAGCAACGCCATAAGCCTGGCTTTTCTGAGAGACTTTTATTACAAACGAAACAACTGATACTTTAATGTAACTTAGGGACATTTTACCAAGTGTTTTGATCGTTCTGATACCTTGACAATCCCAGTTATGCTTGTAATTGTGAGTTGATTTGTCAGCAGACAACAGGGCTGAACGATTTTGAATAAATATCTAAGTGCAATTTTTCTGACAGATATTGCTGTTGCGATTAGATTTGTGATATGGTGTATTTTGTAGAATCAATGTTCAGTTGACAGTATACATTTTAAGCATTTGATGCAGCATTGACACTTGAGAGAGGACTGAAATATTCACTGCTGAAGAAGAATCCGATGACTTTCAACTCATTTCTGTAGAGGTCTCAACTACAAAGGTAGCTCGATTTATACATTTTAGGACTCTATGGAGATGGGATATTTTGTTCTCTGCAGAGGACATTATCACACCTAAATAACTGCAGCCTTTGCAATCTACTAATTGCAACAGTTCAAATTGCGATTTCGATTCAGTTTCGATTAATTAAGTGTGTTCTAGTAGACAACACTATTTGCTTTGTTGGCACTGAGCTTGTTGCATGTAAAAGTCAATGGTATCTAAAGTCTATACATGTTTGCTATGGTGCTTTTGGACATTATCTAGTGAATAGCTCAAAGAAATGGGTCATGTCACCATAATAAACAACATGCTCATTGTTATGCGTCTTATCCATAAAACATTATCTATCTGCCATGAGAAAACAAATCTTAAACATCAAGTACATACAGATATAATATTGAATTTGATTTATATAAAAGCATGTATATTTTCCTCATGTACTGTATATTTTCTGAAATCCATCACCAACTTTACAGAGGCAGAGATAAAAAGACATCTGCTGAAATCTCACGAGCAAGGACAGCGAGTATGTTCAGACCGGACTTCACTATACGTACACACTGTTTTACCGGACACATTTCATTTGATCCAATCTTTTTTCTGTCCATTTGTGTTTTATTCATTGTCATGGTTTGCTGCTCATACAAACCTAGCACTTCACTACACCTTTACGATTATTGGCTGTCTCTCTATAATGTCACAGAGGTGCACAAGTATCTTCAGAGGGGGGGATGCAGTGATCAGCCTTGGATATCGTGTTTGACAGGCCATGGTGCAGTGAAATGTGTCCGGTTCACAATACACAAGGCCAGGAGCGACCGCGTCTCTCCAAATTAAGTCGGGAATTGTAGACGGCACAAGGAAGTGGCTGTCTCCACTGTCAGTCTATCCTGTCACTCCATGCCTATACCCTGACACTGAAGTGGCCATCAATAAAACACAGGTTCTATATAGTAGTGGAACTTGGCCAAGGGTCTGCCACTGGACTGAGATTTTTTATTTATTTTTTTTATTGATCTCCTTTATCAATTTTTATAGGTCATCTCATATGCAGGTTTGTTTTCATAGAGCCATCTACTGCATGCAGGGTGCACACTGGCCGAATGCTTAGCACTGCTGCAGTGGTTTTGTTGTGAATCTAGATCACTGTTTAGTAGGGCTGGGTACCGTTCACATTTTTTCAATACCGGTTCCTAAATAATACCTAGGTTTTGATACCGGTACATACCTGATGATACTTTTTCCGAGACTTGTGCTTTTTAAATTAATCTTTTGTCACAATAACGATAAAACATTTTTATATTTTAAAACACTAACCTGCAGATATTAGAGAGTAATAGTGTTATAAATTATAAGAGTTGTTTGTTTAATTTATTGTAGGAACATTAACTATATGATTAATGTCAGTGTATTATTTACCATATTTAATTATGCTTTAATTCTGTAATGTCTTTACATTAAAGACATAAGTTCATTAGATTAGTCACTTTAAAACTTAAATATTTAGTTCAGAATTGATAAATAAGTTCAAAATTATGGTAAAAACTGTTAAAATGTATAGGTTGTTAAAAATAGTCAGAGTGAGTTGTCAATACTTTGAAGGATCTTTGTATTTGTATTTTTGTATTTTTGAGTAAATAAACACTCTCGTGTAGATCTTCAGGTCTGTCCCCTGTGCTCTGGAGCTAAATTACGTCCTGTCTCTGTCACAGCCGGTGCTTAAGTTGAAAACTCGGCTCAAAACACGGACCTGAAAGTCCCACAGCAGCTCTGTAGCTTTCAGTAGTGCTGTCTCTGGTCAGCGATATCGAAACTTGGTACCAAAAGAAAATTATTTATACAATACCACTAGGTATCGGCGCTTTAGGTTGGTATCAAAAAGGTATCATTGTTCGGTACCCAGCCCTACTGTTTAGGAACATGTGAGAGTGTTTTAATAGTCCCCACCGTTTTGAGATAGCGACCAAAGACACTAACTTCACTCACTGAAATTTTTTTGTGAGAGATAAGGTTTTGTGACTCAATCAAAAAAGCATTTACAGTAAAAATGTTGAGAACCACTGTGTTTAGTGTGTATCCCATCTAAGGCCCATAGTTGCTGGGATAGGCTAGAGTCACCTGCGACCCCTGGTAACAGGTAGAAGATGAATGGATGAATCTATACAGCATGTTTCAAAGGAATACACTGATGTTTGAAACAGAGAATACAGGCTTAAATGAATGCTATATTCCCTGGACATGCTTTTTGAAGTGGGATTATCCTGCTGAAAGTAATTTTTCATGCACCCTTGAAAAGCTATCTTAAGACGCCTTGTAGAAGAGTACAGTATCCGAGAAGCCAAACACTTGTGTTTTTTTGCTGTCCGGTGAGCTGCTCTGAGGCTGGGGCATGCAGAATGTGGAGAGCCCTCTCAGCTTGTAGAGGCGGAATGGCACTCGGAGGAAAGCCTAAAGTGTCATTTTGAGCTTATACAGATGGAGGCTCCAAAAGCAGGTGTGTGAGGCGAATACTGATCGGGCCCAGAGCAGCGCAGCATAATCCGGCAGCTTTTTAACGTCACCTGGCTACAGTTGTTGAATGCTGAAAAGACGCTCAGACATCTGCTCTTATCATCGCCGCAAATGGAAATAAATGGGCTGGTTTGAGATGACGGTAATTGTGTTTTAATAGAGAATTTTGGCCATAAAATGTAAAATATGCACAGCTTAAGCACTCTCTTTCTAAGCCGGTATATTTCAGGGAGGATAATATAACATCACAATGACTTTTATTATGTGTTTATTTATACCATATAATAAGTGGGTCTTTTGGCTTTACTCCTATATCTGACTGACAAGGTTTGTACTACTAACAAGGTAATTTATGGATGCACAGTCAACACTGCTATAGCAATATGTCCAATATCACAATGGAAATCATGCAACGACACCAAGAACTTAAATCAATTATAGCTGCTCGTGCCATAATAATAAACAAAGCATTTCCTCTCATTTGGTTTACTATAAAAGAACTATAAAGAACTTTTTCAATTACCAGTTATATTACAGCTAATGTTCTGTTATAGTCCAGGACATTTTTCCTGAAGTAACATATAGATTGCATTAAATACAAATAGTGTGAATAATACAGGGAGTAAAAAGTCAGCCACAATGAAAGGAAAGGTGTACAAGACAATGATGAGACCAGCAATGTTGTATGGTTGGAATACATCAGTGGGACAGACTGAGTTTGGACATGTACACTGGAAAGACAGTGAATTTATTAGATTATTATTTTAGAGCTGCAAGAAAGGAGGCCCAGAGGAAGACCAAAGAGATTTATAGAAAGTGGACATAAGAGTTGGTGTGAGAGAAGAGGATGCAAGGAAAAATGGCAAAATGTAGGCAGATTTGATCATGATGGATAAAATAACATTGCTATCTAAAAATATTCAAGCAGACATATTTTTGAACATCTCTAGCTTGCATGTAATGAGGAAAGAAACAAAACCTAAAAGGCACTCCTGTTTACACTCCAGTTGGACATTGTTATTGTTCTAAAAGGTGCCATCTTAAATGAGCTGTAGTCATATGCCAGCCCTCCTCATTTGGATCCGAGCTGACCATCCTGAATGAATGCAGCTTTTGTGTAGTCAGCGCTGTGTTTTGGTTTGGCCAGGCCAAAGCCAAGGGCAGCTCGGCATCTAACTCTTTTGTGCCACCAGGGATTTAGAAATGCATCTCCATTTATGCTCTGGACATCTGCCAACGGGTCCATCCTTATACTGCAGCAGGCCAGGAGGTGACAGCTCTGCTCAAGTGGCCTCACACAATTAGGCCGAAGTATAACAGCTTATTCCCCAACATCCGCTTCTTGGAAAAGGATAAAGCAGGTGAATGTGTGCTCAGGGACCTACAATACCATGGAGTAGGCAGGAAAAAATATGCACATGCTTTTTGGCAACTCATTATTTTGAAGTTATTTTCTACCTAACGCAAATGCACAAAGGCAAAAGCAACCTATTTCATAGCATTTTCTTACTGAATCTTAACATAATTGCAAAAATTCAAGCTCGTAAAAAACCTCTCCTGGAGCATCGTCTTCAGTGTTGTTTTTTCTCTGCAAAGTTTGTTTTTCTAACAGGGCTGCCCTTCAAGTCACCTTTCCATTTCATGGAACTCAAAGACATCCAGTGCCAATATATTTAAATGCCAAAGTTGACTTCTTGCTGCAACTGTGCTAGCAAAGCATCACCTTGCCAAAGAAGAGAGGTCATCTTTTACATTCTCTGTGCTTAGAGTAGTTGTAATTTTAGCATTACGTGCAGAAGCGCTCTTGGGAGCATTATTGTGATTATCATTCACTTAAGAGTCCTGGCTTTCTGAAAAAAATATTACACTTTATGATAACCCTGACAAGATCACTTAAACCACACTGCTTATTTCATTGAGTTTTGTTCAAAGGAAAACTCAGAAGCCTGCAACAAAATGATTTTGATTTGCCAAGTGACTTGGATCTGAAAGACAAGCAATGTACCGTATTTTCCGCACTATAAGGTGCACCTCAAAGCCTTTAAGTTTCTCAAAAACCGACAGTGCGCCTTATAATCCGATGCGCCTTATATATGGATATATGTTGGTTAATTATGGCTACCGTATTCAGGGGGCGTCGCCGAAGTGACAGCGGTAAAAACGGTAAAGGGGAATTTCAGTCCCAGCTGTTCATGTGTGCCATAGGCGTGTTTATGGATCCTGCCGCAAAAGAACAAGGAGGTGCGGCCTTTGCTCCATCTAGTAGAAAAATTGCAACATTGAGGGGACAGAAAACTGAGCACTCGAACGCTGTTCATGTAGCTTTGAACTGTGACAAATGGAGTTGGAAATACATTGTTTTCAACGAGGACTGCGCAAATAAGAGCTACCGGTACGTACGGTACCGTATTGTGAATGCACTAACTTGTTTTGGGAGTGAACGGAGTTGTAAGAACACTGGTTTGTATTCTATTAATAAAGTTTGACTTATCTCACTGTTTTATTGACATTCCCTTTAGCGCAGCTCCATCTAGTGGATGCATAACGCAACCCCAGGCACTACAGTAGCTTCTATTCTATGCGCCTTATAATGCAGTGCGCCCTATATATGAAAACAGTTTAAAAAAGGCAATTCATTGAAGGTGCGCCTTATAATCCGATGCGCCTTATAGTGCGAAAAATACGGTAGTATGTGCAGCATTGTGCAGAAGTCTCAGGCAGGTTTTTCAGAGGCTGTGAACAAAGAATCAATTTTGTATTGATGGACAAAATACATATACAAATAGAAGAAAAATCCAAACTAGAAGCCATTGGAAAGTGTGTGTATCCACAAAACCCCTATATCTCATAATAGTAAAGAATCTAAACTAATACTTTGTTCTTTTAGCGAGTGGATTTAGTATCTTAGGTCTGTTTCTCAAAATTCCTTGAAAAACTCTTGCATTTAAATGGTGATCTGGATCCACACTAAAATTAATAATTTTGTCCTTGGTCCATTTCTGACCTATCCTGAAATTTTCATAACAAAAAATTAAAAATGCAATTCTGTTTTTATTAAAGCAAAACATTAGTACAGAAGTGTATGTCACTAAGGTGTGGATAAAGCTTGATTTGTGCAGGCTTTCTACATTTATACTTCCTCTTTGCTGCTTTAATACATGTCAAGCATAAACTAAACCAGTCCAATTTAACCGACAGCACTGAATAGTTATGAATTAATATAAAATACCTTCCTTCTGAACAACCAGCCATTCGGGGGAACCACTGTCATTGAATAAATGGTGTCTTTTCACCTTCCTAAATATTACACAAGGCTCTCTGGGACTCACTGCTAAAGACAAGGGCAGTATTGTCCTTCAACAATGCAGATAAAAAGGACAGAGACTTTCAAATTAAACTAGAGTCACCACCAGAGCTACTGATAAAAGCAGTCCGTAAGTCTAAAAAGTTATTGTTGTAGGACTATAAAGAATATATTTAAAAAAGCAGCTTTTATGCTAAGTGGTCTATGCTGACTACATGTTTACATTATAAGCAGTAAAAAGAAAACAAATAAAAAAAAAAAAAGTATATATAAAATTGATTGCACAGTGGAGGTTGTGGATTTGAGCTTCAGGCCGGCTGACTATGATGTCTCTGAGTGGAGTGTTACAAGAATTGGCTAATCTAATCCCAAATTTCCACTGGATGCGTATCTGATCTGCTGCACTGTGCCGCACACACCGCAGCAAATACACTTCCATCGTAGTGAATGAGAGCATATCCACAGCCTCCACAGGCTCTGCAGCACCAGTGCACAGCCCTGCACCAGAGATATGTACTAGGTCTTTTGAAGCCAGTTCAAATCACACCAAACAAAAAACT
The DNA here is from genome assembly GCA_020698575.1 of Bostrychus sinensis. Taxonomy (NCBI): domain Eukaryota; kingdom Metazoa; phylum Chordata; class Actinopteri; order Gobiiformes; family Eleotridae; genus Bostrychus; species Bostrychus sinensis. Next base: position 21,454,124 of record CM036249.1, on the reverse strand, counting down.
ATACCAAGTTTTTTTTGGTCTAGCATGTTTTAATTAATAGCTTTTATTGCACAATATTGCATTCCTGCCTATGCTCTCCCCAAGCTGCTCAGGGCTTCACAACACGGTGTGGTGGAGTGGATACATGGGCGAGGGTCTGCGGTGCAGAGATGCATGCAGTGGAAAATGGTGGTAAGAGTAAACAAGTGTCTGTCTGTATGTCTCAGACTTTCGACTAACTATCCACTGTCCACGGTAAAACCCACCACAGGCCCATAGTTGCTGGGATAGGTTCCTTTAACCTGCACCCGCTAACGGAAATAAGCCCAAGATGAATGTATATAAAAACAATTTAAATTAAAATGTATTTTTAAACAACTGAACCCTGTACTCAAACCGTAAAAATGCACGGTATGTCATCCAGAGTAAAAATGCAAATGGAGATGTTTTCATTTTAAAGCGGGTTAGAGCAGGGTGAAAGCTATCCCAGTTACAATCTGTACTTCTGAGCCCAGACACAAAAACAGCAGAACGGAACAAAAAAATCCTTCTGGAGGCTGAACTGACTGATCAGATTATGATTGAAACGCCACATAAAAAGGTGCCCTGCTGCCTGGGCCGACAGAAATGTGTGGAGCTTTGAAAAGAAGCCCAAATGTGCGGGGAGCTTAACAAAAATACTGCACTGCTGGCGAACGAGCGTAGCCATCCTTTCCACTTCTATCTGTGTGCACACATACTGGCTGCCTCTCCATGAGCAGTTGATCAATGGCGTCTGTCGGCTCGGCTGTGTGATTGTGGTCACTTCTTTGGATGTTTGGTGGACTATGGACCCTTCCCCCCTGGATTCTCAGCACTCATCTCTTCCTGTAAATGCAGCTCTCTTGCCACAGACTGCGAGCAGTGGGTGGTCTGTGGGATTGTGAATGCTATGTGGAAATGGCCATGTCCTCCACAAGAGTCTATCACAGTCACAGAGCAATGGGAAGGCTCCAGGCAGACACTGTTCACAATGGTTCACAGAGAATTTCACAAAGTGGGCCAGTGCTACTGTCTAATTATCAAATGTGCTATTTTTAAGTGAAATAAAAGCTGCTATGAAAAAGTTGGCAACACCACTACTAAGCAGTAATAAAGCATGAATAAAAGGTAAATTAAATACAGCCACAAGGAGTCACAAGCCAATGTACTCTTTGTGCCGGTCCCAAGCATAAATAAATTAAACGGATTGCAACAGAAACGGCATCCTGTGACAAAACCAATGCCACATAAATACACAATATTAATGAATGAAAAGTTTGTAAATATTGTATTGTATTTTCTTTTCATCAGGCAAATCATCTGCCGCCTAAATGTATTTTTATTTGGCATAGTTTTTACGCCGAATGCCCTCACTCACATAACCCTCTCGATTTATATAGGCATGGGACTGGCACAAGAATTACTAATACTTTACTAAAGCTTTACTAGTGGGAGTTATTAAGTGTTACCATTATGTTTAGTGTCTTAAACCTAAACGTAAAATATTAATGCTTAGCGGGATACCATGTCTGATTCTGAGAGATTAATATAAATGTATAACTCCTATTAGGATAGAAGCTTGTAGAAATTGTACAAGCCCTTCAAAGCCCAAAGACTGTTTTTATAAATAGTTTGCTGATCTTGGTGCCTCTGCCTCGTTGCCCTGCATAACTCTAGTAAAAACTTTGCACTAAATTTCTCCAGTACTTAAATCAATCTTAATCCATTTAGCTAAGCCTGCCCCCTAAACATAATTCTTCAAGTGAAAAAGCGCCTAAGACCTAATTCAGATAGTGCTCATATGATCTCAGACAGTAAGTACTTTCCCCAGAGCCATAAACAAAACAGCGGCAGTACTCTGGGAAGATGTATGACAGAATAGGAGCTGTTATTTCACAACCAGTGGCAACAACTTGTTTGATTTTCTGGCTTTTTTGTTACTATAAGGAAAATATGAGCAATACAAAATATAAACAATAAAACAAATAATCATTAATTCAGTCCATTGCCTTTCAGTGCAGCTCCAGGCGCACTAATGCTGCTGATGAGCTGTGACTTACAGACATGTCTTTTAAGGTCCCGCTAGGATCTAAAGGAATTAACACATTTTAACTATTTCAATCTCAATCACTAACAACACCACCACAGAAGTGTTCTTCTGACTCCCAGCATGCAGTGTATAGCATATTGATTTGACATAGGTTTTATGCCGGATGCCCTTCCTGACATTACCCTCTGTATTTATGTAAAAAAGGTTAAACAAGAAGGTCATCTGGACAAGGTTGGTTTTTAGAAGACATTTTACCCTTACTCTGAAGGGCTTAATCATTTCTGAATGACCTTCTTGTTTAACCTTTTTAGAGATTTTTCCTGGATGACTAAGAACCAGGGCTGGGCAATTAATCGAATTTCGATTACAATTTCGATTATTACACCCTATGATTAAAAAAATTATGCAATCGAGAAAAAACGATTAATAACACTAACTTTGAAGTGTGTTTTGAATGTGCGCTCACGCTCCGCCCCTCACTTCTCGAAGCTTGCGCTCTGATAGCTACAAGCTAGGCTAAATGTGGAAAGATGTTGGCAGAACGAAAATAGTAGATGCTTTGGTTAGCAGAAAAGACAAGCCAAATTCTGTTGTTTGTAAGCACTTTGGGTTTAAAGAGAAAGACATTGAGCCAAGACACACTGTGTGCAAGGCGTGCTTTGGGTTGTGGATACTGTTTCTATCCCCTACTGGACAGGAGAGGATGAGAGTGCAGTGGTTTCATGTTTACTTAGTGTGTTGGCTCTGGTTGTAAGTGTACAAAGTTGTGCATGTATGGCGCTTGACTTTATCAGCTACTAGTTTGCACCTGAGCGCTGTGGGTGTGTCTAATTCTCCAGTTCATAGCTAAACCATGCCCCATGACTGTTTACAGTTGGGTTTTGTTGTTATGGCGTTGGGCTGGTGAGGCTGCGGAGGACAGCCAGTGGTCCCCAGGCAGGGCAATAAAACAGGACTTCGTGCGCTGGTCTCCGCCTCCGACAACCCGTTCAACGCGCCCCGATGCCGTGAGCTTAAACATGCCTTGTAACATAGTTAAAAGCAGTTTAAAACCGTGTTAAACTACCGGGGGTCCTAGCGGTGTCTCAGCGGCAAGTCTGCCCAGCCTCACTGAAGTCGGGCGTGGGCAAAGAGTAAGTGCGCTGTCTCATCCAGCTCAAACAGCGCTGGTGTTGTCCATGAGACAGAGCTGATAACAGTCAACCTTCAACCCTGTGTAAGGATGCTATGCATATAAATACTTTCTTTTTACTTGGTTTAATGCTGTCTGATCTCGTTTGTGACCTCGTGTCCCCAGTTATGATGTAATGTTTACATGTCGATGTGAGCGAGAGGCTGCTCAAGCATTTTATTTTGAAATTAAACGGATCCTCTTCACTGGTCCAAGGTCTGACTTCCTATCTGGATCCATCTGCTCTGTTCAACTTTATATAACTTTATTTCAACACAGCCGGTGTGAACTCATGCATTGACTTGCATTGCGTCTATTTCTTGCGGAGGTCATACAGGACATGTAATGAATTCAGTGTAAATTGGGCGTTACACACGGTGTCCACACAGGCTTATAACTCCTATGAAGTGTCCTTTGAAGTGTTTCTTAAAGGGGGATAACATGACAGGTGAAGTGAATATTTCAGATTATCTCTTTATCATGGCACTTAATAGGTGGAAAATATAAGGCAAGTATAAGTAAGGATTTGAGAAAATTTGTGGAGTGATCTGCAGTGGTCTTTATCTATCAAAAGTGGTTTAAGGAAGAAATAATGGTGAACCAGTGAAAGGTGATGCACGTAGGGAGCAAAGACTGGCCTGTGTGGTCCGATCCAACAGATGTGCTACTGTAGCGAAAGAAGTAAAGCTGTCTGATATAAAGGTGTCAGAATACACAGTATCTTAAACTTGCTGATGATCTGGGCTGACCAGCCGACTGTAGCAATAAGCTCTCACGATGAGCAATCCTGCACCATCACACTCGATGCTATCTCTCTGAAGGAGCAGCAAGGTGCGCGGCGTAACAAGAGCTGCTCCTCGACAGTCAAAAGCTGCCACTACAAAGTCATCCCCCAAAGGAAGTGGCAGGTTTCTGAAAGACCCAGTCATTTGTCTCTAAAGGGAAAGGTAACTAGAAAGGTGACAGAAACCTCTGACACTTACTCTTGACAAAATTGACTTGTTGTAGGCAACTGCTGAAAGGCTAATATGAACATAACCATTGCAAGCTGTCACATATGGGGCATGAATGTAAAAAAAAAAAAAAAAACTATCCTGCTCACCATCCACACAAAGGATGTGAGTCATCCCTAAAGCTGTGTTTGTACTTTCTTCAGAGGTGAGGAGCAGGGGATTCAATTTCTTTATTCTGTCTACACTTCCGTAAAAATGTATAAACATGTAATAGGGATACCGCAATCCAGCAAGAGGTCTTTAGTTTTGGGTTAAAGAAATTTTGACTGCAGCCTATTCCAGCAAGTATAGGCCTCAGATGAGGTCCACCCAGGACAACGGCCAACTAGTAGTAGGCCTGACATTTTGAGCCATTTTTATTGTTATACATGTTCCAGATATCCACTGTAACCTTAACCATAAAACCATGTTTATACAAATGTCTGTGCAGGAACATACTTCAATAACAAAAGGCTAGTGTTGAAAAAGTGGAGGAAGAAAGTTTGCAGTGCTTGCTTATAGCTGACAGCGACTAAATTGGTCAATAATGAGAGTTAAATGTGCTTCCATACGGTGAGTCCTTTTGGAGCCCATTCTTTTTGCTGCAGAGTGTGTGTGGTCCACCCCAGGTGAGCAGACTCAGTAATGGTTCCTGCAGGCTTCCCAACAGGCCACGGCCATAAACACTGTCTGATTATAGTGTGGCATCAGGCTATGGAGGCAGCCACGCTAATACGCCATAATAAAAGCTGTCAATACTAGATCAAATACAGGCTGGTGTAAAAAATGGTCTGCACATCTCACATTTAGCCTCAATCAATTCTGCACTGCTGCTCTGTCTCAGAAAAAAGCCAGAAACACCTATTGATCCAAAATGGAATCTGCTCAGAGCCTTGTGGACAATAAAATGATGGAAAAGTATTACGACTGAACAATAGTCATCTAAGAGGCAATTTGGCCAAATTAACTTCTGTAGTTTTCACTTTTGTTGTACACAGAAACAGATTGGGATACTGTACACTTCACTGCCTCTGAAAATTGATCTGTCCCATGGACAAATCTTCACATACAAATCATATTTGCATATTCAAGATAACGTTCAAAGAAAAAATAGAGAGATATGTGATTAATGGTCTTCTATTAAAAAGTAAACATGGTGCTACAGGAACTGCCAACTTGCCACATTTAATATCCTTCATCAGCTCAAATGTTCAAAACAATGTTACAAAGACACACTACAGCAACCTTCAGTGCTCAAAAATAAAACACTTCCATCAGTTTATCTGAGAATAAACTACAGACTGAGAATGTGTCAATAAGTCATCAACAACTCTACAAAGGAAAAAAAATATAATAATCCTGATCTTTTCTCCTCTCATGTCATGTCAATAACACCAACTACAATACAATATACAAAACATTTGCTGCTCTGACACAAGCAAATTTCTAGTATTTCTATATTTAGTTTAAACACAAAGAGCATAAGTGAAAAAAGGGGAAAAGATTTAAGGTATAAAAAAAGATTGAAGACATGTTTCTGTAAATGTTACTATGTGTAGAGGACAAAGCAGTGCAAAGACAGCGGCATGTGCAAAATGTGAATGGAGCATCTCAGTATAGTGTTAAAATAAATGAAACTTAATGACTGCATGTGTGTATGTTGTTGTGGTGCGAAAGCAAATGTTAGTCAACAAACAAATAAAAGGGATCAATTTGTGAGCTCTAAATGCAGATCTTGGCGCAGACTTTTAGGTATAAAAATGTCCTCAATGGCAATTCTTATGAAACTATGTGGAAGTTATAATTGTTGCAGTATGGATATAGTACTGTATATAATTTAGCAATAAAAACACAACTACACAACTCCTGTAGCTGTAATGGGTAACTCAGATATAGAGATCTCACCTCAGCACCCAGAGGTGTGACCTCCACATGTAAACTACACTTGTACTTTTTGCCATTTCCATCATTATTTCTGGATGTGTATTATGATACTTTATCTACTTTTATCTGAATTTAAATGCACTAGATCCACTATTCCAATATTAATCTGAATTATGTACTGTATGTGGATCAGTGCTGAGAATATAACAAAAAGAAAGCTAGCAGTAAACAGGAAACAGGAAGTCTATGGTTCACCATAGCATTAACTTAACCTCCAGCCTCACACAGTGCCACACACAAGGATTTACTTTGGTCTTTTTGACCAAATATTGGCAGCACATTTCATTTATGTTTTAAAGATTGACTTCTAATACAGTGTATAGTCCATATATTAACACAATTTTCAGAATATGCTTTTGACATGTAAACAGGGAATATTCCCGTCGCTTCTGCGCATATAAACACCTTACTCGGACTGAGCTTAATCTGATAATGGACCTTAATTATATGATGTTCCATGTAATCTTTTATGGAAAATGTGGAAAATGTAAAAAAAAAATGCGACATGGGATATCCAAAGAAGCAAATGTATTTCAGCACGATTGTGGGCATTACACATTAATTGACTTATTAAAATAGTGTGATATACTGTGTTTGCCCAGTAAGAAGTGTCCACAGAAGGATTTGTTATTTTAATAATAGACCCACATGTGCCAAATTGAAAAGGGCAGCTGCTTCTTGGTCCAAAGTCTGAGCTGAGAAGAAATATTAATAGATGAGAAAGCCTAGTAATAGATGAACTATTACTGACATAAAAACTGAAATATAATCCTATTTGCCTGGGAATTAATGGCATATTTGCTGACATAAAAAATGTTTCATGCTCATTTAACAAGAGATGAATTGGTCTAAAGCTCTGTGCATATTATCGCCAAATTTTTCTTTTTCTTTTTTTAAAGTTAGTGAATTGTTTGAATGGTCATTGGCAGCCAACACTGGTACCTCATTAGGTGATCTTCATTATAATACAGAGACAAATGACTCCACAGAACAAACACAGTTTTGTTTTATGTCATTTCCTATAATGCCAAAGCCTTGACAGTTAATTTTCACATAGCCTTGTCATTTAGCAAAACCTTGTATTATAGCAGCACAGCCACGCTGCCTTTGTGTACATGATTATTTATGAGCCTTTATCATCTAATTGCAGATTTGATTATTAATGTCTTCATATGCAAAACTGTGCGTCTCATTGAGCCACTCGCTTGCATTCAGATGTAATGACCATGAGGAAAATTGGCAGTCGTAATGTGTATTCAGACCATTTCGAATCAGTTTTTCACTACCCTAAGGGCTTAATAGAGAACAATAACTGAATTATGACATGAATGCCAGTCACTCAACAAACAATGACACACTGGAGGAATGGTGGCTTGTTACATTCCCTTGATGCTTTGTATCTTTAAAGCAAACTGAGTAAATAATGATGAGGAAATAAAGAAGTCACTGAAAATGCCTTCCACAATGCACTTTTATGAATACGACACAGATGGTCACCGAACAGTAGACATTGTTTAACAACCCTGTGTTTTTCTCAACACTATTCATCTCCCTCCTTCAGACCAATAAGGATCACCACACAGTCTGCACCATAATACATTAAAGCTATTACCTACAAGCACACCTGTGATGAAGGACAACTGTGCTGCACCGCTAATGCAGTGCTCAGCCAAGCACACACAGTCGCGCCCGCCTTAAGACTTGGCCTATATATCACACAGTGAGAATCACAAAGACTTACACATACCCAAGCCAAATCCAGGGATGTGGTGTGAAGGTTAACAGCTTGGAAATGCTTAGTATAGAATGACAGCTACACTTAAAAAAAAAAAAAAAAAAAAAAAAAAAAAAGCTAGCTGCTCAAAGCTAGCTGATGTGTTTTCCACAAAAGCTGACCCATGAAAAAGGTTTAACTTTCTGAAAAGATGATAACACAGCAAGCTTGGTTTTGCTTTGTCTGGTATTTAATGTGAAACAAAGTTGTAATAAGGAATTGAAACTTGAACGTTTTTAAAAGATGTCTTTAAATGTCTCCTTTTGGATTTTGTTGTTAGATTGTTGTCAGAGCTCAGTTATGATGTTTAGGAAAGAGACTAATTTTGCTTCCTTGTTGTAAAATCTAAAAAAATCATCAAACAGGACTAGAGTGGTTGTATCTTTAGCCCTTCTCCTAATTGGCTGTGTCAAATCTATTAATTCTGGCTCCATTCAACCCTCTGCATCATCTAAATTCATCATCTAACTTCATTGCATCCACAAATCTCCTCTTTGGTCCTCCTCCAGGCCTCCTGTCAGCCAGCTCTTACCTCAACATCCTTCTACCAAATATTCACTATCCCTCCTCTGTCTAAACCGTCCCAGTCTGGTCTTTCTTAGTTGACTCAGAAATCACTCAGACAACCTCAACATCTTAAACTTTGCTACCTCTAGCGCTTTTCTCCAGTCATTTTCTCATTTTCATTTTCTGACACTGCCTCTAAACCAATACAACATCACTGGTCTTACAGCTTTCCTTTCATTCTTGCTGAAAGTCTTTTATCACGCAACACACCTCACTCTTTTCGCCAACTAGCTTGCACACACATCTTCACCCCTTTACCGCACTCTCCGTTGCTCTGGACCATTGACCCTAAGAACTTAAAATCCTGCACCACTCCAGTGGGATTTTTCTCATTCACAAGCATGTAGTCTTATGCCTTTCCTGTGAGTGTGAGTTTGAAATAACACAAGAAGAGTTAAATTAGGCCAGGTGTGATTTCATGCAAATTTGTGGAAAAAAAGAATACTCTGCCCATTTGTCTGTGCCTATACTTGCTGCATATTATCACAATCGTAATAATAGCAAGAGCAATGCTTCAAAACTGAGGCAAAGTAATATCTCACAGGCAGCAAAAGCCGTCTGACATCAACTTTTATTAAGAGCACGCTCAGATGTAGAAAGCAGCTTCAGCAGTTCTTTTCTCTCCCAGAGCCACAATGCTTTTGCTGAACTTGTCCTTTTAACACAGATTTGCTCACTGTTCAAGGTCATTATTTGTGCAGCAAAATCTTTCACATCAAACACATGTACAGCACAAACACAACTCAGAGAGAATGCAATGATCTGCAAATCTCATTACAACATATTTATTTACAGACTTGAACACTGGAGCATCAGTTCTGGACACACCTATAGCCTGTCCGTTCTGAAAGTGTATTGTGGATTGAGTTTTTCTTTACCAACATGGAGAGTCTAGGGACAGGGGATGTAATAAAACTTTTTGTTTTGGCACTGACTTGCAGACTAAAGGAAGATTGACCTTTAATATCTGATGTATTGTATAGAGATTTGCAGATCATTGCATTCTGTTTTTATTTACATTAGTTACAGTGCCTTAGCATTTTGGAATTGGCTTTGTACATATGATAGCACAAATATATGGTGACTTACTGTGCTGGCAGTGAACTCCGCTGAAGCCCGGTGGACACTTGCAGATGTAACCGATGAAGGTGTCGCCCCGGTAGGATTCACTCACCTCGCATGTCCCGCTGTTGTGGCAGGGGTTCGGGTGGCAAGGGCCTGTAAAAACATAAGAAACACTGTGATGAGCTGTATCCCCCTATTTCATTTATAATGGATAGAAGTCAAAAAGTCGAAAAGCTGCATACTGGCTAACACATTTCCACATTTACAGGGAATGAAATGAATAAATTAAACAGAGGCAACCCTAGTGAGACAGACTGTGAGTAAAAGTGTTTGACAGGCAAAAGTGTGGATGACAGGAGCGCTGGCATTGGCTGGCTTTCAGTGACTGCGGCAGGTCTCTGTGGTCTGGGGGGCAGCCCAAGGCATCGTCGAGAAATCCTTCAATATGTCCCCGCCAGGAAGGAGGCACTTTACTGCAACCACACTAAGTGGAGAGCATAGACTTGAGCTGGAAGGTTTGCGCTCTCACACATTTACACAAAGTCACATTTTGGCTACACAGTTGACATGAACAGAGGTGGGAAGTAAACAGATACCTTTACTCAAGTAACCACATCATTTTGGGGAAAAAAAGTTACTGTCAGTCTACATTTTGTAAAACATACAAGTAATTAAAAAAAAGTCTAAATGTATATTGTGTTTTTTTTTTTTTCTTTTTACCTTGGTGGCAAAATGTATCGGAAACAGAGGAAACGGAATTGCTCTCCAGCTATTAATAGTAGTAGTAGTAGTAATAGCAGTAGCAGTAATAGTAGCAGTATCTGATGTACTTCTTCCACCTCTGATAATTAGATAATTGGGTGAGCCCTCGACATTGATATTTTATGCACAACTGACCATTAGGATATCCAAATGACTTAGTTTTGACTTCAATTTAAAAAGGCCAATTATCAGTGTGTGTACTTTATATTCAGTAAACAGCACAGTTTGCTTCAGAGATTGCATCAACTTTTTCTGCTCTATTGGGCATGAGGCAAAGGCTCATGGGATAATTAATACTCAACATTTCTTTAGACCGCAATAGACAGAAAAAAAAAAGACAGCAATAGACAGAGCATCATGGGAAGGTCTCTGCAAAAAAATGACATAATGCAGAATATAAATAGTTTCAAATTTTCAGTAATTTGGGAAGGGGTGCTTTTGCCTTGGGTCATATTGTTAAGTTCAAAGGCTATCAGAAGCACATTACACAGTCTAGTTAGACATGTCTAACTAGACTGTAAGATATATATATATATGTATATATATATATATATATATATATATATATATATATATATATATATATATATATATATATATATATATATAGATGTGTGTGTGTGTATACAGTATATACAGTTGTTCTTGTAACACGTTTCACTTTGAACTGAGCTATCGAAATTATTCAGCTACAATGAGCATCGAACAGGATTTATGCTTCTACGAGCCAATATAATATATAAGTAGAACATATGTATTTTTTATTTATGATTTCTCTTGCAGTGTCCACTACACAGGGCCATACTGAGTCAGGTCCGGGTCACTTTAACCTGCAGCATGGGGCCAAATGCAAATGACAGGGCCTTGATGCAGGGTTATTGGTTTCATAACTCAAGGCCTGCCAATAGCCGTCTCATCTTTAAAACATGTCTTGTAAAACTGCAATGAGGCTGTCAAAACTTTGTAGATGAAAATGAAAAAAAAAGGTCTGGCCTCCCCCTGTGAATAGCAATGAAAAGTATGGGCATACTGTAAGCCTGGAACAAATGACCTCTTTATAATACACTGTATATTTATGACTTTGAAGTCTGTGCCTTTTATTGCTCTTTTTATGCCTAGTCATCTTATAATGTTGCCAATTAACCTAATTAGTTGCAAAATGTGGAGCTAACTCTTATTAGTATGCCCTGCTTTTTGTCTTTTGTTGCCCCTGTCTCAATGTCTTTGAGACGTGTCGCTGCCATTAAATTCAAAGTAAGTTTTTTCAATGAACTGGTACAATATCTCAGTTTCCAGTTGAAATAATGTACAACAAAGATATTTTTGAAGATAAAATATGGTTTTATGAAATTTACAAAACAATACAACATTTCAACTTTTGGGGATTTTTTAATATGAATTTGACTTTGTGGTCCAGTATCCTCTGGTAGAAGTAACCTCTGCTTAAATAGACAATGGATGGTGTGTTGTATACGCTTTCTATTCTCATTTACTGTATAATAAATATTTCCCCTCAATTATTTATGCTTTTATAATCCTCATTTCATCTTCCTTAGCATACAATAGCACAATACTTCAATTATTGCATTGTTATTCCCATCTTCATTCAGTCATATCTCACTGTCACGAGGTAAACTGCACTCTGACAAGCCTCTTTTTCCAATTCAAGTGATAAGCCACAAAACGACGTCTCAAGGGTGAGACTATCATGGCCTCTTAAGTCAATTTGACAAATGAACAGCCACGAGCAGCACATTTGACAACGCCGAGTAAATGGTCGCAGCCTTGAGATGTGTACTACATACATCATGCACTTAGCCATTTCATGCTAGCCTTAGCCCACAAAATGTACAACCTTAGAATGGAGTCAGGCAAAGGAAAAAAGTAAACAGCACACAGGCTCATTGTCTGTGTCTTGTTGCAATTGGTTGGATGCTGAACAAAGACGACAAACGAGCCATCCAAGTCATGCCAATTCCGCACCATGCAGGGACTATAAGTAATAATTACAGTAGTATTTATTTAGATTAAGGCTTATTTTAACTACGGTAACAAAATAAGGTTTGGACACAGGATTACTCAAACATGCCTGAATAGAACAAAATAATACTCCAGGTATGTTTTTGAGGTGGAAACAACATTATAACATGGTTAAAAGCTAAAAAAAAAAAAGTCGATTTAGCACCTTATGGCCTTTAAGTGCTTTTAAAATACAGAATTATTTTTTAATTTATCCATTAAGAACAAAACAATGAATTTTGGTGTGTATCCAGATCACTGTTTTTATTTATTTATTATTTATTCTGCATTTTAAAATACGGACCAAAGACAGTAACTTCACTCACTAAAGGAACAAATGATTAGTTATTAGTAATTCTATTGTGGCTTGATGGAAAAAGCATTTACCCCTGAACTAGAAGATATTTTGGTCTACGCTGTCATAGCCTTTCTTAAAAACCTTTTGCAAAATACTGTCTTTAGATTTAAAGCTACAGATACCGCTTTTGCCAGTAAATGTCTGTCAGATGAATGACCTTGTTGTGGTAAATTTAGTTTTCTTACAATATTGCATTTGCCAACATTGCAATAATAATAAATTTGTGATATGCTGTGCACCCCTCGTATTGTTATTATAGTGCTTTGGCTAATCAGCTGAACAGAGAACCACATAATGGCTTTCACAGAGGTCTTGCTCTCAACAGGAGAAGAGGGTAACAGGTTACAGAGCTGTTTTGACGTGACGATCTATAGCCGCAGTGAGCCGGACTGACAGGGCCCCTAATGGAGAGAGCACACAGTGGAACCAGCAACAGCCATGTTTCAGCAACCAATGTCATTTTATACAGAGAGATTTAAAAAGAAGAGAGGTTTATTTGCTGATTTATGGAGATGCATGATAAGCTAAGAAATCTTGAGAAAACGCTGAATATTTGACACTGTATGCTAAAAAAGTCTCATAGATGCGTGATAGTGTGAGACGTATTCAGATCTCTCAAACTGAACAGTAATGTAATCATGACTATAAAAGTTTTACTTAGAAGAAGGTTTAGGCAAAATATCAGGAAATTGGTCCTTAGACATAAGTGGCTAAAAAAAAGCCAGCTCTAAGGTATGATTACAATTGTCTTCCTTCCTTTCAGCTCCTCCCTTCTGGGGTCGCCACAGCAAATCATCTGCCTCCCAGCATGCAGTGATTTACATTTTGATTAGGAATAACTTTAAAGCAAAATTCCCTTTCTGATCCAACCCTGTCCATTTATTTGGGTTTGGGACCAGCTTAAAAAGTACGCTGGCTTGTGAGTCCTTTTGGCTGGATTATCATAAACTAGGCCATCCATCTTTTTCCACTTACCCGGGACTGAGTTGTGGGGGCAGCAGTCTAAGCAAAGATGCCCAGACTTCCCTTTCCACAGACACTTCCTACTGGGGGACCCCAAGGCATTCCCAGGCCAGCCTAGAGACATAGTCTCTCCAGCGAGTCCTAGGTCTTCCCTTGGGCCTCCCCAGGGAGGCATCCAGGAGGCATCACATCAGCTGACTCCTCTCGATGTGGAGGAGCAGCAACTCTACTCAAAGTTCCTCCCGGGTGACAGAGCTCCTCACCTTATCTCTAAGGGAGCGCCCAGCCACCCTGCGGAGGAAAGACATTTCAGCCGCTTGTATCCAAGATCTTGTCCTTTTGGTCATGACCCAAAGCTCATGACCATAAGTGAGTAGATCGACCGGTAAATCGAGAGCTTTGCCTTTTGGCTCAGCTACTTCTTTACCACAACAGACCGATACAACAACCACATTACTGCAGACGCTGCACCAATCCACCTGGCAATCTCACGTTCCATCCTTCCCTCACTCGTGAACAAGACCCAGAGATACTTAAACTCCCCCACTTGAGGCAGGATCTCACCTCCAACCTGGAGAGGGCAAACCACCCTTTTCCAGTCAAAACCATGGTCTCGGACTTGGAGGTGCCAGGACAAAAACCACATTGTTCTTCTTGAATCCAAGGTTCTGGAATAGACTTTCCTGGGGAGGTGTGAGTTGAGATGTGTGACCCCCCTGTAGTTGAAACACCTTCTTAAAAAGAGGGACTACCACCACAGTCTGCCAGTCCAGAGATACTGTCCCTGACCGCTACGCAATGTTGCAGAGACGTGTCAGCCAAGACAGCCCCACAACATCCAGAGACTTGAGGTACGCTTTGCCACTGAGGAGCTTTCCAACCACCTCAGTGACTTTGGTTTGGGTGATGGACGAGTCCACCTCTAAGTCCCCAACCTCTGCTTCCTCAACGGAAGGCGTGTAGACAGTGATGTGTACTCCTTGGTTTATGTTAAATTATATATATATTGATATATAAGTTACACCTGACTATAAGTCGCAGGACCAGCTGAACTATGAAAAAAAAGTGCCATTTTTAGTCCAGAAAATATGGTAGAATAAAAGTAAGGCTTGGATTCTTTCTTCCATAGGCTGCGCATGCAGAACTGTTGTTTAACATTACAATGTCTCTTTGGGAAGAAATATAAACATCCACTTATTTAGACTATGTTCAAACATGTTTGCATGAAAGACTGCTGCATTAGATTTAGTCAACAACAATCCTGTTTCTCTGTATGCATTCATGGCTTTTTATTGTTGTCACTACAGTGAATCGTTCCTTGTCAGTAAAGTAACAACAACAATACTGGCTGTAGCAATGATTATTTTTAAGTCTCAGCTATATCCTTGTTTGCTATTAGGCTCTATATGACCGCAGTCAGTGGAAGTGAAGTTACAGCCCCTTCCTTCTTAAGGACTGAAGCTAATGCTACAGGCTTAAGCTAATGCTGCAGGTCAAAGCATTCAAACGAAGCATATCCATGTATTTACATTTTCTCCCATAGATACATTTAAATAATAAAAAACAGCATTACATGTGTAGACATTTAAAGAAAGAATCCTTGCTGTTTTTCCTTTGAAACTGGAGCTTCAGGTGAGTGGCTTGTTCTGATTCTCTACTATGTCTTTGCTGAGGCTCATAGTCCTTCAGTCACATGATTGCCCTAAAAATGCCTGACTAAAAATAGGCATAAATGTGCAAGAGTCAGCCGATGGTCAACTGTCTATTAAAATGATATGTATCGGCTGAGCGATCTATTGGTTGACCTCTAATAGGCCTGTATCGTATTGTGACACTTTTTGTGATAAGTATCAAATCACCAGGTTCTTGTCAATATGCAGGGCTATCATACACAAATACCATAATATTTAGAATGTTATAAACTTCCCCTTAGTACACAATATTTGTTCACAGTTTATTAAGACATGGATGTACAGTGGAGGCAGAGGAGAAGACTGTGGCAAGGGTCCACATGGCAGACACTGTTTATAATCCAACAGATCGCATGAGTCTGTCAGCGATGCTCTCTTAAGTTGTGTGATGTGTGTCTGTGTGATGCATGTCTGGAGGAAACATTGGCAGCTCTCTTGTGTGAATGTCAGCTGCTGCTCTGCTCTACAAGCCAGCACTGGCTCAATGATTGATGTTGGCCTGCGGTGTGTCCAGAGTCACCACTCTCATTTCTTTTTCTGGCTGCCCAATCAATCAGCTGGGGAGGCTTGACCCATGCTTACAAGAGGGAAAGCATCCTTTGTTTTCTTGCAAATAAATTACTACTGATCAGCATTTTAAGGGTTATAACTTAGTACTATTACATACAGAATACACAAACTATGGTCATAGCTCAGATAAGTAGACCATTACTGACTCCACAGTCCTACTTTCTTACTTAAGTTTGTGTCAAAGTGAATGAGAGAGAAAAAGGCTGAACAATTAGTCGCATTTGCAATTAAAATTTTCAAATCACAAAGGCCCCAATTGCTGGTTACAGAACTGCTGCTCTGCTTTTGGTCCTGGTCTGTTTGTTGGAGTTGTGCTGAATGCTAATAAATTTGGCTAATTTACTCAACCTAAATGACACGAGTCTGCAGAAATGCTAACTGTAACTTGGCAACTGTGCTTCACATAAATGTATCATAATTAACATAAAGCTTTTGGTTAAAAAAAGAGACCAAAACAACCAACAAACAAACACACTAGTCAGTGGCAAAGTGACCGTGTCTAAAAAAGTATTGCTCTAAACACTGGACTTATTATTTTTTTCTTGCTTACTGTCGAATGCTTACTCTTCAATCTTAATCCAAAGTAATACATGGAGCAGAAGTTTGACAATGAACCCCCCAATCACCAATTTTCATCTAAAACAGAAGCAGCACGGAATGGCACCGTTGTGGCAGCCGCATCTGAACCGCTTTCTGTTTATTCAGTCTGACAATTCACACTGGTGGCGGCACATGGATGTCCCAGGAACGACTCACCGCTCCGCTTTGCTACAGATAGGTTTGATTTCTATTTTATTAAGTGGCACCTGCGCGATCTGCAGAGCTATAGCCGAGAAAACACAGGAAATAAACTTCCGATACAGTTTCAAAATAAATGCTCACTGACCCAACAGTAATGTAAACACGGCGCATCAAAAGGTTTATTCTGAAGAGGGAGAAATGTAATGTAAACGTGCCAAGCAGCCATTTTACAAGGACAACATGCAGAAGTTGAATGCCTGTTCGCAGTTTGTGTTTAGGCAGTGAGTAGTCTGTAAAACAACAGGGGGAGACAGGCAGCAGTAGTGGAGCAGCAGCAGCTCTGTCGCCCTCGGTGTAAATTGACACTTTTAAACAGTTGCGCGCAAATCAATATGCTTCTTCGATGCCCCCAGTGTAAATTCGAGGTAAAAAGTTTACATGCAGTTAAAATTTCAGATTCTCTACTTGCATGTAAACTTACTGCTGGTGCATATACTCTGACATCTTAGCTGGCCGCTGTCCTAGTGATTAGCTCTTAATCTGTGTGTACATAACACCTTCAAAGTCAGCCTTTTTATAAACATACTTTACACTATTAATTTTCACAATGCACTGTTGAAGTTGAGAGGCTTGAGGCATTAAGGCACACTTAGCTTTACGAGAGGCATATAATTAAGTGCCAAGCCACTGGTTCACAGCGATTTTCTTTCTGAGCCTAAACGATAACATTCCTCTGAAAAACAGTACATAAAAGTGTATATAGAAAGAATGATTTTGAATTATAGCAGTATTTAACCGCTGACTCTTCGACCTCAGTGCCCTCTTAATCTTATTTACGTTTACTTCTTTAGCTGAGGTTATGAGCAGGTCAGACAGCAAATTACTGACTCCACGCCTCGTCCTTGTTCAAGATTTCTGCTGATCTCTGTGAAGTGGGTCAGCTTTTGTCACTAAAAGGATCTTGAGCGCACCACAAACATCTGTACGACTTGATCATCTATTAACATCTGCACTGGTATAAGCTGTACACAAATTAAAACTAGCAGAGAACTTTTCAAAAAAGAGCGGAAAGCTGAAAGCCAATACATCATCTACCTTGTAACCTCTTACACCAAATGTAAAACAAATGTTCCTGTCTACTGAAATTTACATCTCTGCTTAGAACTGAATGTGCACCCAGTCAGATCACCAAGACATTTGACATGGCCTAATTGTGTCAAATCTATTTTAAACCAGCCTTTTTATACTTCAGTGGTTCAGCAGTCCATGGTCATTGCACCCATCCTTTACCTCTGATACAAGTTGGCACCGTACCACCAATATTACATGCTTTTAGTGAGTCCTTGGCCTCCCATTCTACCATGCCCTTGCTACACCGCCATTTCAACCCATTGGATTCAGCTGTCACTGTCTGACAATGTCACATAAATGCACTTAGTGTAGGACATAGAAGGGATCACGCAAAAACAAAATGGTCCAGAAAGTTGTCAGATAAATATTGACATGCTGAGGTCACATTGAGAGCGTATGTGATTCTGGAAGGATCCACATAAAGGCAGTAATAGAGGTTGACTGTCAGGGAAGTAAATGTCACGAAAATGTCAGAGTAGCGTCCTTGCCATCCAAAGGTCTTTCTTTAAAGGCACTTCCCCCATTGAAATGTTTGTGAGCATGCCATGTTGTATGTGGTAAGCAATTAGCTTGTAACCTCATGAGATTTTTGTTATTGTACTGTTCTGCACAGTAAAATTTAAATTTGTTTCTCTGACATTGTCCAAATTAACATCTTTAGGCAAAATGTGGTGAAAGAGAGAAGTAGCTCAAGAGTTAAAAAGTTAAGTACATATTTTGAAAAAAGTGTACTTTATTAGCACATTTTCTAAAACATATTTTTACTTGAGTAATTGTTATGGAAAACTGTTATTTGCTGTGCGATAACATATTTGTACTCAAGTAAGCTTTATTTAGGTGATTTTGTGTAGTAGTTTTACTTCTGAACAGTACTTTTACTGGGTCACATCTCTGCAGAGGTGTTACTGGGTAAGTGTTTTGGCTTACACCAATCTCCTGGATTTGTGTCTTTTGAGTCCAAAGCATTGTTTGGTTTAGGGGCATGTTCTTATATTTGACCTCTTACTTAAAGTTGCTATAAGCAGTATGAATTTTTTTATATTTAATAAAAATTACCCACATGTGTCCCCAGATATGAGGTAAACATGTTTATATCAAATATTAGTTTTACTGATAACAATGGAACAGCTGATTTATTCACACACACACACACACACACAAATCTACATAATGCCCAAGTTGTTTATGTTTAGATTTTTTGTTTTGGTTATAAAACTCCATTGCTGGTCGTCCAATCAGAAATGTAGAAAGTGTGGCAACTTACAGACCATTGTTTTAATTTAGACTGCAGTACTATTTTCAAACCAGTACGAGCGCATGCTGTTTACAGTACCTTTTCTGTCTCCTATCTCATCATTGGTGATTGTAATGCATTAAATTAAAGCCCCTATATTATGCTTTTCTCAGGCTTTTTGAAATATGAAATAATATAAAATATTGCATTTGTTTTTCAGTAGCTACCCCCTGCTGGCAACAGTGGGGGCTGGCTTAGTGGATGCCTATTAAAAGAAGAAGTCTGGGAATAGTGTATGGGAGAAATTAGAAAAATGCAGGAGCACTTCCTGGTTTCACGTGTCGACAGTGGAGAGTGTTTTCCTGCTCTTTAAAAGAGACAGGGATAGGATTACTCAATCAAAATATTCCTACTACTGTTATTATTTTTGCAATGTGTGTACTATTTTATCCTTATTCTTGTGTTATTTTATTACATTATTATTTTCAATTAATTGTGTACTTTTATATTGTATTCTTTGTAACTGTAAACTTTATGTGAGGACCCCAGGAAAACTAGCGGCCATTAAATGGGCAGCTAATGGGGATCCAAATAAAACAATAAAACTCCAGGTATGTTTTTGAGGTACAAACAGCATTATAACAAATTAGCATAATAACTCATCTTTAATGATTCATACAGTTTAGCATAAATAGATGTCAAAATATGTTTTTATAGGCATTTATAATGAAAAGTCTAAGCATTGTAGAATATTAAATATGATAATTATTTTACCATTTTAACTTGATAGTCATATTTTTACTTTTGCTCAAATCTACATATTAAATGGCTGAGAAACTGGGTTGAGCTCAAAGTGATTAATTCAGCACAGATTACATGACCTGCTGTAAGCTGATGAACAGTCCCTTTAACAGCACATAAAAACAGCCTACTGTATGTGCAGGGCTGTGAAGTCTGTGAAACAGCAGCTGATGTGCTAAATGCCTTAAACCTGTCATGTATAATTTGGCTCCCCATGTCGCCATGTCCTATTTTCTCTTTACGCCCGGTTCCAGGTCAGTGGACACAAATCGCACCTAATCTGGGTCATTTTTAAAGAGCTGCTAATTATTTCTAATGCCGTTTACATAGTTTTTTGTTGCAGGTTTGTAATTACTTAATTTTATAATCTCTACAATTGTCACATCTAAATAAATCCTTCTTGTTTTAACCTGTTTGATCTCACACAATCAGCAATGATTAATATTAATGAGACAACTCATAGTAAGACAATTACAGAATCTACTTAGTGCTGGGAGTTTTGTATTCAGTGGCAGTCCTATCACACAATATGAAGTGACATTTTAATTACAGCATTGATGAAGATGAATCAGGTTCTTGTTTACTCTTGTCCTCAGCGGTCATGCTTTTGTAATAAAAGTGGTTACATTAAGTTCTTTCAGTAATGAGCAGAGATACTTCTGAATGCACAACATGGCCTCTCAGGCAAGACCTTTTGTATTAGTATTTACAAAGCGTTAGGAGCTACAGAGGAAGAGGAAAACACATCCGCCGCACTCCTTGGGGAACAGATACATTTAACATTTGCATTGAAAGTGCTGCTAATGGGATGCATTTTAGACTATGGCGCATTGTGCTCTATGGTAATAACAGAGAGCTATGGCTATAATTTAAAAGAGTTGTCTGACTGATGCAGTGCTTGAATTAAAAGCAATTTTCTGCTTTCTGTTTTTCTCTTCTCTGCATGTTGTTGCACTGTGGGGAGAGGCACCAAAATATATATATAAACCATAAAGTCACAGTAAGATCAAACTGTTTTTTTTTTTTTTCTAAAATGTGTTTTCTTTAAGTGTACACATTTGCAGCCTACTTCAAAGCTAACACAATGAGGCTGGAGGGGAGGCTCACACAGGTAAGAGTTATTTATTGTGGCAGTGACAACATTTATAGTTCCTACTGTAAATGTAATCGCAAATTCCACATGGGTTTCTATTCCTTTATTTTTTTTTTCTGTTTTCAGCACAATGAAAGTTAGGAAACAGATTTATTTGAATGAAACCCAATTCAAGAACTAGAAGCAATTGAAGCAGACATCCCGCAAAGCACTGGCCATATCTCGCAATGGTAAAGCTATAGTGCCCAGACCCAAACTTGAACCAGGGGTCTGCTCAGGGATAAATTGAGCCACAAAGTCCTTATATGACAATGGTAAAGAATCTACTAAAACAAAATCTTTTAATGGCCCCTTGTGGCTTGAGTTAACATCTCTGACCCTGTCTCACAATGGTACAAAACCTTTTACATTTCCTGTATCCACATCAATAAACAACAATTTCATCCTTGGCCCATTGCTGTCTTTTCCCATAAAATATAGAATAATATAATCCAACAGTAAGAAAACTCTTGCTAGCAGACTTACAAACAACACACCAACCAAAACTGCTGGCAAAAAACATTTTGAGGGTTGTCTACTGTCTATAAGGCTGACAGAAAGATTGTTATGCTGTTTGCATTGCCATAGTATCCTTGGGCAAGACCAAAGGATAAGAAATTGTGCCCAGTGGTAACAGTGCAGCTGTGTGTCTGATTGAGTGAATGATACTCAGTAAAATGCCTTTAGTGACAGGAGGCAGAAAAAGCACCAGCGATTTAACATTTAACAAGTCTGCAACCACAAACTCAACACACTCAAAAGATCATATTTTTTGCACACTCTATCCACAAAAAAAAATTATTCAGACAAGAGTCATATTCCACATGAGGTAGAGAGCATGTGAATTGTGATTGGCGTATGAAGTGAACGACTTAATGATATAATGATAAGTGCTGCTGACCAGGCATGATCAGCGAGTCGATACAAGAATTACACAGTGTGGTAATGAAAGAAGGAAAGTGCCTGGCCAAGAGGTAGAAAATTAAGCCTCTCAATCTCTCCACACACATGCATACTCATTCTCAAATGAAGGGGAATAATGTTAGTGAGCAAAAAAAAAAATCCCACCTGCTGAAGTTGGTTCCTCACCATCTGCTGCTATTGAGAGAAAAGAGAGAGAGAGAGGAAAATACATTAATTTTATCATGGCAACTATATGTCATATGTTCAGTGTAGGAGCACTGATAAGACAATCATTTTAATAGGGCTGTTATCAGCATTTATGCATGTATCAATATTACAATGCTGTAAGAAAGACAATATATATTGTTTTTTTTTTCTTTTTTACAACAGGTTTATGGTAAGCCATTATCTGCACACAATTTTATAAAACACATTTTATTTGATTGATAATTTTGTTTTTACAAATAAGCAACAACATGAAAGTGCTTGCAGGATTTGTTTGATAAAATATGAAATATATTGTCAGTTGAAGGTTTAAATGCCTTTTAATTTAAATAAAATATTGACATTAGCAATCAATGTTGGCACAAAAAAAATATGATTTTGAATATTAATATATAGTATTGTCCAATAAAATATCACAAAAAAAAATTATCAATCATGAACATGACTTTGAAATATAATCCACAGAACTGTAAGTATAGCCAGACACACCTGCTACCTGTAGGAGCTACCATCCCAGTAGGACATTATGCCCCACAGTAGTCGACATGTGCGCTGGCACTGCACACGGCCCATCCCCCCACTGGGACACCGCCTGGTCAGTGGACTAATGTGTGCTCATAATTCTGGACCAGCGCAGGATTAGCCCCCGTGGCATACATTCCCTGCTTCCCAAGCCAAGTCTACAGCTGAGATCTGGCCTGTCTGCCACCATTACTGCACTCCTCTATCTCTATCATGGCTTCAAGAAAGTCTGCCAAGCAGGACATGGAAGCGGGACACGAGAGGCATAAAAATGAGCTGAGATTGTAAGTGATTGCATATTAATTCCATTTTAGCTGTAATTCACAATTCAGGATGTTACCAGCAGAACTGCACAAGAAAAAATATGCATAAAGTATTGCAATAACAATATGACTATATGATGATTTGGATACCTTTATAAAGTATTATTAACCATAAATATAGTTCGCAACAAAACGTTAAAAAAACGTCAACTGAACTTGGTTTTAAAGTTGAAAATGTTTCACCTCTTATCCAAAAAGCTTTCTCAATTCTGAAGTTGAACAGGTAAGAGAGCTGGTTTATATGCTTCTAAGAAGGAGGAGTTTTACACCTGAAACTAAATTCTCTTGGTTCAGGATACTAAATAGACTATGCAAGGGCCTGAGTGACACAGTTACAATTCAATTCAATAAATGTATAAAGAAATACAAAGCTAATCTAAACAGAAATACCAATCTTCTATACCAGGTCTAAATTTTGGAACCAACTGCCACTAAATTATGATTTATTAATCATGTTAGGCTTTCATCTAAGATACTTACTTTGACAGTGTAAATCTCTGTTATTATATGAAAGACAATGACACTGTTGCAATATATTTTGTTTTTTGCAATATGCATATCATGTTTGCTGATATTGTGATTGATCTGCAATATATTGTTCTGCCCTAGTTTCCCCAACTTCCACAAGGGTCTCTGTGAACTGAATTAAAACCCTGAGCTTTCTCCTGTCAAATGGGATCTGAGCCTGGATTAAATGCATGATGTTTTTTTTTTTCTCAACACTGATGATACAATCTATAAATCAGATGCAATCTTAATTAAAGTATGACTTAATGGTATGTACATGTTTTTCAAGCCAACAACTGAATACTAAATATGTATTAGCATATGGAAAGAATTAGGGCCTGCATAGATCATGAGCCAGACAGACTAACAGTAATGGACCACAGATCACATCATTGCTAACTAATTAACTAATTAAATCCTTTTTGGAATTAAGAGAGAAAAACAGAACACATGATTTATATGCTGGACACTTAAACATATAGAAAATGCATAGTACATTTTTTCAGCTGCTCCCATCCAGGCATAAGTCTTTTCGCCAGATGCCCTTCTTTCTTAATTTCTCTGGGCTTGGAGCCACCACAATGCTGACCTTGTGGCTTGAGTTTTAGCCCTCTGAGAATTGAACCCCAGACTTCCACAAGGCAAAGGTACCACAAGGAGCCCATAATTACAGATGTACAATTGCCATAAAAATGTGTGTGGGGGAGGGGGATCAAATATTACTACTGTAGACTGAAATTTCTCTTCAGATTTGAGAAGAAACAGCATCAGTGAAGCTATTCCAGACTTTTGCTGCTGGAAGAATCGGTGCTTTGTGTTAAGCTCTTGGGAAATTAAGATTTTTTTTAATTTAAGAGATGTATTTATTTGAGAGATTTGAAATATGTACTTTGGTGCTGCCAGCATTTACTTCTTGTTAGCAGTGACTAATTTATAGATACATCAAATACATACTAAAATAGCATCTCATACTGACCATGAACCTTTTATATGTTATTTTAAATTGAAATAAAATCATTGCCAAAACACAAAGAGTCAGTGCTACTTTACTCCCTGTTTCAAGTGTCTGGTGGTGCCTGAATTGTATTGTATGAATTTCCTATGTAGGCACAAGGACCACAGTAATCCCAAAAGCCAAGCACATTCCACGCTTTAGTTATAGTGTGGTTTTCCTCTCCTCTGGTACTTACTCAAAAGGGTCACAAGAAGCTCACAGGCAAGCCACAGACACATACTAAACAGGCTCTATACACATTTACACATACAATAAAAGACAAAGGGAAAAAAAAAATGTGGCTTGAAGAGCAGACAGCAAACCCCCACACAAACACAGAGGACTGAGATAAAAGTGCTGGTTTTTCATCCCACACTTGAGTTGCTGAATCTAGTACATTATTTATTCGCACAATATCTCTTGAGCTGCTGATTGTAATAAAATAACTGACATTGTGCCATTTCAATAAGTGACAGGAAAATGTGCTATAGTAGATTATAACAATACTCGAACTGCTCAAAGCTCAGTTTCAGTTCACTTTGTGAAAGGACAGAGAAAAGCGATTCCACTCAGGCTAATGGTGCACGCTTGGTAATTGTTGCCCGATTCAGGAATGTCAATGGTATTAGCAAGAACCTGGCGATGCCAAACATATCAAGATACAAGTGTCACAATATCGCATTATATCAGCATATATTTACTGTTTCCTAAGCCAAGTCTACAGCTGATATCTGACCTGTCTGCCACCATTACTGCACTCCATTATCTCTATCATGGCTTCAAGAATCGCCAAGCTGGACATGGAAACAGAACACGAACAGCATATGTTGTAAATAAGCTGAGGTAGTAAGTGATTGCAAATTAATTCCACTTTTGGTACAATTAAAGATTCAGGATGTTACATTAGGCCTGCAACATTATTAGAAAAACATGTTGAAGACTGCAATAACAATATGATTGGCAAAATTCGGATACCCGTAATTTATAATAATAATAATAATTAAGGCTTTATTAACCATAAACATAGCACTGGTTCAATTTAGTTTTAGTTTATGAAGAGATAGAAGGCTCTGGATGCACTGGTCCAAACTTTGGGAATAAACTACCATTAATAACAACAAAGTCTGAGAAATTTGCAATTGTATACACTGGTCCAGTCAAGTAAGTTTCCTCTTTTAAAATATTCATGACCACAAGACACCAAAACCAAAACCAAAAAAAAAAAAAGCTAGCTAGAATGGTCAAGATTGTGTGTCTTCCCTGGATTATAAAAATGTAGTATTGCTCTATGCATGTATTACTAGACAGATACAACCTGCTGCTTCATTCAGTAACGCTAAATGTTTGTAGCACTAGATGCTGTATGTTTTTTTTTCTTCTTATGAATATCAATAGTAACACATGTCACAGAAATGCGTTCTTGGAAACCTCCCAAACAGCACAAAAAAAAAAAAAAACAAAGCTTACAGTATTAGGCTACAGCAGTCAGGTTTTCTCTTTTAAGTGTTTACAACGCAAGAGAGCAAAACTGCCAAAAAAAAAACAAACAAGTTAGCTAATGTCAGAGAGGATATGTGTCTTCACTGGACTAGAAATGTGTGAGTATTGCTCTGAACACTGACCTGTTGTTCTCGTTTACTGAATGCTACCAACATCTCTCCTGGCTTGAAGTAAGAAGTACACATGCAGCAATAGTCTGACAACAAACCAAATGATCCACTTGTGTCTGGCAGTGCTTATACTTTTATACTGCTTTCCATGTGGAGTATAAGACGCAATTTCCTAATGAATATTGAAAATGTTATTTAGAGCTTAAGCATGCCACTCAAATGGAGGTGTGAAGCAAACACAGTATGCCATTTTCTCTCTTTAGTTTCAGTCTTAAAGTGGGCCCAGGGCACATATTAGTACATGCATGTTGTTGTCTCTTTAATGCGACAATTTCGAGTGACATCTTGAGACAGTGCTAATAAATTTGTAAAAGTGCTCTGGAGATGACTTATTTAAATGGTCGCTCCTGGTTCCTAGAAGAAGGTCCTCTCTGTAGCACGATAAGCCCCCGTGCAGGGACATATTGGTTTAATCTGACTGACAGCCTGAAGGAAGTAATAACCATCCATCCATAATCTAAATGGGATGCAGTCAGGCTGTCCGGCACTGGGCTGATACCACCTAAAGGTGTTCAGCCCAGATAGTGCGTTCGTGGGCTGGGTGAACAGGACCTACAAGAGTGAGGGCTATAAAACACACATTCTGAATGAGGGAGAAGGCTCACTTTAAATATAAACAGTATGTCCCTTCTATGTGCAGGCCTTTGTTATTCAAAGATACACTAAAAGGATTTGTTAGCTAATAAATAAATACTGGACGTGGAAGAAATTTTCAAAATCTCTACTGAAGTAAAAATACTGTTACTTTAAATAATATTACTCAAAATGAAGTAAAGGTAGTCAAAACAATTATTAGTGGTATATTATTATTGGTAAAAAGTACTGAGTGTAAATGTGTTTAGTAATGCTTAAATGCTCAGTAAATTATTTGACTCTTCTTTCTTCTACTACTACCCAAAAGCAACTGGAGCAACTGGAGGAGCAGCAAAATTAATGTGAATTCATGTGTGAGAAGCATCTGGCAACACTCTAAAATAAGCAGTGTTGAATATCACAGAAAACATTGCCAGTGCTAAGCAAATTATCATATTATCATGGCCAAAATGTATTAAGTCACCCAAACAGCTGCACAAGCTACAAACATTTTCAGCATTTACAATCAGAACTTGAAGAAATTCAGTTGAAAGTAAATTGTTTTAACCACTTAATCTACAACAGATGTTAAAAATGAAACAAACATGAAATCATAAGTTAGCCCATAGTTAGTGCTTAGTTTGAGTCCCAGACAAAGACAAAAAAAAAGCCAGAAGGTTGTGTCAGGAGAGACATCCAGCATAAAAAAAAACTTTTACCAAAGTATTAAAGCGAATAAAAGAAAGAGAGTAGCTGAAAGGTACTTCTTCAAAGAAAAAATGATGAGTATTAAATGAACAAAATCAGTACAAAGAAAGTAGTAATGCCTAGCATTAGCATTTAACCTTAGGGCCGAGACAGCTTTGTTAAGTATTGTTTTGATGAGTGAACATTAGTCTGGGTGACAGGTCATTGCAATGATTGCAGGAAGTGTAATTATGATAGCAGTCCATTACTGCTCAGGTGTAGGAGAGTTTGTTTTATGTGTTGTGTTTAATGGAATTGACCTGTTAAATGGGTTTTTCACTCAAAAGGTTGTGAGAAACCCATTTTAATGCTGGGTTATTTACAGTAACAGGCGGTTCAGTGACCAGTAGGTGGGGATGAATAAGTGGTTTCTGTCTTCATGAACTTATCATATATTGCACTAAAATAAATAAGATCTGCTTTAAAATAACTTGCTGACAGTGATAATAATGTTTGCTTCTTTGTCTGCATACAAACTGTTGGATTATGTTTTTTTGTAAACAATGCAGACCATGCTATTTCTGTAAGGTCTTATCCCATATGATAACTTTGTAATCGCCATCACTTTCATTTATGAGCCAGCCCAAAGTCAATAACAATTGGTGTAATGGACTGTATTCCCAGTTAGTAGTGTAGCAATGAGAGTGACAGACCACTGTCAACTGTGTCGTACTTTAAATCTCACAAGTGTTATTCAAGTCTTTATGATCTTTTTAATATTGTCAGTGGCTTAAAAGTAAGACAGAAGTCTGACACTTTAAGAAGTCAGTAGAATGATCACAGAATGAGATTATTGTGCTTCCAAACACTTTTAAATTACTGCTTGAAACAAATCAGAGTTCAAATTATTTGAACACGTCTTTTGGTATGAATTAAGCATGAAGCTTTCAAACTGTGATCCTGTCCCACACTGGTCAGTTTTAATGTCTATTGAGTCCACAAAACATGTAAGCTGAGAAGAATTGTTTTTTTGGCACATTTAACAAACAAATCTATTCTTTTCAGTTGTAATTGTTGCCTGTGGAGATCTGCGGTCTTATGCTGCATTCTCACATAACTGCAGTCCTCTGTCCTTCCCCACCTACATACCTTCACAAACAAAGACACGCATGCATACTTTGTAACCCCCTGCAGATGCTCACTGCACATATCTCCCACATCACATCTTTCTCACTGTTTGTTCCGTGGTATCAGTGCTTATTAACATTAAATCACTTTGGCAGAGGCGGTGGCTGTGAAATGACTCACACAACACACACAATACCAACAATAATGAAGGCCGCCTTGTTGATGTTCTTCCGACTAATGACGGGGGAGCAGTCGCCCCGGCCTCTACATCAAGGAGCAGTAAATGCTATCATTCCGTAAGCAAATAAACCATTCTTACTTTTTGTTAGCACAGGACATATTATAGGTCTAATAATGTTAGTCTTACTAATATTGCCATATATTTAAAGGGGCTTTGAAAAGTATATATTTTTTATATTTCATAAAAAATACCCACATGTGTCCCAAGATATGAGGGAAACATGTTTAAATCAACTTGTTGATATATTTTGCAGCCCTAGTGTGTTTCTTTCTTACTTTCGACTTTACAACTCAGCAATGTCCATGAAAGGGGCATAAAAAGGTTTAAAATCCATGATATCACAGACTAGAGGTTATTTGTGACTGCTGGTGGATGGGATGTTCGGTCAAATAGAGAATCAAATTGCTTCTCCAAACATAACATAAAGAAAAAAGCATTGGCCAAGAGCAACTACAGGGAAGTGTTTCTGTAATGTGGTCAATATCCAGTGCAGACATATCCAAGGCCTGATTCATGCTGTGTTTTCAACACACAATCGATATGTTTTTCAAAGTCTGCTGTAAGTGTCAGTGGGCAAAACCAAGAGTCAGAAAGTAATACAGTTTCTCACTGGTCAGAATTGATTGCACATATGGAAGGATACCACTAGAATATAGATGCAGACTGGATTGGCAATTCTGATTATATGTCAATAAACTGTGATCCCTGGATTAAATCAATGAAGCTGCTGTAGAATTATACAGATGAAGTGTATAATGTAATTACTGAAATATAATGGCTGTTCTTCCAAATAACTCTCAAGTTGAAAGCCAGGTGGAGAATGATGTTTTTTTTTTTTTTTTTGTTTTTTTTTTTTTTTTGTGCTGGATGCTACAATTTAACTCTGCTAAAAAAATAAAATAATTGCATGGGTTTGCTCTCATTAATGCATCACAACATGAAAACATTTTGTACTGCACTCAGAAATGTACAAGTCAAATTCCCAGCATTTAAAACAAAAGCATACACACCGGCACTGACCCCATTTATCCCTATGGTTGCATATTCCATAAAATGTGTGCAAATCCTGTATTTGCGTCTATTATCTGCACAAAAATTATAAAGGTTACCACTGATTCAGCCCTCTAGAGATATGACATTTGGAGAATTTCACTTGTTGAGTGTTGGTTCTACACATTTCTCTCTGTGTATAAATAATACTTTCAGCAACTACACAGGCTCCAATTTTACACCAAAGAAAAAAATATATATACTGGTACCAATATGTCTCAACATGAATCTTTTTAACAAGGTAATGTTGTAGTCTATGCATTTTTTAGAGGAAGAGGTACTTAAAAGGTCATCCAGAAAACAGCACAGACGTCTCCTTATGCAGGAGGAAGGTCTCTGAAGGATGCAGAACTGTTCAAGCAAAGATTTATCTCATACATATATTTCTGGGAAAAGAAAACATGTGGCGTGCACTATAAATTAGGATGACTGGCAGGAGCACTACCAGAGCAACTGATTGTGCCCATACCAAGAGGATTTTACAATTAAAACTTGTGAACAGTTATAATTCTCAGCAATCTGAAGCAAAGTTTTAAAAGATAATTGGGGAAATTACAGGCAGCGTCAGTCCACACCAAGTAATTCCATTGTGTATCTTCTTGTTTGTCAAATTAGAAAGGATTGAAAGTTGAAAGGGTGAAGTAGAACTTTGTTTCCTTGCCAGCTGTGTATCTGAGGTGTAATTTGTACACATCAAAGAGGAGAAGAGAAAACCCTGGCTCACAGCATTGTACCCCACATTGTTATTGTGGACCGGGAGGAGGGGTGAAACTCTCACTCATCCTAATTGGATGTAATAGCTAGAGGGAATAAGCTTGCTTTGGCCTCAGGGAAGACACAGCAAAGAGACAGAAGAGATATTTAGAGAGGACTGAAATGCTAAGCATCTCTGGAAGAGCACAGACAAACGGTGTGGGCCACAGTCAGCCTACTGTTCAGAGACAGCTCCATAAAGATGTGTACAAAGAGAGAAAATACCAATGTGCGGGAATGTAGACGGGGATTAAATGGCCACAGAGGGGAAGAAAAAAGATTGGGAAAGCGCCACTTCAAACAGATGAGGAGCTCATTGATAACACAGAGGATGATGGCCACAGACTGAGCTGATAGCTTTCAGCACGGCCACGTCCAGAGAGATGGAGGTCCTACATGCAGGTACATTAGAAGATGAGAGGTGCCCTGTGAAGGCAGTCGATAGCTTAGGGCACTCCTTTTAACCGTTTGTGGCCTTAACTGCTTTCTTTTGCTGTGGAATTAAAGTAGCACAGATTGATTTCTCTATTTAAATGTAGGAGCCTAAAACTGAAAGGACAAGCAAACGTTAAACTTACAGATAACTTGATTTCTATTCTAAGTGCCTTGTGGTTAGAAATGGAAGGTGGTTGGTAATTAGAATAACAGATTATCACAGCATGAAATTGATTATGCACCCAGATCATGACCTTTCAAAACCCAATAAAGCTTTTTTTGTTACTCTTGCAGATTAATCTAAAAAGTGCAGTTAAAAAAGATTTAAGTAATACTATTTTCATAAGGTAATTTGAAATGTAGTTTTAGGGTGAAGAAGCTGCTGTTACATTAGGTTCTCTTTTATAAGCGTCAGCCAGAAACTTCCTTCACTTCTGAACAGTTCAAGATTTTCTTTGCCAGATTTTGTTAATTTGCATTTTGCCTCAAACGAGATGTAAACACCATATCAGAAAATGTACATTCAATCTTCTGGTAGACATAAATCAGACAGTTTAATCTTTGTTTTTCTTTTCCAACAGCACTTCAGCTAACTCCAACCCAAAACAGCTATGGCAGACTGTCAGCGGCCATAATTTTCATGGAGCGGTTAGGCTTTGGTCACTGTGTGGTTAAGGGCTTCACTCAAAGTAATAATCTGCTCAAAGATACACAGAAGTCCTGTCTTTGAAACCAGTGTCAAGAAAAAACAACTTGCCATGCCACAAAAGAAGTCAATGACCAAGGCGCTCCAATGCACAAGGTCTCCCAGCCGGACAGTCTGGCAAACCACTTTCTTTTGAAAAAAATTTTGTTCCATCACCATGACTCCACTGACTTTATAGAGTAAACCTGTTCCGAGTTAAGCATTTTTCTCACCTGCCTAAACTAACACTGTCTACCACTGTGGTGGCACGGTGGCTTAGTGTTTAGCACTCTCTTAGCGCTCTCGCCTCACAGCTTGAAGGTCCTGGGATCGATCCCAGACTGTGTTTGACCTTTCTGTGTGAAGTTTGCATGTTCTTCCCGTGTCTTGGTCATCAACCCCAAAGGATGCACAACAGGCTAATCCTCCAGCTAGGTCCTCCTGACCAGGATCCTGGCTCAAGATCTGGAGAAGAGTCCCTGGATGCTGCACCGCGGCTGCCCACTCCTCCTGACAGGTGCCCCAGCGGCACTGAAAGAGGGGTCAAATGCAGAGAACAAATTTCCCTACGAGGACAATAAAGTATACCTTAACCTGTACTCTAGAATGTGTTTTTAGAGCTAAAAATTGTGATAAAAACATGTTTTTTTGATATTCCTAATAAGGCTTTGGTTTTATATTATATTATATTATATTATATTATATTATATTATATTATAAGGATGCACTGTGATTGAATGGTCTATTTTCAAACTTTTTTCACATATAAAGTGCAACGGACTAAAAGGTGAAACAAAACAGTCAGATAAGTCAGTCAGTCAAACTTTATTCAACACGTTCACCATAACTCCCAAGCTTGTTCAGTTGTAACACATGAAAAAAAAAAAAAAAAAAAAAAAACACACAATCTGAGACCGCTAAATCAAACGATAGCGTATTCACAATAACTCATAACTGTTCAGTTAACGTTATAACAAAATACAACACAATACACTCACTTTTTCAGTTCATTCCTTGTCCATAAATCCCTCAAATTCTTCATCTTCAGTGTCCGAGTTAAACAGTTGGGCGATTACGGCATCCAGCATGCCCGGATCCCTCTCGTCATTATAATCTCATTATAAATTATATATCTTGTCGAATAAATTCATATATAAGGTGCTCTGGATTACAAGGCGCACTGTCGTTTTTTGAGAAGATTGAAGGCTTTTAAGTGCGTAAGTGTAATAACATTTTATTTAATGAAGAGAAACAAGGCTAAATTTAGACTTGACTGACATTTTGAAGTTTTTTTTTGTGGTCACAACACATTTTAAGGTAACACTTTTTTTATAATTTGTAATTTTCTTAATTCATAATTCAGCTTTCTAATGCAGATACACAAACAAAGGTGCAAATGTCATTACAACATCAACCTTTTTACATTTCTCTTGCAGCTTTAGAATTTAGAACACAGAATCAAGACAACTAATAAAGTAGTCATTATTCTGTACTATATTACTGCAGGAATAAGCACTGTGTTTGTATTACTTATTAGATTTGCACCTAGAGACTGTAAGTACACAAAATTCTATTATGTACCACCAGTTTAAATAATATAACAATTTGCTATAATATGTGTCATATCGTAGTTACACTGAAGATACACTGCATCAAGTATAGTGCAAAATAAAGTGTTACACTTTTTAATACAAGCTGCTGAAACATGTGTGGTTAAGGGCTTCACCCAACATAATACTCAGGTCAAAGACACACAGAGGTCCTCTCTATGGAGCCACTGTCAAAATAAAACAACTGGCCTAGCCACAAAAGAAGCCACCAACCAAGGCACTCCAAGTCTGGTTCTCCCTCACTGGTGGTATGGTCTGGCAAACCACGCTCCTTAATCGTTTGCGACCATCACTGTGGCTTTACTGACTTCACACAGGGAGTAAACCGAATTTACTTTTCAGACAGAGATATATTCCCAGTGGAGTCTGACATTCCAGATAAGACCATCAAGGCAGCATGGCTCAAAGAAACAAAAGAACAGAGCGTATCGCAGAGAAGGGTTAAATAAAAACAGAAAAAACTCAGCCTGCTAGAATATCTTTCTTTCTGTAAAGGTCTCTGTTCTTGTTAGCATGGGGCTGGCCCCTTATTCTTGCCACTATCGCTCTCATTATGGAGCATCCTGCCTCAGCTCACTCTAAGCCCTGCCGAGGTGCACCGGGGGCTTTGGACCTGGGATAAGATCAATACTTCTCCTCATCATGGGCCGGGGCCAGCAATAATGCACTCAGTCCAGGCCCACGGGGTTCACAGGGCTTCAGAGCAACCTGGGACTGCTTCAAGGACTTGGGCTCTGCAGGTGAAACTTTAACTCTTGTACAATATAAGCTGTATGTGTGATTAAAATATTGGTGAGGCTGTCGTCACATTATTGTATGTCGTCATAATTGTTGTGTGTTTTTATAGTGTTGGGGGGACTTCAGAACAAAGAAAGTGAGTCAAACATCAATTGAAACTGAACTGATCTGGACTGGGTGCTGCACTGGTGGAGGACAGTGTGTAGCTAAACACAGGCTGAATAGCTAATGTATAAAAAGTTAATGAACATGCTAAACACACAAGAGTTATGCCCTGGCTTTGAATGTTTAAACACAGCCTGAGGCAAACCAAATAAAACTCTCTCACTGATGCAGGTCTTTCACTAAAGTCAATTCTCAGTTAGTTTTATAAGACTTAGATAAAAATATGAAAAAAGTGTATGCTTTGTGTATAGACTTTAATTTGGGGCAATTAAATAAACATAAGAGATGCACTACTGCACGGAGGAGAAACAAAATTTAAGTTTTTTTTTTCTATTTAATTTCTATTTTAACTTTCATACAAGTAGGCCTAACTTCTGTACACTCTTGAGAGGTAAAAGAAGTACTAAAAATATTTACTCCACTGAAAGTACAGTCAGTTTAAAAAATAATATAACTCAAACTGAAGTAAAACAAAATAAAAGCAGCCACAGGGGGTCACAAGCCAGTGTACCAGTGTGTCTTTGTGCCGGTCCCAAGCCTGGATGAATTGAGAGGGTAGTGTCACAAAGAGCATCTGGTGTAAAGCCTGTACCAAATCAAGATGTACTCTACTACTGCCACTACAGCTAGTATTTCTGGTGCTATTGCTACTGTTACTGTTGCTGCTACTGTCAATAGTACTGCTGCTACAAGTGCTACTTTTACACTGTGCTCAAACCATGGGGATCAAACCCAGGAGCTTCTCATTGTGAGGCAAGGTTTTTTTAGACATGTATTTTAGTGAAAGCATTTTACCTCAGCAAAGTAAAAGTACAGTTAGGTCCATTAGTATCTGGACACTGAAACAAATTATGTTATTTTAACTGTTAACCAAAACATATTCAAAATACAGTTATATAATTTATATGTGCTTTAAGTGCAGACTCTCAGCTCTAATTTGAGAGTAATCACGTCCAAATCAGAGAATAGGAATTACAGCTCTTTAATGTGTAGCTGCCTCTTTTTCAGGGGCTCAATAGTAATCGGACAGATGGACATTACTATGAATAAAATGTTCATTTTTTTTATATGTTGGGGAACCCTATGCCTGAAGTCTGGAGCCCATGGACATCACCAAACACTGGGTTACCTATTTAATGTTGCTTTGCCAGGCCTTTGCCAGGTCTTCAGTTGTTGGTCAATTGTGGGTCTTTCTGTCTTAAGTTTAGTCTTAAACACGTGAAATTCATGCTCGATTGGGCTGAGATCTGTTGACTGACCCCTGCCATTGCAGAATATTTAACTTATTTGCCTGGGTTGCTTTTGCAGTATGTTTTGGGTCACTGTCCATCTGTTCTGTGGAGCACCGGCCATCAACTTAATGGCTTTTGTCTGAATCTGAGCAGAAAGTTTATCCCTATACACTTCAGAATTCATCCGGCTGCTTCTGACTTCTGCCTCATCATCAATAAACCCCAGTGACCCAGTGCCACTGGAAGGTCTGCAGCTCATGTATCATACTGCTCCACCATGTTTTACAGAAGATGTGGTGTGCTTTGGATTATGAGATGGTCCAAGCATTCTCCAGACTTTTCTTCTCCCATCATTTTAGTACAGGTTGGTCTGAGTCTCATCTGTACAAAGAATCCAGTTCCAGAGCTGTTCTGGTTTCTTTAGGTGTTTTTTGGCCAAGTCTAATGTGGCCTTTCTCTTGTTGAGGCTGATGAAGTCTGCACCTTGTGGTGAACCCTCTGTATTTTCGCTCACAAAGTCTTCTTGTTATGGTGGACCTAGACACTGATAGGACCTACTTCCTGGAGAGAGTTCTAAGATGGATGTTGTGAAGGTGTTTCACCATTTTTGATCCAGCCTAAGGATGGTCTGGTTCACTTCTATTTAGATACTGTATGTTGTGATTTCACAGAAACAGCTTTCAGATACAAATGTAACACCTGGAATCAAGTCCAGACCTTTTACATGCTCAGTTTATGATGGATTAATGAGGGAAATAGCCTGGGCAGCTCAAGAAATAGCTTTTGAAGCAACTGTCCAAATACTTTGGAGCTGTAATTCCTAAACCCTTTGCCCGATTTGGATATGAATACTTGCAAATTACATTGAGAGCCTGCACTTTAAGCACATATTAATTATACTACAGTATTTTGAACAGTTGTGGTAAAAAGCTAAAACAGCAAAACTTGAGTCAGAGTCCAAATAGTTACGGACCTAACTGTAGGTACTCAAAAAGACCATCTTAAAAATGCTTTATGAAGATTACTAAAGTTAGCGTATCTAGTAACTTTCCACTGACTCCTGCTGACTGACAGCCATAAGCTCTGGCATCTGTAGGCTCGTTAGAAGAAGTCACCAGTTTGTGGGGAAACATACACTAAATCCTGTAGTGCAGTAATTACTGGTTTGGTTCAGTATCTCCTGTTGTGTGAAATACTGAGTGACACCTCCTTGTACTGGACAGCTAAGGTTAGCTTTCAGCACAATTCAGGTTTGTGCATTTGGTCTGTCCCCACCCCGTCATGCACTCTCATTACAGATGCCCTACTTTACTCATGAGCCAGGAGAGCCTCATAGCCTCATTACAAATGTGGACATCTCCCATGTTTTGTACCTTTTTTCTTCCAAGGCACAATCTCACACTTTCACGCTACTATCCCAGAAGTGGCATAAAAAGATTCATCAAACATGTATAAAGAAGCGGAGCCTAACATCTCATCTGCATCTTTAAGGTAACTGAAGAGGAAGCTATGATGGGGATGTCGCTACACATTAGCAGACGGGCAATGAAAAACAGGCAGAGGAAAGAGCATTTTAGTAGAAAAAGTGTGCCACTAATTCGGCAGATTTATGCATATTTATCAGCACATGAAGGCTCTTCTGTGACCCTGTTCGTTAAATGTTTACTTCATTAGCTCTCTTGTTGGTGGGATGTTTTCCATGTGGCATTCTGGATGAAAGGAATAATATACCACACAAATACAGACTGCCAAAGCAACCCACTGATTCAAAATGAACAAAAACAGGCATTGGTAATGAACACTGAAATCTGGAGGCTTTTATTGTGAAACAGAGAAAAATCACTCTAGGTTTTCCAATGACATAACTTCATATCTTCAGTCAAATCTTTGAATTATGTCACTGCAGACTTATCTAAAGGATCAAATCAGGCTTAACTTGAGTATATTGAGGCTGAATGAATGACTAAGAGATACATGTGTACACAGGCAGCCAAAAATCTAAAAATGAATTAAGAAAGTCAAGTGATATTGAGTGAGACTTAAAAAGTGACATCTGCCTACAGATAGATTGTCAGATAATTGGATCTGAGGTAATTATTAGGCTATTAGGCTATTTCAAACCTTTACACACAGAACAAGAATTGCACTAGTAAAGTCAAAAGTACTAAATCCTTCTGGGCATTGACTGTACAAGCAGCAAGAAAAGCATAACAGGTTTTGAATTTTAGTAATTGCCACAGAAGAAATTGTTCAAAATACTGGCTATGTATACAACAGTATATGCACAGTGGCGGCTGGTCAATACAGTGCACAAGTGTGCTGGCCCCCTGGCAGGATTGAGAAATGCAAGAAGAGTGACGCACATTGGAATGTCATTTGGTCATTCATGTGAGCGGATGGTGACAAAGAGAGGGAAGGTAGTTCATACAGTAGGGGTCCCACTCCCAGACAGCAAAATAGCGGACATTGAGGACAGCTACAAGTACCTTGGAATCCCACAAACAAATGGCAACCTTGAACAGGCCACAAGAAAAGCAGCCACAGCCAAATACCTCCAACGAGTAAGGCAAGTCCTAAGGAGTCAGCTCAATGGCAAGAACAAAATACGGGAAATTAACAGCTATGCCCTGCCAGTCGTCAGATGTGGTTGACAATGCAATACCAAATGATTGCAACATCAGGAAAAAGGAACATGAGAAACTAGAGAAATACCAAGGCCTCAAAGAAGAACTTGAGAAGGCCTGGAACGTGAAGGCAACAGTGGTGCCCATGGTCATCGGAGCACTCGGGGCAGTAACACCCAAACTGAGAGAGATTCCAGGAAAAACATCAGACATCTCAGTCCAGAGGAGTGCAGTCCTAGGAACAGCAAAGATCCTGTGCAGAACCTTCAAGCTCCCAGGAACAGCTTAGATGTCCTCTCGCCCTCAATGGGCGGTCCCATTCATACAAGCTCGGCTCCTCTACCAATCTATATATAGTATATACAAATGTACTAATACAATTTGCTTCTCCTTGGTGTTTTGGTTTGCACGATGGTGACAGACCAGACTGTTCAAAACAATAGTAATTCTGTTTTTAGCATGTGCTAGCAAATCTCCAGCCCAATCTATACAAAACATAACACACTAGGGATGCATGAAAAATATCGGCCCCAATAAATATCGAGCCAATATTTGGCAAATATAACGCCATACAGATAATAGCGATAACAAAAAAACTATAATAGAACCGATAATAATAAGCCTGAATTGCTTTGATTTTGTCATCTTTGCCCTGTTGTTTTCTCACTGACGGCTCTCACTCTGTGAGTGTCCCTCAGCCCCACCACTACTGCAGACAGCTGTGAGCCTGGGACAGTGGAGCTGTCCCCCAGAGCAGGCTTTCTTTACTGTGTCCATCAAAGAAAGAATGTTTCTGCATGTTCTGTTGCAGTTCTATGAGAAGAGAAGAGGGCTACTAGCTTTTCACATCAAATATTATGAGTCTCCTAAAACTTTATCATGACAAAGTTGTGTAAAGCGGAGCAGCGTGCCTGTTGAACAGACACGGACAGCACTGCACGGCATATTTTGCCACTTCAAATGGGCATGTTTTCTGTTAATATTCAACAAAATGAAAGACTGTGTGCAGAGTGAGAGGCCACAGCTGTCCTCAGCTCAGGCTTCCTCTCTCACACAGAGCTAGAGAACTGCCTCGTATCAGCCCAATGCAGTGAGAGCCGTTTATGCGGGACGGGTCTGTCTCTTTCCTGCCCAAACCTTTCTATTAATTTACAGATTTGATGGCTTTGTTCATGTTCATGTGTTTACTGAGCAGCAGCAGGCTTTAGGCAAACCCATCTGATTGGATGTTTTGCCGTAAGCCCTGCCTCTTTCCCCTGTTAGATTCAAGATCACATAGGGTAAAGAATGACTGACAGGTGGAGTGCAACTAAGTATTAATAAAATGTTTTTATTAGGGCCGGGAATCGATAAAAAAAAAAAAACCTAATTAATCGCAAATCTGAAAAAAATTAATCGTGATTAATCGCAATTAATTACTGGTAGTTATTAATCGCGATTAATCATGATTAATCGCATTATGAATTCATGTACAACCACAAAATTGTAAATTTAGAAAGTTTATTTTGAATTAACCTTCACATACTTTACTGTAAACTTGTGCAATGCAAACAAAACTTGCAAAGAAAATAAATTAATAGTCTTTTTGAGACCTGTAACTCAGACAAAGTTTGCCTAAATAAGGTACAACCAACAAATACACAAAACTTACCTAAAAAAGCATGTGTAATCTCTATAAGAACTTTAACAAAAATAAGTTTAATTCTTCAATTAATAACAATTGTTGTGGTTCACAACAGTGTAAATACTATGAACTGTGTTACTCCAGTGGTAATTGAACTCATCCTTGCATAGACTGCACATAACTTTTGTTTTGTCTATATTGCTGTCTGGTGACAAGCAGAGTTGTCCATTTAGCAATGTGTCTTTTTGGTCACTCATGTTGCTTTAGCTCATTCACTTGTTGCATTAGGCTCGTTCCAGATGAACTGCGCCTCGCCTGGATTGTGAACGCAATGAGAGGAGGGGAAATACGCCTGTACTGAAGTCGGACAGTTTGTGGCTCAGATCACACACCATCACGCCGGAAATCCACTTCTCGCGTGTTGGATATGATTTTGAAAATAAATGCATTGATTTGTAAGAACTTTTCTGTCCTGTGCTTGACCACAGTCTGTGCGTAAATGAGGCACTCCTCAGGAGCTCACAACATAAGGCACATTCAGCAGTGGTTCTTAGCTTTTATGTCTAAATTTACACATTATAAAATTTAAAAAGCCTTCTATAACAGCAGATATTGTGCACAATCTTTTTAATAATATGCTACTTCACACTGAGCAGCGGGGCAAAAAGTTTATCCAGGTCAAAACTGTAACTTTAGTCTGTACTTAAAAAAAAAAGAGGCAGGGGAGGAGGAGAGCAGTGAAGTGTCGTGCGTTACGTTTCTGATCAGCACTAAACTCAGATCCAATCACCTGTCCATTCACCGCGGTGTGCGTTTTCCCATCATGCACTGAGCCGTGCAGCCTCTGCAGTTGCTCTTGATGAACTGGGGCGGCTCAGGCGCTGGTCTCGTTTGGATCTCACGAGCTTTCGTTGACCGTCGCACTTGTGGCATCAGAGCAAGTCGGGAACAAGTCGGACACAAATCTAACCGGCGTGCACTGCGCACAGACCGACACCGATCGAAACTGCGCAGGTCTGGCTCATCTCGAACACTCCTGATGGATGGAAACAGAAATTCGTCATCTTCTGCACTCGCATGTTGCTGCCTCTGTCAGTGTCGTCATAATATTTTTGCTGTGATCAAATTAATCGATGCGTTAATTGAAATTAAAGCACTGCGTTAACACGCTAATTTTCCCAGCCCTAGTTTTTATGTGTGATTTAGTACAGAAATAATTGAAACGATAATAATAATAGTAGCAAAGAGGGCATTGAACACTAGCCTGGCCTGCCAGACAAACTCTTTTCCTATTCTATACAAAGAAGTTAGTCTAGAACCTCTTCCCATAGGTTTCGTCACTGAGGAAGAACAATGACAGGCAGAGTAACCAATCACAGAAGCGGCAGGACATAAGCTCTGCACAACTGACCCAAACAAACTTGGTCTTCTTGTTTTTTTTTTCCGAAAACACCAGAATATAACGTTTATAAGCAGCCCTGTGCTTATTTCTGAACGGGGACAGCAGCAGAAGCCAGCTGTACAAAGACTTGTGGAAAAAGTTTTTTATGCGTTTGTTAATCAACGGATGTAAACTGGACTTAATTGTTGTTAAAATGGCAACAAGACAAAGAAAAAAAACTATGAAGGACTGGACAACAACGATGACTTCAGCAGAACCAACAGGTGACAAGAAAAGCTCTAAACACTGTTAATCAAGTCAGAGAAGTTATTAAATTAGCTAGGTAGCTAGCTATCTTGGTTAGCTCTTCCACTTTTGTAAGACGCACTGCAGATAAATGAGGAGCGAGAAGCAAGTAGGAGAGTTTGTGTCGCCAGGCTAATTGGACACAAATAAATAACGTTTGACTTCTGACACATTACCAGGTCACCGTGGGATATAACCTACAATGTGAGTGCAAGTTATTGTGCTTATGAGAAGGTTAGATTTCCCATACTGAGTCAAATCAAATAATTTTGCTCCATATTCATAAATTTGTCAAATGTATTTCAGGTTTTATGAGTAAGATCAGGGTTATACTGTTAAATTTTAAATGTACTCACAAAATCAGGTAGAGTTAGATAAAAAAATTATATATATATATATATATATATATATATATATATATATATATATATATATATATATATATATAAATTGTCCTCTCGCCCTCCGCAGGCGGTTTCATCCATCCAAGCTCGGGTCCTCTACCAGAGGCCTGGGAGCCTGAGGGTTCTGCGCAGTATCTTTGCTGTTCCTAGGACTGCGCTCTTCTGGACTGAGATGTCTGATGTTTTTCCTGGGATCTGCTGTAGCCACTCTTCCAGTTTGGGGGTTACTGCCCCGAGTGCTCCGATGACCACGGGCACCACTGTTGCCTTCACTTTCCAGGCCTTCTCAAGTTCTTCTTTGAGGCCTTGGTACTTCTCCAGTTTCTCGTGTTCCTTTTTCCTGATGTTACAATCGCTTGGTATTGCGATGTCAACCACAACGGCTTTCCTCTGCTGTTTGTCCATCACCACAATGTCCGGTTGGTTCACCATTACCATTTTGTCTGTCTGGATCTGGAAGTCCCACAGGATCTTATCTCGGTCATTTTCTATCACCTTTGGAGGTGTTTCCCATCTTGACCTCGGGACTTCCAGTCTGTACTCTGCACAGATGTTCCTGTACACTATACCAGCCACTTGGTTATGACGCTCCATGTATGCTTTCCCTGCCAGCATCTTACAGCCTGCAGTTATGTGTTGGATTGTCTCAGGGGCCTCTTTGCACAGTCTGCACCTGGGGTCTTGTCTTGTATGGTAGATCTGGGCCTCTATTGCTCTGGTGCTCAAGGCCTGCTCCTGTGCAGCCATGATCAGTGCCTCTGTGCTGTCCTTCAGTCCAGCCCTTTCTAGCCATTGGTAGGATTTCTGGATATCAGCCACTTCAGTTATCTGTCGATGGTACATCCCATGTAGGGGCTTTTCCTCCCATGGTGGTTCCTCCAGCACCTCGTCCTCTGTTTTCCACTGCCTGAGACATTCACTGAGAACTTCATCTGTTGAGGCCATCTTCCTGATGTAGTCAAGGATCTTGGATGTTTCATCCTGGACAGTGGTTCTGACACTCACTAGTCCTCTGCCTCCTTCCTTGCGCTTAGTGTACA
This sequence comes from Bostrychus sinensis, assembly GCA_020698575.1. NCBI lineage: Eukaryota > Metazoa > Chordata > Actinopteri > Gobiiformes > Eleotridae > Bostrychus > Bostrychus sinensis. The sequence continues at coordinate 21,411,339 of CM036249.1, read as the reverse complement.
GTCTACTCTCTATATATATATATATATATATATATATATATATATATATATATATATATATATATATATATATATATATCAAAATAAACAAAATGATTATAATGAATTACAAAACTGACCTCTCCACAGTGAAACAAATGTCTGAGGAGGCTGATGGATGAGCGATAGTTCAATTGAGCCTCAATGAAAAAGTATGGCCATCTCCAACACCTTTTAACACACCAGGTAAGCAATCCACCCAGAGAATCCTAATACACCGCCTTCTGCTTCAGACTCACAGGGCAGAGCCGATAAAAGTGGATCATATTAAACGTGAGAAGAAGCGAACTGTGAGACACTTTAGATACATTTTACCGTAACACAGTAGCCTAGACAATATAATCCATGGCACAGTAGTGATGGGAGTATCGATACTCACACAATACTCATTTAGGTATCGAGTACTTGAATAAAGTACCAATACTAATTAATACGTGTAAAATAAAAGCACATGCATCAATTGGGGGTACAGTGATGGGATGGATGATTAGGTCTATATTATTCAATATTTCAAGTTGGCTAAATATGTTATTTCTGATCTTAGAAGTTAGTAGCCTGCAGTTCACTAATACAGCATGATAAAAAAAAAAAATGAATATAAAAGTAAAATGACTTAAAATATGATAAAAGAGCTTTAATTCTCCAAAAGTCCAGCTAAGCCTGAGCTTAAACCTGCTACGGACCAGGACTGACTTTCTGCACAACTTTCCATGGTGATTTAGTCTAACTCATGATAAGACTGATTCATAAAATATAAATGGGGATAAAATAAACCAGGCTTGTCAAATAAGTCAAGCTTTTTGATCTAGCTTGCTTCATGGCAGGGATGCCAAAGCCAAAGTACTCTTTATGGCAGTCCCAAGCATGGATAAATGGAGAGGGTTGCTTTGGGGAAGGGCATCTGGTGAAAAACGTATGCTATATCAACATGTAAATCACAATAGGTGACAGATGATTTGCTGTATCAACCCCAGAAGAGAAAAGCCAAAAGGAAAGAAAATTCAAGCTGTACATGCATCTCTACAGCTCTTCAAGTGCAAAACCCCATGCAATAGTTCTATTCACAACATAGTACAAGTGTCACAGAGGCTCAGCAGCCAACTTTGAAACATGTTATAATTAGAGCTTCTGCTGTTTCTTTCTGTGAAAGAAAAGAAACAGTGAGATTTCCTACAAAGAGTCTCCATGGGTGCACTGAACCTGGCTAAAAATACACTGTTTTCACTTTTGAATTACTCAACATGCTAATTTAAGTTGTCAGACAAGCCGCCATCTCAACAAAAGAGACTTTCAAACACACAGTCATCGCAGAGTTGTAAATGACGTCTTCTCTTCACATTTTACCTGCAAAGAACATCTGAGGATCAGGCTATTTAATATTTTATAACCCTCAAACACTGGTGAATAATACAGAGAGCATACAGCTGGACTAACTGGCTTAGAAGCAAAATAGAGCAAGAGGCTAAATGATGTCAGTAGAATCCCTTTCTGAACAATGTGAAAGGAAAGTAAGCAAACTTCTCAAATAAGCTGTTGACAAGATGGAAATGCTTTTTTATAAAATGATTAGTAAGTACTCTGAGAGACCTCCATTAATTACCTTTTGCAGAAAGCTGAATTGTTGTGAGTTCACTAACTCACAAAAATCCATCTTGTAAGGCTCACGTTGATTTGTTTGGGTCTGCATCGCTGGCGGTTCGGGCCACTCTATGCTAAACAGAGTGCTACACATATTAATCTGGCTTTTGCCATGTTAATGTTAAAACACTGTTACCTACAAAGACAAGAGTATTAAATAAGGGATGCAATGGGTTAGTCTTGAGATTTGACTGTGATCTTCTACTGCCTTTAAACTTGAGCACCAACCCCCAAAACTATTGAAAACATTGCTTTGATCCAGACTCTGCTATGTTACAGCAAATAGAAATAGACTGAAACAGAACATATGCACAAGCAGCCTGAGCTACAAGCATTTTTTTGTTTTGTATTTTACAACTGAACCGGAGCCAATGAGCATTACTTCTGCCACTACTGCTCTTTAACGCAACATTACCGGGCTTCCTTCTGCTGTAGAGTGGCAAAACAAAAACTGAACCTGAACCTCTGAACGCCTCTGTGTCTTCTTTCTCTCACTGTGCATCATCTATTTGTTACTTTGTGTTGCTTCTGATTTACCAAAGCCGGGCCATTTATCCTGTACTAACACAATGATGAGATGAACTTGTTCTGTACCTGTATAATTTTGTAAATACATACAGGTCATGACCCTAAGCTAAATAGTTTTATAATGAGTTTTCCGTTAAATTTTGGACTCAAGTGTGCTGTCCTTTGAACTTCATAAGAGGGTTTTTTCATCTTAGCTACTGGGGCCCTTGCTCTTTAACTGTCCTTCCTTCTTCTTTTCTGTTTAGAAGTAGACACTTCAAGGGAAATTTAAAAGATTTAAGCTGGAGATGTCCCTCTCCAAAAACACTTTACCTCTTCTTCCCTCTCTGTCTGTTCTTTGGTGCCTTGCCAGGGGTAGGGCATAGCTAATTTTTAAAATAGTCGGCAAAAAGTCTGTTCCTAGGAAATAATAGTTGTTGTTTTTTTAGGCAGGTACAGACCTTTACAAACATGCACCGTCACCTGGATCCTCTCCTGACAACTTCAGGACCGCCTTGTTGTTTGTATGCAATCCCCCCGACTTTTCACATCCGGAGGCGATCGTTGGACGGCTCTAGTGCTGTGTCCGGACTGATCAGCTGTTTGTATGCGGGAGAAGATGGTCCAGCAGCCTGCTGCTGACGCGTATCCTGCACATCTGCCAGCATACTCAGCGTAAATCCTTGTGCGCTACAAAACTTATTTGTGCTTTACTTTTCTCTGTATAGTTAAGTTGTGCATTAGATTGCGTAAACGCTTAAACCGCTGTCACAGCTCATTTATTTGATAGCTTTGAGTTGCTAGCAGCCGCACTAATTAAGCACAATACCCCACTCTGCTCACCAACCCACGGCACACAGACATGCTCCTCCTCCTCTCCTCCCGACATCCTACTGACTTCATCCTGCAGTATTTACGCAGGATGGTCCAGAAGCGCTGTTTGTAAAGGGCCTCTGTTGTTAATATTCAAACAACAGTCAGTCAGTCCAGTAAAATCTATTATATCTATCTATTATATTAACTATTATATTATACTATAACTAACTATTATGCATAGTATATATAGTATATATATATATATATATATATATATATATATATATATATATATATATATATTTATATATATATATGCAAATGCATATTATGCTAATAAGTCTATGATTTGCTGTGGCAGAAGGGGATTGTCTTAAATAAGGAAGAAAGAACACAATTTTAAAAGGTTTCAGTTATAGCTATAAAGATTTGCAGCACAGTTTAATTAACCCTCCTTATTTAACCCCCATGTATTTTCTGTTATTGACTGGTTCTTAGCTTCAGTGCATCCTTGGAATAACAACCAGGAGGCCTACAGCTCCTTGGTGCTTGCTGGAGTAAGACCATAAGCCACCTGCAACCATGTGATCTCAAATAAGAAGATTGGACTTACTGAAAATGTAGCAGTGTTTCAGAGCCCTACAGAGAGACATTATCAGACCAAAGAAACACTCATTGCTTAACTCCTCCATCTTATTTTGACTAAAGCAGCCTTAACTTCAATATGCAAAATTTGAAATATACACCACATCTCAGCATCTGAAACTAAATGACCACTATACTGCATATAAAATGTTGCAACAGTTTCACATTGAACCTACTGATTTGCTGTTAAAATAAGGACTCATGGCCATCATAATTTATGCTTAGTATTGGCATGATGACCACTTATTTCAGTATAGCGGACAAAATTGGCTTATTTTATGCAGAGGTGGAAGAAGTACTCAAAATCTCAAGTGAACGTAAAAGTACTGTTACTTCAAGATCTTATTACCCAAGTAGAAGTGAAACTACTCAAGAAACTGTTACTTAAGTAAAAGTAGAAAGTACTGAGTGTAAAGTACCACTACAATAACTACTACTACCACTATTACTACTATTGCTGCTGCTACTACTACAATTACTACTTATTTTGCCATCAAGGTCAAAAACACATTCTAAAAATGTATTTTTTTAGTAGCATTAATACCATAAAAAATACAAGTGAAAGTAGATTTTAAAAGATGTACTCAGAAAGTACATATTCTTCTCAAATGCTGTCGCCATAATGATCCACCCTGAGGCTTGTCAGTGCATTCTCCATAGTAACACATTGTCATGTCAAAGGAAAAACTAAAACATAAAAGGATTTTCTTACTGCATCTGCCTTTGACTGATTCTGTATGTCGTAAGTTGTACACCTTTGTGAAATAATGAATTGTATTGAGCAGAGGCAGATGCTGGGTACACAATAGTGTTTTCAAGGGTTTCTAAACACAGAGCTCAAGTTAGAAAAATAAACAAGAAATGTGCCACTCACAACAAGCAACACCCATTTCTCTCCTTTATTCCTCACGTAGTTAAGCTGCAGGATTTTGGTCTGGCTCCCATAAGGTGGTTCTGTAATTACAGTAAACCGAAGGATGTATCTTTTCATTTGAATTTACAAGCAGAAGCAAAAGAGAGCAGGACAGGGGCCAATGAAAATATTTGTACTTTAGAGATTAAGAGATTCACTCATTTAACTTCTGCTTATTCCCATTAGGTGTCAGAGGTGGCTGGATCCTGGCTTAGCAACTATGGGCCTGAGGTGGTGTGCAACCACGCTGACCAACAGACATTCACTCACATTTATTAGTTCACTAGGGGCTATAATAGAGTGATCAATTCACATAACACACATTTTTTTGGAAGGTGAAAGAAAGAGATTGCCGGCACAGGAATCAAACCCACGATTTCCTTGCTAGGAGGACAACTACCGTATTTTCTGGACTATGAGTCCCTCCGAAGTATAAGTTACACTAGCCAAAAAAAGCATAACAAAGAAGAAAAAAAAAAAATGTAAGTCGCATTTTTTGGGGGAAATTTATTTTACAAAATCCGACACCAAGAACAGGCATTTCATCTTGAAAGGCAAGTTATAGTAATAATACAATAGAGAACAACAGGCTGAATAGGTGTGCGGTATGCTAACGTAACACATTGATGGTTATTCAGCTACATGAAGCATAAACAATGAAGTGAATAGGTGTCTCATATGTTAACGTAATATATTAACAGTTATTCACATAACTATAGCATAAAGAACATAAAATAACAAGTTCACTAAACTCACCATCTCACTCCTAATCTCACTCCTTCATCCTCGGTGACGCTTCTGAACAACTCCGCCAACTCCGCAGCTAGACAAAGCGCCGCTTCCTCCTCTGCGTGGCTGTCGTCAGACTCAACATCAGTTCCATTTCCAATTGTTTCGGTCTTTCTCAGTTGTCTTTTTAGCCTAACTTGTTACCGGTAATGTTTATATTTTAAATTGTCAGTGGTACAGGTGCAGCAGATACTGGTACACAAGCCTAGAGCGCCCTCTCACGGCTGTCAGTGTGAAAATAACAAATACGTGAAATATTTTAATATTGCACCTGAGTATACGTTGCACCCCTAACCAGACTATGAAAAAAAGTGCAACTTACCCCCAAATTCCACTGCAAGCATGCCGCGCACTGCGCTGCGCACTGCGCTTCAAATACACTTCCTTTCTAGTGAATGAGAGCGTTTCTACTGCCTTCGCCGCGGCTCTGGCGCAAGAGTGCACGGCGCTTCGCCGGAGATACGCCCCAGTTCTATTTTCCTGCACATGCTCCCCCCAGCTGCACAGAGCTCTGCGGCGCTGCCGTTACAAAACGCTTCCAGTGGGCGAAGGTAAGTGCCGTCGGCTGCTGGCGCTTCACGGCGCGGAGCTTCTGCTTGCAGTGGAATTTCGGGGTTATAGTCCGGAAAATATAGTAACTCCTCTGCAACTGTGCTCATGAAGATTAAGGGATTGTTCATGTTAAAATGATTCATCAAGTGATTCGAGGAATCTGATTTGTAAAAAGCTTCAATCAATCGGTCTTTGTCAGACGCGTGACCAAAACGCCCCGGCTGCCATATTGACAGTACAGTGAATGTAAACAATAGCCAACTCTGATGGACAGCGCGTGTATCCTACATTCTCAAGCTTTAGAGTTACAGTAAAGTGACTACAAGGCTAAGCATGCACTGTTAATCAGGTCAGTAGTCTCCTCTCCAATCCTGTTGCAAATAAACCATTCACACTCACTCTGTAGGCATGGTACTAATGTGTGTATAACTATGTGATCTTCAGATGTTGACACTTCCATAATAAGCCATTTACACAGTTCACGCTGTATTCTGTGGGCCATTACTAGGTAATGTAGCTCAACAGACTGACACTAAGGTTGCTAAAGTATCTTGCTGTAGCTTGTACAAACTAATAGCTTCCATCTTATGGCACAGCTGCATTAATCCAAGGTGTTTTGATTGTGTGAAGTATGTTATTAATATAACACAATGTTTTAATATATCTATAAATAGCCTACTCAAATCACAACAGTTTATTACAGAAGCCCATAATCAGTAGAGTTTATGAAACTTTTTTACCTACATATAACCCAGCATCACGAGATTAAAAGCACTGGAAAAATAGCATGTCAGAGTCCGACCTCGGTACACAGGGCACAAGTGTTGCAGTAAAAAGTAAATGAGAGCTTAGAGACTGATTGAGGGTGATTTTGAGCTTTCAGAACTGAGATCGTTGACTGTCTATGTCCCTTATAAGCTCAGGGAAAACACTTGCTTCCCAAAATGGCGATAATGGCCCATAATACACCCACGTGACATCACCTGGCATTAACGGATTAAATTATTATTTGACTCAAAGCTCCATTTAGTGTAAACGCACATTTTTTTTGTTTGTTTTGGCATTTGCAATGCATTCAGAATGTATAAAGGCACCTTTCAATGTTAAATAGACTTTACTGAGGGCAAAAAAATGTTCTTTAAAAAGCAGAAAATAATAATTTATTTATTTATTTGAGTTACGATGTTTTCCTTGTTTAAAAGAAGCAAGAGTATCTCTTATTTGATTATTCAAACAAAATAATTGATCAATTATTACCATTTGATCACTTTCGTGTTAATTCGGTTGTGTCTGTGAAATGTAAGCCAAGATTGAAGGCAAGCATAGTAAGCTCAACTAAATTTACTTCAAGCTATGTGGTTCACTGTGGCTTTTATTTTTATTTATTTACTTGCATATTGCTTGTGATATTGCAGAACAATAAAAAAGAAGAATAACCGGCTAGGTCAGCCATGTGTATACATTTGTGAAATATGGCTTTTTTTTTTTTTTAATCATCATCATCATAATTGGGGCAATTTGTGACACAAATACAAAGCAGTATATCAGGATTCATAACATACTGTAGAATACTCTCAAATTCTTCAGTGACCTTTTCACACCAGATAAAACAATCCCACATCAAGAGCATAACGTCTAACTCTGATTTTCCCAGGCACAGAAGAATTTTAAACAATGTTACTGTTGTCAAGAGCTACACTTGATCAAACACTTCCCTCACATCCTACTTGAGCTGTTTTTCACACCTAACATCACCTAGTATCAAACCAAATCTGAGTGTCTAGACCAAGGGTGTCCAAACTTTTTTTTCTTGAGGGCCACATACTGAAAAATATATGTGCAGGAGGGCCACTCAGTCGAGGCGTCATATTTTGCATCACCACAAAAGATGTCATGTTGTCTTGGTGCCACCAACCACTAATTTCCATTTTTTCTTTCTTAATGCCAGGTACATCTCACACAAATTAAGTTTTTTACCTGCGTTTCAAACCTTGCAGTAAACAGCGCTATCTGTGGCAATTTGGGCCAATTGTGAATGAAGTCTGAGGGCCAATAAAAAATTGTCTGCGGGCCGCATTTGGCCCCCGGGCCATAGTTTGGACACCCCTGGTCTAGACCCTAACCATGATGCTAGGTCAGCTCTCAACCTTTTTCAACCATTCTGAGCCTTTGCACCCTGCTCATTAATCCTGACACTGTTGGATGCTTAAGAGTAGCGTGTGGTCTTAAAAATGTTGAAATAAGGAAAGGAGGGCTGCTATGTTCCCTTAGCCTCAACACGACACAAACCTTCTTATAATCATTTTACTGATCGGAGGGGGGCTCGGCTAGCACAGTCATGGTCCGACTCTGGCAATATCACAATTCTAAGAAGATCGCTGCTTGAGCCTGCAGCTGTCGTAATGTTACATGCTGTTTTAAGTACCGCAGGTAAGACAAGAACATCTTGGCTAGTGGATGAATACTAAGCCAAAGAGGTATTCTTTTTCAACATCTGAGTGATTTTGACTTCCACACCGTGTTTTAACACAGTGGCCAGAGGCATATTAAAAACATTTTTCATGTGACCGCACATTCTTTTGAGTTTACAACCCTCTTAGTCAAAGAAATCATAGTCTATAGGAAACTGAATGTGGAGGGTTGAGACTCAAAGGAGGTGTAAGTGACATTTTGGGCGTAATGATGAGTCAAAATATCACCGAAATATAGCCAATCAATTTAGAGTTATTGAGCAAGAATGCATGCAATAAAGCCTATATATTTCATTATGGGATAAAAAAAAAAAATTGCATTTTTGTCAGTGAAAATGTTTACTTTTTATAAACTTTTTTTTTTAAGGAAAAGTCTGATAACACTTTCTTTTTTTGCATCTGTAAACTTAGCAGAATTTCATTTAATGCCTTTTTGATTTTGATGATGTGCTGATGTGCGCTACTCTCGGTGGAAACAGAAACCTACAGTGACCCAGGGAAAATATGCACATTTTAAACAGCCATGCCCAAATCAGCATGAGCCTGTATGTCCTTGCTAGAAAAGACAGTAGAAATAACCCCTTTGCCACTTTGCTGCCCCCTTCTTCAAAATCTGTTGTATTAGTGAAAAACATAACTAAACAACAAAAACAAGCAAAAAACAAAAAGGATTTCTAATTCAGCTGCACGAGGCATTCATTTTCCTCCAACTCTGTTAACGCTTTTGACTTGTGTTACCACAGTGGCCAGAGGCATATTAAAGATATTGAGTAAGCACTTTTGAAGATGTGAGTTCTCATAGCTGTCCCATTGGTGCCCTTCCAATAAGTCAGCCATGAAATGTGGGCAGGACAGGATGCCCGGCCACAGCAAAGACATAGCGCTATATTCATTAACTTGTCAGAGCAGGAGACAAATGAGCTCTCCTCCTCAAATTAATGGCATTAAAGAACATCTGCACTGACAATGGATGGCCCAATAAAGTTTGCACACAGCCATAACAATAACACCGCTGAGGACACATTGAGACCACTAAGCAGATTTTGTACTGATATCCCATGGTGCGTTGCTTCGTGCGTTGGTTGTCGTCCAATGAGATCCCTTAGGTTATCATGGCTGCTGATCTGACAGGCCTGACCTCTCTCTGCTGATTAAACATGGTGCCATTTCAAAGGTGCTTGCATTATTATTACAAGTCCACTGAACTGTACATCAACTATAACCATAATGGGCAGGAAGTAGCCAGAGAACCATGTTTCAAGATTTGCAACAAAATCATTTCAAAAAGAATGGTAGTACTTTAAATTGCAATTCTGCCATTAGTATAGAACTAGGTTACAACCAAAAATATTGTATATACTTATATCAGTGTTAGACAAAACATTAGACATACCATTTTTCTTTCACTAAATTCTAATAAAATTACAGTCCTCTTATTGAGGACAGTTATAGTCTATAGGAGACACTTGTGCACTTCACTCAGTGGTAAAGCCTACTATCCCAATCCCCAAAAAGATGGAAGAGTGTGTAAAATGTAAATAAAAACTGAATGCAGTGCTTTGTAAATCTCATAAAACCACATGTTATTCCCAAAAGAGTATAAACAGCATATCAGGTGTTAAATCTGAAATATTTTTGTGGAACATAAACACATTTTAAAATGTTGGGAAAGGCAATAAAAGGCTGGAAAAAAATTCCAAATAAGGTTTTATTTTTCATTATCTGGTAATGTCTCAGTTTCAACAGACAGTATACTGTTACTATATGTTGTTAATGTTCTATTAAAAGTGAAATGCTGTTTTGTGGGTTTTTCAAACTATTACATACTAAATACTCTTAAGTACCACAAGAAGAAGCCTGCGTACCACCAGCTGTACCCATACTATAGTTTGAGAACCAGTGGCCCACAGGAAACATTAGTTGTGTTGGAATAAATGCATAACAAATCTTGGTTAAAAATGACTGCGATAGTTTTTCCAAATGGCTAAAGCCTAAGATTAAATGGTTATATTGTTGCTAACAGCAAAACCTCGACTGCGATCATTAGTGCAAGTTTCTTCGAGGAGTCTTCAAATGCCACATCCCGTACTTAACCTTTCCTTCCTTGCTCAAAGTAGCAGGTGTCTTTGGAGACAGGTGCTAGCAAACACTCTATTGAGGATGTCACTGGCTTTAGCTTTGTTCTCTAAAACAAACTGATGGGCTGGAAACATTCGGCTTCAGGTAAAGAGCCACCGTATTGTTCCAAGTGCAATACATCACTTCCTCCGGCTGGTTACTGGTACAGACACCCACACATTGTTTGGTATCCTGCCTGTCTTGCTGGACAGAGCAACCACGGGGCCACTGTGTAAGAATATGCTTGTTTAGCAGAGCATGAGTTATAATGAGCTGTGGTATATCTTCATTTCAGTTTCTGTTTTGTTATAATAGAGGAACAATTACTGCCTTTTAGCCAAATGGACAGCCATCTGGAAATCCTCTGTTATCGTCTGTTGGCGATGAATGATGATTAGTTTAGATAACGTTAGATTTTTCCAATTTTCTCCCAATGCAGCTGATCACACTGAATTAGAAATGCTACAATTTCCACCATAGTTATGTTGTTGATTTGCGCCATTTATTCTAATACAAAAGATTTGGTAGGACTATTTTGTATCAGATTTGCATGGTTTTCCTGGTTCAATGTACAAATATAAATAAAACTTAATTTAGTTTAATGTAGAACCAATTATTATTACAATTATTTTTGTTTCAGTTTAGTTCAGGATTAAATCTGAAATGTAGACCAAGCTTAGTCTGGGGCATAATTTGGACTAGGTTTAGTCTTATTACAGATTATTCCTGGTTGTTCTGTGCTAGTTTAGACCTGTTATAGTCAGTCCTGGTTTATTTCCAGTTTAGTCCCTGTCTTGTCCTTATTTAGTTGTTCCCATTTTAGTTCGTTTCAGATGGTTCTTTGAAAGCCAAACATTTTCTGAGGTGGTACTTTGTCTGAGAAGTGTATAAATCACGGTTGTGGGCCAAAGTAGGGGTTGCATGAATTTATATGAATGCCCTGATTTTTGTACCAGTACTTTAGTGACAGACCTGTCGTTAATGAGATTTTAAAATTACATTTATAATAATGCATTTTAATTGGATTAATTTGAATTTAACTTTAATGTTTAAATTAACTGTTCAGCCCTAAATTCAAACAAAAGTCATCCACATCCCACAAATGAACCTGCTAAATGGACAGACTCCCTTTTACATTATTCAGATATATTAAAATATGATTAATTGAGGTACTAGCTTAGGGGTATTTTTAACTTGAAACTTGAAACAAAACGACCCATGGCACCACGACTCCCTGTCTTGTTTTGCACTCATTATGCCATCTGAGATGGGAGTATTATGTCTTGTAACAACAGATTCGGAGTTGACACCAAGAGGCTTAGGGGGCCTTTAGAAACTCCTGCTTAAGGCACACTGCTGGTTTGAGAGACTGAGGGCTGACTGACATGTGTGACTCCCCAGGCTAGTGTGTCGCCAAATGGATACAGACAGGAAAGATGGCATGACCCACTTCCGTAGGGTAACACAGCTTCCTATCTATGCTTCTATTGAAATCCCACAGGTAGGCTACTGTTTTCACTGTACATGCAAAATATACAGCAGCAGAGATGCTTGTTTCATCACTGGAAAGGACAAAGGTGGCATGGGATTATGTGAATGCTAGTAGTCATATGCTGTCCATTTTGGTCAGTCAATAGTATTTCAGTGTGCTACTGACCTTCCTAAGATGACATTCTAGTCAGTATCTGGCTTTGGTTAAATATAGCCAGATCTCTCTCTGGCATATCACTGCTCTCTTCATTGCTCTCTTGCCTGCTTAAATCTGAAATGTAAGGATCTTATTTTACCTTTAAGAGAACTATTACCGGGACAAATAGGTTCTTTTATCCCATGGAAGATTCATCGAGGTGCTGAGAGCAAAGAGCTGGAGATTATCAGAACAGTGGAGCAGTCCTGTGCACTTATCTCCCTACAGAAAGCCATTCTGAAACACTGGATGTAGCCATGCTTATCAGGCGCTATTAAAAATGCCATTATCCACTCAAACAAGTGTTACATACACAAATAAACCAATTAACTCTTGGCTTGTGCGCACGGGATAGTTTTTTGAAGAGGAACCCATTAGGAGGCTGGTTTGATCGCAAGCACTATACCTCTTCATATATTGTATCAAGAGGGGTTTACCGTGGTCAGTGAAAGGTCTCGTAGCTGTAGTAATCACAATAAATACTACTGCAAAGGGCTAAAATGGACATGTTCTGACAATGGAAAAGGCTGGAGTCAGTTACCCACTCACCTTTCACATGCTGCGGGACAGCGGTGCTCAAACATAGCGCGAAGGAAAGGAGTAGTGGTCCCATCCTCTCTGCGTGTCGCTCAACAACAACAAACCCGTGTGACAGCCTGATTTCCAAGGTTAAAGAGACGGGCTAAAAATCACGAAGCAAAAGACAAAAGTTCTCCCTCCTCCGTAGAGGCTGAACAATAATTCTCGCCGCTGTATACGTCCGGTAAAATTGAGTTAAATAAAGGTGAAGTCCTCTCCTGTGATGAAGTGTGCGCATTCAAATTGTGTTGCTTTCTTGTTAGGTCACAAAGAGGAACAAGTGGACCGTGCGCGGCAGGTCCCCACTCCTGGTATTGTCTGCTGCCTTCTTGTCTCCTACCGCAGTGGTGCGATGTAGTGGAGACAGAGACGTGCGCGCTCAGCTCCCGGACAATTAAAGGCAAGCGCGCGGATGGTCGGACTCCTCATCCGGCTGAGACCTTCAAAATAATGTACACGGATGAACAACTTCCGTGAATACTGCGAATTTTACACTGCTGTCCTTTCCCCCAAGTAAGATTGATTATGACCATGGCCGTGCGGACCATGGAGGTCACAGAGGTCCGGACCTCGGTATTTTTCTATTACTAGACTAAACCACATCTAAACCAGGCAAAATACAGGACTAAACAAGAACTAAATCAGGATTAAAAATACTTTAAACCAGGACGTATTTAGGAAAATAACAAGACTAAACCAGGTCTAAACAAGGCTACACCAGGATTTAACAGGGACCAAGCCAGAACTAAACAAGGACTAAACCAGTTTTAAACAAGGACCAAACCAGGACCAAACCATGACTAAACAAGGACTAGACCAAGACTATACAAGAACCAAACAAGGTCTAAACAAGGACTAAACCTGGACTAAACCAGGACCAAACCGGGGCTAAACAAGGACTAAGCAAGGACCAAACCAGGACTAAACAAGGACTAAACCAGGACTAAATGAGGTCTAAGCAAAGACTAAACTGGCCATCTACATGATAGACCTCCATATTTCTAAAATCCTGTGTATGGCCCTGATTATGACATTCACATAAAGTGTTTGACTAAATAAAATCTGCTGAATTCTGCCCATAGTCTATACCGAGGATTATAGGTAGGAGGCGTACTGGGCTTGCAAGAATGGGGCTCTTCATCTTATTCCACTGTTGACAGTGGCCAGGTAGTCATAGGGCTGTCCCAAAGACATACTCACACAGACAACCATTCCCTGGAGGTTATTTGGAGTCACTAATTCACCAAACACATGCATGTCTTTGAACGGCGTGAGGAAGCTGGCGTACCAGGAGAGAACTCACTCTGTCACAGTGCACTCCATATGACCCTTATAACAACTGTATTTAGGCTTGAAATAGGCTAAACATCAAAACAATACTTACTTTTAAGTCCAGACCCACCATTTAATAATCACCACTCCAAACAACCACATTAGTTGATCATTGGCTACAGCCTGGATTTGCATTTTTATTTTTCTCTCTTACCTTCCCTTGGAAAACAATTTCAAAAGCCTTTCAGTTAGACTTGAAATTGTATAATCAACCTATTCAGTCTCCCCTTAACCCATTTTTACACTCCCTATGGTTTCCTCTAAAGCCTGAAGAAATCAGGGTTACTTATGATAAAATAAGCTTTTTCAAGTGCTCTTTCTTTAAAAGCCTCTATGTTGTTGTGAAGCAGCAATTTAAATCCCTCTAGATTAAAGGGGGCATTTATGACAGGTATTCTCAATTATATTTAATACTACATCTAAAATACACCATTTCTGTTTGACAGAATACGGCACTACACTGTGACCAAAACACACTGTTTAACATAATATAAACCTGAAAACATATTACAGACCACTGCATTTCCAAACTAGATAAATTAGTTTTTCTGTCAAAGATAAATGATGTGTGATGAATTAGACTTGTGTTTCTTACCTACACCAATCAGGCACAACATTATCCTGCCTATTACTGGGGATCAACCCGCCTAATACAGTATGTAGCCCTATTCATAAAACAAAATGTGATGTACTGTGTATTTTGACAGTTTTCTGTCAGAATCAGCATTGGTTTCTTCAGCATGTTGAGCTACAGTAGCGTGTCTGGTGAGTCGGGCCGCACAGGCCAGCTTTCGCTCTCCACGTTCATCACCTTTCACCAGTTCTGGTAAATACTGCCCCGTGCACAATTTGGCTGTCATAGTGGTAAAAAGGCAGGTGGTCATAATATTATGCCTGATCAGTCTTCAAAGTGATTCTAAAATGTGTTTTACTCTGTTTATTATATGATGTTTTTGCCAAATAGACTGTTACCAGTATGTGTATGTGTGGATATGTGGATTAGGAGAGTCCTACAATGGAGAAAGGAATTAAAGAATCAGAAAATGTCACTTGCAACTACTCCAGAGCACAGTGACCTTGAGGTGTTCCAGGAAGCAGCAGGAGTCTTTCAGTGATAAACGTAACAAAATACCACTGATTATTTGAATTTGCAGGAATTTCAAGCCACATTCACAGCCTGTTCTCTTTTATCCATTTACCACTGAACCAAAGCAAATCATCTTAATGTATTGCATAGCATTCCTTTACCCTTTATTGGTTACACTAGTCAACAATAGAAATATCAGAAAATTAGCCAGCACCACTACACTAAACTGGAGGTCGCTTTACTTTTTCCCTGCAATGACTGTCAGCCCACACACAGTCAGCAGTTTCTGTACAGCTCAATCCAATCCTCAGGTATAATCTCCAACTGTCCATCTTCCAATGCCACTGCTCTCTCCACTTTTGCTCTTGTCCTCTGTTGGTTTGACATGTTGAGAGGCACAGCTCAGAATGGTGAATTTATTCATTCATCTTGTGTTTATTCCTGTCAAGAGTTGCTGGTACTGGAGCCTATCCCAGTAACTTTGAGCCTTAGGCGGGGTACACCCTGGACAGGGGCCAGTTAGCCACAGAGCTGACACACAAATACACACAGGCAGACATTTCATTTTGTTTATTTAGGCAAATATCCCAACAAAAAAGTGTCCCTCGCAAAATATTACCCAAAAGGAGTAGGATGTAGTACCAACTTATAGACGCCTACCCCCTTTACTGTATACCAACACTAATTTTACATATAATAATCACAACAGCATATGTACATATGTGCATGTCTTCCCAAAGATAAACATACACCCATGCATACAAGACACGTGCATGCGTGCATGCGCACAGCAACAACCCAAATCAATACACTCAAGATTGTCTTCTTACAAAAATACACATGCATGCATACACACATGCATGCACGCACACAAGAAAAACCCTAGTCAATACAAAAAATTTTTCCCAGACGATAGACATGAATGCACATACTCATGCATTACAATATGCATACATTCATTCTCTATGGGTTAATTTAGAGTCACTAATTCACATGTGATGAGAGGAAGCCAGAGTACCTGGGAGGTCCCACGGTAGCATGGGGAGGACATGCAGACTTCACCCAGAGAGTTTGTGTGTCAGTTCGAACCCACTAGCTCCTTGCTGTGAGGTGAGAGCACTAACCACTTGGCCACTGTACCCCTCTAGACCAGTGAATTGTATTCACAAAACATCCATCATCATTTGGACTATGAGTACATATTTGTGATGAGCAATGAGCTGGAAACCAGTGACCTCCTCATTGTTGACTTATTTAGTGGTGCACAGTGGCAGAGTGGTTAGTGTTCCATGGCCAGTCATTTGCAATCTCTCTGAGTGAAATTTGGATGTCCTCCTCACCAATACTTTAATTTGCAGTACCTCTATCTATCCTGACAAAATCCAAATCTTAGCCAGGGAGGAGAAGGAGTGAAAGAAGCCACCTTTGTCAAATTAGAGCAACCTTCTTTAAAAACAGGAGGTGGACTGAGAGCTAACCTTTCATCTATCTACAATAGAGTTTTAAAACCTTGAAACAAATTACAACCAGGTGACTAGACATGCATTTATAGGAAAACTGGTGAATCTAAATTGCTTATGGAGAATCTCAGACTAAATAGTTGACTGTCTGTATAGGCCAGCCCTGTGACTAAATGGCCATCAGCCAGTGCCTTAGACCCAAAGTAGCTGGGATATGGTCCAGCTACCTGCAACCCTGTAATGAAAATATGCTGTCTTGTTTTATGCAAAGTCCTGAAGAAATGAAGAAACTTAAAGAAACTATAAGGCTTCAAAGATTAGATCCCTCTTATTGAACCTGCCATAAAGGGTCAAACACCTTTAGGATTGGTGAATAATCTCAAACAGAAACCTAAAGAATGTATGAACTCAGCATGTAGTATTGGCATGAGACTTTATTATGTCTCCTGCTTTCAGCATGTCCATAACCACAGTTTTAATGAGGTTAACCTCTGTAAAACACTGGATCAGGGTATAACCGCCAGTTCTTCCTATAACTGCTCTGTTCCCATCCGTATGCACTCTCTTGGCTCCTCACAGAACTTGTTTTACACCCTCTCTCTCTCTTTCTCTCATCTTCCATGTCTGCAGGTTCTCTCTCCCAATCACACTGCCTGAGTCATGTTCAAGGCCTGTGTCTTTCACCACAAAAGGCAGCCTAACAAAAGCCTAAAGGCGGACTGAGAGAGAGAGGGGGAATGGCGGCTGTGATGGTGGTGGTGAGATAGTAAAAGAGATGGATGAAGAAAGTGGGAGAGACGAAGAGCGCGAGGGGGCGAATGAGACAGCGAGGAAGGCAGGCAACACTAAATTAGATGCTCTCGGAGAAGAGACAGTGAATTAATTCCAAAGAGAATATTGCATTGTGTCTTCTTCTTGCCTTGCTCTCTCAGCATTGGGACAGAGCACAGAGGCTGTTGTGTTCTCCCAGCAGACTCCTCTGCTTCTCTCTCTATTCTCCTGCTCCAGTCCCAGGACGATGGTACCACTGCCGACATCTCATGTTTTGCTCATCCTTTACTGATTATTTTACTACTTTTCCTTTCTGATGTTGCTGCATCAAATAATCCTGCCTCCTAGTAATTTGAATATTAACCTGGAATAGGTTTTACACCGGATGCCCTTCCTGATGCTACTCTCTATTTATCCAGGCCTGGGACTGACACAACAAATACACTGGCTTGTGAACCATTGTGGCTGGATTTCTCTGCAACTCTACTGACTGAGAATATTACAAATGCAGTGAAAATAAGATATAAGAATGAACGGTTGCAATCGTCAATATAAAATTGCTCATAGTGTAACACCTCAAAATGTAATGTCTGTGATGTTATTGCCTTCACATCCACAAAAAATTTCATTGATTTTTTTTTTTTTTATAAAGTTTCCCATGGGAATGAATCATGATGGGAACATTTTCCATAACTCACCCCCTTCGTCTGACCATAATAACTGATCTGCCACTGAGCACCCCAGCCCATCTGTTTCCACTATGTGCACGTCCAAAGCAACAATCTGGTGGTTGCCTGGCCTAAGCCCCCCATATCCACAGACCACAGTTCTATGACTTGAAAACATTACATTTTGGCCGGCTTTGTTTGTCAGTCATTTTCAGTTTCCGTTCCAGTATAATGAGTTAGCGCTGAATGCATACACATTTTCAATATGAATTCTTTCTCTTTTTTAATATTTATTTTTTTGGGATGTTCTGCCTTTATTTTATTGAGACTTAAAACAAAAACTCTTTCCACCTAGAAGTAAAGTGGGCTAGCAGACTTGTGGATAAGCCCCAACTCAGCCTGTTAGAGCTTTATTTCATGCAGCTTCAGTGTAAGGTCAGCTCCACTCTTCTGGATTGCACACATCCATTGCATAGTGAATTCCAGTTTCATCCCTTTGGCCGATGTTATGTGCTCCCCAAGGGGAAAACCAAGCGTTACAGGGACAGTTTTGTACCTGCAGCGATTGCACTGCTGAACAGAAGTGGTGTGGGGAAAGGACCTCATGTCCCTCACCTTTGAGTAATTTAGGCTCCTGTAGAAAGAGGAGGAGCTGATAGCATTTTTTTTTTAGGCTGTAGTAGGTCATTTGCTGTGTGTTTGAGTGCCTGCTTTAGACTGTATGTGTTAGTAATGTTGCTTTTTTGCAGCTGTAATTCCTTCTGCAAATAAATTTATCCACTGGTACTAATAAAAAACCCAGGAATTTTGAACCTTGAAACAGTAAACAGACTGGAAATCAGGGAACAATGGAGGAATTATCTAAGCATTGGATCCCAAGCCCAGAAT
This sequence comes from Bostrychus sinensis, assembly GCA_020698575.1. Taxonomy (NCBI): domain Eukaryota; kingdom Metazoa; phylum Chordata; class Actinopteri; order Gobiiformes; family Eleotridae; genus Bostrychus; species Bostrychus sinensis. Next base: position 21,392,379 of record CM036249.1, on the reverse strand, counting down.
CATATCCAGATTCCCAGAATGCCAATGTGCCTGCTTATCTTGAAGTAGTTTGATCCAATGGAGCATATTCATGGTAACTACATGGTAAAAGCAAAATAGAATATTCATTGTCTAACCTAAAACAAGCCCATTAACTGCCAGTACTGCCACATCACTGTTCTCCAGAAACACTTAGAAACTTTAACTTGACTAATTAATATTTCATATGGTCTTCCTGTGAATCATTGGTGCTGTTGTTTGTACCTTCTTCACCTGTCAGTTAAGATAAAAGCAAAAGACATGGCAACTGAGCTTGTCCTTGTCGTATGACACATTAATGGGTTTTGTTAACTTCCTAAAAATCTTGTGTACAAATTAATTAAACTAACCTTCTTGCACATAATTACAGATGATGTTCTCCATCTTCTAACATTTATGAGTCATTGTGCACAAAAACACCGATGCAAAAAGCTTTCACTAAGGTTGTAAACATTCTGACTAAAGTTTTGATTTTATATTTAATAATTCATCTTATTCTGCTTTTCCCCATTGGGGGTCATGGATGGTTGGAGCCTATCCCGGCAACTATAGGCCTGAGGCAGGGTACGTTCCGGTCAATGCCCAGTAAGTTGCAGAGCTGACAGTTATACACAGACAGAGAGACAAAGATTCACTCTTACATTCATTCACCAAGAACTCCTCACTCCTGCTGAGAAGCAGAAGGGATAACCACTCTGCCATTGGGCACCCCTCTGACTTTACATACTTTATTAAATGCTTTGACCTCCTCAGAGTTATAGAAGAAGTTATAGAAGACTAAATAATGTAGATCCTCCAGGCTTTAGAGCCTGTCAGCAATGTCATATGGCTTAGAAGGACTGTTCTTGTGAATAGATCAATATGGTGTCGGTCTGTTTGACAGCAGGTTTTCCAATATACCAGTGTGAATTATGAAGGGGTCCACCAACATCCTGATTACTAATTGTAAGAGCCCCATTCCTCCTCCTGCTCACTATTAGAAATGGAACCAACACAGTATGCCAAATTCCCCAAGTAAAAGGATAATTAAAAGGCTTAAATTGCACTTGAATTAATAGTAACAACTTCACTTTATTTGTGTTAGTGTGATTGAAGTATCCATGTTCATTTAAAATTAGAGTTTACACAATAGTACAACGCCTCATACGGCATGAAAACAAGGGTACAATGTTGGTTACTCAATGTCTGACATTATTAAGAACTAGCATTGACGATGGAGAATGGTTTATCCGTTGGCGGTTACGGTTGTGTTGACCTTGGCTAATCTCAGTCTTGATTCAAAATCAAATCAATTTTAAACACAAACATTGAAAAAAATACAGCAGTTCAAGAGAGAATTGTGTTAAATATAATTGACACAACAAGACTGAGGGACATGAACCTCAATGTGAAAGGAAAGTCTATTATATTTCCAATCCATTAAATTGAACCACAAGGGGCACAAGCCAATGTAATTTTTGGCCAGCCCTGGATAAATGGATTGGGTTATATTATATCAGGATGAGCATCCGGTGTAAAACTTATATGCCAAATCAATTTGTAAAACACTACACCCTTGGAGGCAGATGATTTGCTGTGGTGACCCCTGAAGAGAAAAGTCAACAGGAAAGAAGTATTATTCCTATTGAATAGTGGTTTAGAATAATATATAAAAGGTTTAATACATTCTTCGTACAACTGCCAACAGTTTGGCATTGGATGAGTAATTTAAAAATCCACTTATTTTGTGGTAGCTACTTTTGGTTCAGAATCTGGTGGAAAATTGTCCAAAAGCCAAAAAGCGTGCCAAGGAAATGAAATGTTGAGAGTGGATTAAGAGGAAGTGGTTGAGTGGAATACTGAGTCAAAGGCTGACTAAATGTTTGTGTTTTCCACGCAGGGTCTGGTCGTCAGTGAGATGAGGAGACGCTGCCGTGGCTCTGTGGGTGGATGAGCAGATGAAAGCCACAGATAACAGGTGACACTTTACATCAAGATGCCATTTATACACAGTAAACAACCTACATCCATGCAGCAGTGTGGTGGCTTATTTACACACTTGCATTATGAAATAACTGATGGAAAGGAGGCATGACAAAAAGTGTCACTTATTAAATTATGTAACTGCTGTGTCGTATTGAGGACTTTGGTATTTAGTCATAACAGCAGAGCAATTACAAAACTACTTTAACTTAACACAGTGCTTCAGCAAATATTACATTAAATATATTTTTACTTTTATTCAAGTACTTTTTTGAGTAATCAGCCCAGTAGGTGAAAACCCAGTGTACTTTTTTAAGGCAGTCCCAAGCCCAAATAAATGGTGAAGATTTGGACAGGAAGGGCATTTGTTGTAAAACGTATTGCAAATTAAATACGAAAATCACTGTATGCTAGGAGGAAAATGTTAGGAAGGAAAGCAGTTATGTGAGTAATACTATTTTGAATTAACAGTACTCTTACATAAATGCAAATTTTGAGGACTTTCAGCTATCATAAAAAGTCCTTAGATATGATGCACCGGGCTCACCAGATGCTCCAGATGGACCAAACATGGATATAAGTTATATTTGATATGGTGCAAATTCAAAAATGTCACAGCTGATTTATACTATTATTTTCTAAATAAACAAAACAACTGTATTTACTTCTTGTAAACTCCCATGCTACTCCAGCTATTAGGATAGTAACAACAACAAAGAGACAAGCATCTAACGCATTAAGGCTCCATCTAATTGGCCAGATATATTGATTGGAAAAGGTTGAATGCCACCAATGACACATAGAATACCTTATGTTAAATTACTACAGTAAAAACAGCCTTTTGCTTTTCCCAATGAGAAGATGATAAACAGATGATATATTGTGCAGCTCTGTTGTGCATCTCTATTAGATCTATGGCATTAATTGAAAGAGTAAAACAAACATGACTCAGAAAGACGACTGGCAAAGAACAATTCAAGGTTATGTCCTCTTTTTACGTGCAGCTCAAACTAAAAATCTCATTTATAATGAAAACAAGGATCCGGTTGTGTTTGACAATCTCTGCCCTTGTATCAGTAAGCTACAGAGACAATCCTTTAACTGCTATTGATAGAGCACTGTGCCCCAGAGAGCAGAATCTCTACTGTGTGTAATCAGGCAGACCACAACTGATTTTACATTCAATTTTGTTCAAAAACTACAGTTTTACTTTACACCAGTAGCTTTGGTAAAAGAGAGTAAAAAGGAAGTTACAGATTACTCCCAGCTTAGCCATTGACCGCCTTGGGTAAAACTATTAAGTGATCAATAAGTTAAGCAGAGCTAGGATGACCACTGACACGACGGTGTCCCCAGGTTGTGATCAATATATTGATAAGTCTGGCGGATACTGTCCTCCATGTCTCTATGGACACAAGCCTACGTGCACTGTAAAACCCAATAGTGAAACTCCAACAACAACAAAAAGTTATTCTTACTTTTGCTAGAAGCAGTTAGTATCACCATTGCTTCAAATGTCTAAGGTGAGACACTACAGGTAAATAGGGTAAAAATTTGACAACAAATATTGTGAAACTTTTTACAGATAGATTACAAGCATAAAAATAATATACATTGCAACTTTTACTTATTTAATGTTTAAATTTGCACATGTGGTGTTATCTAATCGTGGATGGAGCCAGGTTTAAATTTTTAGGTTCATTTTGCAGTATAGCAAAAATGTCTCTATGTCCCAGTGTCCAAATGTTCCTATAATGTTATCATGTTCACAGAATAATCCAGCTACTGGTGGGTCAAATGTGTCATAAGTCATAAATAATACATAAAAAAGGAAAAGTAAATTAACCTTATCAAAATTTTACAAAAACTAATAGAATAATTCTAATGATTTAGCAATTTATCTGAGTTGAATAAAATTGTTGGGCTTTACAGTGTGGTGTAATAGACCCTTTTAGTGTTTGTAAACAGAGCTTCTGCATTCAAAAGATTGGTGCCACAAGTGAAGCAGACCACAATCCATTTTTTTATGGAGGAATTAGCATTAGCCACAAAATATTTCAAATTATTATTAATCAGGACTGTTTTGGCATTTAAAACCTATTCACTACTTGCCCATTCAAAAAACCTTAGCAAGTGACTCAACTTTTTATTTAATGCATCCATAGCATCTAGACTTACAGTTGCATGTTTTCCTCATGACTGTAGGTTTCCTCTGTGTGCTCTGGTTTCCTCTACCATCACATGTACAATAGGTCCCCCATGCAAAAGAGAATCAGTGGCACTTTCCTGGTTAAATAAAGGCAAAATAATGGATGGATGCTTTTTATTTCAAAGAACATTTTAACAAATACACAACCATTCTAGAAATTTCTTATTTTTGTTCTAAGATTGCTCTCTGAACCACATGCAACTTCTCTAAATACATAAAAAAAAAAGTCTGAGACCCAGCCATGTGTTTAACAGCAATGTTTACCCTGCTGGAATATGCAGAGAATTCAGAGGTTATGCCTGGAATTATTTTGTGTCAAAAAGCAACAAATAACAGCAGGCCTTTCCATTTCCTCATCCCTTGCTAAGCAGCACACTTGACATTTTTCTATTCTAACACGAGAGCGTCTTTCAGCAGACTAAGCCTCCTAAAGTTTATTTTTGCCGCTGTGAGAATGAGAGAGGACCGTAGGGTAATAATTAGTCCACTGCTGGTGAAAACATAGGCGGCAGAAGGGAAATCCCTCTTCGATAAGAAGATTTGGAAAATGTCACTAAACAAGGGCAATCCAGAGTCAAACATACAAGAAGCCGTCCTCATGCACACTGATGAAATTTATAATGTTATCAAACACGTATGGTCTACTGTTTCAACCATTTACACTAGAGATGACCTTCAAATCCCCATGCTCAGAACATGTCTATGATATCTTTTCATGCAGACATTTACCACCACCACCGGATTTACCACAAGGATTCAGAATTAATCTCTGCATTCCTGCCCTGAATGATGATTTCATGAGGCCACACAAATTAACTAGTGTGAAACAGAGCCAGTCCACCAGTAAGGCAGAAGCAGGTAGAGAGGTCCCTCGGTCCTCTCAGCCAACTCCAACATATACAGGTTGCCATAGAAACCAGCCACCTCAGGGGGCGTGTACACAAACAAACTCGGACGCACTTTTGTTTTACATCCTTGCAGGTAATTACTCTGCTGTCTTCTCCATATGGCTGGTATTGATGCTCATTTACAAGTCAGATTGAAGAATTTCTACTGCAAATGCTTGTACACGGCTTTGTGCATTGTTAGAGCTTCAAATGTCTGTTTTTTTAATGCAGGTATAACAAGATACTAAATTTGATTTCTTGTTCTTAAAATGTCTTATAGGAATTCATACAACATTGCATATTATGGTACAAGAGCAAGCTAGCACTTAAAAATATTGCTATCACTCAGAAATGCATTAGCCAGGGGTACTTTGACAATCAAAAAGCATTTTTTTCCTTCTTATTTTACATCAAGGAACCATCCAAAAGGCTACAAATAATGTGATTGATGAAACAGGCTGTTTATGTCAGAAAATTGTGTTGTATTGATTTGTAAATAGTTTAATGGCAAAAACATCAAATATTATCGTCAAGTGAGGAGTTTTAGTCTCAATGTGGATCCAAAAATCCTAGTCATGCTCTGTGCCAGGCCCAAGCATAGATAAATGAAGAGGGTCACACATGCAGATCAGATTATTCACTGTTGTGACCCCAGAAAGAAAGAGGCATTTTTATTACAGGCCAAATCTGTTCATTTATTGAGTGTATGTCAAAAATGCACGCCCTTTCAGTTTGGTGCATGTGAACTATACCATTTGTTCTCAAATAAAATATAACATCTAACATTTAAATTTCTCAGATCACAGTTCAATATTGGCCTTGAAATAAGAAACTTGAAAGCAATCTGTGAGGATAAAAATATGCATATCTGTTATTTATAATTATATATAGAAATATAATAATTCTATTCTGTAACAAACTGTTTTGAGTGAAAACTTTAATCACTTACTTTACAAATAGTGTTTGTACTTTGATTTAAGACCCTGCAGATTTTGGAAACGCTGCCAATGCCTTTACACAGTTTACTGTAAAAATTATTTTGCTGATATACCTCATTCTTATTCATTTACATAGATTAGTTATTAGCTTGTTGTTCTACACAGTCAAATTAACAACAGCTGTTTCCACAGTACTTCCAAGACTAAAGATTCCTATAACTATAAACTCAGAATTGGCTTATGTCTAAAAATGTAGACTATAATGTAGTAATACTGACACACGCATTCCTATGCATTGTTTTTTGTTTTTTTTGTTTTTTTGCAGGCATGTTTTGGAAGAAAGGTTGACCTCATTAATCACATGTCGAGCTGAAAAACAATCTGAATGAACAATAGCAGAGCACGCGGAGTACTCAAAGATGCCCGAGTGTTTGCAGAGGCACTGTGGAGAATCCAATACAATAAGAAGCACTGACTTGAGACTCTACACAGTTTGAACGCACAAGAACAAATATGCAGGCCGACAAGTTAACAACGCTGGTGAATAACACCAGACTGCAGGGAGGGAGGGAGCTTCCCAAATGTTTTCTGTTCTGTTGAAGCAGTTGCAGCTGTTTTCCACTCAAGTGTGAATCCACTTACTGTTGGGAATTTACAAGGTTCTGGGGCTGGCTTTTGATGCGTGTTCAAATTTGTGTGTGCGACTATAGATAAAGATACAAAAATGGAAAATGATGACAGGAAAAATAACATCAACATAGACTAGAACATGGAAGTGGAAAGTAACTAGATACTTCTACTCCAGTCTTTTCTCCTGTGTACATTTTCCAAAACTAAATTTTACTTAAATTTAGAACTAGTAAAAGTAAATAAAAAATAAAATAAAGTATTTTTAACTTCAGCACCTTGGTCATAGTAGTAGTAATAGTATAATAGTATAATAACAAAAGCAGTTGTAGTAGAAGTTGTACTAACAGTAGAAGCAGTAGTTGAGTTTTTACCTCTGAGTAGTGTTGATACTACTCAGTAGTATCAGTAGTAGTAGTAGTGTAGTAGTAGTACGATACTAAAATTTCAACTTAATTCTGATACTAAAAAAATCCCTCGATACCGATTTCGATACCACGGTGACAAAAATGACCACTTTTCATTGAATGTTTGAGGTAATACATGGGCTCTAACCGTGTCCTTTTACCATCACCATATTATTCAAACTATATTTTGTATAGAATAATATTATTAGGCTATTACTATATATGTAGCATATTTGTAAATTTTTTTAAACTTATATTTTTTATGCAAAGTGGTTTATCCTCCAACACTCTGATACCTCTGTAGTCCACAGCTATGTAGCTACATGATGGTCTTTTATTCAACACAATGCTAAATAATACAGTCATTAATCATTAGTTTGTATATGTGATCCAAAATTACTTCAGATTATGATAAATGATACCTCAAAGGTAAAGTTTAATTACAGTTTACTTGTTTCCATTTTCTATAAATGGTAGTAGGTTATTAGGCTGCAGTAGCCATGGTTCATATTTATATTGTGGCCACAGTCATTGACAGTGATATACGGTGGCCCAGAGAGCTCAACGTATTACAAAAGCCGAAACACACTTTACAAAAAGAAACTGACACATGGCATTAAAACAACATTCACCTGCACCGGAAATACCCACACGACATTACAACAACAATTTTTCTGCACCGGAACATGTAGCACCAGAAGCTCTGCAGCCGGAAGCCGCTCATTTTCAGCTTTGTACTTACTTTAAAATATGTCAATACGGGCTATACATTCACTGAGCTGGCTCGCGTGATTATGCCGTCCTCCAAAACAAAACAGTCGCGCCATGAGTCGCGCTGAAAATGAGCAGATTGGGGCTGCAGAGTGCTACATGTTCGTTGAGCTCTCTGGGCCACCGTAGTGATGGGTCAGACAGAGTCAGGACCGCAGTGGTCCTTTAAATATGGCCGCTTTGCTAACACTAACAGCTCTCTCCTTGCTCCACTGGTAACAAGACATTTGTAGTTACATTTAAGCTGTTTTAAGGCCTCGATACACCAAGGCGACTCCCAGACTGCCGCCGAAAAGACGGAGCGACAGCTCGTCTCTTCTCGTCTCCTCTTGTTCCCTCCCGTTTCCTCACGTGGGATGACCTTTTTCCCTCTTCATACACAGAAGCGACATGCGACAGCGCGTGATGTAATTAGCCCCCCAAAGCACCAGATGGCGCTAGCCAGTAAACAAAGATAAATGGAAGTGACACAATGTTTACGGCCTACATATGCATCTAGCGCGCCTTGGTCTGCCACTGTTCTCAGCTTGTTTGAACATTTGAGAAGCGTGATAATGGCTGGTTTGGACATTGTTTTGTGTGGATTAGGTGCCACTGCTCTGTTACTTGAAGAAGAAGAAGAAAGCGTTCCCCGTTCCCCGAACAGTTCCGCGTGTTGGAGGATCTTCTTACGCCAATTATATGGCATCGAAACACAAATTACCGGGACTGTATTTCAGTGGGAGAACGGCTGATGGTCACACTGCGTTTCCTCGCTACAGGTAAGATAATTTTCGTGACATGTATGGTGACAGTTTTTGTTGTGGTTTTCACCTCTCGTCACTCCGTCACTTCCGCTAAAATTCCCGTGAGCTGATTGGCGCGGCAGCTGTAACGCTAGGCCTATCAGAGCGCTTCGTGCCAAAGACTAAAGACGCCAATTCAACATGGCCAATCGGCAGGAAACTAGTCAGACGGCCTCCGTCCTGGAGCGATGGGGGCAGACGGCGCATACATATCAAAAGGACGGAAATGAGCGATGTGGAAGAACCGTTAAGACGGCTTCAGATGGGCGATCGCCGGCTTGGTGTATGGAGGCCTTTATATCTGTTTGGAATGATGCCGCTGAGCAGTGACTCCCAGATCGGAGCGGCACTCGAGGTCTTTGCGCAGCGGTGACAGAGGCAAGCGAGTGAACACCCTTTAGTAAAATGTATGTAAAGAGCTGTTTTTATGGAGGAAAGTTTTATGCTGCGTTGACTGAGCCTGTTCTCCTCCTGTACTCATTCACTGGAGGGGAGGGGCTGAGCCTTGTGTTTCTGCAGCGCAGGTAAACAAGGGTTAGGATGATTCCAAGGGCCCGTGGCTGACAGGAGGGCCCAGGAAAAATTCTTGCATATAGGCCTGTTTGTTGTATAAATTTTTTTTGATTTTATGTTTTGCTGTATTATTTACAATGCCGGGGCCGTGAATATGATTATTATTATTTAATAAAGTCGATTCAAAATAAACCAACAAAGTCCTTCAATTTTCTAAGAGCCCCCTCCGCAAATTGTTCAGTCCGCTTCCTAACCAGACCCGGAACGACAAGAATAGTTGCTGCTTCTGTTTGTGACGCAGCTGACCTCAGTATTGTCAGCATGTCCCACTTCCAACATAAGTCCGGCTGTAAAAAACGAAAGGCGAAAAGGGAAAGAGAAGAAAGGGAAATGCAAGGGCAGCAGTATGTCACCCAGTTTTTTTTTTCCAAAAGAAAGGTCTGTATTAACTAGGGATGGGCATGGAAACCCGGTTCTACCCGAGAACCGGTTCAAATTTTTCCAATCCATCGGAATTGTCTGCCTCTGCCTTTAACGATCCCTCTTATCGATGCTGCTTTGGGCAGCTGTGTTTGTGTGAGCAGGTTTTGCTCCGAGACCTGCCCCGCTCCCGAAGTGTAAACTGAAGGTAACAGATGTGCCTCCAAGGGCAGATAGTCTAACACAAACAATATTAACAATAAATGCAAAAATAGAAAAAGGAGACTCCAGTAGGCGTAAGGATAACCAAAATAAAAATAATACAATTCTTATACAGTCACAAAAACCATCACAAGTGACCCTAGTGTCTCAGTTAAACAAACTCACAAGTCACTCACTACAGTTAAACAGGCTAGAGTGCCGAACCGAGAGACACAGCATAGTAAGAGGCGAGCTGTTCACAGAGTCCCAGCCGCACGGCCGGCTGGTGGGCGTTCCTTTTATCGGGAGCAGCCTTGGCAGTTGGAAAGTCCGGATTGGTGCAGGGTTGGGGTGCCGGACCAATCAGTGGCGCCGCTAGCAGGAGCCAACCAGGATCAGGTAGAAAGGCTGGTCCACCAACCAGAACCAGGAACCCAAGCAGCAGCAGTTGCATACAAAATAAGACCGGTTAATGGGACATGTGGGGAGCACGGGTAGGCGGGCCCAGGCCAAGCGCCGTAACACCCTCCCCCTCAAGATACAAATCGCTATGATTGTATCATATAAAATACAATAAGGAAGTAACTAAACTAAAATGTAGCCATACTTACACTCTGGACAAGGCATCAGCAATTACGTTTTCTGACCCTTTTTTGTGGCGAATCTCCAAATTAAAGTCTTGCACCATCAGCGCCCACCGCATGAGTCGTTGGTTGTGGTTATACATGCGTGACAAGAAAACAAGCGGGTTATGATCGGTAAAAACAACCACAGGCAGAGAGCTGAACCCAAGGTACACTTCGAAGTGCTGGAGAGGAAGCAACAGTGTCAATGTCTCTTTCTCTATGGTGGAATAGTGGAGTTGGTGTTTGTTAAATTTACGCGAAAAGTAGCTTATTGGATGATCTACTCCCTGGTCATCCTCCTGCATCAGGACCGCACCAGCTTCGACAGCACTGGCATCAACCTCCAACTTATAGGGTTTAGAGGAGTCAGGAGCACTGAGTACAGGGGCATGACACAGGAGTGTTTTAACGCTGTCAAATGCGTGTTGACACTCAGGGGTCCACTTGAACTCCATTTTGGGACTTAACAAGTTTGTTAATGGCAAGACAACAGAGGAGAAGTTTCGGCAGAAACTGTGGTAGTAGCCCGTCATGCCGAGGAAACGGCGCAGCGCGCGCCGAGTGGAAGGCGGAGGATACGCGGCTATAGCGGTGACTTTAGCTTCGATGGGGCGCACCTGGCCCTGGCCTACCACACGGCCTAAGTATGTAACGCTGCCCTCCCCAAATTCACATTTGGCCAGGTTAAGGGTGAGAGAGGCATTGGCTAAGCGAATGAAAACTTGTTTGAGCGTGTTTTGAGCGTATTTGCCAAAGTTGTAATAGTAGGAGTAGTAGCTGTGATAGTACTAATAGTTTTACTAGTAGTGGCAGTAGCACTAAGTAAAAAGTATTGAGAATTGTTGCTATACTTTTACTCAAGTAATTATTATTAGTAATATTATTATTAGTAATTATTAGTACTTTTACCTCAACCTAAGTAACTTTATTTTCAAGTAAAAATACTTTTACTTATGCCAATGTGGGTAGAAATAGTATTAGTGGTAATAATAGTAGCTGTGGTAGTACTAACAGTATTACTAGTAGTAAAAAAGTAAAAAAGCATTACACTACTTGAGTAATTTTTAAGTGACAGTACTTCTTTGTGAGTTCATCCACCGCTGAAGACACTCATCTAAAACAAAGTGCTGCAAATTAAACATTGGTTGCATAATCCCTGAGTCATTAAACACTCCATTTACTGCCAAAGAAGAAGGTGAGCTGTGATTTTATGTGTTAAAGTAAACGTGATGTGGCATAATTGGGAGACAAAATTCAGAAAGTGTTAATGGGCTGAAAGCTGATTTACAACAGTTAGGACTGAGAGAGATTACACACGAGTTAATCCTCTTTGATTAAAATACAGCCCATACTTACAGAAACCTTGCTAATGTTACATAGCCACATAGTGAGTACAGTACTGAAGTAGAAGAACTGCTACTAGCACTGCTGCTTTTACAACTCCTACTGATGTTACTTCTTCTTGTGCCACTGGCTCAAACCAGGACTTTCTGGTTGTGAGGTTAGTGTTCTACCCACTTTGTTACTGAAAATCTTCTATCTTTCTAAAATGTACTCCAGTTTAAATATGTAGTTACTGTACTTTCCACTTCTAGTACAGTACAGCTCAGTTTTCTGTCAGTACATCAGTTACCTCCTTTTAAGTGTTATTTTTTGTTCACACAATGATCCCCCTGGGGAGTCTCTCTGTGCTGTTGGGTCGTACTCAACCCTTTTTAAAACAGACACGTTTTTATCCGATATCATGCACTGAACAGACCACAGTGGCACAGAGGAACCAAGCAGAATGTCTAAGAGCCACCAAGGGCCAAAGATAAAGTTCACACTGGGTGGAAAGAAAGAGGATGTCTGAAGTTATGTACAAGTCAAGTCTGTCTTTTGTTTGACTGACATTTTCCCCATGGCATTTAAAAAAAAAAATAAAAAATGAATAACAAGAAGGCCCACAATGGAATAGATTGGTTTTATATACTTCTTCATCATTACAATCTTCAATAGTCCTTTTAATGTAGAAATATTACATCTACATACTGCATTAGTGACGAACACGATGACAGATTAGAGTTATTAAAAATCAATGGTCGTATGGAAAGAATAAAACTCTTTCATGGTAAACTAAATTGAGAAAGTCTGTAGCAGTGGTTGGAAACAACTTCAGTAATGTTATTTTTTTCAGTCCAAAGTTCATTCTGTGGTTGGAAACTGAACAAAAATAAATAAAAAAGAAGGAAAAGAGCTTCTGCAGTAGCTGCCTTAGAAAAGTGGAAATACAGTTGGTCTTATCCCATACTAAAAGTATTACAGTTCTGAACCACGCAGGTCACCAATTTTCCAATCATTAAAAAACAGCAGTACTTTTGTTACTGTCAATATGAGCATTATTTAAAACACGTGGACCAACTGCAATGTAGAGGAATGGCTGTTTTTTTAATAGCACTGAATCATTTTTACGCTATTCAAAATAACTTCAATTTGGTGTCACATGCTGGTGTATGAACAGTTACTGTGGGAGAAGAGAGAGCTGTCATGTAAAATGATACATTATATTGAGACGGTGACCTCTCACCGAGACTAGCTAGCCTTTTATTTACTCTAGTTGAATATGCAATTACTACATAAGACATTTTCCTTTTGATAACAGCAAATCACCTGGCTCCATCTCACTCTATCCTCTGCATCCTCTTCTCTCACACCAACTAACTTCATGTGCTGTTTCTCTACATTCATAAATCTCCTCCTTGGTCTTCCTCTAGGACTCCTGCCTGGCAGCTCAGCATCCTTCTACTGATACATTCACTATTCTTCCTCTGTACATGTTCAAGCAATCTCAATCTGGCCTCTCTGACTTTATCTCCAAAACATCTCACATGAGCTGTCACTCTGATGTATTCATTTTTAATTCTATATTTATCTTCATCACTCTCTAAGAGAATACCAACATCTTCATCTCTGTATACCTCCAGTTCTGTCTTTTCCTCAGCGCCACTGTCTCTAAACCATATAAAGATGTTGGTCTCACCGCTGTCTTGTAGTCTACACCTTTCCTTTCATTCTTGCTTGAAATCAAAGCTTTTATCTGCTTTTATCCCAAAACACACATATCCTCAATAAAATAAACCCACAGTCACTCGCAAAAGCAAAAATTAAAACTGAATGGTAAAAGGAAAAAAAGCAGTTATGTGATTATGGTTGCTGGATACTCTGTTAGAGAAAGGATATAACATACCTGTTTACATAAGCTATAGTTTAACAAAGCATGTATTTAGTAATTATATACAGTAACTTCTTTACACATCTGTGATAAAGCTGCATGTGTAACACCTATGGTGGAGTGTTTAGTGCAGTAGAGTATCTGAATCAGCTGCTACCAGTGGATCTGGCAGCTTTTGCCGTGGCTCGTCTGGGGAATGAAGTGGCTCTCCTGACTGAGTGCCACTTCAAACCGTGGAAACTGCGGGTTTTTCTGCCAACTTCATCTTCAACATTGGTAGCTCTTTTCTATGAGCCAATGCATAATGTCAAATCAGCAGTGACAAGGCTGGACTATCAAACCCCACTTCTCTGCCTCTGATGCAGTTTGATAAGTCAAGAGCTTAGAGTCCATTTGTATAAGCAAGTAGTCACAGGGCCAAAGAATCGTGTAATTTTATGTCCGTGTTAAACTTTAATGTCATGTGAGTTTAACAAACTCACAGTTGTGGAGTAAGTTCTGAGTTAATAAAATCAAATCCAAAAATGGTAACTGGTGCATGATGCTGTTTATTGGTGTATTTCATTCCATTTCACTGAATACAAGTAAAAGTAAAGTGTTTTAATGTATAGTTGTGTAAAAGATGCAACAAGAAGATCAAATGAGAAATCATGGCTATTGTTTGATCATGGCATCAAACAACAAGTAAATCAAACTTACCAATATACAATCCCAAACTGGCTTTGAGCAACAGGGCACTGCATAAAAAAAGTTTTTAATGTTTTTATTCCATCTACTACCTGCCAGGAGCTAATGATTTTTCAGCTACAGTAATTCATGCTGACGAGGGGCTTCCCTGGGCTGAATGAAGATTTAGAGACAGCACTTAGCCCCATGCTGTCAGTGTGTCGGGGGCTCAGTACGGCACGACAGGAGGCGCCGCCGCGGAGGATCAACAAAGCAAGGCGGCAGGTCGATTAGCTAACAAACCGCCACCAAACAACTGCATATGAGTACAAAACACTTTCAAATCAATCTTTACTCAGTCAATATGTCTCAAAGGTGTGTTTATTTGGCACTATTAGACTTTAATTTCAGAGCCGAAACACTCCATCCAGTTTTAAAAAAAAAAGAAATAAACAGTTATGAATACCAGTTTAAATATGGTATTAAATATGGTATGTATGTGTGGTAATGCACTGCAGCGTAGCCAGAAGCCACTGGAATGATAGATAATATCCACAGAGCAGCCATGAGCCTCAGCAATGCATATGGCTTTATCTCTACAGGCAGAATTTTTGCATGCTCCAGGCTACAACTGGTGCAGGATCCAGCTCTTGCATCCATTTGTGGGGGATGTTGACATATTCTGAGAGAAGTGTTGTGCGTCTCTAAAGGAGTCTGAGTTTGCGCTGTGCAGAAATGCTAAGCAGCTCCACACAGTATATTTTGTACTTTGGAATCATGGGTAATCCTGACTGCTGCAGCCAGAAAGCCTCAACCCATACTAACTTGATATATGGTCTGGCATTGTGCGAGCGTTAGGGGAATTATCTTGTAATTCTCTGGACATGTTGGGCTGCCGATATGTGGTACAATAGAGACGTCAACAAACTCAAAGGGACGTGTAGTTTTACCTTGGGCATTGCAGGGCACTCATTTTTTTCTGTCATGGTTTAAGTTAAATCCTGTTTTCTGGTGTAAAGCTTGCTGGGTTCAGAGTCATTTCATGGTAGACAGTCCCAGAAGGTTAATGCTTTCTTTATTTTATTTTATTTTATTTTATTTTTACAAGCAACAACTTTAAATATAAAGAAGAGTGCTCTTGGTTTAGATAAAGAATTGAAATCAATAATAGTGTCTGGAATTCAATGTACCAGGAGATAGAAAAAAAGAATATTATGATAGATGTCTGACATTATATATTATATAATTGTATTATACAATACTATGACACAAACTACAGATTTTGAAAGTAGACGGTCACTAAAATAGTCCAGTACATTATGAAATAAGTCAGACTTCTTTGAGGATTTTCACATATAGATGTATCTGGTGTATCCTCTGTAAACTATGGACAGCTCTACATACTGTCTTTACTTATGCAAATTAGCCATGTGCTGAACTGTTTTTTGCTTCATTTTACAATACATATGCTCTTGTTGTTAAAACTGTAGTTCTGTCTCATCTACAGTACTGCACGATGGTGCGGTCAAGTGCTTCAGAAAAGAACATTGGAAAACTGCAGTTAGTGCAGAATAAGGCAGCACGCCTTGCTCTTAATTGTTCTAGATATACAAATATTCACAGCATGCATAGAGCTTTAGGTTGGTCATTGGTGAAAAACACTGTTAATATTGCCCTTCTTTGCTTTTTTAGAAATATTGCCGTTTCAAAAGTACCAAAGGTTTTATATGATAAGCTTTCATTTAGCTGTGCCTTTCATAGATTTAGTACAAGACATGTGGCTCATGGTTATTTTACTCTTCCAAAATGTAATAGAAATGCAGGGCAAAAAAGTGTTATTTTCCGGGGAATGAAAGCATGGAACTCCCTTCCCTCAGATATATTAAACACAACTTTTTTTTATGTATATGTGTACATGTATTTGTGACTGTGGTTGTACTTCTTTTGTGAATTCTAAAAGTGAGTGATGTTTTTGTGTTTTTTGCTACCTCTATGTTGTAGACCTGTGATGTGAATTGATTGTATTGTATTGAATGTTGTAAATGTGATTTTTATGATGAGGACCCCAGGAAGAGTAGCCATTGTCAAGGCAATGGCTAATGGGGATCCTAATAAACAAACAAACAAACAAACATATGGAATAGTATTATGATATAAATAAATAAACATTGCATTGCCAGCTCATCAACAGTTACAGTATTGGTCAAGACAACAGTGATGATTTGAACATTGTTATTGATCACAGCCTACTGTAACACATGCTCCTTGTAACCTCCACAGGTGAGGCCAACCACACTTTATTTGCTCTTGCGCCTCTGAACTCACTCCCTGCTATGGACCTTTAGACCTTTGAATGGATGGTCTCCACAGCAAGTGGCCCCTGCTGCTGGCTATTCTATTGCACTCCATTAAATGTTTCCACCCAGACTTGGTTACATGTGGATTATTTTTTTCTAGCTTGTATTGTTGCTGGTGTAAAGCACAGAATCCATCTTAAGTCCTCCACATGTTCACCAATCAGACATAACATTAGGACCACTGACAGGTGAAGTGAATAATACAGATCAATTTTTCATCTTGGCGCCTGTCTGTGGGCAAATTGTTATACCTAGGGGTTAGAGCATCTCCAAAACTACAGCTCTATGGGGTGTTTCTCTGTAGTGGTCAGTATCTATCAAAAGTAGTCCAAGGAAGTAACAGTGGTGAAGCAGCAACAGGTCATGCACATGGGGAGCAGACAAAGAACTTATTCTTAAAAAATGTATTGAAATTGTTAGTGCTAGTTGTGATAGAAAGGTGTCAGAATCAATAGTGCACCACAGTTTGTTGCATATGGAGCTGCAGATTAGGCAAGTGATCATAATGTTATGCCTGATCACTGTATGAATGCTTTAGGACTCTTGCATAGTAAACACTAACATTGCCTCTCACCTCACTGAAGCCAAAAAACAAAACAAAAAAAAAAACAGTATAGTATGTACTGTATAATCCAGTACATCAGGCCACGGCAGAATGCTGAGTCGAAGAAAAACCTGCTTTCTGCCTACCGTTGCCTTTTCTGCTTACCCTTACACTTTATCTGCATGCAATATTTACTCAAGACACAGGCATTCAGACAACAAGACGCGGGCTGCTTGCGTCTTTGTTTCCTGTTAGATGTGCACTTGATTAATATCGCTCAGCCATTGCGAAACCTATCCATAAAGTTGTCTTTGATGATAAATGGGGAGCGCTGTAAACAGGAGATGTGGGATATGCAAATGAGTGGCTTGGTTGCTTTAGTCGGATATCACATGGGCAGGTTTCTCGGCGGCTTAGACACAGTAGACAGGTTGATATGAGGTTTGTGATCGTGCATGCATGCTACAGTGTTGAATTAGCTCTCCTGCTAATCCAGCCATTGCAATCTGTATAACATATCCAGATCTGAGAGCATGTTTTTACATTTTGACCAGCGCTGTCTTTCATCTGGAGGCGTTAAGACCTCTTTTAATGGCTTTGGCATTTACGCACATTGGGTGGTTCTCGACGCAGAGCTGAAGGAATGATCATTAGAACAAGATTCATGATGCTTTTGGATTAATGGCAAATGGCATGTGGGGATATGAAAGGTTGGGAGGCTGACGGAGGAAACAAAATAATATATCAAAATAAAACAAAAATAATCAAATACAGCTCCTTTCAGCAATCAGCAGGTACCATTTTGGCAATAATAAGTGCAAATATTTTACTGCTATTAATTCATTTGCATAATATTATATTATTAATCAATGTTATTTTCTTGAATATGAGGAAAAGCTGTTTAATTACCTAATAAGAATTGTCATAGGAAGGTTCTGTGAAAAAACAGTGGTTCTCGACTGGTGGGTTGGGACCCAAAAATGGGTCACAGAACTGTTTTCAGTGGGTTGTAGGCCTTTGCCAGTGCAAAAAAGAAACTTAAATTTACACTCCTTAACAGTAGGTGGCAATGTGGGATATATAGAATACAATAATATAAAAGAAACTCAACCAGAGCAAAAAACTCAGTTCTATAATGTTACTGTTATACCTAAGGTTGATGAGAGTACTGCTTTATTTTCCTCAATATCATTTAATTTTCCTGAAATATCTCTTAATTTTCCTCAATATCTATTTTATTTGAGTGGTGGGTCCCAAAGCCAGATCAGTTAAGAAACACTGCTCTAACTTGTCAACATTGAATCCAACTTTATTATTTATAAAGCACTTTAAAAAAACAACACAGTCGGCCAAAGTGCATGCACAGCAACATCAAAGCACCAAATATAGATACAAAAAAATGAATCAATAAAATTAAGAGAATATATGATAAAACAAGATTAATATAACAGTAAACAATATAAACATCTTACACTCAGTTAAAAACTAGAACAAAAAGGAGCTTAAAAATAGGATTTCAAAACAGGGAGTGACTGTGCTTGCCTAGTATGGAAAGTTATTCCACAGTTTAGGACCAACAACTGAGTCTTTGGGACAACAGGCAAGGACTGCTCTGCTGACCTGAGACAGGGTAAAGGGGTGTCAGGCTGAAGCACATCTGACAGATATTGTGGAGCAAAACCATGTAAACAATTAAAAACAAATAACAAAGTTTTAAAATCAATACAAAAACACACCCGAGAGCTGATGAAGAGATTGAAGAATTGGGGAAATGTGATTAAATTTACATGTTCATGGCTGCCAAAAATACAAAGAAAAAAAGGAAAACAGAAATAAAGATATATTGGTAAAGCATTCACACAATCTTTAATTAGTTTTCGAACAATAATACATTGTTTTTTCTATAATTAATAACTAGTTTGTCAGTTTCAACCAAAACCTGATAAGTAAGTAATGTTAGATTTCCCAAGAAAAGCATGAAAGCACATATTATTTTTAATGGCTGAAGAAAATTAAGGTTTATTTCTGTTTAAGTACATTTGCATCATCCACCTTTAAACCATGATAGGGGCTATTTTATCTTTGTACACATCACTTCATTTATTTATTTATTTATTGAATTAGGACAATGCATATGAATCAACATATCAGCAGGTAAGCATCAATGTAAATACGCCAGAATTAGCACAATAGCTAAATTTCATTCGCTGTCCTAAGGCAGGCTCCATAAAACAGTACACAGTATACAGATACAACCATAATATCAAGTGTAGACATATAATGAACCACAAAGACCAGTTACAATAAAAACATTAAAATCAACTTGTGATCAGAAAACAGTGTAGATTATACATGAGTACATGACTGGCTTGTTTTTAACCAATGTTTTAGGGTTTTCTTGAATGTTAGATAGTTATTACAGTTTCTAACATTAGCTGGCAGTGCATTCCATAACTTTGTACCTCTAATAGACACCACCATTTGGCTGAATTTAGTCCTACGGTGTTGTATGTTGCAATCACCCCGGGTTAATGTGTAATAATGCTCCATGTTGTTGACCGTGATGAAGCTCAAACACAGAATGGCACACTCATATTACAAAGCTATTATTTCTTCTTAGAATGCCTGTACCGTTACTATTCTGAGAAGATATGGAGCCATTAATTTCAAAAGGTATATTTACAGAAACCCATAACCCACTGTAGACACTGGGCTAGTTCCTCAGGATATGAGCAAATTTATCTGTCCTGTGCTGTCACAAAACAAAGTAAAGGCCCTGATGAACTGTAGGCAAGATAGAAAGACTCCAGCTGCGGAAATGTGCAGGGTCAATAAATTTATTAAAACCTTGGATGGAAAAGAAAAATAAATACTGTAAAAAAATAAACTTGTGATTATTAAAACCAAAAGAATTCCAAGGCTGTATGAGTAAAATAAATGTGGCTACAACTACTTAGACAGAAAATAGAGAGACAGAGTCCAAAAAAATTACTATAATTTAGTTCTACTTATGCTCTAATTAGACCTGGTTTAGTCATAAAAGAAGCTTGCTTCTCTTCATAAATAAAACAGAATTGAAATTTCACTATGGCTAAGGTAAATAAAATCTGAAACTCATTAAGAGTTTCCAAATAAATCAAAGGGTATCACAACCCAGTGATATCAGTATTTAACACAGGTATCACATGTTGCATGTTTTTCTTTTAGCAGCAAAAGGGAATCAAAAGTGCAAATTGTTGTTGAAGCACTGCTCATTTCTGTATTTGACTAAGATCTTAACAGTTTGATCGTAACCTCTTCTTCACAGAGACATGTGTATCGACTGAGTACAGTACATATAATGGATGAAGAAAACAGCTTGTGCCTCAGCTGTGCCTCTGATGTGTGGATGTTTGCTTATGTACAGAATATGATTTATTTATCTAGCACCTTTGGCTAAAGCTGCCAAAGGCATTTGCTTTGAATGCAGTATGTCTAGGCACGAGAGGGTGTCTGTCAGTCAGGAAGAGAGGAGAACCACAGCAACTCCTCACCTACTGCCTATATCAACAAGGGTGTACAAATACAAATATAACATTCATGACGCAAGAACCCTTTTGCAGTTGATGGATGACTACACACCACTCAGATCAGGCATAACATTATGACCACCTGCCTATTGTTGGTGGTCATAATGTTATGTGTTATGACCAGAGCTTGGCAATAACACATGCCAACTGGTCAAATGTGGGTAGATTTCCATTTTGGCAAGTAACATATTCAGTCTCATGAGCCACTTTGTCTGGTGGGATTATATATACATGAATTTGAACTATTGTATACCTGACTCTCTGCTGTTATACTTATACATCACCATAATTTAAAAGTAAATCATCAGTGGAGAGACAAATATAAGTTCTTAACTGAAACAAGGTTAAAAAAAAAAAAAAAAAAAGACAGACAAAAGCAAAAATATACAGATTTTTGGAGTCTAAATGAAGTTATTTTCTTTTTGATGATGATAATTTACAATTTTAGAACACTAGCCAAAATGGCCAGTGAGCAATGTTAATGTCAAGCCCTGGTTATGACCACCTGCCAAATATGTAGTCCCATATCTTTGTTATATACAGACAATTTTGGAGATGCTAGCCATCACAATCTGGCCTTTGTCAAACTCGGTCAAATACTTACACTTGCCCATTTTTCCTGCTTCTAACACATCAACTTTTGAGGACAAAATGCTCACTTGCTGCCTAATATCTCCCACTCACTAACCATTGCCATGATGAAGAAATAATCTGTGCTATTCACATCACCTGTTATGCCTGATCGGTGTGTATGTTTCATAATCATAAACTACCTTTAGGGTCCAGGCCATCACTTCTCTATTCATATTTTTTAAAACCTTGTTGTATTTAGTTTGACTAGTGACCTAGCAAACATAAGATATTTTTAATACATTCATGTTTCGCTTATTCATGAGTGGCTGGAGCCTGTCCCAGCAACTATGGGCCTGAGGCAGGGATCCTGGACAGTGGTCAGTTTGTCACAGGGCTGACACAGATACACTGATATTCACTCGTATTCATTCATTCACTCACTATTTTGACCAGTTCACCAAAGGCAACCATGTCATTGAACAGTTGGAGGAAGACAGACTACCCACAGTAATCACTCTGCCACAGTGCATGCCAACATTTTTTACTCAGGGGCTCCAGTATGTAGTGTTTTGGTATGGATCTGTAGCTTGTTCACTGCTGTTTCCATAAACTTAATGAATTGTGCAAATGAATTTCAGACATATAAGGGCTGTATTTGTTTTGAACATGCATCGTTACTCAAATGACGTGAAGATTTGCCACTGCATATTTTACCAAACCATCTGCCAAGCCTGTACAAGAGAGTATTGTTATGTTTGCAGTTCTGGGCTTGGCCATCTGTGAGCCTTTTAAGTGTTTTTGCACAAATATTCTGAAGTGGAAATCAAGTGACCGGTTTGGTGCAGTGCCATAGCCAGGGACATTGGCAGACATCTCAGCAAACACTGAGAGTGAATAATGAGCGACCGGAGCAGCAGCACGCGGAAAGGTTCTTATCAAGTCAAAACAGATTTTCCAAACTTTGCAGCTAATATTACAATGGACCAATATCTATTTTGCTATTTTATGAAAATATTAGCTCATTTTTAAATTGATGGGAACAGCAACAGGGGCAACAAAAGGCGTACTAATAATGCTAGTATTAAAGAGATCCTGCCTTTCTAAAATGTCATCTTACTTAAATGTTGCTAATTAACCTAATAAGTTACAAAATCAAAACACATCTAACACACAGGATACCAGAGCACAGCCGGTATGAAGGAACAGTAGCAATCATTATTATGTGATTCTGTCCTGGAGTAAAAGACACATATGAGCATGAATCATCAGCCCTAACAGACACTACCTACCACTCAGAGCTGCCATTAATATCACACAACACACTTTCACCCCCACCAGGCCATTAGTGACGTGTCAGGGAGCTGCAGGCAAGCTCACATATATACTGTAACATTTATAAACAGCAGACAGACTTCACCACATGCACACATATTTACTGGAATACATCATCTAAACATGAAAAAAGACTGGTATCCCAAAAGCCTTGAGCATTCATTCCACCTGTATTCACTGCTGTATTCACTTTGTTTACTCAACAGGTTCTTTAGCGCAAAGGACAACTACACACTGTATGTTCCTTCGCTTCCTGAAAATGTAATTAAAAATAGCTGTGTTGCTAACAGACACACAGGCAAAAACATAACCTCTTTTGCAATCAGTAGCTGTTATAAATCAGTGGAAAGTGTTGCATCAGTAAAGGCATCCAGTGTAAAAACTTGTGCCAAGTTAAATATGTGAAGAAAACAGAGCAGCCACATCTGGGACTTTTCTTATTTTTTTGGTATAATATACAGTATTATGCATAATATGGTAATCTAATGCTGTTGATGGAAACAATCATGGGACATCTGAAAATTCCAGTGGAGCATTTTTGGGTGAATAAAAATCTTCAATTGCAATCAAAATCTGTTTTAGTATTATCATTATTATTATCGTTTGTGCAAACAGCACTGCATTACATTTCCAAACATGCAGTATTATGTTTGTATGTTTTGCCAGCAGTTGTCTGCAGCAGTTCTCTTCATGCTTCTGTTGCCTTGAGGAAAACAAGCTGACTTGCCAGAAAAGCTGATGTTTAAATACAGCCTTGCGCAGACGGCACTATTCTGGCAGAAGAATGGAAAGTTAAACGCTTGAATTACCAGGTCCATTTATACAGCAGTGATTAGCTTGGGAGGCTTTGAATGTACACACGGTTTAACAGAATACATCAACACACATGTCGGCAAAAATCTAATGCACTTAGTTATTTAATTGAAATAGTTCAGATTTTTTATTGTGTAATTAATTGAACTATGTAGTTGGACATGCCATTAAACACTCCAGTGAATAATGACCAACACAAGCTGCGATGTTACAAAAGGCCCCTAATGGCTCTGTAAAATGTAAATAAAAATAGAAAGCAATGATTTCCAAATCTCACAAAACTTAATTTATAGACCTTAAACAACATATCAGATGTGGAAACTGAGATTTTTTTTAACCTTTATTTAACCTTTATTTAACCAGGACAATCCCACTGAGATTCAGAATCTCTTTTACAGGGGAGTCCGGGCCCCATGATGGACCTATTGTACATGTTTTTTAGTGGTAGGGGAAACCGGAGCACCTGGAGGAAACCTACGCAGACACAGGGAGAACATGCAAACTCCACACAGAAAGGCCCCACCTGGTCCAGAAATCAAACTCGGGACCTTATTGCTGTGAGGCAGGAGTGCTACCCACTATGCCACCGTGCCGCCCATATTTACCAAATCATGAAAAAAAAGACATTTTGAAGTTGATGTCAGCAACACATCTCATAAAATTTTATAGGGCGCAACAAAAAGCTACAAATGTAAGTGGTACTAATAAAAAACTGCTGAAATAGCATTTTGCAGGTAATTCAAACATTGTCAAAGAAGCAATCTTTGTCAAAAAAGATAAATCTTCTTTAAACAGAAATGATGGTCTCACATACAACCTTCCATCTGTCTACAACAGTCTCCTGAAACCCAATCAAACAAACCAGTTTCACTCAGGTCATTAACATCTGAAGAAGCTGACCAGGCTTGGGAGGGTTAACCACTCTCACTCCAGCTGAGGACAAGGGACTCCTAACGACTCAGGCTATTTATAGTCTCCTGAACCAAGAGAAATTAGTTTCAGGTCTAACTCCTCCTTCCTAGAAGAATATAAACCAGCTCTCTCACCAGCTCAGAGAAAGCCTCTTGGATAAGAGGTGAAACGTCTTCAACTTTAACTTGTTGTGATGAAAATGACCTTGGACGAGTGAGAGCCTTCACAGACAACACTGTCAATGTTTGAGACTTCATGCTGTCATCAAATTCAAAATGAGCTAGTATACATATCTCAGTTTCTACACCGGAAATGTCGTTTATGTCCCATTATAAATAGACTTTTTTTTTTACATTTTGTATTGTAGTTTGTCTTATGCAGTATTACACTAAATTAATTCAGCTTTTACATAACCTTCACATTTGGCATAGTTGTACAGGTATTTGCCTTCTTAAATTGAAATAGTTCAGATTACTAATCGTCCAATATGGGCTATGGTTCATCTTAAATTTATTGAGCTGTGTGTAGCACATTAGAAGGAAATGTGTTACATCATATCACTGGAGATAATATTTCTGCAAAATGAGTTCGCTACCTCCTGCATCGCCCTTTTCCACAGGGGTTCCAATGAGAATCATCAGATTTAATGGCCTGATCATAAAGCAAACAGACAATCAGTATCACAGTGACACAGAGGTGGCCCTGACACCACACTGACACCTGGGCATGTTTATTGCAAAACACCTGAAATACTTTCAAATGGAAATTGAATGTAGTCCCCTGGGGATTCTGATGAAAGGATCTTAGCTGGAAATCAAAGTGCTTATCAAATGCACTGCGTGGCTGGCAGCTGCTACAGGAGTTAGATTCGGGATGACCTCATTGATCCCCGTGTCACAGCTCTTGGCTGGAAATGGGAGTTATGATTGATAGCCAGATGGGCAAGAAGACAGAGGCAGAAAGCAAAGCAAATATCAAGAAAAAGTGCTTTATACAAGAATCCACATTTTACTCACTGCAGAAAAAATGTAAAAACAAATAAACAGCACAAAAAGGCTTCCTTAATCTTCATTTGTGCCATTGGTCTGACACTGTATATGTAGTTTATATGCAGTACATTGCAGACGTGCACTGATAGTTATGTACGCTCTGTTTCTGGAGAAGATAAAATTCAATGCAGATGGCCAAATATTTCTGCATGAAATATTCATACAATCTTATCTCCACAGTTCATATTGGAACAGCAGCAGCACCATGACAGGATCAAGTGTAAGGGATACCCCACTGCACAGCACACACCATTTTACAGATGCCTTGAAGAACGCAGTAAATTATACAGTTGAGTTAGTCCTGTGTGAGATGGTTTCTTGTGCAACAATTTATACTCGTCCCAGCAGATACAGAGGGATGCAGTGTTCTATTTGTCATAACATTGGGGACATAGTATGAGCTATTTTCTACATTTATTTTAAGTGCTAGCTTTACAACAAAAGCCTTGTCTTTTTTACCTTTGCCACAAGGGCCATGAATGGGCAGAACCCTGGTGATACGATGCATACTGTGTCATAATGTAAGTGTCACAAAACAATATATATTCATATATCACAATACTGTAACAAAGATTTTA
The DNA here is from genome assembly GCA_020698575.1 of Bostrychus sinensis. Classification (NCBI taxonomy): domain Eukaryota; kingdom Metazoa; phylum Chordata; class Actinopteri; order Gobiiformes; family Eleotridae; genus Bostrychus; species Bostrychus sinensis. The sequence goes on along the minus strand of CM036249.1, from coordinate 21,366,411 downwards.
TACAGCATTTTTTTTAACCTTATGGTTTTAGGCATCTTCAACTGAAAAATACTTTTTCTTAGTTTTCAACAACTTAGTTTTCAACAACTTAATTTTCAACAAGCTTTGCTGTCCCACAGAAAATTTTGTCGAATAGTTTTATTTAAAGTTTAAATACCAAAAAGAAAAAGGGGGGAAAAAAGAAGAAAGTCTCTTCAAAGTTCTTTCATTAAAAAAGCATTTTATTCTAAGTTTGTTGGTTCTTTTTTGTCAAAAACTGAAGGATGGTAGTTTTCCCCACAAACTGTCATGTTGCCAGAAGCTTCTTCCTCGTTTGATTTTCATGTAGCGAGTATTGTACTAAATGCACAAATTGTCATATCCAGTATTAATGTAAACACAAATGACTGCACATACCTGTAAGTGATGATGAAAGAGCTAGTATATCACTACATGCACACCATTTTTTTTAGTAGTGCAGATAGTATAGACAAAAATAAATATCACAGTATATTGCAGAATCAATATTTTCATGCCATGTTAAATGACAATATAAAGAAACTGCACAGGTTACACCAAGGTAAGAGGAAACTTATGAAAAAGCCGAGCACCTTTACATTTGAGAAATTGTCTACATAAACCGTTGCAAACCATGGCACAGAATGGACTCCACACAAGACAATGTCAGCAGTAGAATAACAAGCAAAGCCAGGTTCACACCCTGATCTTTCACCAGCGGGTGAGAGGGTTGCATCCCCGGGGCCGTGACTTAGGAGTTCAGTTCTGTTTTTGGAGCTTAGCATTCTTAGACCTTGCATGAGGCAATGGAAGTCACTCCCTATGGGGATTCTTGTTTTTTCATAGATGAACTCGCAGGGCAGGTTTGGATGTAGGTAACGCATAACAAAAGCAAAAAGAGCTTGTTTTCTCATAATGATATATTTTTCTTTCCTTTCGGCATTTGTCTTCTGTGGTTGCCACAGCAAACCATCTGTCGCTTGGTGTGCAGTGATAAGACTGTGGATTTTGCATTTCGTTTAACACCCGATGCTTTCCTAACACAACTGTCTCCATTTATCCAGGCTTGGGATTGGCACAAAGTGTACACTGCCTTGTGACCCCTTTTTGTAGCTGAATTATGAGATATCTTATTTGTTTTTATGCAATATTGTGTTCAGTCAAGCTATTTGAATAGAGAGGCAGAACTGTGTGTTACTCAAACTCTCCAATTTACACTTAGATTGGGCATTGATTCCCTGAGTCAGAACTTATAGAAGTGGATATTCAGCACATTTTAAATTCCATTAGGGAGGTGGCCGATGCCCTAGGTTTATCACAACAGGTAAATAGACATTTTGTCAAAAAGCTATAGAATCATTTTCATTTGTATTTGTTGGCCCGATGTATTTCTCCAAGGGCATTACCAAAACAACAAGCAAGTGATCATGTTGCTACTCCATCATCTCGTTTTCAGAATGGGCCACATTTAATCTTAGATTATATTTAGTCGCTGATGAGAAATCTCTATCTTGTTTGTCAGTAGAAAATGCATTTCCACCAAAACACGTATTTAGCACTGAGTGAAAATTTCTTAAACCAGTGAAAGCACACAGCACAATTTTGAAGTCTAAAATGTACAGCTCATGTGATTAATTATTTTCAAAAAAGCCACTATATTAAGATGTAGATCAAAAATGTAAAAAAAAAAAAGTTAGATTTTTATGTCATTTTGGGGATTCTGTACCATTGCAAGATAGGGTCAGTGATATACCTCCAGCCACAAAGGTTCAGTAAAGAAACAAATGATTAGTTTGAGTGCCTTTTTATACCATTGTAGATGTAAGGGCTTGTGGCTTAACAATTAAATAATCTACCCTTGAACTAAAAATCCCCAGTTTGAGTCCATTTCTGAGCACGACGCGAGGTTGTACACACTGGCTGCGTGAGCATTTTGCTGCTGGCAGCTCCTTCTCTACAGAAAAACCATACAGAAGTCTATATGAGAGTACAGCCACATATAGCAGACCTATGGTGACTATATTTGACTAAAGAGGCGTATGTTTACTATCTCTGTAAACTGGACATTCCAAACACAAGACTTTTTACAGTAAAAGTGAAAGTCCTAGTTCACGGTCCATCAGAGCCAGAAATCCCAAAACATTAAAAAAATACATCAGGTATGGGTAGTGCTCATAGCAGTTTCCAAAATATAACAATATATGCTAATTTTATGTGTATTTTGGGTGAAAAACGCGACCCAGTGCCAGCCCTGAGCGTCAAAATTCGGCATGGGTTTGAAGGCGTCACAGCCCCGTTTGATGGTCCGTTGAGCCTCGCGTCTCACACCGGCAGTGTGGCTGCTCTGATCTGCTGAGCTGGGCGCTGAAGTGAAAACGGTTCCCTGACGGTGTCACCACGCTGCAGTTACGCTGTGTGTTTGGGGCCTTATCGGTAACTGCACAGTATGAGGCATTAGCTGGGGTAAAATAACATTTGATTAACTGGGGGAAAATGTCCGTTTACTGGTCGAAAAAAGGGGGATTGCGAGAACCCTGTATATTTTCCATTGTGAGATAGAGCCAACCCCTTGTTTGCCTTATTTGAAATTGTACTGTATCAGTATGTATATACTGATGTCCACAATTTTCTGAGCTTTTTACATCGCAGTTACAAAACTTCTTTGAAGTATAAAAAGAACTTTCTCCATTTGCTGTCAAAAATAATCTTTCTAATTTATTATGTGACAACCCTTTATTCTTTGGAGAATGCCTCCAGTATAAGCACATACTCTCTAACTCACAAAAGCTGCAATAAAGGCCAAAAGAAATGAAAAAAAAACTTTTTTCCATAACCAATATTATCCTGTCCTTGAGCAGCTGCATTATTTCAATAAAAGCTTACTCTTTGTATGTAAATGCCAGGGGTAATGATTATGTTAGACTAATCAAAATAGCTCTTTAATATTTTATAAGTTGTGGGCTGAAGCCTGAAAACAAACTTGCACTGTAATGTTGAGCGTGACAGAGCTATAATGTTATGAAGCATTTGGATGTCACTCTCTTAGGCTGCAGATAAGTGACAGTGACACACTCCTGTGAATTAGCATGTTTATTGCTTGGGCTAGCCCGGTCACGGCTGTTTGCATATCAAGCTCTTAGCCCATGCACCCTTTCTTCTGTTGAGTTTGAAGTCAGTGGCGTGTTAAATGGCACTGTCTCTGCTAGAACACTGAGCATCCACTTTGAACAACATTTCTTACACATTAGGCCCCACTTGGTTGTGTGTTGGAGCACAATATAAACTATATAATATAAACTTTTTTGCTCCTACTCCAGAGCAGGGATATTGTATTCAGCCTAGGAACCATTTGATGATGCTGGATGATCCCTGCAGTGAACAGTGCAATCTGATTGGGTTCACGCTTCATGCAAGTGGTTTGTTTTGGTTTGTTGTGGCTGCCAGATGCCGTTCATAAGTAACAGCACACACTGACAAAAGTTCCAGAGGCTGAAGAGGTCCTAGAACTAAAAAGGGGTTAAGTTCCTACTAACATTGGCTTTACCTAACATTTTGTCTGAAATGTGTTTGGCACTGTTAAGAAAATTGGTAAATATAGGCACTATAAATTAGAATATTGTGAAAAAGTATTTGTTGATTTTTTTAGATGTAAATTTTATTTGTATTTTATGTTTTTGACATACTGAATGTTAGTTTTCATTAGCTGTAAGCCATAATCATCATGACTGAAAGGTTTTCTTTTTGGCTTTTTCTTTCTGGGGTTAGAGCTTAGATTGGGGGCAAAAAATCCAGCCCAACTGTGCCCGAGCCTGCGCACGTTCAGTCCAAACTGACTGTTTCACTGTAATATTTTTTAATAAGTCCTGTCATAACTGACTGCCTGCTACAGCTAAGAGCAAATGCAGCACAAATCTAGAGCCTATTTGGTTACATGTTTCAACATATGCAAAAAGAAGATAATATCCACAGCGCTGGTTTTAGAGCCAGCTGTGCTGAGCACTTGCTTGCGCTGCAGCTGGGAAGACGTGTGTGCTGTGTAAAAGAGCACACGGCTCATGTTCAATGGAGTGCATGATCAAGATCCAACCCAAGGATAGTGCTCTCGGTCCAACCCAGGTGTTGGGTTTGGCTCAGGCTTGAGCGTAACATTTCTCCAGGATTGCCACAGCAAGTTATCTGTCACCTAGCATCAATGCACATTGATTTGGCATTGGCTTTCTGCCAGATGCCCTTCCTGACACATCCCTAATTAAAGTAAATACACAGTGCTTTCACTGTACTGTAATGCCTTCATTGTTGCCACACAATGTAGCAGAGATGTGTCAAGACAGCTCCACAACATCCACTTGAGTTACTCAGGACACATCTCATCTTCCCTGGTGCCTTGCCACCAAGGAGTTTCTTGAACACCCCAGAGACTTCAGCTTGGGTGACAAACAAGTCCACCACTGAGTCTTCAGCCAGAGAAGGCTGCCACCACATCCAGCACCAGAGACCTTATGGTCACAGCTCCGAACAGTGGCGTCAACAATAGAGATGGAAAACATGATCCACTCAATGTCCCCAGCCCGGAAGTAGGAGGTGAAGACCTCTTAGCCAGAGGTCTCAGCTAGACATTCCCAGACACTCATATTGTGCTTGTGGTGTGCCAAGTCTGTCTGTCTCTCCTCCCCTTGGTATGGTTGGTGTAACCAAAACATCTAAATTGTTTCAAAATCTGCCAAGATATGAATGAAAAGATAGCTGATTCAAATAACGAATGACCGGGAAAAAAACATTCCTGCTCTAAGGACAACGCATAGAGAGAAAAAGCTACAAATTGTGCTCATTTGTTACCATGCAAAAGACCTATTATTAGAAGAAAAAAAACTTTTACATGTTTATATGGAATTAATGACAGTAACTCGGTCCTGCTTATCTAAACAGAGTTTAAATGTGATTTACCTCAGCCCATCATGTTCCCTGTTCTTATTTTCTGAGGTCTGCTGCTGTGCATAAATGTTGAAGAGTGAGATGGGGGAGTTGAAGATGCCGCTGGGTCCCCTAGGTATCAAAAATTAGGTCACGTTTTATACAGAAATGAGAGAGTCTATGTACAATAACTGCAGTAATTTATGCAGGTTTTCAGGGCCTTTTTTCCCAGCTGACTTGGGTGTTCTATCTGAAAATCTTTTTTATCGCTTTCCACCAGTTTAACAAATCAGTCCTTGGATTTATTTTTGGCACAACTGTGATACTGTTAATTAGAGCACATAAACAATGCCTTCTTACATCTGCAGTGTGAAACATGTATTTCTCAAGGTCTAAGTTCCTGTGAAAATGTTACAGCACACAAAGCTTAATTTAAATGTGACAAGTGGTTTGTTTTTTTCTTCTTAGAGCTGAGCAGTATCAGCTGGTGCCCAGATGGGACACTTTAAACCATTTGTTCCCACTGCAGCAATTATGGGTCAGAGTATTGTTGATTTGTTTGCTGTTTATTGTCTCTTCACTACCAAAATTAGCAGGAGACTTTAAATACAACATACAGTACAACTAATCAGAAACTGTCTTTAGACTGATAGAACCAAGAAAGCCAGAGGTAAATATTTTTAAAATGTTTAATAAATGCCTAAGTAGTAGTATTTTTTTTCTTCGCAATTTTGCCAATAGTTTGTATAATCTGGCCATAATTTAATTTCATGCCACAACTAAGCCTCTGACCACACTTTTGACATCTGGTCTAATAGATGCCAGTCCCAATTCACTACTAGGTTTAGCTAGCCAGGTTTTACATTTGAAGGAGGAAATAAGGGCTAACAGAAAACTTTATTTTGCTTAAAGGTTTGCTGTAGGGTTCACCAATCAGAGAACAGCTTATTGAAAAGTGCCTAAAACAAAGATAACAATTTGCGGTTTCTCAAGTTGAGTGCGTGTTTCTAATTAGAATATATTTATACTTAGACTTCAAAACAAAAGTATGTGCCAGAAATGTGCATAATAAGCAGTCTTTTAATCTCTTGTGTATGGGAACTCTCATCAGACCAAATATGTGCAGAGTTCAAACAAGACCAAGAAGATCTGGCATTTATGACCACATTATACTGTAAAACCATGTTCCCTCCACTGTCTCTGTCCATTTGGAACAACGTTTAAATGGAAAAAAAAGCCAAGCGGTCAAGCAGCTGGCCAGACAGAACCAATTTCGAACTTTCATTATTGGGCTTCCTGTGTAGCTTTGGTCACTTGTCAGGCCCGCATTCACACTACAAAGAAACGCCATACTGATTCTATTGTTTTATGTCTCCTCTGGCCCAAGGAAGTTTGTACTCCCAGGAAGTTTTTCAGCCATAATGACAGCTACGGCAGCTCATAACTCACATCAGAGCATTTGGGATGATGAATGGAGCCGTGCCCTCGGATGAACCCTCGCTCAGTAGTCTAACCGATGTGGCGTTCATCATCGTGCTGCAAAACTATGCATTTCAACTACCTCTAAGTCTGCTGTAGAATACAAACTCATGGCATAGTTCGGTGACAGTGAGGGTGGGAAAAAGGCATCAACAAATTGCTGACTGTGCTTAAAGGAATCCCATCAACTGTGGAGCTCTTAATGAGAAGTTTTTTTTTTTTTTTGGTGACAATGTGGTCCTGGGTTTGCAGCAGTAGTAGTTAGCAGCAGTAGTAGAAGTAAAGCCAGAGATATAGGTTACTTGCTGTTAAGTGTAATTATTTAATTTGCAGTGTACTCTGTATAAGCTTATATGTGTAGCATAGCTTATATGCTCGCCGGCAGCATGTAGGAAGCTTATTACCGCTCTTGTCCTCGAGGGCAGACCACAGATCACCTTTTACACAAACAAAAAAGTAAACAAGGAAGTAAGGGGTGTAGTGATACGTATCGATTAGAATTATTTGTCATGTGCTTGTGTATGAATACTATTACAGCAAGCATATCTGTGGCCGGCGTCGTAGTAGGAGTAGCAGGATAAGTAGTGATAGCAACAGCAGTAGTAGTGGTTGTAGTAGCAACAATATCAGCAGTGGTAGTGGTAGTAGTAGTAGCAGTTGTAGTTGAAGGAACAGCAGCAGCAGTAGTAGACTTTTCAGTGCAATTACAAATAAAAACCTTTGAAAGTAATTTACACTGCGACAAAAATGATCAACTGTGGAGCTGTCTGGAGTGGCTTATGCATAAACAAACATAACTATGCATCATTAAAACCAGCTATTGTTCAGGCTACTGGCAATAACTATCTAATAATCTAAATGCTGCACTGTTTTATATGCATGATTGCATATAAACAAAAAAAAAAAATGTTGACAAAGTTGAAAGTCGTGAACTAAAATCACAACCAGAAGGTCCTGGGTTTGAGCCAGTTTGGGGTACATACTAGTAGTAGTAGTGATATCAGTAGTTAGTAGTAGTAAAAGCAGCAGAGGTAGTAGCAGAGGCTGTGATAGTAGCAGCAGCATTAGCAGTAGTAGTAATACAAGTAATAGTAGTGGGGGACAGCATTGGGTGAAAGAAAGGCATTGAGAAATTGCTGACCGAGCCAAAAAGCAATCCAATCAGCTGAGGAGCTGTCTGGAGTAGCTTATGCAAACAAACATAACTATGAATTACTCATTAAGGTGAGCTATTGTTCAGGCTACTGGCAGCTAATATCTCCTTGAAACAAAATGCAAAGCAGCTATATATTTTACCAGACCACTGACTGTCACATAAGAGAAGGCGTGGGAAATAGATTGCCTTACAGGTGGTCTATGGCGCTTTATAGTCGACACTGAACTGTTGATGCACCCGCCGAACGCATAAAATTTTGCCACCAAAGCATAAATTGCTGGCTAATTGAGTCTTCACTGTGCCTTATAGCTGAATAAAAAGGAATATAACACTGCTTCTGTTTTCTTTGGGCCTGTGCAAGGCTTTTCCTAATTATCTTGTTCCTAAATAGAATCAGCTCTGAAGCACCTAGTTTAGACCATAACAATAAATGAAAAATGTCAATCTTTGATGTACAGCTGTGGTGAAATTAAATCTTCAAGGAAGTTTATATGTAGATCAAAAATGTTCTTTTTTTTTAATGTTCTATGCACAAAAGAGGTTATATTTTTGCAGGCACTGTTTTATTAGTGGATTCTCCATCATAGTTACATAAGATAGTGTTGTGGCTCAATGGATAGAACAGTTACCTCCATTCTAGAAGATTACCAACTTATGTCTGGACTTTTTTTTATCAGTCCCAATGCCTAGAACTATTATTTTTCATTGTGAGTCAGGACCAACTCCTTCTTTGAGAATATATATTAATGTTCATATTTTTTCACGACATTGTAAAAAATAAGGCAAAAATGGTCAGAATGTGATGAGATCTTAGGATACTACACCACTGCGATTTAGGGCAAAGATACTAACTCCTAACTCAGGTTTTATCCTATTTTCAATGCTCCATCAGTGCATAAATAACAGCACTCCTTCGCAAAAAGTTAGCACCTGCCTCTCCATCATGCTACATTTACATACACACTTCTAGCTCCTGTAGCCTGGTTGATTTAGTGCCTTTTTGCCTGTTTTTAGCATTATGTACCCTTATATTCCTATTGTTGATGTGAGGCGTGCCATTTAACGCTGATTAGAAAGTGATTCAAAAACGGAACTTAACGAAAATTTCCAAAGACTGTTGAAGCCGGGGCGCCCGTGTTCGCTGCTGAAGTCCAGCATCATCTACTTCTTCAGCAAACTTCTCTTTCTCATCACAATGTCCCATCATACTCCACAAATTCTCCTACATTGCATAGTCCGCATAAACGATTAAAGGATTATTCTCGTGATTCTGCAGTTATATCGCAAAAAGTGGTGTTTTTGGTTCAATACCGCGCGCTAACTATACACAAGATGTGACGTAATGTTGTGTTTCCACTGTTGGTCCGGAATTTTAATATTAAGGTATTAGATAAATACACTCTGCATTAATATAGGCTGCCCAAATTAATAATAATATATAATAGAAAATTTTATAGTTTTACTGAAATTAATGACATAGAAGGAAGAAAATGTTTTCTTAACCCTAATGCATAGGCCTACTAAATATAAACATAAATAAAAATGAGTAAAAAGAACAAAATAGGAATAATATTTTTGGTGAGAAATATCTACTGTAATTCTTCATTATCAATTACTGAAAGATTGATGATTTACCTGTAGTCTAATGTTTGTCTACATCTTTAAACTTTCACAGTTATATTTTCTATGTAAAATGGTACAGTGTTTTATGGAGTGTTTGTGCCATTGTTACTGTTTCATTTATATTATTTACTGTTTAATTAAAGTTAGTTAAATTTGATCATAATGGGTTTGGGGACAACACTGCCCTCTGATGTTTTTTTAATGTATGTTCATAGGTGTGAACACCTGATACAGGTGAAGCACTTTTGGGATAATACAGTGCACTTTAGCTGCACTTTACATGTGACATTAATGTAACATTTTATATGTCATAGATATACTGTATGTATGTCATATATGGCATTCATAGGCCTATAAATTAATATATTTGATACTTTTTCTAAAGCTCAGTGATCTGAGTCTGAAACAAAGTTGATCTGTGTTTAACTCATTTATTGTAACATAAAGTAGCCATGGATAAACTCTGTCATATACTATATTTATACAATGTTTCATCATTGTGTTTCTTGCATTTCTATACAGTACTTTGAATCTGTATTTATCTCACATGCATTTTCATTCTAGGCCTAGCCCATATTGAAACTTTAGTCTCCATTAAAGCATTCATTCATCTCATTCAGTCACCTTCCATCTTTTATTCCCTTTTGAGGCTGTGAGGCCTGGAGCCTGTTCCAGCATCTATGAGCATGGAACCAGGGCAGTTTGGTGCACAGCTGACACAGAGATATATTGTTAACATCATAAAATATAATACAGTTGGACCCCTGCAGGTAACAGGTAGACAGATGTGTCTGTCATTGCACATTATGCCTATACCAACAGCATCTTCTGAGATTATGTGAGCTGAGAACTTTGTAGTAGTTGTTCATGGTCATCAGTGATGTGTATAGAATGGCTGTGAACCTTTCAGGGCCTTCATATTGGAACATGACAGGTGACATGCTGAGTGCCATGTCAAATTTTGAAGAAACATTTAGGTTAGGGTTAGTTATAGGTTAGATGTGATTTAGTGGAGGAGAGGTTACATCACACACTTTCAGATTGAGATTATTTATTGCAATGGAAGTCAAACTGAGAAAATCAGTGTGGTGGGGTGTGCCAGGCATGTGAACTCACAAAGCTACTGGCCTCAGCTGACCAGGAGGTCCTGGCCAACTTTTACCACTGCCTCAAGGACAGCATCTCATGAGCATAGTGACTTAATGCTGATGGAAGGTTTGAAATGCTGTGGAGAGGACTGGGAAATTTATAGCAGTCTGTGAGGACAGATTAAAGAATCATTGACTTTTCATTCTTTACCTGAATGATGTCCACCTCTCATGGTTTGCCCTCTCCGCAAGCAAACTCAGGGTCACAAATCAAGGATATATTTTCCATCTGCTTCTATTAAGATGCAAAATGTTTTTTTGAAAAGTGTCTGTTTTATGAAACTCTAACAATAAGGATCTGTCAGTGTCTCTCAGAGCCACAGACAGCCAGAAAACATAACAACAGTGGCCTTAAAGTTCACAACAGTAGCACAATTATAGATATCTGTACACATTTTATTCTGCAAACAGAAGGATATTGAGTCCATAATATTTTATAATCCTGACCATGGCAGTCCAGCCTGGTGTTGGTGCACCCTCACCTTCAGTTTTCAGTTATGGGTGTGTCTAGTGCAGAAGTTCTAAAACTTTTTGGGCCAGGGATCCCTTGCAGGAGGGTAAAAATCCCTGGGACCCCCTTATAGCGTTCGCTGCTTCTGATCAACGTGACTTATGCGGTGCATCATATTCTTTTTAGGAGTTTTAAACGTCCTAAAAACAAACAATTATGTTTTTTTGCTCAGAACATTTATTTTATAGCTGTAGTGATTCCAATTAACAATTATGAATGCTTAAAATTATTTGTCATAACAAATGATAAATTATTATCAATTAATATATATTATAACTATAAATTTATATAAATATAAATATTATTTATTTATTTATTTTTTGCAGAGCCCCAACCTATGATCCAGGGACCACTGGGGGTCCCCAGACCCCAGTTTGAGAATGGTGGGTCTATATCTAGATTGAAAATTAGGTGATTTAATAAATAAACATGAATTTGCCATTTTTTATTTTATTTTTTTATATGTATCTAAACCTTTTCTATAGTGGGAGCATGGGGTCATGACGCAGGTGGTGGTAACACCAGAGATGCTATGATTTACAGACAAAATAGCAAAAAACAAACAAAACAAAAACAAAACAAAACTCTGGCGTGTTATTTACATGCTATCCTGTAAGATCACATTACTATTCTTTGCCCTTATAAGATATAAGTGCTTCTTAGCTCAGTGGATAGAGCACTTATCTCTAAACTAGAAGATTCACAGTTTACTGGCTCTGGGGATTATTTGGGATTATTTACCATTGCAAGATAGGGCAAACTCCTTATTTGAGATTATTAATGTCCCTAGTTTACTGATTTTGTTTAAACCTGTTAAAGAAGTGGCTTTAAAGAACTTGTTCAACCACAACTGCACTTTTCCTTCAGGCACCAACGAAGCACTTAAAAAGTCTGACATTTCTTCCTTTCTTTAACAGCTTTTTTTTTGCCAGACAAGAGCTTTTTTAATATACAACTTTTTGTATTCTTTGGATTCAGAATGAAGCTTTTTGCTCAATTTATTCTGCTATTTGACTGTGAATGAGGCACTAGCTGAGGTTATCAGGCTGGAATACTCCCTGCCTCTCTCTCTCTCTCTGTCCCTTCCTGCTGAAGTGTGCAAAGTGGCTTAGGTGTGGTGACGGCGAGCGATTTGTCAGTGCAGGCCATAGAGATGCAGGGAACAGCTCCGCAAAGCTTATCCACATTAAAGGTTAGGAAAAGTACTTTTGTAGCGAGACAGCGGCATAAATACCTTGGTGGTAATCCTAAACATATTGTCATACACCAACACTGATCCTTTTTGTACATTATCCAGCAGTGATGCAATGAAAGCGATGGTAGTGCAGACAGTGTACTGTAGCAGAGGCTAGAGCCCGCAGCAATATGATAAAACACAGACTGGCAGCAAAACATGAGCTTTGTAGTACAGTTATGCTATCTTATAGGTGTTAGCTGTTCCACTTTACACCTTGAATATTTCTATAACCAACTGCCAGAAGGTGGAGAGTAACTACATATGTTTACTCAAGTAATTTACTTAAGCATAAAAAAAAATAAATACAAAACAATCACTGTCTGTGTACATTTAGAGTACATACATATTTTTTTTAACTCTATAAATCAGTGATTCTCAACTGGTGGGTCGGGCATTTGCCAAAAAGAAAAAAAAAAAAAAAGATAATAAAAAGTTATGTTACTGTTAGACCTTAGGTTGAAGAGCGCTGCCTAATTCTACTCAAAACACAATATCTTACAGTATTTACCACTGAAAAAGTCATCAGGAGAAAAGTATACCTGAATCCTTTTGAATTGCACTTTTGCACTTTTTTAATTGGGTAATACAATCTTGAAGTTTTAACAATTTTAAGCACTGACATCTGCTCCTACTACAAATTGCCACAGCTGCTCTATTACTTTACATTTTATCATATTTAGAGTCTCTTCAAATGTCAGTATTTGAACAAAGCTAATGTAATGATCATTTACAAAACACAGCAGGTGGCTGTTACATTAATAGCTGTAGCAGAGTTATCCTTAGAATAAAACCAAACACTACCTCCGAGTAATGAGAGCATGTTAAGAAGAATCCTTGGGGAATATAGAGGCTCTTTTCACAGTTGATTTATCTCTTGAATTTCTAGAAGGTCATAGCAAACTACCGTAAATTATATTTTTTTAGCGTTGTGATTGATGGGCACTGGGGTCCTGACATTTATATTTCAAACCACGATTCAGTTCTATACAAAATGAGACTTTAAACATGTTCACCAGAGACATGCTTTACAACATGCCTTTGCACAGCTTAGAACAGACTGTAATGTATGTGAGAGATGACAATAAATGATGCTGTTCTGTTTGTGGAGCTGTGTTTATCTGTCAGATCTCATTAGTGGGCTGGAGCTCTGTAAAAGTTCCAGGTTAAAGATACATTTTAATCATACAAACTTAATTAACTCAAAATGTTAGAACGTTCCTCACCAAAAGCATGCGTTATTTGGATTGTTGGTACAAGCTACAGTTAAATCGTATAACTATAGTCACACACATTCAGAATATCATGGAAATTTATTCCATTTATTTCAGTAGTTCAATTCAAAGCAAAATGCATACTGTATATCAGGCCTATTCAACTAAAAGTCAACAAAATGGCCCAACACTCGCTGCAAAGGGGCGCTCCATTCTGTTGCTAAGTCGCTGATAACTTGAACAGCTCAGACCAGTCTCTCCTTACACAGGATGGGGCAGCTTCTATCACTTTGTCTGCTGGTTAAATGATAAAAAACATATTCTAAAGGTCATATGGTTCATGTTAAAGCCTTATCAAATGCCGAGACGCACCGCGTTCAGGGTGAGTTTACACGCGTCATCTCTGTGTAACTGTGTGAAGCCCAACGCAGCACCGCGGCACTTAAAAAGGCTTTAACATGAACACCGTGAACTTTCAAATATGTGTTTTATCGGTTAGCAAGAAGACAAAGTGATAGAAGTCACCCCAGGCTGTGTAAGGAGAGACATGAGCTGTTCTGGTAGCAATTAAGAGAGTTAACGTTGAAAGGAGTTTCCCTGAGCATTGACTGCAGCTGGAGTTGAAAACTGCCATCTCTGTTCCCAAGAAGCAGCGTCACTCTCTCCCTCGGTGTGTTTACAGCTGTTTCTGTGTCACACTGAGCAGAGAACTGTCTTTATTTAGTGCAGAGGTGTGAGGAGCATGTGTTTTCAGCCGCGGCACTGCATCCAAATAGAACAGGGAACAAGCGCCTTCGCGTACTGGCGCAAGCCCAGTGAGGCCTTTCATAGAAAACAATAGGGGCATATTTTTTGCCATGCGTCCGGTTCTCATTGACCTTTGCAGTGCATTTGTATATATATATATATATATATATATATATATATATATATATATATATATATATATATATATATATATATATATATATATAATTATTCATTTATCTTTAGCAATGTGTGTCTTTGACATAGACCTAAGTGTGTCAGAGTTTTTCCATTTGCATTTTTGCACTTATGGCAGCTTTGGAGTGCATTTGTGTTAAAAAAAAAAAAAGATAATATGCAGGAAAATAAAAGCAACGAGTGTCACTTGCTATGTGTAATTGTGTACATTGCGTGTAAATTAGTATTATTAATCATCACAATTAAAATAAATAAATAAAATATATTAAAATATTTCACTTTGTTGTCTAATGACATCTGGAAGCGGTCCAGGATCACAGCTCTTTTGCAGTTGGCCTCAGAGCTGCTCCATCTCAGAAGCTGGAGGTTAAACACATCGCTCAAGGGTATCTCTGGGGTAGATCCGGAGCCAGGGGACACTGTGACTTATTCATTTTCCAAGATCAGATTTTAAAAGCTGATCAAGGATTCAAAACACAACCATCTGCTCCTCCACCAGTCAGGCCATTCAACTAACAGGGCAGGAAATCACTCAGGGGTGGAAATAAAATTGACAGAGGCTACATCATTTAAAGATCCTTCTTTTAACTATTGGTACCAGTATTGCAGCACATAATAACCTGCACTGCTCAACTCAGCTAAATGTAATCTACCATACTGTATGACTATAACCAAACTACATCCAGACTAAGACCAGTGCATGGTACTTAATGTAGCAGTAGGGGGGGTAGTGGGGTCACCGCCGTATTATAGGCTCCTTTGTGTGCCAGCACGTATCTCAGTAACCTAAAAGGGTATCCCACTTGTGTGCTCTCTCTTCCTCCCATTAATTGAGCACTCTGCCCGCCCCTCTTTCTGTTTACAGTATAGGAAATCATTGTATTATTTGGAACAGTGTTAAACTGCACTTCATTTTCTGTGGCAAGTGGCCATGAGGTTTGTTGATCATCATATTGCTAGACATGTGTTACAGTTACATACTGTAGTTAAGCCACGCCTCCCCCATAAAGCTACAATTCTGCTTGCAAACTGACAGAGCTACTTTGTCTTTGGGGGAAAAGAAAGACACTTTCGGCTGCTCTGTTTGCTTCAAGGGTTGCCTTAGCAAATAATTTGCATTGAGCAAGTTTTTGTGGTGACTTTGAGGCATCCCTTTCCATTTATAAAGGCTTGTATTTGGCACATATCGTGGCAGTAAGACTGGGTGAGCTTTTTGGATAGAATTATTTTAGTAGAAAGGAAATGTTGAATTAATACTATAACTGAAACACTGTAAACAAAGGAACCTAGTGTATTGTGCTTCAGTGAACAAGCTTGAGTGCTTTTGATATTCTATTTCTATTTTAAATGTATAGCCAGCTTATATGCCACACAAAAAGAACAAATTCAAAGTACACTTTTTATGTGTTACATCCACTTGGTTGATTGTGTCTTCACCTAGCACTCATCTGCTAATTATTATTACATTAATGCATATGATACATTTGCATCAATGGCTTGGTAAAAAAGACGAAGGTTACAGTTAAGATTCAGAATATTTTATTCTACTTGATTCGGTACTTCTGCGTAATCTCACATTCACTTTTTTCCCCATTACATCTGAAAGTGAATAATAACGGCAGAAAATAGAGGGGAAAATGAAATTCCTATTAACTCTAATTACTTCTTCCATTTATCCTTGGGAATGACATGAAGATTAATGAAGCTCTCCACTATTTTAAGCAAGGTTATTTAGATGAGTGATTCTACTCTCCTTATATCATTGCATTAATCTAACAGCCGACAAGTATGTTTTTTATTATCTGTCTTCCTAAATTCAATATTCTGCTTACAATTCTTTAGTAGGGATTTTGAATTGTATCCATATGCCACTAATGCGAGTGATTTGGTCTGCTTAAAGCTGCAGCCTCTGTCCTTCAATCAGAAGCCTTTAATACAGTATTGGCTGTCTTGATAGTTTGCATTCAAGTCAGAGAGGCAGGAAACAAGGGCAAGCAATGACTGAATTATACACAATTAAAGAAACAAGGAAATCGGTGAGTAGTTCTGATACTTAGCGTCTGTGGATACCTAGAAACTATATATAATTAACTTCTAATAGTGGCCAAGCTGGTGCATTTCCTGATACACTGGTACAGGCATAACATTACAATCTGCGTTATTGGTGGTCATCATTTTATGTGTTATGTGTTTTTATAGATACTGACCTGGAACACTGCAGAAGACTGGCAGTGCTCAAATCCTTACGCTTGCCCATTTTTGTCTCATTTCCAACACATCAAAGTTGAGGACACAATGTTTTCCTAGTTAATATATCCCAGCCCCTAAGTGGTGAGATAGAGATAATCTATGTTATTCACTTCTCCTGTCATCAGTGGTCATAATGTTATGCCTGATCGCTCTATAATTTAATTCTACAAGAGA
Organism: Bostrychus sinensis; assembly: GCA_020698575.1. Taxonomy (NCBI): domain Eukaryota; kingdom Metazoa; phylum Chordata; class Actinopteri; order Gobiiformes; family Eleotridae; genus Bostrychus; species Bostrychus sinensis. The sequence goes on along the minus strand of CM036249.1, from coordinate 21,349,769 downwards.
CCAAGCTGGAAGAAACTAGTTGAAATAAATGAAGAAAAATGTGTTTGTGTCTCAAGCTAACAAAAAAAAAGTCATTACGGCTGGTCCATTAGAAGCAGATCTCTTGCTGTTAATATCTCAGTCCGTTATTTTTATTCCTCACAAAGAGAACAGCCTTTGTGTTGTCTGTGGTCAGGAGCAGAGTTGAGTGGAGCAGAGATGGTGAGGGAGAGTGCCAACTGTGCCCTCCTACGCGCTAATATTGTCATGTTAGATTACCCATCAGCCTGTTGGCGCTGCACTGCATTTCCTTGAACCCACAACCCTGCTGAAGTGCAGCCAAGTGCTAATGGTGCTTCTCTACACGGGGCTTTTGTCTTCGCTCCTGCCTGGTACCACGCTCGCTTCTGCCAATTATAAAACTGGTTCAGAAGAATACTGGCATCTACAGGTCAACTTCTATGAAAACTTTGAATCCATTGTTCTTGCTCAAAAGCACTTTTCTCAACTTTTTACATGATTAAAGCCACAGTGCCCTCAACGAGGCACATGTTCATTCTTTATGAAAAACTGTAAATAAGATATTTTTAGATGGCAAAAATGAATGGTTGTTGATTACGTTGTATTAATTTTGATGATTGATGGATCAGACCTGAGCATACTCTGAAAAGCTATTGTAGTGTACTGTCCAACAACATTTTAATTTTATTTTATTTAGTCTTTTGCTTATATGCTAATTATATTGTACCATTAAATAAAATGGCTAAACACTGATACACTTGCTAAAGTTTTCTGACCATCCATTATATACATGTCACTTGGTTGTTTATTGCTAAAACCATGTTCATTATTCATAATTTGAAAGTGTTAGCTTATGCTGATGAATGCATTGCATATATAGAGTATTATGGTCTGCATAGCTTATGGCACCATTCTTTCAAGCACAGCCATCTTGTTTACAAACACTGAAAGGGTTTGTAGTAAAATGTGTTTTCACACCTGTCCATGTGCTACAATTATAGTCATAAAATCATTCAAGAACCCAGACTGTGAAATCCAATGTCAAGTGTGGCTTGTGAATAAATTCTGTTATATGCATTTGTTCCACACAACAATCCCTAACTAAACAAGATGCTACAAAGTTTAACACCTTTTGGATGCCAAACATCATGCCCTCACTTTTAGCGCTACACAGTGCTAAAAGTGAGTCACTTCTGCCCTCAGTTATTAAACAGTGCAAGCTGCAAGTCTAATGAACAGTCAAGCTGGCAGAGACAGAGGAGTTTGTGACTTCCCCAAACAACAATCCCCACACCTGTTATCAGTGTAATGGTAGGTTGCACTTTTCTATTATTGATGTTTGTTTTTTTTTTTTTTTTTTAACCACAGCTACTGGGCAAAACACAACATTTTCCAAATATACTGTTAAGCTGTGTTATTGTGGAGTAACAACTGCCTGAATATACAAATATAAAAATTCATGATATTTTTTTAACATCAATTCAACCACTACCACTAGGGGTCAATCAATACAGTGTCTAATGTATTATCTACATTATAATAACTTTTATACTTTGCAGATCAATGTTAAAAATGATACAGTTAAGAAATCCAGTACATAAGGACACTGTGAGTTTCAAAAACCCAGAATCACTCATCTGTATTTCCCTTGTAACCTTATCTTATTGGTCAATCATTCCCTTATTGCTTATACTGAGGCAGAGACTAACAGCTGGAGAGATGACATCAGTGGAGTCTGTAGGGGCCCGATGAATGTAGTGCATTCAAAGAAACAAAGCTCATTTAGGACAAACAGATTATGGGTTTACTGTAATCTGCACATAATACATTTTACTCCCTCCTTCATTCCCAGTATAATCCGGTGCAATCCCATTTAATTTCATTGCCTACAGATTATTGTGTCTGTAGAAATGTAATTGTGTGGCCCTAATGAAGGAGAATAAACTATAGAAATGTGTACATGTTTTGTCCATCTGTTATAGTGAATAATATACTGTGTCTATCTTACAGAGTATTATACAGTATTATACTATCCACATTTAATGCAAAGATGAAAAGTAACAATATATTAACTCAGATAACAGATTTTTTGAAGAAACTGTACTTTGTTATTTCTGTAAATACAATATATTTTTTACTTGAAGTAAATTTTTGCTGAAATGTTCATTCTAAATTTTTTACCTTGTGGTGAGTAGCACTGTCATCTCACAAGCAGAAGTTGTAATAGTAAAAGTATTAATAGTAACAGAAGTAGAAACAATAGTAGAAGAAGCAGCAGTTGTAGTAGCAAGTAGCAATCGTAGTCGTAGATTTTGCTGTGTAATTACTTACTTATTAAAAAACTTTAGTAATTTCTACACGATTCTACACACATTCTATATTTTTAACTTTTATTCATTTTTGTTGACTATTTATATTTTAATATTTTAAAACACTGGGTAAATATTTTAGTACTACATTTGTGCGATTGTAAGTTTGTAAGTGTAACTTTTTCCTCCTCTAATTTTATGTTTTCTAGACAGTATAATATTAATATTTCTTTTAGCCCATGCTGTCTGCCTGAGGCTTTTCATGTCTTGTATATTTTTGTTGTTTTTCAAAGTGTGAGAAAATAATATCTATAAAAGTCAGTGCATTTTAGACCATCGTAAAAATATTTTAGCAGGGTAAACAGAGGAGAGAATGGACTAAATGTGCGAACATATACTATAAGTGCATCATTTTATTTATGGACCGGGAGTGCACCTCTTATCAGTGATAGGACAGATGTTATTGCATATGCTGCATGTCATGTGAAAAAGCAACCCTAGATCTTGAAAAGCAATTGTACACGATGTCCGTTGTCCTGCGGCACCCATAGCGGCGTATCAGATGGTTCTACAGACTCGCCTCAACACTTTCTAAGGGATTTGATGATGCCTTGTGAAAAGAATGCGGTCATATGTACACACAATACAGACAATGATTCTTGTAAATGGGTTACTTGTTAAACAAATCACTTAATGATACTATCAGGGGCAATGCAGACTCTTTCTCAGGTTCTCACTCGGGATTTTCTGCTCCATTACAGCGACATGTTTGCAAACCAAAAGATTTGATTAAATCCTACAGGCTTTAAAAATATATAGGAAAGAGTATTGAGAAACAAGTTTGTCATTTACATAACTCATTTACATGTATATCTCTGTTCTGCAGGTGGCTAGAGCCAATCACAACAACAAGGTGGGGTACAATGTGACAGTGGCCACTTGACAAAGAGGCATATCCTGACATTCGCTCTCATATTCATTTATAGGGTACCCAGAGAGAACAGATATTAGGAGAACTTATCATCAATAATCCAGCCACAAGGGATCACTCCTTTTGCAGGACTCAAGCCCAGGTAAAAGGAGAGGGTTGTATCTATTAGCAAAAGCCAGATTCATGTGAATAGAACTCTGCAGAGCATGTCTCCCAATGAAAACTTTGTACAGTATCTGGAGGTGAAGCACCATCTGGTAACCACCTACTAGGATTTGTTTCAGCCAATCATAGCAAAGACCCATATGGTATAGCAAACAAACTGCTACAATAGTAAAACTTTGTAATAGAACTGTTGTTGGAGCATTTTTGCTGTTTTTATAAATGTATAGTAGAATGCGTTGTGTCTCTTTGTTGTATTGCTAAGAGGCTTGTTGCTGTCACCAAACCTGAAACCTGCCCGCATTAGTACTGCAACGACGTTTGCCCAAACCACCAGCAATCTAGCCACGAGTGGATTAGCTTCAGCTTGATAAGAAGGATTTTTGTGAACAGACAAATCTCGCCAGTATTCAGCTTGCTGGACAAGGTAAGGTTGTCAGAAATACTTAAAAAAATATGACAATTTAATGCAAATGACTCCACACTAGGTGACAAATGATTTTCTGTGATGCCCCTGGAAGAGAAAAGTTGAAAGGAAAGGAGAACAGCATTTTATTATTAACAATTTAACAAAGCATATGTGACAATTATACAGGCGACATACATTCTGATGCTCAGCTTGTTCCTGACCTTATTGTTGCTCCATTAAAAGTCTAGGCCATTTATCAATTCTAAATGACGCCATTACTACAAAAACAGATCTGGGAAATGTCACCCCTGCATCTATTCATTTCTCAGGTGTGAAATGATTCATATTCCATTAAACAAATACATAAAGAGTGTCTATCCTTCTAAATATAAATTATCCTGACCTTCATAAAAATGAGATTTTAAATGCAAATCAAGCCTGAAGTCGACAGAAACATCATCAATATCTCAGGCATGAATACCAATGATAGATGTGTCTGCCTGGAATCAATAAGCCTCTCCTGATTACCTGTTACCTGTTTGTGGACCTTATTATATACCATTTCTATACCATTACTGTAATGCTGTGGTAAAAATAAATAGCCTACAAACCTATATATGTTTAATAATCAGTCAAAAGTAATGTTTTCTACAATAATAAACAACACTGCTAACATTTTTCAAGTAAAAGTAGGCGACAAAAAAAAAAAAAAAAAAAAGGGGGGTTAAAAGTGTGTACAGTACTTACTTTCCAGTACAGCAGAAAAGCATGTGACTACATGTAGCCTACTGCTACTGAATATTATGAGGCTTCACCCATATCCATCTATGCTCTGAGTGGCATTTTCAAGCACAATACCTGTATGATATCAGTGTCAGTGGGATAAGCAGAAGTAGGCTGCTCCATCGCTATAGGTCATACAGCCATGTCCTGAATGCATCAATGTTCTAGTGTGTACCCAGGCCAGTTTACAAGGAGCACACCAGGGGCCCCCATCTCCTCAGAGTCCCGCTGGTGCCCTGAAAGACAAGGAGAGGAGGAGGAGGAGGAGGAGGAGAGAAGAGCCATCACTCATAGGACGACTGCTGAGTGGCCTCTGGGAGAGCAACAGAACACGGAGCAGCTGCTTGACCAAATCATTTAAAGGTGCACATGGTGGACAGGAGGATGACTTGACATTGAGAGACAGTGAGTACAAAGACAGCATCATCCCCGCCTGACAGTTGTTGTCGAGGTATAAACCTTAGCAACAGCTTCTTACTCCTGTCTGGTGAGTTGACAGATAAATTGTATAGTTGAAAAGTTATAACAGCAGTGTAGTGGTTAATATATCCCTCTTGTAATTGAACTTCTTTTCTATCTACTCTGAACTTGTAATGGAAAAAGTTTTCAGAATGTTCACAATGTTGACAAAAACATTAACAGACAGCCCAAAACTCAAACTTATCACAAGAGAAAAAAATAAAATTCACTTTGTTAATGGATATCCGGGAATGATCCAGTCAGGCTTATAGCAATTTCTCTGAATAACAGCACAAGCCTGCAAAACCAAAGACTTCACTACAATAGCTCAGAACAATATATGAGAATGTTGCCTCAGATAATTGCACCATGTCGTTGTGGGGGGCGTGGTCTGACGCGGCAGAAGACAAACTGTTTCAGCCACTTGGAAACACGATACTACTGCGTATGACAAGTGAAAGTGTTCTATATGCACTGTCCTCTTTTAATTTAATTTTAAACATATTCTTAATCATCTTTTTTATAGATGTTTTTGTGTTTTAATTGTAATTCTTGCTAATGTACTTTTAACTTGTCTTTTTCTGTAAAGCTTTATGAAATATGAACTGTGCTATACAAATAAAGCTGGATTGCCTTACTTTTTAATTTTTTTTTTGTTCGTTTTGTTCTTTGTGTTGCTTGTAGGGCTGCAAAAACTAATCAGATTAATTGATTATAATAAATTATTGAAATAATCGTCAACTTTTTGGCTACACAATTTAATAATTGTTTAATTGTTAAGTGGGGAATTCACAGACTCTGAAACCTGCAATGTGCTGAGAGAGGAGGTTTATTACCAAGACAGAGCAGTAAAGCAACAAAAACAGTGTACATTTTGTGTTTTTGATTAAAAATGTTTTTGTGTTTATGCTCTATCCAAATGTCCTCAAGTGACGTAGTTGTAGCTTTGTCTGGTTCAAATTTTGTGATTTTTGGTAAAATTTTCACAATTTTTTAAAGAGAACTATAAAATACCTCAAGTTTTTAACCACTTTAACCACACACACGTCACTATCTGATCAACACAATCGCCAGATTAATCGATTATCATAATAATCGTTAGTTGCAGCCCTAGTTGCTTGTGTTGACAGACAGTTAGGTCTAATTCTCGTTCAATAGAACATCTTTTTTGATTGATTTTCCAGCATGAGAAATGTGAGGTGTGGCGTATGAGTGTGTGACAGAGGTGAAATGTGTGTCTCACTGCGAGCCCTGCCCTTGGTGTGATCAGATGTGTTTTGTGTGTATCGACTGTATAAGACACAGTCCTTTTCAAAGATACTGACTTCTGTCCTCTTTCTGGAACATTAATAAACACCTGGACAGAATTTCTAAATCAGCCCAAAATGTCGGGGAATTTAATTCTACTGCAGTCAAACTGCATTGTTGTATGTGGTTTAACACGTCAATCCGATTTCTCCAATGAAATAGTCAAAGCACTCTTGTGTCTGTAAACATGCAGAGCAGAGAGCTGAGAACACCACACTGTGAGGCATTTAAGTGGTCTGGGGATTTACAAGCAATGCTAATTTACCCAGTAATCATAGTATTACCAATGAATATAAACAATAACACCTTGACTTTACTAAATGAAACTTATCAAAGTTTGAAAAATGCCAGAACAATGTTTATGGTAAATGCGTCTCATGCAGCCCCATAAACTTTACTGCAGTTTAGCTTTCACTTTTAAACACAATGGAGCAAAACAAAATGGCAGAAAGGCCCATAATGTGTCTAAAAATGCATATGTCTCAAAGCATTAATGTTCTGACTCTTTACTTACTACTCAGTGCAGATGAATGCCTCTGCCTAATTGAAGAACGGCGTATACATGCAGCAGTGGTCTGTCAATGAACTGCATTACTCCGGTGATGCACTCTGATTGTATATAATGGGAGTAAGGCAATATTTCTGTAAGGGCATTAAACCAATTATTAATTTTGGTATGGATCCAGTTAAATCCAGGGATTCTGTACCTTTTTGAGATATGGATAGAATCATTCACTAATAGAACAAATGATTAGTATTATTAGTTGCAATAGAAAGCACCTTTACGATGTTTGAGTCCTGGTCTGGGGACTACATCTTTGCATTGCAAGATCGAACCAGTGCCTTGGCAGTCAGCAGAGTCGAGACTCTCCAAATGCTTTTAGTTTGGATTGTGCACTTCTGTGTATTTGGGTACACTGGGACATCTTTATTTGTTCATAGCTTTTCATAAAAAAACTGTCTAAGACCTTTGCCCAGCACTATATGAGGTACAGAATATTTAACCAGTGCATTTCTATAGCAGTCTGAATCTCCCACTAAACATTATAAACTCCAGTGTCTTATATTGTGTGTTCACCAGCCAGCTGAGTAGGTGTTACGCGCTTGAATTCCCTCCAACCAATTACAGCAGTCACAAAAACGAATGGCTCGACTAGTGACAACCCGTAATTATCATTCTAAGTATTTTCTGAAGCAACGCCGTCTTTCTGCGCCAATGTGTCAAATCAAGACAGACTGGGGCCGCTCTGACGGAGAGGCAGACAGACAGGAGATGGAATGGGTTTGAAAACGGTCCACTGAACCCTTCAAAGCCTCAGTGGGACTCTCACTCAATGTTCTCAAGAGTTTTTAAGCCCAACTCGCCGCCTTGTGTCTGTCGGTAACATTTCCCCAGTTAAAAGCAGTTTCCAGAGATGATGTCTAAGTCAAAATAAACACCAGAATGAGCAGAGTTTTGGAATATGTCCTAAAGCAAACTTTTACAAAGATTGTGTAAATAATAAGGCTGGACCTTTCGTAGTGGCAACGATTTAAGAGCTGAGATGATTAGTATGTGTATTATGTGGTCTGGGGATGGAGTATGTGTTTGGAAACATGGTGCTTCCTTGAGAGAGCAGGGTTTTTCATGTACGTAGAGAACTGAAACTGTGCATTTTCAGCTCTAGAGAAGGTGTGCGCCTCTGAATACAGGATTAGACATGGGCGAATAAAACAAAATACAACTCCAGGCATGTTTTTGACAAAGAAACAAGATTACGTATATGATAAAAATCTCAGGAAAGTCTAGTCAGCATTATAGGTCCCCCAACTAGGGACAAGAGTTTGCATAATAGCTATAAATAAATGCTATGCAGAATATCAGTTACATATACTGGATTATGCCCTAACTGCATTGTTCCTATAAAATAAATTAGATAAAACAAAAAAATACTACTAGTGCTCCTAACCTAGCTAGTGCTCCTAACCTAGTTCAAACCCAGGACCTACTGACCGCAAAGAATAAAAATTCCCAGTACAGGTACATGTACAGCATGTTTTGGGACAATGTACTCAGAAATTACATTTTATTTACAAAATGTACTTAGTAAATAGAATAAGAATCTCTAATTATGTCACTACTCCCTGGACTAATCCAGATCCACACAAAAACAAAATGTTCTTGTCCTTGGCTCATTACTGATATCTTCTGTCAATTTAATCTAAAATCCAACCATAACTTTTTGACTTTAGTTGAGAAACAGACCAATGCTGGCAAAAACAAAACCTACTTGGCCAAGGAAATAATTGTATTGTCCAAGAAAACATGCACTTGATTTTATCTGTCATTTCTTGCTGAGTAAAATATATGAGTATGAAGCCTGGGTAGATGCTCTGTTGCAGAAAGTGAATTCTGTTTTAGCGCACTCTCTTCTTTCCAATCCCCATAATATAAATTCAACAGAAACTATTCAGTCCATCTTTCTGATTATTTACAACACTCACTCTGCCTTCACTGCCATTTTAGTTTTGACTTTAATTATTCATAAATAGTGAATAATTTATCACACACTTTATTTATGCATGTGTGTTGCCGGAGGGTGTCAGTATTTTGTGTTTGTTCCCTTTGGTAATGCTTGAGATATGCTGTTCTATTCTTATCCTCGGGCGTAATGTGCTAGACTTTGGTCAGCGGCCCATCATGTCCTATACTGATGCAGATGTTGCTCTTTAGCTATTTATGTGGACTCACAGTTAGCCATAAACATCTACAGAGTTAACCCAATTCCAATTTGAGAGTTATTTATTAATTTTTTTGTGACTGGCAGGAAGTAGGTTAGGGTATGAAGAGATTGCATAGGTTTGAAAGTAAGCTTTCATGTGTCCTCCATTTGTAATTTATAATTATAATTGCTTCATTTGTTTACATGTTGGTGGAAGAGAGTCATGTTTTTGGTTTAAATGTTAATAAGATTTTTTGATATCACACAATGCCCTGTCATTTTTTCTTGAACTCATGTGCTGAAAGACTCATGCATTGTGTTTCACTATAAAATAAAAACTCTCTGGTATCTCACAATGGTATAGTGCCCAGACCTGGACTTGAAGTTGATCTCCCAGTAAATGCTCATTAAGCCACAATACAGCCCATACATCTCACATTAGCAAAGAATGAATCCACCAAAACTAATGATTTGTTCCTTTACTGACCCCTTGCATTTGGAATTAGAATGATTTTGATCCCAAATTAATCAACAAAAACTACATCTTTGGCAAAGGGATTATTATGGGCAAAATATAAAATCCTTATTTCATATTCACTAGGTTACTTAAAATCTGAGCAAACATTAAAAAGTAATCATCATTGCACAGTAACAGTACTTGCTTATCACTGAGGAAAACTTACTTTGGCTTTTGAATTAACTGTTGTAATGTGTAAAATATACTACTCTTTTTCTGTAGCTCTTTTAAAAATATGAACATGTACATATGAGTGTGTCTAAAGGGATCATCATGAAATATCTGACCAGATCTGGGGGAGTGAGCTTTAGTGTGGGTGGATAAGCTAAGCCCCCTGGGTAATCAGATATCGATCTGACAGTACTGGACTTTCCTGGCCTTTAGCTCAGAAGTTGCAGGTGTGGCCACCCTTACAGGGTGGGCTAATCTTTATCTTCTTTGTTCTTCAAACAACAAACTGCACTGTCTATAAATCAACAGTTTGGACCAACAGAGCAAATGTTCAGGTGATTACAGTCCCTTTGAAAAGTGCTTTAATATCCTTTTTTTTTTGTCGTTGTGGGTGATCTCTACAAAAATACTGTAGATCTTGCAGCATCAGAAGCACCACTAGAGACAAAAAAATAACAGGCATTCACAATCTATTATAAGCTGGGTCTATAGTTAAGAAATAGTGGAAAATTATTTAAAAATGTTAAAAATGTGTTACTGCCCAAAAATAAATTAATAATGAAAAAAGGGAGCATAATGACAGTATCTGTATTCTCTGTGATGGATCTGCTCATGTGGCACCAGTTTGTGAGTGAACTATATACACAAAACTAAAGATGGATGAACTATAGATATGTATGTGACTTATGCATAGATAAGTCTACAGCTGCTGTGAAATAAATACATGTGGTTTTGTTGATCAGTTTGAGTGTTTATGAGCAGTATATGCAGATGTATGTGATGAGAGCCTTTAGCTATGACCCTACCCACTCCTACTGCTATAAAATAGAATGCTCTAGGGGCCTTAATTTACTGATATGGCAAGCTTTTAAAGGAGGTTACTATTCAGGGATCAGCCTTTGGCAAATAATTTTATATTGATTGAACTTATGAATATATGTGTTTTTACAACACATAACATACACATAATATCCTTGTGCCACAAGTTACTGTGGAACAAAAGGCTAATAAGCTACAAATACAGTGGGATATTTCCCACATCAAAGTCTGTTTACTTCATTTCAAATGTGCAGCTTTTCTCCCCCAGGACAGACATATTGTAAAGAATAGAAAAGAAATAGGAAAAGTAAATTTAATTTTGTGAATTTTAGTGGTTGTTGAAGAGGCACAAGGCTGAATTACACAGGCCCCTGCGGGGACATACAACAATGGCTGGAAGAAGATAATAGGTACATACTTGTTCTTTCCAAGCGAGAGCTGAGGTCTCCAATACAAAGAAAGAAATAATTCATGTTTAAAAAAAAAAAAAAGAGAGACTTTTTTAAAATAAATAAAAAACACAAATTCTTTTTTAAAGATATTTAGAAATGGGAATAGGTGATGTGGCAATCTGTGACAATTCACCATCCAGGATCATTTAAAATCAATAATCATTATTTTTAAATATTTTATTTTTTAATACTAGGTTAGATTTTTTTTTAAGTCCCTCAATTATATGCAAAACACATTTTTGTTAAAGATACTGATGAAGTAATACTGTATGTACTGAGGTAAAAATTCCTCCAGACTTATGAGACCGGGGCTGGTAAATGACAAGCCTCTCATGAGTACTTAGCTGGATTTGTGGACATGTTTGCTGTGAGCTGTTGTCACAGCTGTTCTCACAGTGAATGAGTCCCGCTGGTCTGTCGCTGGAGCTCTAGGTAGAAATTTACCAGACAATTTCTTCAGGCTCACCTGCGCGCTCTGCTGCGTGAACAAGCATTTCAGCTGTGAACTGGCCCCACAGCAAATCACTACATGTGGATATACTCACCATCAGTTTGCTGCTCTGCTGTCAGCCCGAGTTATAGCTCTCCCACCTTATGACGTGGAAAAATAGCTTGACAAATCATTTTTGGGTCACCCCCAGGGAGCGAAATGGATGAGACTATGAGGAGATCTCTGGTAATACTGTCCCGTTTGCAGAAGAGACAGAGAGATGCTTTTATCCTCACAACTCTCTTGTTCTTTGTTTCTAAATAGTTTTCTGTGACTGTTTCACTAACAAGGTACATTCAGAATAAAATGGTCTCAATAGGATTGCTGTTAGATAATTTCCTAAAAGGATAACTGGAGTTTACATAATAATTTGACAGCACCTGAAGCTATTTACCTTGGTCCTGTAAATTTGAGGATAAATGAAAATGAAAATTATGACAGTAATCAATCTCACATTAGCAACTCATATTCTTCACTTTGCATTTGCTGCAAGTCCTTTGCTGTAGGCACCATTGAATGTATTGAAAAATATGTCAACAAAACTACCTTAGTTGTACTATGACTTACCCACTTACTTTCTTTTCATTTGTTTTGTGCATATAAACACCAGACCTTAGCAGTACTAAAACTTTAAACTCAGCATGACCTGCCATTATTATTATGAATATTACTTACAATTTTCTGTTACACAGATTATCAACACAAAGCTAAAAAAATTACAAAACAAAACATTAAAGTGAAGGTGAAAAATAAAACTTCAAAGGAAACAGCCCCTTGTACAAGTGTCCTGTTGCCAGCAGTCTAAACCAAGCCACTTACACATTCACAGTATGAATACAATATTTAACACCTGCCAGAGCCCATGCACCACTTATAGTGTTTACCTTGACACAGTGCATCACCAGTTTACTCGGGCAAAGTCCAGTCCTACACTCTTTGGTGTCCTTTTTATAGACTGTTACGTTCAGTAAATGTTTTAAAATATCAATGCAATTAACTTCAACAATTTCTACTGACAGTTGTGATTGTAACTATGTACTGAACACATTCAGTAGCCTGCCCTGCCAGACAAGCTCTTTTCCTATTCTATACCTATAAGAATGTACCCCTTCGGGAACATTTTGTTTCTGTGGCGGAACAATGAGAGGTGGAATAGCCAATCACAGAAAGGAAGGGTGGAACATAAGCAGTGCACCACTGACCCAAACAAACATGGATTCTTGCTGTTTTTTTATTTTTTATTTTTTATAAAACGCCAGAATAGACCATATCATGAGCATGCTCTGTACTTATTTCTGAATGGGGACAGCAGCAGAAGCCAGGTGTACAAAGACTGTGTCAATGTGGTTGTTATGTTGGATGTCAACGGAACTTAACTGTTGTTAAAATGGCAACAAGACGAAGAAAAAATCCCACAGAGGACTGAACAATAACGCAGACTTCAACAGAACCAACAGGTGACGAAGAAAAGCACTAAACGCCATTAATCAGGTCAGAGAAGTTATTGAATTTGCTCGTTAGCTAGTGCTACCTTGGTTAGCTCTTCTGCTTTCGTAAGATGCGCTGCAGATAAATGACTGTAGGCCAGTTCCAAATGGAACTGGAGCTAAACCAGACTGTCCTACTTGCAAAAAGCCATGATGCTACAACCTAACTAGCTACTACTAGTAACACTTTAGAATAGTTCCTCACATTTAAGCAGCAATAATGATTTAATAAAACAATAGTTTAATGAATATACAAATAATGGGCTACTTATTTTGACTTGACAGTACTTTTTTGAGTATAGAAATGGGATAATTCTGCCACATCTGAATTAATGACATAGATCACAGGCCAAGTAAATTTGTTCCTTTACTGACTTTGGAGTTTACAGGTATCTCAATATCTTCATCTGGATCCAGACAGTTTTCCAAATCCACACCAAAAAGTAAGATTTTCTTCCTTGTCCCATCACTGACCTTTCCTGAAAATTTCAACAAATTCAGCCATTACTTTTGGAGTTACCTTGCAAGAGACAAACCAACTGACTCAGACTCACTGCTTCATAAAGTACCTCAGGCAAATTGTCACATCACAAATATTACATGAGTCTATCTGTGCACATTTATTTTGCTCTTTCTTTGCCATATATCAAACACCCACCATTTATCTCTCAACCTTGTCAGGCTGTCTATCTCAGATTTATGACTTCACTCTTGGTGCCTTTTTCTCAAAGACGCATACAAAAAAAAAAAAAAAACCTTTCTTTCTTCCACTCACCATCCTTCCTCTCCCATCAACTCACCCCAGATGGCTTGAAAGGGTCTTCAGTGCTCTAGGGACCCCTACACCAGCTGGAGTTACAAGTAGCCAGCAGGGGGCGCTTTATCACTCGCGTTCTTTGTTGGCAGAGCAGCAGCAGGCCTCCGGTTCCCCACCAGGATGCTCTACAAACTCGGGTAGCTCCTACGGCGAAATATCCTGTGAGGTAAATTGTCTCTGCCATCCATTAGAGGTCTGTGAGAGAATATTTATGGTTATTTTTAGCATCATCTATTAAAGGGGTAAAGACTTTAATAGGGGCCAAATAAAAATCCTAAGAGCACTTCTAATTGCCCAAAAGAAAGCTGTATAAACTCAGCATCTCTCTGACTAACAGGAAATTGGCAGTGACACCAGAGTGAGAGTGAACTGGCAGTCAGCAAGTGGCAGAGGCTTAATCCTCAATACGATCTGAATGATAAAGTGCCGCCAAGAGATTCTGTCCCCAATGACCCTCAGCTTCCACCAGCGCTAATCATCCAACTAATCACCCTTGTTTAGGAGATGTAACAATTCTTGGCTTAGTCATGCTTGAGCCATAAGCAAGCGCCCACAATAGGGCTGATGATGCAGAGCCATGGTTGTGTACAGAGCAGGGATTTCATCAAAACCGTACATCATACAGTAGCTGGCCTTCCCACGGTCTTGTGTCTTGTACATCTGGTTCTCGTGTTACCAATCATACATCACTCGACACCTTTTTACACCTATTCCACTGGGATTTTAAGAAGCCATACTAAATTTGGATTCAGTGATCAGAAATGTATACAAAGGTGTCCAAATATCATAAATATAATATAATGCACAGCCAGCATTTTCCAGCATAGAAAAGTCTTAGTGTTAACATTGCTGGACTTGTTTGAATGCTTCATAAAGCAACTTGGAAGGTAAATAAATGACATTACAAACCTATTAGTGTGTTTATCACCCGTGTCTTAAGCAAAGAACCAAAAATATACATAATCTATAACATTACAAATTCCCTATATGTCAGAGAAACACAAAACTTCATTTACTTCTTTGCTTGTTCAATTATCTCAGAAAATGCTCAAATCACCCATGCATTTTCTCAGTGAATTTGCTATTAAACAGTGTTAGAGTTCAGTGGGGTGAAAACACAGGCTGCTGATGCAATCAGAAAGTAATACAGCGACTAGGTTTCATTCTGGGATGAGATTTGTGCAAATAAGTCATGGAATTTGTGGCCTTGTTTTTCCATAGACTGCATCACTTAATGAGAATGAGTAATGAGACTGTACATTGTTAACACCTGACTAAAGCCTTATGTGCCTTTAGCTTTTACAGCAAATGCACAACTTTTAAAATCTTATTAGCTATAGTTCATGAGGGGATGTTGTACCGTGCTGCAATCATACTTATTATTTTCATAAAGTACTTTTGCCTGATTGCTATTACCCATACTGTGCAATGAGTGCGGAAAAGCAGGAGGAGGGTAATGGTGCTGATCCCTGGGGCAGGTGAAGCAGCAGACTGATTAGTTTTTTGAAGTGTATTATGTAAGCAATTATAGGGGAGCAATGTGCTTTTTGAAGGGAAAAAATATGCTGTTATTATTTTGGGGGGAAAATGTACAGTATTGTGCAAACGTCTTATGAACAAATAAAGGTGTTAGTATCTTTGGTCTGTATCTCAAAATGATACAGAATCCTTTAAAACACTTTAGGATCTAAAGAGTGATCTGGATCCACACTGAGATTAATAATTTTGCCCATGGCCCCATACTGACCTTTCCTGAAACAAAAGTAAAAAATAAAATTCAGTATTTATTTAAGCACTCTTAATTAACAGCATATTTCACACATCACTAAAACTTTTGCATATTAATGTATTTCTTACAACAGAAAGGTCAAAGTACTTTAATTAGCAATAAGTAATTAAGCACCTTGGCGTTTTGCCTAAGTTTTAGTGTTTTTCAGCCACTTTTCCCCACATTTCTTTCTTTGTGTGTCATAATACTGATAAATTATGTGTGCCTTGTTCCCCTATAGCAGGTGTAAACTCAGTTATCTTATCAGTTTGTAAGCTATTTGAAACTTGTAGCTCACGTATGCATCCAAATAAATCATTTCTTATCATGGTGTACAACACAATGAAGTGCTATTGGTGTTATCTGTTTCGCTGGTCTTCTTCGAACAGTTTCACCTCTACTCAATCCTAAAAATGGGATAGAATAGAACCATAGGGGAAGAATGTTTTGCAGAGATGACAATGCTACAATATATACGACAATATCCTGCAGCTCCTTTCTTATGTGTACACTTCTGGAGACAAACGGCTGAAAGGCATAGCTGGAGGAAAGCTTTTATTAATGACAATAGGTAGGGTTTTTGTATGCTGCCTTCTAAAGAAAAGCACCAGAAGAACAATGCAAACCTTTTTTAACTTCTGCCATTAGTCAGATTAAATACATTTTCAGGAAAGACCAGTAATGGGCCCGTAATCAAATGTTTAATTTTTGGTGTGGATCCAACAAGTTTGAAGAGATTCCTAACAATTGTGAGATAGATCCAAAGATGAACTCAAGCTACTAGGAACTAATCATTTGTTAATGATTAGTGTTAGTGGATTCTTTACCATAGTGAGATATAAGTATGTTGTGGCATAACTGATAAAGCATTTACCCCTCAATTAGAAGCTCTGCGGTTTCTAGTTCAGGCCTGGGTACTGCATTTTTATTATTGCAAGATAGGGCAAATAATACAAACTTCAGTTCCACGGGGTCAGTAAAGCAATTATTATAGTTTTAGTGGATTCTTTTCCATAGTAAGACGTGGGCATTGTAGCTCAATTGGGAGAGCATTTATCCCAAAACTAGGAGATCCAGTTAAGTACAGGTCTGCAACATCTTTATCATTGCAAGACAGGGGCAATGCCTTGGTGGAGGTCTGTACTCTCCTTGTACTTCTAGTTTAATACACCTTTAAATGATAGTATGAGTGAGTTATAGACATACAGTATTTTGTTATCCCCCTATCAGACTTTTAATATATTTATCTAAATCGAATTGGAAACAAGGCCATTAGCAATTAGCCTCTTTGGTTTTGTTGTTGCAGTGTTGTCTTAACACAATGCACCACATGAGTTTTCTTGCCCACAAAGTTCAGAGTTGATACCTTGATGTGTCAGTCTCATTAAGTCTTATGTGTATTTACTTATTTTAGTTAACATCAAGGCCGTGCTCCTGGTCCTGGAGGGAATGCTGTTGAATAGCCGCCTCCATTCATCATCCGGTCTAAGTCTCTCTTTCTTCTGCCCCCCTCCCTCTGTGCAGAATCCGCCGCACTGACCTTCCTCTCGGCGTCATGGCTAGTGTTGTGCAAGAGCTTAAATCAGGCTCATCCCGGTCAGGCTATTGCAGTACCCCCCGAGGTGTAGCCCGTTACAGATGTAATTAATCAGCGGGCAGAACTGAGGTACCACAGCAGTCAAATAGAAGCCCGCTCTGAGGTGCTAAATGAGAAAGGAAGCAGTAATATATATATATATATATATATATATATATATATATATATATATATATATATATATATATATATATATATATATATATATATATAAATCCAGGCAATCAAAACTTCTCACTGAAGCCAGGATTCAGCAGAGGTGGAAGGTGTACTCAAAATGTATAATATACTAAGTAATACCACTGTTACTTTAAAATATTAGTCAGCTACAAGCAAAAGTAGTATTCCTTGCTATTAACTTCTATTACAACAACTACTATCACTGTCTTCTTTGATGTTACTATTGCTAAATCTACTATCTTCACTATTAGTGACATTACTACTTATGGTGCATTCATGTGGTCCTCGGAAACTTGAAAACGTTTTCCCAAGTTAAAAGATGCACATGAACGCCTGCACAAGTCAGAAAAAGAACTCGGGAACTCGGGTCAAATCTGCTGCTCGACTCCCCCACCTGACGTCATCTGCTTTATGGACAGTGTAGAAAAGTTGCTGATTTATTAATTTACCTTTAAACATGAGCTCTTAGCTAATAATATGTTGCTCCCACAGAAGTAACAAAATTGTTTTAGAAATGCTAATCATTGCCGTTAATTTATTTTACCCCTAACATCCAAGCTGTTTGGCTAAAGCTATATTTGCAAAATTAACAAAATTAACTAAATAATAACATTAAATCATTTAGTAGTGAGAAGGCAAATGTTAAATAGTTAAATCTGACTAGTTAGCTGTCCTAAATGCTACTTTATAACATTACTGACCAATAACTTCGATGGTCTATATCTCGACTTTCTGAGATAAAAGCACATGAACATAAACAAGTTGGGAAAACGACTTCTCATCTTGGAAATGACGAGCACCCGAGGATCACATGAATGCAGCACTATACTATACTACTTACCACTGAGGTCAAATAATACTTTTCTAAAAATGTGCCTGTGTAAAAATGTACAGGTACTACTAGCTTTTATTACTGTTACTATTACTACTACTATTACAGCTACAAGAATGGTATTACTACTACTACTACTACCAGTTATCGGAACTTGAATGAAGTAAAGAAGATTGGGGCACAATCAGCACTATCAAACAATAAATCTACAAGCTTACAATCAAAAGCAATCCTGCCACTGCCACGAGATGATTTACAACAGCATTAACCAAGAAAGAGGCGAGATGTGTATTTGATCGAATGTGGGACACGTTTTAACACGAAGACAGAGACAAAAAGAGGGAGAGATGGGAATTCTCTATAAAACATCTGATTTAATACTGTTGAAATCTCAGCTCTGACACAATCCACGGTGGCCTCACCTGCCTTCATTTTGTCACGTCATTGTAATTTCATTTCCCACAGTCTCCAAAGACCCAGGGCCATCTCAATGTTCTTTAATATGACAGATGTCCAATAATTTCATGTTTAATCTCTGCCCTGCAGGTGCCAAGTACGCCAAGCAGCAAAATAATGGCACTGTGGTCGGTGAGATGGCGGATCACTGGTGATTCTGAAATTGGATACTTAGTCATCCAACCATATTCACTTTTCTCATTAAAGTGCAAACCTTAATTTTTACTGTCAAGCCCGAATTTTGCAACAGAAGCAAGAACATCTTCATCTTTTAATGTTTTGTTCAAGTTAAACAGCATTAGTGAACATGGCCATATTGACACTGCCTGGAGCAATACAGCCTTTTTAGTTCTTGATAAGCTGTTGAAAGAGCTAATGGAAAGTATAAGTGAGCGTATATATTCTGTTTTGTTTCCGGCTTGAACCTTTTAACTCTGAGTTCAGTAATGTTCACCTCTTGCTCTTCTCTTTTGGGTTTAGTTTTAGAGGATGTTGCAATACAGAGATATTTGGTTATAACAGGCACACAGCTGAAGAAGTAAATCATTTCAAACTCTTGACATTTTGTGTTTTATGAAGGTTCAAGTTTAAAGGTTGTGATTGTTGTTTATTTTTATAACACCAGGAGACAGTCATGCATTCAAAGCATGTGAAACTAAATAGTGCATTCTTTATGGTATTAAAAGTTAATGCATGTTTCTACAGTATATAAAACATGAATTGCCCATCCTATAAAAGTTATTTGCAAATTTAACACAGCATGTTAATGTGTCATGTCCTGTCTCTTATTTAATGCAGCATAACAAACTGGGACTATAAATTTCTGTATTCTGTGTTTTAATGTTTTGGAGAAATTGCTTCACTGTCTTTGGAATGTGGAGTTCTGCCTCATGCTGACTCTTGAATGAGCTTAACTATTATGAATTCAAGCTGTATATGATAACTGTGTAGCCGACATATTGTTAAAGTGTTGCAGTACAAATGGGAGGACACAGTATAGGCAGGAGCCCGAGACAGGCCTGATTTATTGGGTACAAGTAGAATGTGCTGTAAACCAAGGGAGAGGGAACTTTTTAATGGATTCTTTGTGAAAGACAAACAACTGGGACTGCTCTTGTTCATCTTATTGAATGGATTTAGGACCTCTGGCACCCACCAGGTAAGCTGTCAGAACTTTAACAAGCGCGGCCCCTTACACCACCTCACTTGTACATTCGACTTTTTTTTATTTTTAGTTATCTGGTGTCGGGTTATAAAGTAAGTACGAGGCCTCTGTCAATCTGAGCTGGGACAGAGAAAATAAGGTTTGCAAAACAACATCAACGTAGAGAGGAAAAGTATGAGAGAAATTTGCAATAGTATGGCATGATAGCAGAGTGGTTAGCGCTTCTATCTACCAGCAAGGAGATTGTGGGTTCAATCCTTGGGACCAGTGTCTCTGAGAGGAGTCGGCATGTCTTTCTGGCGTTACTCCCATTACTGTTCAACGACATGGATGTGTTGTCTTTGTGTCAGCCCTGTGAGTAACTGCCCACCAGCCCATAGTTGCTGGGATAGGCTCCAGTCATCCACAATCTCCAACGTGCCTTTTAGAGAATCCTGGACTCGCTTGCCCTCTGTTTTATGTCTTATTTGTATTTAGGTTGTATTTAAAGCAGCAATCATGTACAATAAAGCAGCTATAAATACAATAATAGTCATAATTAATGTCATATAATGTGCAACTGCTCTTAGATTCTTGTTTATGTGTGCTTTTTTTATCAAAATCCAAGTGATGTTTTTATTATTTCTCCTGGAAAAACAAAATCAATACTTGAATGTTCGCTAAAAAAAGAACAGCCCTAAACCTACGTATTGTATGTATTGAGAAAACAAGCAGGAGGACTGGCTCATTTTGAACAGCTGGAAACCTTGTTGTTTGTTGGAGTAACAATGGTCTGTGTGATGATGTTGAATAAAACCTGGGGAAACCTGTGGTGCATCTGTCAGCACAGCATCGAGGTATTGTTTGCTTTTTCCACTATTGATGAAATATTTCTCTGCTTATTTTATGAAGCTGAAGTGTCAGTTGAACCAGCAAGACTCCTCTCTCTTTTTTGCTGCCGCTCTACTTCTTGCCTCTGAGCCAATCGTTCTGCTTTCTTAAAAATCTCAGCCAATTATTTCTAAGTTGTCAAAATTTTAAATCTTTAGCGTGACTTAGCTTTTATTTTCATTTCAGGTTCTTTTCGCAACTCTCCTTCGTTCCATCACCATCACAGCAGCACAACCATCCCACCAAATCCTTGCCTTGCATTTACATCTATGTACATATACTGCTACCCAAAAGATTAAGAGACCAGTTTTTACCAGGCCCTGCTTATCGTGACAACATCCACAGATCCAACCACTCACAACACATTCAGGGTCAGCCCTTCTGTTTGTGATGCAGTGATGCTTGTACAAATGACAAGCCGAAAGTAAAGTGGTTTAATTGAGCATCAAAGCACTGTGAGCACTAAAGGTCCTGGAACTTATCACTGGAGCCATACTTTTTTGTCTTTTGCTATTGCAGCTGATACAAATTTAGTATACAATTCAAATGAGTGCAGTCAGGAATTGTGTGTAAAATTTCCACTACATTCAAGTCACAAATTTGCAAATCAAAAAATATGAATAAAATACATTTTCATACATTCTTAATCCTACCCTCTAAAGATGAGATGTCAGACTCATTTTAATTTGGAAATGTGGGGATCAACTTATGAAACCATAATAGATAAGATTGTTCTACAGCAAAAAAGAGCCATACTGTATTATAAATAAGCTGGGTATTATGATCATACTAATCCATTATTTTTAAATTGGTTTATTATAGAATTATGCAAATAATGTTCAAAGCAAAAGCTTAATTACTTCCAGAGGTTCTTTTTAGTTCCTGAGAACAAATATGAGTTGAGAGATATATGTACATTTACAAAAAGTCTTAAAGTACAAATTACAATTAGTGAATGATTATCCTAAGGGTGTAGGGTTTTTAAGCAGCTATTATGTACACATCTATCATATGTACACTCTTTACTTACTGGTATTTATGAATATACTGTACATACTCTGTTAGACATTATACTGTACATGTTTATTATGGTATATTTAATTTGCTCATAGTCTATTTTAGTTTATTTAGCTTTACTTGTAGTCTAGTTTGTTTATTTAATGATCTTTGCCCAAACTGGTCTCTGATACTCTATTGTGCTCTTGTGTGATACCAGGTGTGTGCTACTGCTTACTGTACTTATGTTGTTGCAACAATGCAATTTCCACAGTGAGGAAGTGTGGAACAAACCACACACAAACAAGAAACTAAATAAACACTGACTGTTGTCTTTCAGTTTTAAGACAATTTCTCTGCAGAAGTTACTTTTGCTTTTTTTTTTTTTTAGAAATGCCATGGAGTAAAAAAATATTATATTTATCTTTTAGATGTAGTGGAGTAAAAGTAGTAAGTTTCCCCTAAAATACTACTCAAGTAAGGTACAGATTCTCAAAAACTATACTTAAGTACAGTACTCAAGCAAACAACTTTACTTCATTGCTGTCCACCTCTGACCAGATGCCATTCCTGATGTAACCCTCTCCACTTATATGGTGGACCAGAACAATAAGTACACCGGCCTGTGACCCTCCATGGCTGGATTGGTAGCTTAAACAATGCTTACCGAACCCTTACATTGTCTTCTATTCACTTAAAATAAAGGATTTTTCCCAAATGATTTTTTATTCAATAGCCAGTGAAAATTGCATTGTGGTGCAGCAAACGCCTGTTGTCACAATATGTGCAACTCAATTTGTTCCACACAGTAATAAAGCCTTTACAGTGTTACAGTGGCGGTCCACTCAGAGAGCTCACGGCCTTCACATCACTCCTGGCCTGGGCTTACTTTACAGCTCCATCCACTTGTTTTTCTTCTCTCCAGCCATGTCCGACCACACATAGCTCAGAAGCTCATCCCACACAGTGACCACTACCACACATCATGCTGTCCTGACCCAAGGCTCTGGGGGCCACACTGATATAAACTATCTGTACAAATGGAGTGGTCACAAAGACTTACTGAACCCCGAGCTGAGATTTATTGTCTCTAGGATAACAAAACATTTTACACTTTCAGGATTATGTAAGATGACAGTGGTTTACCTCTGCTTTATAAAATTGAACATGCAATTCTGGAGTAATGTGATGTAAGATGGCAAATGAAATCTTCAATATATACTGAAAAGAGTACATCTAATGAGGCTAGCTAAATTTTGCAGGATCATTTTGCTAAAGCTGACGTGCTAACACTAAAAACAATAGCAAACTGAACTAGGACTAGATGCTATTTTATCTATCTGTTAGCATTGTGTCGCTAATAGCCGTGTTAAATAGTCATTTTATGCGCTGTCCATTCCCCACCATTGCCAGCAGGGGGCGTCAGACATTTAATCCAAGCGTTTTCTGCAAAGTTAAAGTAACTCTGCCCAGCATTTTGCCAGACATTTTCTATACATATTTATATAAAATGTGAAATGCAAAGGTGTCCAAAACTATTTCAAAAAGCCTGGAAAAAAGCATAATACAGGCCCTTTAAGCAACACAAGACAAATGTGGCCTATAAAAACATCCAATGCATGACTGATATACATTTCATATAACTTGCATAATTTAAGAAAAAAATTACACTTACAAATTATACCAACACTAAATACAGATGGATGTCCTGTAGTTATACATTTATCTTCCATGCTTTCTTTTAAGTTTGCTGCTAAAAACCACTGCACACTGACAGACAGGCACCTTTCCCACTGAGAGTGTAAAAAGCCTGGGAGGCTCTTGCACACTTAACTGCTGTTTAACATCCTGTTGCCGGGTATTATCTATGTAAATAATGCATAGGTGCAGTAGCAGCACAACTTCTGTTTACAAGAGCAATTATGAGAGCAGAACCTCGCTTTGTCCCTTAAGCTAGAAACACTATTTCAGAAGGTAGAAGCGCTTCAAAAAGAAAGGAAGAACATGAAAGTGGGAGCCGAAAATGGCACACAAAGTTACATTTTGGGTTTTATTACTAGAAGATCACTTGACTAAGCTTAGTTTGGGATGCACAGTACATTTTAGCTGCAAATTTTACCAAGTATGTCTTTAGCATTTGCATTTTTTTTCTACACTGAGGTGAATTTTAAAGCTGTGTTGGCTAATACAATTGTGTGTTGAAAATGTAATACTTCTATTTGTGCCATGGAGAGAATGTTCCAATATAGAAATGAGTTCATCAACCTAAAAAGTTGGGGCACTTCTAGTACATGTGTGGGCATGGCAGCTTCTATACGTTCCTATTTTGGCAGGTTTCTACACATTTCTGACGCAACCCTCTCTTTATAGGGAAGATATGGGAAACTAATCATTTCTCTAACAGGGAGACCACAAGAAAATGCCAGAAAACAAAACTAAAAAAGTCTTACAGTTCAGTTAAAGTATGTTTCTTTACACCGCAATAATAGTAATAATGCAACTTTTATTCTAATACTTTTCCCTTAACATTGTTTTTTATTAGTATTAACAGCCTATAAAATTTATTTAAGTTTGTTCTTTATCACACACATTTATTCTTAGCCCTTTGAGAAGAAACACACCTGTCATTATATCGTACATTGGTAGGCAATACTGTACTTTTTAAAAAAGGTGTGGATACTTTAGTAAAGTGTAAAAAGTCTGCTCAGTGAATCCATGAGAGAGTACAACTATAACTTGAGCCATGGTCCCTGCACAATATTAATAAATGAAGTGTTATGACACCCTTCAGTCTGCTCACAATTTTAGCAAGGGACACATTGTCTTATGTTTATCGCATTGTGATGGGACAATCTGCTGATGAGATGGCAGGGGCTCGGCGTGTGTGTCCCTTGGCCCAGCGTCACTGCAAAGGCAATAACACAGATTGATAGGAGAGTTAGGACGGCCATTTGGGGGCTTGATCTACGACGGTGGGATCTCCTGGGATGAAGCTATCGTAGCTATAGCAGCCCAGGGCGGGTTTGGTCACAGTAATCGAGAGGAGATGTATTTATAAAGTGCCTTGGATCAGCAACCCTGCTCATTCCAGTAAATCTGAGGGGAAACTCAAAGGGAAAATGTCACCAGCCAAGGACGCTACAAGGAGCTGCCCCCGCCGGTGCCTTCAGGTAATTGGAGTGTCAGTGTATCCCAGAATGCATTTCCTGTCCAGTCCTCCTGTTTGTCAGCATGAGTGAAAAAGCCAAAGTAATGAAGAAGGAATATCAGCCAAGACAACTGAATCTGAAGGCGTACTAATGTAATGCTTATTAGATGTGATTATGTTAGTCATTACCTCTACCAAGGAACATTTGTTTTCAGCACCACTGGTTTGTTGGTTTGTTAGTCTCCCTTCCTTTCGCCTTTTTTCTTCTGGGGCCACCACAGCAAATCACCTGCCTCCTAACATACAGTGAATCATATACTGAACTCAATATGTAATGGTCAGATTTGGTTGTAAGATATCAGGGCTCAATGGATTGATTCAATTGACAGAGCATTTACCCTTGATTTAAAGGATCCCTGGTTTTAGCCCAGATCCAAGCACCATATATTTTTTTGTATATTTTTGGATGTGGATCTATATCTCTTTCTGTATTTGAGGCTGAATCTTGTAATTGTTCCAGCTTACTCCAAGTTTGTTGTTTATCACATCTTTGCAGCCTTTGTGTTTTACCATTGCGTGGCTTAAGGAGCAAACACAAATCTCACATGAGCCTATTGATTGGGGCTTATGAAAAAATCCATATGAAATACATTGAAGTATTAACAGCAGACTAGGGGGAGAAGGAATTAAATGACCTGCTATGGGCTGGCAAAATAAAAGATTCTTTGGTACAGTCACTGCTGTGTCACGTTTTAATAAGCTTGAAAATGATCATCCCTTAATTATAACAGACAAAGCTATGAAGGAGCTAATTTCTAACATAGAGCTGAAATAGTACCAGCTCAAACGGGACTACAGTGAGCCAACTCAGCTCTAGTGGCACAGCAAATCCACAGGGAAAAACTGATGTGCTGTAGATGCTGCCCTGATGTCCTTTCAATTAACTAATTAGAAGGAACGGGAGAGGATAATGATATATGGCCTTGTGTCTTTAAAACATCTGTGTCTTCTTCATCTCTAGACAGAATGCAAGGCTGCCACTTTCAACTTGTGTTTCAGATGGAGATCAAAAAGATATTGATGTGTAAATGAGGACAAGAATTGAGCATGTAGATGGAAGAGAGAAAAAGTTCAGGCGGCATGCATTGGGGGACTGTGAGCCACTGCAGTGAGGTTTCAAACACCAGTCTCTTCACTTCAGAGAAGAGACCAGATTAAAGCCAAAGGAAATTATATTTATATAACAATGGTACAATAGTCTGGTGTGTATGCATGTTGTGTATGCTGGTTGTATAACTGAACTGTGTCATGTGCAGAAGATTCTCAGACAACACTGTCATTGTCAGGTGTATCAGGGAGAGGGGGGCGAGGGGGAGTACAGGTCTTTGTGGAGGTTTTTACAGCTGGAGAACCATCTGCAACACCTCCAAGACTAATGAGATGATACTGGACTTTAGGAGGTGTCATTTTGAGTGCTACAGCACAGGTTATGAACGGTAAAAAGCCAAATTTAGAAAAATAAAACCATTTGGACAAACATGAACAAGACAATTGGGTAAACAAGAAGCATTTGGTGAGCATAGACTTCCACCTCGAAACATAGGATATTCAGTTCAGGGGTAAATGCTCTCATCCTTTGTGCACTATAAACCTTTGTGGATGTTAATTTCATTAAAAAAACAAAACAAAAACAAAACATTTTCTTAGATCTTTATGGACTTTTCCTCAAAATATAATCAAAATTCAAGAATTACTTTTTGAGTTATCTCGCTAACAGAGTAACCAGCTAGCAAACCAATCAATGTGAATGAATACATTATTACAATAGGTCTGTATAGACAATTATTTCCAACTTCATGTGCCACAGAGTATTTGGATTACAGTGCTCAGCTTTACAGCTCATCCATTTAAGCAGCCAAAATATGTGTGACTGTCCAATAAATGTGACCATTTTTTTCTGTTTTTGTTTAAGTGACAGTATTGTTAGTAAATGAAACTAAAAAATAATGAAGTTGTAGTTTATTTTTAATAGTCCACTTTCCTTGTTGTACTACACACTTGTAGTCAAATTGTAGGAATGGTATTTTCAACTAGGCTATTATTTTCTTGACCTTAAACCTAAATAGCAGCCATTGAGGGGGCAACTATAATCGTCTGATCTTATGTTTAAACATATTGTAAGCTATATACTTTGTGTTGTTCTAAAATACACAGAAAAATCCAGAAAAGTTCATCAACAATGTGACCAGACTGTTACTTAAACTTGCTCAGCTACGTGACAGTCTCCGTGTCCCCAGTGTGCACTTATTACAGCTATTGAGGTTACATTCACAGACCGTTAGCCCAACAATTTCCTGGATGAAAACGGAGTGAAATAACAGTTGAGACAGGGAAGGTGGGCCGTGTATACATTGGCAGGAGTGCTCGTCAAATATGGCTTTCTCTGATTGTTTTAAGTAGTTGCCTGAATGGCTTGATAGGAATAAATCTCATTTGTGGCGTTCTATGGAGCATACAGAGCAGGAGATACCCAGCCAGCCTGTCTTCCATTCCTCTCTCGGATCATTAAATTCTCCTTTGGTCATGGGGAGAATAGTTTATTGTTCCCCAGACCCACACTTTTCCTGAGGCACTTTGAGACAGGCAAAGAGAAGAGTCACAGAGAAAGTCAAGTGTATGTCATGCATTTGATTATGATACTTTTTGATGTCGCATTTGACCATTTTGACTCCTTCTCTGTTGCTCTGTATAATAAATACTCTAGTGATTATGCATATTTTTATATTTCCAGTGCACGTCTCATCAAATGGACTGGAATTATCATGGTATTACACAATTCTTTATGTCTCGTAATTATCTTACTGTGGTAAATACAGCATCTAAGAACAGGCATGGACTGTACACCCAAGATTAAAATAGTGATATAAAGCTAAGTGAACACTAGGACCAGGCCTAAACCAGAGACTTATCTGGACCTAAACCAGAACTAAGTGCACCCTAAACAACAAGGCAGAGAGACCATTTCGATTTTCTTTTAAGTTAAATTAAAAGCTAATAAAGTGAGTTGTTTGTTTTTGGTAGTCCCACTGCAGTCAGCATCAAATAGATTACAAGTATCACAGTATGCCACATTTCTTCATGTATGTAAATTATTCACAGGGTATATTCACAATCAAAATAAACCTGCTTTTGTCACACCTTGTAAAACATTTCACCGAGCCAGTAGCAGAGAGTAATTATTCTACTGTAAATGAGCTGAGAGGCAGCAGAGAAAGCCAGATGCCAGCTACTTGCTAATGTTCAACACATCAACAGATTTCAATGAAGAAAAAAAGCCAGTAATTTACCTACATAGAAAAACAAGAATGTGATATTCTCTAACATAAGACACTACACACATCAACACTACAATTAAATGTGTTTAAACCTTTATTAACCACCAAGAACATCCATCATAGGAACCTCTATTAGTTTTTTTATTGCACAAAGTGACCATGCAGTGTCACTAGGCCCAGACAAAAGTTCAAAAGAAAATGTTGTTGCCCAAGTACATCAGGTGAAATGCTTGATGCAACATGCTGCGAGTTCCACTGGTTAAAAGTGTGAAAAAGTTCTCCATAATTTGCATTGGTATAACTCATGCACCAGGTCCCATGAAGGGCCTGAGAGAGGATTAAGATATTCATATAGTGTAGCCTATTGTTTATCTGCAGGTCTGAACACATGGAAAGTTGGAGACAACATTGTGAGCTATATCAAGTCTATAAGTATTTATAACCACAACTATGCTTTTCCCTGGGTCTATTGACAGAGCAGGCAAAAGTGAGTCATACCACCTCCCACGTCACATCCTACACTTATACATGCAGTCAAATTGGACCTCTACATATGTACAAGGAAATGGTAGGTACAACGCTATGCTATGTACTTGAAAATCTTCTATAGTATGAAACAATATAATGCTATTAACCAAAGTATCACACCAATTCAGAAAACATCAACATTGTTAAAATGTACTTTTACTACAACCCTAGATCAAATATCAAAGTACAGTCAAATGTCAAATTAAATTTCCCAATATTTGCAGAAAGATCACACTTGGACTCAAACCAGGGATCTTCTAGATTAAGGCTCTTTCCACTAAGCCACAAACCCCTTTTATTTTACAATGGTAAAGTGGCAGCAGTTACACATATTGTTATAAATAATGTTTAACTTAAATGCCCCATGAGGATAAAGAGAGCATTTAACCCAGAAGCTATAGTATGCATCAGAAGCATTGGTATGCAGAGGTGGAAGAAGTACTCACTTTCTTTACTTAAGTAAAAGTACAGATAATGGAGCAAAAATTTACTCAAGTAAAAGCAAAAGCACCACCTTCAAATTTCTACTTAAGTAAAAGTATAAAAGTAAAAGTATTTTGCACAGACTCGACAACTCTTTAATATGTTCATTGTGAGGGATTTTGCTGATTCCAGATGAAATTAAAAAACTGGTGCAGTAGAAGAGACTGAATCTGTTGCTGAGGTTTTCTGTCTTTATTATTCTGATGTTTCTAAAGGAGTACTGTATCTGTTATATTTAAGTACTGTGCATCTATAATGAGGCCATGACAAAAACACATGATTTTAAACCAAAACTCAAAATACTTTGTACTACAAACCAACTCATAAATGTAGAGGAGTAAAAACTACTGATACTTGCTCTACAATGTAATGAAGTAAAAGTACTCCTTGTAAAATGTACTTAAGTAAAGTACAGATACATAAAAAATGTACTTGTATCTGTAACTTTTGAGTACTTTTACTTTGTTACATTCCACCACTGTTGGTATGTGTTCACATGTAGCAAGCACTGCCATATTGCTTAAATATTTCAACTGTTAACATACTTCTGACGGCTAAAAATAAACCAATTTCTCTTTAACACTGTCTTTTTAATGTGTGATGTCGTGTCACAGGAAGGCACATGAGCATACGCATACACGGCTAAAAGGCTTGAATATGGAGGTGTAAAATCCAACTCCACAGCTTTCTGGAAACTGTCAAAAAATTCAACTCCTCCATATGACAAATTCTGCTATGCCTCTTGGGGGCAAAAATAAAACTGGTGTTGAGCTTTACACCTCTCTGCCGCCGCCGCCTCCCTCTCTCTCTCTCGCCTGCAGGGTTTTCAGTGTGCCGGAGATGAATATGTGAAAAGGGAGTGTTATACTGGGCTGCAGGCACTCAATTGAGGTATTAGATTCTTAACCAAGGCTGAGTCTAGTGGCAAGGGCTGGAAATCCTCCTGGCTTCTCTGGGATTTTAACTGCATGCTCTTATCACTCGTGTTCCTTCACTTTCCAAATCTCTAAAGTTTAACTGTAAATCATTGTGCTATGTCTTTTTTAATAGCATTTGCATTCCGACGGTTGGGTCTAACTACACTGGAAAATGGCAGTAACACAGCACAGCAACAATCTACAACAAACAATTTATGGCTTTAAAGGGATCAGAAGAGCTTAGACAGGGGCACTTGTGCACTCAAGCTGATAACTGTGTATGTGATAACACCTCTGTTTTCAAGGCGCAGGGTGCAGTGTCATTATCTTGGACACTTGAAAATTAAGGGTTAGCATAAACACATGAAAAGGGACTCAGTATTAATTGATGATTTGCAAAGCAGATGCTATGAGATGAGTAACTAGGAGTAAAAAAAATAATAGACATAAAAGCTGTAGGAGAGTGCAGACCTCTGCCATGGCCTTGACCCTTTCTTGCAATGGTAAGAATATGGTGACCAGACATGGATCTTTTAGTTCAGGGGTAAGAGCTCTCAAAATTGATTTCACAATGATAAGGATACTAAAACTATAAGTATTTTTCATGTGATTTTCCACCAGGATCCTGGATCCAGACGGTGTTCCAGATCCACACTGAAAACAAATTATTTTTTCCCTTGGTCCATAACTGACCTTTTACTCATCAGACATTACTTGCAGTCTTGCTAACAGACTACTAACAGACAAACAA
Organism: Bostrychus sinensis; assembly: GCA_020698575.1. Taxonomy (NCBI): domain Eukaryota; kingdom Metazoa; phylum Chordata; class Actinopteri; order Gobiiformes; family Eleotridae; genus Bostrychus; species Bostrychus sinensis. The sequence goes on along the minus strand of CM036249.1, from coordinate 21,318,927 downwards.
ACCAGTGCCAAAAGTAATATAATCTCCTTGGTAGGAGTCAAATGGCCAATACTTGTAGAAATAAAGTTTGTATTAGGTTTACCAACAAAACACTTAAGGGTGAAATTCCGGACAGTGCAGCTTTCTGTTTGAGTGATTGACTGCTCAGCCATGGAAATGTATTTCTATATTATTAGTGACTTTTCTTGCACGTATATGCATTAGACAGATGTTTACTGCCTGTAAATGTATTTTACACTAAAAGCGGGGGATTATGCAAGTGTAAATCCAAACACATTTTCACCTCACAGTCAGGACACACTGCAGAAAGAAAGAAAGAAAGTTCCAGTACAATACAGCCACATGTTTTCTAGCTTTTAAAAAAATCCCATACAGTTTAACAAGAAGAGCTCTTGTCTATTTAAAGTATATCATCTACATTCACTAAATTAACATAAACAACTTAACCTTGTTTGCAAGGCATTACATTCAAATCCCTTACCAACAGGCATCTGGAGGTCAGTCATGCTGCATAAATTTGTTCCTCTGAACATCTCTTTTTCTCTCAGCGCTTATTAAAACTGACTCTGGCCTTCTAAATCTTTTTTGTGTTTTATTCTAAGAAATCTGAAATAATAGGCAATTATTAATTTAATTAACAAGAAGCACTTAGTGTGCAGATTGGTGGCAAAGCATCAGCCCTATCTTACACTTTAAAAGACAGTACGCAGACCTGGACTCAAATCCCAGATCTACTGCAAAACATGACAATTTCTTCCTTGACCCTTTTATGACTATCTGAGACTGAGACTTTTATCCTAACCATTACTTTTTGGAGTTATCTTGCTAAAAGCCTGACAAACAAACCCACCAACAAACCTTCACAGGAAAAACATAATCTCCTTGGTGGTTATGTTAAATATGTAATCTTACTTAATTGTCAGGAAGAAGAAAGAAATTTATGATGCAAAACAGGAATCATTTTAAGCCCTGTGGGAAAAAGAACACTTAAGCAGACATGTCATCTGATCTCTTTTAAATAGATGTCCCACAAACCACTTGGGGCTAAAGTGTGCAGCTCAAAAACACTCTTAGCGGCTGTATATCTCAACACTGTTTTTTGTCAATTGAGGTTGCATCATATTCCCTTGAAGTAATCCACTTAATTAAAGTGAAATTTGATAAGGTCTTCCCAGGTTTGTTTTCCATAATAGTGAGTGCTGTTGATTAATTGGCTTCTTGCTGACGATTAAGGGCTGAGTCTTGGGGGTGGTTTTGGGTATGCAGGGACCCCCAGGTGACCCGAGTAGATAATGCTGTTTAATTGAATGATAGTCAAAGAAAGAGTGCGAAAAGTGATGGATAAGGAAATGGAAATGGCAGTTGAAATGAGGCGTGAATGTGAAGTTTATTTATTTCCCCGAATGACAGCGTGCTTACTCAGGTGGAGGGTATCCATGCATGGGAGCTGGTGTGGAGACAGAGAGAGCAGAGCAGAGATAGAAGAAAGGTGAAGGGATGAATAATTGATGATACAAAGTTCTCCAAAAGAGTCATCAAAATTCAGAAAATCGAAGTGAAGGATCAGCCTATATACTGGTAAAAAACAACATCTGGGCCATTACAATGTGAATTTTGATCACTCTTTCAATATACTTGGTGTGAACCCTGACATCTCTGTTTAAAGGAGGATGCAATAAGTCCGACAAATATTCCATATGAATAATTCAGCTCACCAATAAACAGCAACAAAACTATATAAGAAAAGGAGTGAATAAGTATAAAGTTTTGGCTCAAGCACAAAGCAGTCTGTGTGAGTGGGTCTTAAAGCAGCCATGGCAGAAACTACAACTGTTGCACATATACAGTCCCACAATAACAGTGCTGTATATACTGTATACCGTATGGTACTGCTGAATTACCTTGATTTAATTGCTGATGCTAGAGCCCAAAGCAGCCTAAGTCATGGGCATGGTAATTCTGTGACTAACTAATAACTTCATTTCATTTATTATTTGTTTCGATCATGTTCACAATTGTTTGCAGCTATGTTTCAAGATAAAATTATTTTCCATTAATTTGTTACATAATCAAAAAAAAAAAAAAGAAAAAAAAAAAAAAAAAGCAAAAGAAAGATAAATCTTATAATACCTACCCCTTTTGCCAAACCAAGCAAACAAAAATACAGGATGGTCTGAAAAAAAGCAGTATTAATAACATCACTTTACACACAACAAACGCTTACAAAAAATACTATAATAAATATATAATAATGATGAAAAGTAAAACCGAGCCATGTGATAGCCATATCATAGACTACCTCTGTAATGTATTGTCTTTGCAACATAGCAAGAAAATGAAAAAAGTAGCAACTGCATGGTGCACCATGTGCTTCGAATTAACAGAAGCCTCTTTTGAACATTGTCCATTACTGATTCATTCAAGTAGCTTTGTGGCGACATTAAACTTGACAAAATGTTAATTATCTTCATAACAAGATAAAACAGCAATAAATTGTCTGTAAAATGACTATAAAAATGATGTGTCAATTATGTCATTAAGGTGTATTTGACAGTTTGCTAGTGTTATTTTATGTTGTGTTTACCGGCTGGGTCCAAAAACAAACAAACAATAAAAAAAACAACAAAAGACAACATGCCTAATCCACAGAGATAACAAAATTCCATAAGGTTCATCATCTCATGAGTGTGTAACAATGCTCATCTCATTTTAGCTAAACCGTTAAAAATTAGGGATGCACGGATACCACTTTTTTTTAAACCGATACGAGTACAAGTACTTCCATTTGAGTACTCGCCGATACCGAGTACCAATACGAGTACTTATAAAGGGGTTACTTTATAGTTTATATAGTTACACTGCTGTATCTCATTCATCCCATACCGTGTCGTCTTTTTGCCGTCTATCCCCGCTCTGCAATGCTAAGTTATTTTTACAACAGAGTGGTTTGAAGACAACTAACCACGGCTAAACTTTGCTCAATATGGACATGTTATACCTCATTTTAAAGCTTAGATTCTCCTCTATTCAGTTGCTAAAACTTTTTTAAAGACATATTGAGCATCTGCGCATAACCAGCGGAGATTCGCCAGGACCTACAGCAGCTAACACAATTAGCAACAGTACTTCTTATGTTTTATCAGACAGCTGCTTCAGACTCCACGCTGGTATCATTTTCGAGACAACTCAGACAACAAAAGGACGACAAAAAGTACAACTGCTTAAGTTTTAGGACTCACGTATGATTTGGGATGGCTGGTTGAGCATAATGTAGACTCAGCTTTGGTTTTGTCTCTGTACAGTTCACTTCTAAATCCTTCCACACGGTTGAGAGGGGAATGTCACGTGACAGCGCTGTAAAGTGGTATCGGTTGTTGGTATCGTCCCACTTTTATGAACACGAGTATGAGCACTTGGTCAAGGTATCGGTACTGATACCTAATACTGATATCGGTATCAGTGCATCGCTATTAAAAATCCAATATTCAGCTTTTTTCAGGCTTTTTGAAATAGTGTTGGACTCCTTTGAAACAGTATTTCAGGTTTTATAACCTAAAATAATCTGTATGTATGGAAAACATCTTTTTTTGGTGAGCTGTTACTTTGACAGAGAACGCTTGGATATTGTCCCCTGCTGGCAACCAGGGAGACTGGACAAAGCAAAATAAGGCTAACTAGTATGGCTATTAGCAACATGAGGCTAACAGATAGATAAATGAGCTTACAGCTTCGTAGTGACAGCTGTTTAAGCTCTGAAATGATAAAAATGTAACAATCACGTACAGGCTTTAGAAATGTGCAGGAGCTCTTCCTGGTTTCAGGTGTCTAAGTAGAGCCATGAGCCTACATTACAAAGATTATGAGCTCAATATATCAGGTTAAATTTGTAACCATAGCAACTGATAATATCTGCCAAATGTTCTGTCACATGGTTATGCCTGTGAGACAAGGCTTCGTGACACAGCTGTCAACTTTAATCATAATAGTTTTAGACTAGCTGCGAGAAACATTAGCCATAACGGTTTTTGACTAACTGCAAGAAACATTAGCCATAACAGTTTTAGACTTACTTTGAGAAACATTTGCTGTGAGAAACATGACGAACAGAAAGCGACCAAAAAGAGCATGAAGGCTGCCATCCAGTCTCCACTAACCGAGGACTCCCCGGGACCAGCACCTTCTGATGGTTCAGGAGCTAAGGCTGCAGCTTCAAAAGGCCCAGAGCGACCTCCAGGAGCAGACCCAGAAGCTCTCTCACTCTGAAAACAAGGCCACTGCTTTGGAGGCAGCAAGAGCTGCTGTTCAGAATGAGTTGGCAGAGAAAGACACCACCATCAAGGTACTTCAAGGCCAACTAGAGCAGGTGATGAACCTGCCTCTCTACATTGAGCTCTCTAAGAAGGCCAAGGAGCAGGCACATAGTTCCATCTATGGTACCAATGTTCCCAGTACCTATTTTCCCCTGCACCTACAGCAAATTATGTGGTGGCTAATTCAGGACCTCAGGCTGAAGCTTCAGCAGGCCCAGAACGACCTCCAGGAACAGACCCAGAAGCTCTCTCGCTCTGAAAACACTGTGAAATTCCTGCAGACCAACCTTGAACATTTATATCAGGAGGAAGAGCAGGCCAAAGTGAAGAACATGTCTCTCTTCACTGCACTCCACAAGAGGGACGAGGAATACCTGCAGCAGTCTGACCACATCCACCGCCTGCAACAGGACCTGAGGAGAGAGAAGGAGGAGAAGAGCGCCATGCAGGTTGAAATGGCCCGAGTAAAAGAAGACTGCAAGGATATGGTTCAAGCTCTGAAAGGAGGGCAAAAGGAAGGCAAAAGCGAAAACCATTTTAAAAAGCAGGCCAATGAGGCCAAAACAGAGCTTCAGAAGCTCCAGGTCAGCCAGACACTCCTGCAGAAAGGCATCAATGACCTCCACCAAGCCCTTGAAAAGGAGCAGGAGATGAGACAGACCTATGAAGCCGGCCAGCAGACCTGCTGAAAGGCAACAATGACCTCCGCCAAGCCCTTAAGAAGGAGCAGGAGGTGAGACAGGCCCTCCAGGCTCAGGTGGCCAAAGTGGAGTCTGCATCCCGCCAACAGAAGCAGGCCTCTGAGGAGGCTGAGGCCAAATGGGAAAAGCTGGTGGAGAGTCTGGAGGCAGAACGCGCCACAGTCAAAGCCCTAAAATGTGAAGTGGGCATAGAGAGAGCTACATTTAAGACAGTGATGGAGAGAAACTCAGCTGCCTGGAACTCCATCAAAGAAGAGAAGAAAGAGCTTGTGCAGAACCAGAAACAGCTCACCACTGCGCACCACGACAAGGAACAGAAGCTCCAGCAGAGGATCCAGGAGCTCGAGACCACTCTGAGAGCCACAGAGGACAGGCTGCAGGACACCACTTTGAGGATGGAGAAGCTTCAAGCCATTGTCACAAAAACGAAAAAAAAGTGGTTTAGGTCATTCTTCTAAACCACCCTTAACCTCCTCCCTCTAACCCTTTCTAACCCCTCCAACCCCCCTAAACTCCTCTAACCCTCTCTAAGAGGGGTGAAACATCTTCAACTTTGAGAGTCTTCACAGACTTAACAAAATAAAGCACATTCAAATTAAATATGTAATGTCTATGTGTGGTAATTAAATAAAAATATAACATATACTAAACAAATGCTAAACAAAACAAACCCAGGACAGTTATGTTTAGATGTTTAATTGTATACAGTATATAAACCCTAACAGTAAAATACGGCTAATTTGTTAATACCAACATCATTTAGTGCTAAGAAGCCAGACTAAATATCACCTGACAATATACAAAAACAGAAGACTGAATGAGTGCTGTTTGTTAACCCCCAGTTTGAAGTCCCTGGCGTCCCTGCCCTGCAGATCCACCACTCCGACCCAGGCCGTCCCTCATTCCAGTAACAGACCTGTGTCCGGACCAGCTCACACACATCAGAGCCATCCAAAAGTACGAGTCCTGTATGAAAGTGCACACCATTTTTAGTCACTCCCCATACAATACTCAAAACATAATGTTATGAATGTGCAATATGTCACACGGCTAAGAATGATGGGCCAACTCACTCTAGGTGCAACATATTAAATTTTTGGTCACGTACTCTGCAGTCTCACTCATCACTGACTAGACTTCTTCTACTTATTACCTCTGTATTACATTTGCATAACCCTGTACTTTGAATACATACAATATACTAGTACTGGCAAAAGACATAAAACATAACTCTGGAACAGTATCTTTCAAAAACATCACATTGTGTCCTAGCACTGTTACAGTTTAGTACAGTTTCACATATGACAAAACCTTTATGAATTGACAAATCACAATATGCAATATACTCTGTTAGTAAACACTTATAGGAACTCCAGTAACCGTGCTATATTGTTTTTAGCTACTGTTTTAAATGTTTTTAAGCATTGTCTTTACCTCTTATAAATTACTGAATTGAACTGTATTTATTCAACTAAATCAATCTCAAACCAAGTCTTTTACCATATTTGTACTGCTTTTACACTAATGAGATGACCATAAAGCATTTTACATTTCATCTGGTAAATATTGTCATGACACACGAATTGCATAGTGACGCTTTAACCTAAATACAATGTGTGAAGAACACAGGCTCTTGTCCTAGCTTAGTAACTGAATTAGCACTGATATAAATCCACACACATACACTTTAGCTTAGCTCTGGACCATGGATGTATTATAGAACTGGATAATGAATGACGTCACGACCACCATTGTTTTCAACAGCCGTGCTCATTGACGCATGATGCCAAAAAAGTTTTTTACCTCCGCGTTACTTCCACGTTGTGTGGCCCATAGAGCAGTCGCACTGCAGTCCTGGAGCAAGCGCGGTGTTGCTCCGCGCACCACGTGACCGGCTCTGACCAATGGGGACGATGGCAGGCTAGAGCGGTGACGTCACAAACCATAAAAAGTTATTTTTTAGCCAAATTAAAGATTTTGAAAAAGTCCATGGCGTGAAAATAGATAATAAACACCACAAAATCCGACCATTTCCTCAGCTGTAGGTGCCCTGTAAGCTGAGCACCAGGTGTTTCTTTTTACATTGCGCTTTATGGGAAAAATGCTTTCTGGGCTGCATTGGATTTTTTGCTGCAGTTCTGCGGAGCGGGCGCTAGGAAATTTGGCATCAGGGGAGAGGGGGTCCAGGTCTTATTATACATCCATGCTCTGGACCCACGGATCTCGTGTTCTCAACACTTTTACTTCAGTTAACATGTCTTCTCCATAAGCTCATGCTTGTGCATAACTCTTTTTCATCTCTCATCACTTACCTTACTTCATTCTAGCTTACACCAGACTCAAGCAGTACCTAGATCTGTTACCGCAGTTGCCACCGATCTACGTACGCCCTCTTAGTAATAAAACGTGGCGTCTGACGCATGGTCAAACTACACTACGTTAGCTTGACATATGTTACATTCCAAGGCACTTAAGAAACATTACTACTGTTATATATAATTTGTGTGTTGATTTCAACCAGCTTACCTGCAACAGATACAAGAAACAGTCATTAAAAGGAGCGGACTTGGTCATGTACTCTGCAGACCAGGGCTTAATTTGTAAATCAAATGATGTTGGAACAAAAATTGCGCTTTGACACTGGAGTCCACAAGGCCAACACTGATCCTGGAACGTACACACAACACAATGCTTAGGCGCACACACATGCTAAAATACCAAGCAACTGCTCATTTATACTCAGTTTTAAATTATATTTTAACATATTTGTTAACATTATTATGCATTATAGTGTTTCACTTCAGTGTAATGTGTCAGTGTACGTTTGTGTGATTGCTCAGCTGATCAAGAAATCAGCTGCTATGCATGATTACTGCGCTCTTGTAGACTCGCACTGTCATAGACCTACTGACCACCAGTTTGAAGCAAGACCACAGACTCATGCAGCTGCATAAACAAAGTCTAGACTAGGAAAGGGAGCACATGGCAGCAGTAAGCGTTCAGCCTAATCATCATGTTTCTCCTTTTGCTTTCACTTCTTTTTAGTGACTGCCGTGAAGTGTGCAGTTTTCTCTGCGTAATGGCGTTTCAAGGCTCCAGGCTCTGTGAGCCTCAGCGCGTTAGCTCTAGTTTACAGATGCATTTGAACAAACAAAAAAGAACAAACTGCAGTGGATCTATGTCCCTTGAGCACAGGGGACATAGATCCATAGATCCACATATAATGGAGAAATAAAAGGCGCACATTGAGGGCGCGTGGCATAAGGTTTCTCTGCGTAACTATGGCTATGTAACAGTTACACTGGCCCCGGGCCTCATCCTGTGACCCACAATCAGCGCGTTAGCGCTAGCTTCACACTAAAAAAATGCTGGGTTAAAATTAGCCCAATTTGTAACCCGTTGGTGGGTCAAATATGGACTGAGCCAACGCTGGGTTAATTGTAACTCTTAAGTTGGGTTACATGTTTGACCCAACATGTTTGGTTATGTCTCTTGAAAAAACTAAAAACCTGGGTTACCTGCAAATTTTATATATATTTTTTATTTCAGTTTACTTACGGATTATACACAGTTACAGCTACTTTTTTCAGGAGAGCAACATAATAGTTTTGAACACTCTTCACAGTCAGGATCTTGCTTTGGTGTGGACACTTCAGTCTGCTGGATATTCTACTGTGGAGAAAAAAGGAAAAGAGAAAAAGAGTCACATTTAACGTATGTGTGTCCTGAGTCGGACACTATGGCCCTGAGTCGGACACGCTCGGCTCAGGGACACACGTTTTTCATAAGGCTATAAAAACATTAAATACACAGTTTGTACTTACTTGTAACGTTACTTGGTCTGGTGGAGCAGATTGAGTGAATTTTTAACACTGCACCTGTAGGAAAACCAATTATTAAATATTTGTCATTTAAGCTAAATATTAAAGTTATTTTAATATTTCTAACCAGAGTAAGAATCAATGCTGGGTAACTTTTTTTTTTTATTGCAAAAAATATTTTCTTACCTGTAAAGCTACGGATATATCAGCTAACAAGTCCATAACAGAGGATAAAGTTGACCTGAAACAACAGCAGCATTTTAAAAACTGAAAAGTAGCAGTTAGCTTGTTGACAGTTAGCCAAGTAACTCACGCTAAAGCTAGCACAGCTATTGCATTTTTTTACATCACAGTTCACCCCAAACATTCTGAAAATAATAAGAAGGTTCAACATTTTAATAATAACACTCCAGTGTTATTTTGGGTTTCTATCCATTTCTCAAGCTAAGCTACAGGCTACAACTAAGTTACAGGCTACCAGCTAAGCTACAGGCTACAAGCTAGGTAAGCTACAGGCTACAAAGTAGGAATGCTACAACTTAGGCCAGAGACAAAACAGATGTTAAAATAATAACAATGACAGTACAGTCAGTCACAGTAAGCTTTATACTAAATCATAATGACAGAATAATTAGATAAAAATGTGTGTATAGATCTTTTATTTGAGGTTTTTCTCAGACTGAGGTAACTCCCGCCTTTGGAGCTGAGGACAGTTAAAGTTTGAATCTGACAGACTGAACCCTAACCCAGTTGGTTGGGATATTGTTTCTAACCCAATCTTGGGTTATAGCAACCCAACCTCTGACCCAACAGTGTTAACCCAGAAAATGGGTTATTGAAATAACCCAGCATTTTTTAGTGTGTTCCATACGCTTTTGAGTAAAAGAACAAACTGATGTGGCACTGCCATGTCCCATGCGCTCTCGGGCGCAGTGGGGAAATAACGCGGCACATCCAAAGCGCATCATGTAGGTCCCCTCTGCGTAACCAAAGTCAGGACAAACCTCAACAGATTTACTGTCTTCTGGCTGTTAGCAAACACATCACTTTTGACTTAAAGAGCAGCTTTCAGCTGTAGCTGCACTCGTGTTTGCAAATACACACAGCCTACTCTGGCTCTGTGCGCTCTGTGGATGCAGCAGGGATTGGGCAGGGTTAGGGGACATCTCAAGGTACGCACAGTGTGTACTGCTGTACACCTGCAGACACCACTGCTGTTAACAGTGGTGAATAGATGTTTCAGTTTGACGTGAAGGTCTTTTCCACCGGATTCCCTGTACACTCTATAGACACGAATCACAGCACGGGGACAGTCTATGTTAAAGCGCTCACGCGGAAATGAAGCGTGGCTTTTATGTTTAAAACATATGCATTTCTGTGTAATTACACTTCCAACCTCCAACACAGGTTTAGGAGGTCAAAAGAGTCAAATGCAGTCAACACTTTGTTCTGAGTTGAGTCCGAGTTACCGGATCCAAGCAAACGCCAAGTTGCCGGATTGGACCACATCAAATAAGGAGTTTCCAGATCCTGTTCCGGCAAGATCCGGCTCAAATTAAGCCCTGTTGGCACTGTTCTCATCAATGACCAATGAAAGCCCTCACTGGACCATGTGGGAGTTTGGATAAAGAATATACTGTAAAGTGCAACTTGAACTTAACTTAAGTACAAATATGGGGGTTTCTACAACTATACTGACTATCCATAACTACAAATAACCAATTAGAAAGTATCTGCTCCCTTCCTTTCATAGCAAATCATTCAGTAAGTACCTGGGCAGGTTTTTACACTGGATGTCTTGCTCGATAATGATGCTAGTGTTGAGCATCACTTTCACTGAATTTGAATAATTTCACAAACAATTCACAAATTCTTATGTATTATTATTATTCAGTGACAGAGTTAGTTCTAGCACACTTATACATTCACAACTCCTACAAAAGGCACCATAATTAAAAAGTACTTTACTACTGAAGCAGTTAATTCAATGGCTTCATTACTCTTAAAACGCCTTGCTTACACACACGTAAGCTGTAATTTGTTGGAATCCTATACCTTTAACACTTGATAGCCAAGGGACTCCCCTCCCACTGAAGGTTAGAGCGGACACTGTGAAGTAATTAAGATAAAATTAATAGAACACAGTTATAGTCCAGTAAGCCTGGGTTTAATAGAAACAACTTTGACATTGCCTTCTAATGTTGAGAAAAGTACATAAAAACAGTAATTGAATTTTACTTGTAGGTCTACAAAAGGATCAAATATTATGGAAATGGTTAGGGTTAGAAATTTCTGGAGAAACAGAACCGGTGTGGCATTTTTACAGCAAATATTCACAAAAAGAGTCTTGAAAGTAAGTTGTCTTTATATGGCAGGGAGCTTTTAATGATCAGACGTGCCATTTGAATTGAGGCTTTAGCAATGCAGACAAAAGACAGCTCAAATACAAAGTGTCAGCTGTAGACTGATTTGATTTAAGATGGTGCTCGACGCATGAGTGGAACTGGCATCAGTGTCAATCCATGTTAAAAAATATCCTAAAATATAATGCTAAACTGCACTGACCTTTCAAAACTGTAAACAAGTCAATATAAGTAGCTAAGGGCTTTGAGTAAGTAGATAAACAGTGGTGCCCTTGAAAAAGTTACTCAGGGTAAACTTCAATAATTCATATACATACTACAGCATCAGGGTCCCATAAAGGTACTGATGGTGGCTGTTTTTTTTTTTTACACTGTGCCAATTTTTAATGTGTATTATAACCATCAAAATCATAATGAAGTATTTTCTTGTGCGAACACAGTTTGGTATAAACCACACAAATTCATTATGCATCTCTAACTGCTAACACCTCTGTCTAAACGCCTTCTAAACAATTACCTGACACAATTACAGCAGTGATTTCTGAGGGACTATAGTTAATTTCATACACTGACCTCTTGCACCTGTGTGACAGTATATAAACCTATTGTACATTGTTTTGTCCCCGCTGAAAGGTTATTTTTGCACAACATAAAATGAAAGGCTGACAGTGCTAAGCTGCGTCCCTGCTGCTCTGTGCACTGAGGAGCACTGAGGAGCACTCCAGGCATGCTTCATTAACCATCACACTGGTAACACCAACGGTAAACAAAACAGCATTTCAGGAGAGGTGTCCAGGAGAAATGATAAATATGCATTGAAATATTAGAGTTTTAGTTTCAGGGATAATGGGGAATGAAAATATTTGTTTTTAATGACCTTGGTTCTTTCAAACTACAAAAGACAGCATGTTTTATTTCCCTAAAGTCTTCATTTACATTTTTAGATGAACAGAGAGTCTCAGAGTCAATTTGTCTCAGTGGAGCACACAGCTCAGATCAGCTCACATATGAATTCTTGTTGTTCTTGTATGCATGTTGTTTTTCTTGTCCTGCCACCCTTAATCTATTGTTTCACCACAATGACATCCTTCTATTATTTTTTTCAATTACTTTTGGGGGCACCAAGGTCTTGTCTTTTACATCCATGTCCCAAAAGTACTATGAAGCACAGGGCATAGCCAAATAGTAACATTAGTCCTGTGAAAATGAAGTAAAGTGAGACTTAACTAAGCACTTGGAGAGCACAGACCTCTGTCAAGGCACTGGCCCTGTTTCACAGTGGTAAAGATATAGTGCCCAGACCTGAACTCAAAACATAGATCAGGGGTCAATGCTTTATCAATTCAGCCACAAGCCCTTATGTCTCACAGTGATAAGGGAATTACTAAAATGAGTTATTTACTCATATATCATTGGACCATTACAGCCTTCCCTGAAGATTTCATCAAAATACAACCAATATTTTGGAGTCATTGTGTTTATCAGCCAAAGGGGGGTCACAAGCCAATGTACTTTTTTGGACTGGTCCCAAGCTGGGATGAATGGAGAGGGTTGCGTCAGGATGGGCATCTGTTGTAAAACCTGTCAAAAATGTCAAATCAATATTCAAACAACCCAACCATCTGCTGGGAAGCAGATGATTTGCTGTAGCAACCCAGAAAGGAAAAGCCGATTGGAAAGGCAGATTTTTTAGTTGCCAGACTAGCAAACTAAATAAAACTGACAACCAACAAACCAACACTGACAAAGGTAAAAAAATAGAAAAATCTTTACTATATCTTAAGTGCATTCTCTAAGTGTTTACACAAACACCAAAAGAAAACAAAACACCAGTTCATAGAAGAAATATCTCACAACATAACTGGATATGTTGTATTAGTACCAACTTGTTAATTAATGAACACATTTTTTCTGAGTTATAATTTACTAAACCCCAGGTAACTACAGAAACTGTAAACTTGTAAACTGCAGTAGTTATTTCAGTCACAGTGACATCATTTGTTCTTTAGACTTTTGTGCAGAGCTGAAATTTCACTCGGAAGAGGCAGCCTGAGATGCAGCTGAGCTGACAGATGTTTGCTACTCCATTGGGAGTATATCTATAACTCTCTGTCTGATGTTAAGTGAGATTGAAGACTGTGAAATAACAACTATATTGGGGAAAATACAAGGATTTCTCTTTTATGTCAACAGCTTTGCAGTAAATGATGTAAGTTTGAGCTTTTTAAAACTTGTAAACACAAGGTAGAGACTTATTGGCTCCTGATGGTGACAGAGTAGCAGATTATAAATCTCAACAAGTGGCTAAAAGCCTTTTGTGGACATTTATTTTGGTATTCCCTGGTAGTTCTTGGAAGAGTGATGTTGATTTGATAGGCTTAAGGAATAAATCAGGTGTTGATGCTTCATATTTGCAGTCGGAGGTATACGCACACACAAACAGCCAATGAGAAATGGCTGCCCCGAGGCTGGGTGAGGCCAGTCTGCATCTTGGCATGGGGAGCACTCGCCTGCTCTGAATATGAAAGCTTTGCCAGAGCAATCCATCTTTATAAAATATACACTTATTTTGACCTTGGTGCGGATACATAGATAAGTCCGAGAAGGGCTACCAAGAAGTTTGGGGGGAAAATACAACCATCCTTCTGCCTGTTGTATTCATAAATTTCACACAGTGCGAGAGCAGCATCAATTATTCACCTGAGCAGACAAGGCCAGAGATAGAGGAACAAATGGAAAAGCAAAGAGGAATACAGAAATAAAGAAAGGGCTGTTTATAGAGCAATATATGAGGACCATTTAGTACTATAAAACTGAATGGGAATGTTAAGTAACAATCTGAAGATATCTGAGTATACCATAAAAGTACTGGGCCATAGGATCTGAATCTTTTTACTTCAAGTGCCACTTTAAAAATATTTGGCTCTGCAAGTATCACTTAAATACATTAATACAGAAAAAAGATAAAATTTAAGATTAACCTAAAACAGAAATAAGTGGTCTACACTTCAAAGCCCCAAACTGGGACTCAACTAAACCAGCCTGCAATTATCTGTTCAAAGCTTCATCTTAAAAAAGAATAATGCTTGGAAGATCCAAGGCGTTTGACCTGAAACAACTCTCTGAGTTATTTGAGTAATTTGATTAGTTAAAAGCTTCGATTAAATTTTTTTCTCTTGAAACTTTAATTAATGTAAACAGACTGCCGTGTAGCACTCGGAGCTCTGTATGTATGGAGGCGGCAGTAGCTCATTTGGTAGAGACATTCAGCCTCTAACCAGAAGGTTGGCGGTTCAATCTCCACAACTCAAATTACACAATGTCATTTTGTCCTTGGACAAATCACTTCACCCACCTTGCCTGTATGAATGTGTCAGTGTGACTGTGTTTGGGGGCGGTCTGAGGGGCCATAGGCGCAAAATGGCAGCCACACTTTCATCAGTCTGCCCCAGGGCAGCTTACCACTGAGTGTGACTGAGGAGTGAGTGAATAATGCACTAAATTGTAAAGTGACTGTGAGTGTCTAGAAAAATGCTGTATAAAAGTTGTGCATTATTATTATTATTATTATTATTATTATTATTATTATTATTATTATCCACATTTCTGCACGATTAATGGGCAACACTCATTCGCACAGAGCAGAGCTGGGTGGTACATTTAATTAATTAGTAATAATAAGTATTTTGTTTTTTTGAACTATGTCAAATCTCTTACCAGATAGATTACTTGATTACCAAAATAATCAATAGCTGCAGCCTTGCTGCGTACCACCAATGGGACCTGTACCACAGTTTGAGAACCACTGCCTTTGGCTGTTTAAAAATAAATATGTTCACTTGACAAAATAATATGCATTAACCTGTCCTCTTCAAGTCAAGCCACCTTTCCTTGAGTTATCTTAAGTTCTGAGATACGTACATGCTGTAAATTTGAAAAGGCTCAGAGAGGTTAATTGGATTATATTCATAAGCAACAAATTAGTTTTTTATATTCCACTTCTCACTACATATCGCATTTCACACAAATATCTTTCAAGTGTGAAAGTCATTCACCCGCAGGCTCTGAGCCAATACTGAAAATTAAGTGTTTACAATTCTTAATTAAGCACATGATTACATTTGAAGTGACATAAAATGTAATCATCATGCAAATGGAACCAACACGTTAAGTCAAAAGCCACCATTTAACAGCGTTTGTCTTTGCACTAGTGGTAGATGGTAGTCTAAAGACACGCTTAGGTCGGTGCACTGGTAAATCTGAATTGCCCCTTGTAAATAAGAGTGAATGGTTGTCTGTTAGTGATGGGCAGTCCAGCTCTTTACAAAGATTCAATTCTTTTGGCTCAGCTCCTGTAGAAGAGCCGGCTCTTATGGCTCCCAAATGGCTCTCTATTTAGTATCACTTGGAGCATTTTATGTAGGCCTAATTTAGCAATTATAAATGGTTTGTGTGTTGGTGAATCATTTTTAATCAGGGTGATAAAAGCCTTATTCTTATGCAGTTTGCAAGCACAAACTACATTTACAAAATTCTGAGCTCATTTTTGCTGTCTCCAGTATGATCTAAGTCGCTGTCTTAAAGCCCACCTACTTCTTTCACATAATGATATGATCCTAGTCTGTTCTCACACGGGACTGGCTGCATGCTGTGCCCATCAAAATAAAATTCCACTCAGCTTGTGTGGATTTTTAGTAGAGCTGAGCAGGAGCAGCTGAAGATTCGTCTCTCATCAACAAGAGTCATCTCTTCCGATTCACTCCAAAGAACCGGCTCATTCATGAACAACCCATCTGTGTCAGTAACTAACCCCCGCCTAAGGCCCATAGTTTCTGAGATATAATCCAGCCACCCACAACCTCCAGTGGGAAAAAGCCACAGAAGATGATCAAATTAATAAAAAAATGACAAATAGTAAATCTTTTAAAATGTGACACCAATTCCAAAACACTGTGGAGCTGCACCTGTTGGCTGTGTTTAACCACACTTGGTAGGTGTGCTCGACCTCATTGCATTTGATTAAGGTCCTGAGGTTAAGAAAATGTCATTTGTACCCCACAAGGCGGTTCATGGGGTACTATTTCAACAATTAATTCTCTCCGTTCTTATGACATTGACAAAAGAGTAGGTGAGCAGACTAATAACTCAGAGCCCATTTAGAACAGAAATATGCTCAGTCCTCATCGCTTAGAGAGAAAAATGAGTCCTACGTGGCTAGTATGGGGTAGCATTCCTATTTTCCCCTTTTTCTCCTTTCCCGTATACAGTAAAATCTTTGAAAAATTGCATTATGTGGTAGAATCAATAATTCTCTGTGAATGTCTCCCATAGCACAAGACCAGTCAATGGTCTATAGTGGGCATCTCTCAAGAGAAAGCCAGACATTGTATCAAATACAACATTAACTGAGGTAAATAATAGACCCATATACTGTACTTCCTTGTCTGCTGATGGGTGATTGATGCCTCTCATCTTCTCTATGGACATCATTTACTTCATGTGGAAAAGTGAGATGACTAGTCACCGGAAACAATGTTATGAAAGGATGCACAACGCCGCTCTGTATCAAATTCTATATAAGCCAGGGTTAGACTGGCTTGAAATAAAGTGTCTGTTTTGAATGCTTATGAAAGATTATTATCTCGCCTTCAACTCCTGGCTATTTCTCCAATTTCCCTGAGCTGTCCATGGTTAACTGTAAGATTAACTATTTTTATTACTTTCCTGGCACCATATATACATATATAGTGGCAGAGCAATGACAGTTTTATTGCCACATTTAGATATGTCATATCCAACCTGCCCACGTTCCCATACATTAATCATTTATAGTTCCTCACAGCATATACTAAAGACCCACAAACACTGAATGTCATAGTCAGGGATATATCACACCTCATTTTGAAAACACCCCTCTCTTTTTTTTAACTAAGATCTGAGTTGACTGCTCTCTAGTGGTGAGAAAAAGAATACAAATGAGAAATGTGGTAATTGTATTATGGATCTATGTTGAAATGTATTTTGTTCAACTGTTAAGGTGAGACAACAAGTAGATAGGATATTTTTAACCAACAGATATCATAGTGAGACTTCTCTATTACATTACTGGCATCAACATAATAAAAAATGTATTACTCATTTTGTGTAATTTAATGTTTTAATATGCAAATTTGGCAAATTATAGACTAATTTGACATTTCTATAAGCCAGTTTTCAAATTCTTGGTTCAGTTTTTCTTTTCTTTTTTTCTTTTACTTAGGGATTTATTGGTATTGTATTTGGTGCTTCAGTAAATTAGAAAATACTGCCAACAGCTTTGGGGGAAAAAAAAAAATGTGTGTTATGTTTTTAGGAGTAAAAATGCCCAATAAACCAGACTAGGAATGATATATCAGCAAATCCTTCTTGTAAAAACCTTCAAAGTGTAAGACTGGAACATTTGATGCTTGCAGGTGCTTCTGAAGTGAGGATAGCTGACTCAGAGTGTGAGAAAGAAAATCATTTTGAGAAAGAGGTCTCAATTTTTGTCCATAGACGTAACTAGAAATGTCATGAAATAAACACCTTGATGAAAGCTTATGTTTATGAGTGTCTTGCCTTAAAACCCCACTTAACATTACCAAATTGAAATATTTATTTTGCTTGTCCACATTTTCTGACTATTTGTTATCATATTTCTCAGTAAAAGTTGTATGTATGTGCTGTTATTAGACTAGTATATTACATAGAGAGTTATGACACTGTGCAGACCAACAATAACTGTATGCAATAACCACAGAAAATATTAGCTTGTTGTACTGTCTAAAAGGGTAATTTACTTTATACTTGACACACAACCACACCTTTTGATTTATGCCCCTTCTCTTGTAATGCATCTCTTTGTAATTCATCTTCTGCACTTACAAATCCCCACTCCCGCCTCTCTCATAGCGCACTAAATTCAAATGCCAATCCTAGTGTAGGGACATTGTGCACCGTGCCGTCACCAGCACAAAACGCCACTATATATTCAGCGACGCTGTGTCCCTGCTGTCCTCCTCTGGTGCTGTGGACTGCTGACCCCTCACCACCACCCACTGCACATCTCTCTCTCTCTCTCTTATTGCCAGGAATCCGGTGGAGAGTAGATTTTTCTTTTCTCGTGTCCACAGACCTGTTATTCCTCTCCTGCCGCCGGCCTTGCTAACAGATTGCCAATAAGCTCGGTGGCAGCCCCAGCAGCATGTCCCCCCTGTACCCCTCTGTAATGGGCTCTCTCAGGGGAGGGAGCTCCTGGTTGTCACTGATCTGACTGCACTTATAACCCTCTCCCATCCTCCTTCCCTCCTCCACTGCCCTTATACCGCTCTCCACTCACACCATCCAGCTCCTGCCTTCTGGTGGCTCTGCTGCGAGCTCTTCATATCCACGCCTCAGTGCACATGTGGACAGCCTCTCACTGCCGACTGTAATTACAGCTCCCTTTGTTCCTGTAAATCCCATAAACAAATTAAATGCAATTTCTAAGCACCACAAAGCCATTAAACAACTAACAACCAACCGTAAAAACACTTGTGCAACATTTTCTGTGACACAGCATTTTCTTGAACTACTGGTGGCTTGTTGATATCAATAAACAACAGTTAAAATCACCCAATCTCTGACATATCAGTGATGGGGAATTAGCCACAATCAGCAATACCAGAACATGAAGTTAAAAGCAATAGAACTATACAGTACACTGGAAAAAACAGCATTTCAGCGATGAGTTTTATCATTTTAGTTACACTATTCTCCAAAAGGGTTATGTTTTCACAGGGGTTGGTTTGTTAGTTTGTTAGCAAGATAATTAAAAAGAAAAGGTTATTAATGGGACAGTTTTTAGAGTAAATCTGGAACACTGTCCTGATCCAAACATTTTTAACCCAATGCTTTGCTTTAAAAAGTTGTGTTGTTAACTACAAAATTTGTATTTCAAACTTTAAACTGCAATAAAATGATCAATCAATAGTTTTCTAAACTTTTTTTTTTCATCATTTTCATGAAGGGGTTCTGAATTAATTTTTGTAATTAATTATTCACCATTAGTAATTAACCCTTTAGATGCCAGTTTGTGACACGTACGACTGACTGCTTTTGTGAAAAGCACATTATAACTCCACAAATTTGACTTTTACCATTATCAATATGACTGGCCTAACTATCTCAGTAATCAGTGAGAAAACTGACTTTGGTGCATTATTTAGTATAGTATAGCCACTGCTAGTAATTAACCCTTTAGATGCCAGTTTTATACGTAAACAACTGAATAAAAAAGTTACGTTTGTGTTGTTAGTGGAAATTTATGTACCATAGACTTGCACTCAAAATTTTTTTTGACCCACTTTTAATTAAAAGTGAAAATATACAGTGGGGCAAAAAAGTATTTAGTCAGCCACCAATTGTGCAAGTTCTCCCACTTAAAAAGATAAGAGAGGCCTGTAATATTCATCATAGGTATACCTCAACTATGAGAGACAAAATGAGAAAAAAAATCCAGAAAATCACATTGTCTGATTTTTAAAGAATTTATTTGCAAATTATGGTGGAAAATAAGTATTTGGTCAGCTACAAACAAGCAAGATTTGTGTCTCTCACAGAGCTGTAACTTCTTCTGTAAGAGGCTCCTCTGTCCTCCACTCGTTACCTGTATTAATGGCACCTGTTTGAACTGGTTATCTATATAAAAGACACCTGTCCACAACCTCAAACAGTCCCACTCCAAACTCCACTATGGCCAAGACCAAAGAGCTGTCAAAGGACACCAGAAACAAAACTGTAGACCTGCACCAGGCTGGGAAGACTGAATCTGCAATAGGTAAGCAGCTTGGTGTGAAGAAATCAACTGTGGG
This sequence comes from Bostrychus sinensis, assembly GCA_020698575.1. NCBI lineage: Eukaryota > Metazoa > Chordata > Actinopteri > Gobiiformes > Eleotridae > Bostrychus > Bostrychus sinensis. Next base: position 21,298,862 of record CM036249.1, on the reverse strand, counting down.
AGCAATTATTAGGAAATGGAAGACATACAAGACCACTGATAATCTCCCTCGATCTGGGTCTCCCTGCAAGATCTCACCCCATGGGGTCAAATGGTCACAAGAACGGTGAGCAAAAATCCCAGAACCACACAGGGGGACCTAGTGAATGACCTGCAGAGAGCTGGGACCAAAGTAACAAAGGCTACCATCAGTAACACACTACGCCGCCAGGGACTCAAATCCTGCAGTGCCAGACGTGTCCCCCTGCTAAAGCCAGTTCATGTGCAGGCCCATCTGAAGTTTGCTATAGAGCATTTGGATGATCCAGAAGAGGATTGGGAGAATGTCATATGGTCAGATGAAACCAAAGTAGATCTTTTTGGTAAAAACTCTACTCGTCGTGTTTGGAGGAGAAAGAATGCTGAGTTGCATCCAAAGAACACCATACCTACTGTAAAGCATGGAGGTGGGAACATCATGCTTTGGGGCTGTTTTTCAGCAAAGGGACCAGGACGACTGATCCGTGTAAAGGAAAGAATGAATGGGGCCATGTATCGTCAGATTTTGAGTGAAAACCTCCTTCCATCAGCAAGGGCATTGAAGATGAAACGTGGCTGGGTCTTTCAGCATGACAATGATCCCAAACACAATGCCCGGGTAACGAAGAAGTGGCTTTATAAGAAGCATTTCAAGGTCCTGGAGTGGCCTAGCCAGTCTCCAGATCTCAACCCCATAGAAAATCTTTGGAGGGAGTTGAAAGTCCGTGTTGCCCAGCGACAGCACCAAAACATCACTGCTCTAGAGGAGATCTGCATGGAGGAATGGGCCAAAATACCAGCAACAGTTTGTGAAAACCTTGTGAAGACTTACAGAAAACATTTGACCTCTGTCATTGCCAACAAAGGGTATATAACAAAGTATTGAGATGAACTTTTGTTATTGACCAAATACTTATTTTCCACCATAATTTGCAAATAAATTCTTAAAAAATCAGACAATGTGATTTTCTGGATTTTTTTTTCTCATTTGTCTCTCATAGTTGAGGTATACCTATGATGAAAATTACAGGCCTCTCTCATCTTTTTAAGTGGGAGAACTTCCACAATTGGTGGCTGACTAAATACTTTTTTGCCCCACTGTATATATATATATATATATATATATATATACAGTATATATACATATACAAAAAAAAATTGTCCTCTCGCCCTCCATGGGCGGTTTCATCCATCCAAGCTCGGGTCCTCTACCAGAGGCCTGGGAGCCTGAGGGTTCTGCGCAGTATCTTTGCTGTTCCTAGGACTGCGCTCTTCTGGACTGAGATGTCTGATGTTTTTCCTGGGATCTGCTGTAGCCACTCTTCCAGTTTGGGGGTTACTGCCCCGAGTGCTCCGATGACCACGGGCACCACTGTTGCCTTCACTTTCCAGGCCTTCTCAAGTTCTTCTTTGAGGCCTTGGTACTTCTCCAGTTTCTCGTGTTCCTTTTTCCTGATGTTACAATCACTTGGTATTGCGATGTCAACCACAACGGCTTTCCTCTGCTGTTTGTCCATCACCACAATGTCCGGTTGGTTTGCCACTACCATTTTGTCTGTCTGGATCTGGAAGTCCCACAGGATCTTAGCTCGGTCATTCTCTATCACCTTTGGAGGTGTTTCCCATCTTGACCTCGGGACTTCCAGACTGTACTCTGCACAGATGTTCCTGTACACTATACCAGCCACTTGGTTATGACGCTCCATGTATGCTTTCCCTGCCAGCATCTTACAGCCTGCAGTTATGTGCTGGATTGTCTCAGGGGCCTCTTTGCACAGTCTGCACCTGGGGTCTTGTCTTGTATGGTAGATCTTGGCCTCTATTGCTCTGGTGCTCAAGGCCTGCTCCTGTGCAGCCATGATCAGTGCCTCTGTGCTGTCCTTCAGTCCAGCCCTTTCTAGCCATTGGTAGGATTTCTCGATGTCAGCCACTTCAGTTATCTGTCGATGGTACATCCCATGTAGGGGCTTTTCCTCCCATGATGGTTCCTCCAGCACCTCGTCCTCTGTTTTCCACTGCCTGAGACATTCACTGAGAACTTCATCTGTTGAGGCTATCTTCCTGATGTAGTCAAGGATCTTGGATGTTTCATCCTGGACAGTGGTTTTGACACTCACTAGTCCTCTGCCTCCTTCCTTGCGCTTAGTGTACAGTCTCAGGGTGCTGGATTTGGGGTGGAACCCTCCATGCATGGTTAGGAGCTTTCGTGTTTTCACATCTGTGGTCTGAATCTCTTCCTTTGGCCAGCTTATTATTCCCGCAGGGTATCTGATGACCGGCAGGGCATAGCTGTTGATTGCCCGGACTTTGTTCTTGCCATTGAGCTGACTCCTCAGGACTTGCCTTACTCGTTGGAGGTATTTGGCTGTGGCTGCTTTTCTTGTGGCCTGGTCCAGGTTGCCATTTGCTTGTTGGATTCCAAGGTACTTGTAGCTGTTCTCAATGTCTGCTATTCTGCCGTCTGGGAGTGGGACCCCTACTGTATGGACTACCTTCCCTCTCTTTGTCACCATCCGCCCACACTTCTCAAGTCCGAATGACATTCCGATGTCATTGCTGTAGATCCTGGTTGTGTGGATCAGTGAGTCAATGTCTCTCTCGCTCTTGGCGTACAGCTTGATATCATCCATGTAGAGGAGGTGACTGATGGTGGCCCCGTTCCTGAGTCGGTACCCATAGCCAGTCTTGGTGATTATCTGGCTGAGGGGGTTCAGACCTATGCAGAACAGCAGCGGGGACAGAGCATCTCCTTGGTATATCCCACATTTGATGGACACTTGTGCAATTGGCTTGCAGTTGGCCTCAAGGGTGGTCTCAAGGGTGGTCTTCCACTGCCTCATTGAGTTTGCAATGAAGGCTCTTAGAGTCCTGTTGATGTTATACATCTCCAAGCATTCCATGATCCATGTGTGTGGCATTGAGTCATAGGCTTTCTTGTAATCAATCCAGGCGGTGCACAGATTAGTGTGTCTGGCTTTGCAATCCTGAGCAACTGTTCTATCTACGAGCAGCTGGTGTTTAGCTCCTCTGGTGTTTTTACCAATGCCCTTCTGTGCTGTGCTCATGTATTGATCCATGTGCCCACTTATCTTAGCCGCTATGATGCCTGACATGAGCTTCCATGTGGTGGGGAGGCAGGTTATTGGTCGATAGTTGGATGGGGCCGTTCCCTTCAGGGGATCCTTCTGGATCAGGATTGTCCAGCCTTCAGTTAGCCATTCAGGGTGGGTCCCATCCTTTAGCAGCTGGTTCATTTGTGCTGCCAGGCGCTCATGGAGTGAAGTTAGCTTTTTCAGCCAGTAGGTGTGGATCATGTCAGGCCCTGGTGCTGTCCAGTTTTTCATACCTGAGACTCTTTCTTGGATGTCTGCCACTGTGATGGTTACTGGTTCTTGTTCAGGGAGGTTGCTGTGATCTGCTCTTAGATCCTCCAGCCACTGTGCACTGTTGTTGTGTGACGCCTCCTTCTCCCATATGCCTTTCCAGTATTGTTCAGTCTCCATCCTTGGTGGGTCTGCTCTGTTGTTATTACCTTGCCACTGAGAGTACACTTTAGCTGGTTGAGTTGAGAACAGCCGGTTTATTCGCCTTGCGCCTTGCGATTTCTCTTGTGTACCTCTTTAGTCGGGTGGCCAAGGCTTGGAGTCTTTGCTTGGCAGTTTCCAATGCTTCAGGTATGGACATCTTGCTGTACCTCTTGGGTACCTGTTTTTTCATTGCACCTTTCTGGAGCTCTGACAGTTGGCTCACTTCTCTCCGAGTTACCTTGATTTTAGCTTCTAACCTTCTTTTCCATGGTGGATATGGATCTTTATGGTTGCTCTTTGGTTGATAGCCAAGCTCCTCAAGGATCACTGCTGCTGAAGTGTATATCAGCTCATTGGTTTCAGTGATGGTCATCGTAGGTGTTGTTCCCAAAGCTGCATTCACATCTTCCAGGAGACTTTCTGAAGGTACTTCACTCAGCCTGTGTAACTGGTGTCGGGGTTGCCTGGTCTTCATTTTAGCCATGATCTTATCTCTCAGGTCAGTTGCTGCCTCGCTCAGCTCGATGGTGCTTATTGGGGCTTTGTACCCAAATTCTGGATGGATGGGGAGTTGGTGTTAACTCCCCTCTGACCTTGCGTCCTGTCTCCCCCTTAGCACTCCCCCTAGCATATGTGTTGTATCTCGTCAATCTCAAGTTGTGAAAGCAGGTGCCGCTTGTGGATGTTGGAACACTGAGCTACTAGTTGTTTAGCAGTGAGTGTTGATTGTGGGTTTCGAAGTTGCCATATTTCCCACATTCTCTTCATGTAACCCCTCTGACTAGGATTACTGGAGTAGTAGCATTCCAACAGAGCCTTGTTCTCGCATCTCGTCCACTTCCGTCTTGTTCCAGTAGCCCACTTCTCATCAGGCTGCTCTGGTTCCCCAACACCTGACGCAGACCTTGTTTGACCGGGCGACGTCTGAGCCAGTATGTCTCTTAATTCATTGTCTCTCATCATCATTATATATGAGGTAGGCAATAGCGCAAAGGGTCTTGCCTATATATATATATATATATATATATATATATATATATATATATATGTATATATGTATATATATATATATATATATATATATATATATATATATATATATATATATATATATGGGGGCATCCATTGAAAACAATGATGGCTATGGTACACAGATTTCCACTAACAAAACAAACGTAACAAAAACACCTCACACATTCTAAATACATTGGATTTGGATGAAACTAAAAGTTTCTTACAAAACACACATCCTTACCAATTTTCATGGATATTGAACATACACAGCCAAAGTTATCTCAATAAATGCACAAAGACAAAGACAAAGATACTAACACCTGCCACAAGAGGTCAGTAAGGAACACTTTTTTTTTTATCATTATGACATATATGGGGGCTTCGAAGTTCAATGGAAAGAGCATTTACAACTGAACTAGAAGATTACTGATTCAAATCCAGGTATGATCCCTATATCTATAAGACTGCAAGATAGGGCTAATGCCTTGGAGGAGGTCTCGGATCTCTGAAGTACATTTCTACAAATCACTATTTACAATTTATCAAATACAGATCTTGGCATTGAAATTATAAAAATGCATTCTCTGTTTGACTTCTATAAATGTAAACTGTATTAATCTGTGCTCACTAAATATTGCGTAGTAAAAGTGTATTGTCAACAGTCAGAGGAATGCAGAACACAGGTAGCAAAATAAAAATAGTACAGGTAGTAATAGTTGCAAGCTTCAGTTACTGTTGGCTCCATCTCCCTGCAGAGTCGAACACAGCTATTGATTGTACAAACAGTGTGTTAAGTTCACCGATAAAGTGAGTAAAATGCTCCTGTATTGTCCAGTAACCTTTCAAGTGTATTTGCCCCCTACTTGTTCTGTCAATGACGACTTAATGGTCCAGATTACTGCTTTTTTCCCCAAACGCCCCACAGTGTCAGACACACACACTTCATTCTGGAGGTTATGTTTGAGCTTTAATTGATTTTCTTCCTTTGACAAAGTCGTAGTGGTGGACCGAGGTGAATGAAATGACATTTAGGAATAGCACACTTTCTATTTTCTTTTCTGTTGTTTTTCAATTAAGTGGAGTGTGTTCTTGGAGGTGACGTCCGGGCCATGCTGAAGAACACTAACTGTTGTAAAGTGCACGCGTTGCATTGGACCCTATTCTCTGATTAAATAAATGAATTTCTCAGGTTTGTGCTGTCAGCGGTCCTACAACAAATAAACATCAAACTACTGGAATTTCTCTCTATTGCATCAATGAGGGCGCTGCGCTTCTGACAGCTACAAGTATCAAAGGCCAAGTGTTCGTTTCTGTTCCTGCAGCAAATCCATTACTTCCTCTGTCTGTGTGTGTGTGTGTGTGTGCTTATTCATGGATCACTGTACATTCTAGTCAAAAGGACAGGTGCAATGGAGGTCCTGGCCTACTTTTGAGATGCAAAACTATAGTACTGTGCGAAAGTCTAAGGCAGGTTGTTTAAAAGGGCTATGAACATCAATAAAATAGAAGTACTCTGAGTGCATTGAACTCTGCCATGGCACTGGTCCCGTCTCGCAGCTGTAAACATATAATGCCCAGACTTGAACTCAAATGTAAAGATTTTCTAGTTGAGGGGTAAATGGTCTTACGATTGAGTCGCAAAGCCCTTATGTCATGCAAGAATCTAATAAAACTAATCGTTCTTTTAGGGAGGGAATTTGGTATCTCAAAATGATAAAGAATCCTTTAAAACACTTCTTGATCTTATACGGTGATCTGGATCCACACCAAAATTAAGAATTTTAAGGATGGCCCATTTTCACTACTGTATTTTCTGGACTATAAGTCACACTTTTTTTCATAGTTTGGCTGGTCCTGCGAATTATAGTCATGTGCAACTTATATATCAAAATATATATAATTTAACATAAACCAACGAGTAGACATTACCACCTACAGCAGCGATTGGGTGCTCTAGGCTTGTGACAACTACTGTCTGTATTCAGTGATGTGGAATGAGATCAGGAGCTTGGTGAACTTGCTTACTGGTAACTTACTGGTTGGACTCACTGGCTTATGTTAATTTAGCCTATTCAGCCTCCCAGGTATGTTCTTTATGCTATTGTGTTGGACACCTATTCAGCCTGTTGTTCTGTGTGCTATTGCGCAGCTGAATAACTTGCATTTCCAGATTAAATGTCTGTCCTTGGGCTTGGATTTTGTGAAATAAATGTTCAAATAAATGCTTATAGTCCAGTGTGACTTATGTATGTTTTTTTCCTCTTCATGATGCATTTTTTGACTGATGTGGCTTATACTCTGGAGTAACTTACAGTCTGGAATTATGGTACTACACATTTTCTTAATAGAAGATAAAAAAATAAATTCTGTATTTATCAAAGCAGTTTCAGTTAACAGCATTTCCATTTGGCAAAAACTTTTGCACAGTACATTAATTCAGTCTCCATCTTCATCCTATCCAGCCACATAACAAGCAAAGGGGAATACAGTGAAAAGTTTGCTCAGAATAACTTGTCATTGAAGATGTGGAACAATATCCCACCTGGTTTTTCTCTCAAGTGTTTTTTCCTTTCCTCACAGTCAATATTCACTCAGAAAAATACACCAGTGCCCCCCTCAAACTCCCACTTCTCTTCCATTGTTTGACATTATTTTTGTCAGGCTTATTCTTCAAATTAACCAGCGCCATGATGGCTGTCGTTTGCTGTCAACAGAAGAAAAAGAGATATCTGTGCGGATGCTGGGAAAATGAAATGCTTTGTTTTTGATCTAAACATTGCATTGACGTGAGTTTGTGTGTACAGTGTTGGTTAGGAAATGACTTTACTTACAGAGTTGTGCTGACAGCCATTTTGTCAGATTCAGGCCATTCTTCAAAGGTAGATGACTCAAGTTAACCAGGAGCCTATAATCAAAGATGGCAAAAAGAAAAATGTTTCAGATTGTGTTGATATTGCTTTTTATTTTATTTATTTAAGTTATTTTTTCCAGTAACATTGTTGGTTTGTTGGTTGGTTTGTTAGACTGTTCACAAGATAACTCAAAAGGTAATGGTTGGGGCGATGGTGGCGCAGTGGGTTAAGCATTCAGCCGGTTCGAATCCTGAAGCGCATACTGTCGTTGTGTCCCTGGGCAAGACACTTCACCCACCTTGCCTGTGTGAATGTGTTAGTGTGGCTGTGTTTGGTGGTGGTCGGAGGGGCCGTTGGCGCAGATTGGCAGCCACGCTTCCGTCAGTCTGCCCCAGGGCAGCTGTGGCTACAGAAGTAGCTCATCACCACCGAGTGTGACTGAGGAGTGAATGAATAATAGATCAAAAATTGTAAAGCGACTTTGAGTTGTGTGAAAAGCACTATATAAAATTGATGTATTATTATGGTTAGATTGTTGTGAAATTTCAGGAAAGGAAGAAATTATTTGTCAGGATTCTGTACCGTAGCAAGGGCAAAAGGGTAAGCTGAGTGCTTCTACTTGCAGTTTTATCTTCTTTTTTTCAGCTGCAATAATAGAAAATAACCTAAGGTATCTTAAGATTTAATGGCAACCTGAAGCATTGTGATAGGGTTTAATAAGAAGCCTATCAAGATCCATACGCCACCATCATGGCCAACACAAAAACAGAAGAAATAATAACTGATAGACAGTAGTTAAAATAAATTACTATTCTTTCATTATACAGCTGAGTATTAGTGATCTAGTATCACATATTGTCATAATTTGCTTTTCTATATGGAAAAAAATGAAATTAATGCACTTTTTTCCAACTTGGTTTTACTTCACCTGAAAGAAGAAGAGTTAGAGCATTCCTTAAACATTAATAAGTACCATTAACATTGTTATCAATTTTTAATTCTTTAGTTTAATACTCATGTATATCAGTGCAAAATTTTAAACATTAGTAATAATTTAGTATCTATACACTAGTTATTCGTGAAAGTGTTAATTACATATTTTTTTATGCTTTACTATGGCTTAGTGGTGAGCTACTCTTAAGTGTTACCAACATTTCTCTAATTTAATAGTAACTCAGAGAACCAATAATCAGAGAGATATACAGCACCACTAGTTTCCAGTAGAAACCTGGGACCCACTGCAGTGCAGCTTCCAACTGATGATGCTGATAGTTAAGTCAATCTTTGACTATAAACATAACTCATAACACATTATTTTATTACTTTTTATCTAATTTCTTATTTCTGAAATATGAAATGAATTGTTTATTCATGGTGCTGCTCTTTATGACAGTTCATGCATTTCTTTAATCTATTTAAACCCAAACACTACTCAGTCTTATCCTGTCCCACCGCACCACAGCCCCCTTTCCCTAAAGGCACCTAAATTCCTTTCTATCTTCCTTTATTTCAGATTAAAGCTTTACCACCAAGGTCTCTGTGACCTCAGGAGAGCTGGCAGGATCAGACGGCCCCTGCTTCGCTTGCATTTTAGCGGTGCTAGCACCGCTGTCTTATCTATTTCATTTTTATTGAATGGACTTGGGTTTCTTTACCCTCTAGGCTTTAGGGGCACGCCCACTTGCTGGTGTTACAGAGCTTTATGCTGACTAGATGAACAGCCCTACATCAGTCGGGGTGACATACACTCGTTGGTGCATAAAAAACATATACAGTATACATGGCAGAAGCACAGAGACAATTTTCCCTTGTAAGCGCTCTGCTCGTGTGAGTGACAGGAAAGGACAGTGAGGAGGGCCAGTGGTGATGTATGGTATATTTGCAGGCTCTATAGAGACCATAACAATACAAAAACCTTACATGTCCCGAAGCACATCTCCCCAGGTCTTCCACTGTGTCTCTGGAGCAAGTGCCCTCCATTTGCAAAAATATCACAGGCAAATAGCTCCACAGCTTCAATTTTAGAGCTGCTATGAGCAACACAGAGGTAATCTCCCTGTGCCACTCCTCTGACATCTGCATGGATGAGGCTCTTACACATGCAAGAAGGTGGTGTGCCCCATTCTGTTTCTGCAAATGAGTTCAGTCTGGTGGAACCACTGTAACGTGCAAAAAGTCTCTTAACCCAGTCACATGACAACTATATTATTTTTTCAATAGTTAACATGGTGATAATAGGAAAAAACACCATAATGATCAGATAATGTATGGTCTAACAACTTAATGCATTATACACAGAAAAACATGTAAACGTCTTGGCTGAGGAAAAAAAATAGACTGAAAAACTTCCTGTAACGCTAAGTGAACTATTAAGTTTCTAAAACATTCAGAGGTCAGTAATTAGAATCCGTATAGTTTCAGACTACGCAAGCCTGGGATGATTAATAAACTATTGTGTTTGGAGCTGTAAGTGATACTCTAAGAACGTCCGGGTAACAATTAGGCCGAACATGAGAACGCAGCAGCATGTTCACTCTGGCTCTGGGCACCACAGTTACATTAATCAACGCAGACATAAATAAATGGACCATGAGACTGTTTCCAAATTAGGGTGCAAATAAAACTACACACAAATCTACACAAAAGCAGGAAATTAAACACTAAACAACAGAATAGGATCATTTCTGCTTCTATGCACATCAGCTTAATCTAAAAAACAAAACAAAAACAAACAAAAAAAAAACTTTTGATTTTGGAATAATTTGTTGCTAATTGTACAGTATTGCAACAAACACAGTTCCCTACATAAAACTGTGTGTTTGTTTATACCTGACTGTGGGGAAGGTGGCCAGTGTGGTCAGAAGTAGAAGGCAGACACAGAAAACTCCATTACCTGACATATTTATTCAAAATGTTCACTGTGGAAAAAAATACATATTGACAAAAATAAACTGTTAACTCCACTTAATAGCATAAAATTAACAAAAAGTAACTAACTAACTAACTCAACAGAAGAAAAACTCCATTGTCTAGACTGCTTATATACTCCACCTAACAGGCAAGAAAGGTAAGCAGGTAAGTACATTTCTTTGTAAGAAAATAAAAGAAATAATCTCATTTTGGTGAATTTGATTTCTGGATTACCTTTTTTTATAGGCCTTTTTCAGCTTTATTGGATAGCACAGTTGAGACGTGATAGGAAATGATGGGGAAGAGCACAGGCAGGGAGAAACATTCTGCAAAGTGTCAGAGTCCAGACATGACTCCACAGTGCTGAGGCAGGCTGTAGTTGCCCTGTATATGCGCCGCAACTCAACCAACTGAGCTATACAGTGGCACTGGCTTACCTTCTTAATCCAGAAAAGAATTAGTTATGTCCCACTGCAGGATAGGATTATCTGAGTGGGTTCATAGGTTCTAACTCTGCCCACAAGGGGTCAGTAAAGGAATTGCATTTACCCCAGAACTGCACTTGCAAGACAGGGCCCATGTGTTGGTGGATGTCTGGACTGAGACGTCTCTAGCCTGGTCAATAACCATTATATATTTTTGTAGTCATCAGAAATATATTTGGAATTGGAAATGGAACCCTCTTTAAGGGTTTAAAGTTCAAGCAGCACAACTCTTCTGACCTCTTAGCTAATGGTGCATTGTAGCAGTGCTTAGATGCCCAATTATCTTCATCTTAATGATTACTAATTATCCCACAGAGAAATGTATTAAAATTTGTAGCAGTAGTAATGGTCAAGGACAAAATTATTAATTTTGCAGTCCACCAAGTTCACTGTTTAGATGCAAGAGTGTTTTAAAAGATTTAAAAAATGCTGAAGATATTTCTCACTATAGTAGATTCATTGAGCGATCAAAAAAGCATTTACCCGTAAACTTCAAGATTTTTGAGTTGGGTCAGTCAGGTCTGGGCACTGTCTTTACTACTGGCAGATACGTCTGATACCTTGGCAAAGTTCTATACTTTCCAAATTCTTCTAGTTTTGATTTTGTGCGTGTGCAATTTGGTGCATTTGTGTACATTTATACGCCTTTTTTTGTTCATAGGCGCCACACAGTACTGAACATCAGGAGTCAAATATTAAAAACATCATACCACGCCCGCCACTACAATTTCCTCTTCCATCTTCTTTCCTATGCCTCGATAAAATCTGGCTTGCTGGAGCCGTCAGATTATTCGGGCTGCAACAGAAAGTCAAGTTTTGCTCGGACTAAAAGGTCATGGGTAATGGATGTCAAATTAGAGAAAGGTGACTTTGTCCACCACACCCTTCTTGCTTTTCCACTGTTCGTCAAATGACAAGCTACAAATGTCATTTTTGCTCCATCTGCCACAAGGAAATGTAGTTGTTGTGCCCAATATATGAAGTTGTATGCTCCCAAATCACAGCATTTCTACATAATCAGAGGCTGTTAAAATATATTCCCTTGAGCCTATGTCATTTCTTGTATGTTATTAATACAGACTTAATAATTCAAACCTCAAATGAGCAGAAGATAAAAGTTAGAAATATATCATCTGCAGTAAAAACATGCCTTTTATTACATTTCTCTTGTATAACTCCCTAACTGTGTGCCAGTGCTGCAGACATCTTACATATAGACCACAACTGTTGGAAAAACAAAGCACTTTTTTGTAAGACGTTTGTTTTGTCATGTGAATGTTAAAATAACCTCTAAACAAAGTCCTGGTGTTAGCAGTGGCCTCTGTGTGTGGAGTTCAGAAGGGTTAAAATTAGCAGACAGCATCACTGTCCCAGATGGATAACAAAATGCTAAGCAGTGTTGACAAATATAACTGGGCTGCCTGCCTAAGTGGGGAGCAAGGACAGGTCACACTGTCAATGACTATTAAATACAGATTTAGCGTCTGTATTGGAGTAAGTTTGTTAATTGTAAATGTCATGGAAATGTCAAATTTGAACTAAGGTGCATACACATCATGCTGAAAGAGCTGTACACAAAAGTGTTTTATATACAGTATGCAACTGTGTGGCTACTGAGTGGTTGGGGCTGTAAAAGAAAAAACACTGAGTAAACTAGTGTGCAGTAATATGTTGTTTTACCTAATATGAAGTACTTATCTCTGGTATTTCTCCTCTTCCACCTGGTGCTACAGCCAAAAGAGTCTCCGGACACTTGGCAGCAGGTTCCAGGATGGACCAAGTTAAATTTGGAGCAGGGTTATTCTTGTTATACTGTCTCTAGTTTGTAAGTCACTTCAAGCTTGTACATACCTTTACTGACCTGTGTGGTATTTGAAAGTGGCTAAATTGAATATAGATATAAAAATGAACAAAAGTAAAGCAAAGTGGATACGATCTCCAAAAAATAATCTAGATACACTTAAACACCCTTTTTATTTTCAGTGGTCATTTCTCATAATACATTTGTTATTTAATTAATGTTTTAATGTTTAATGTTTTTGAATTGTCAATGAGTGATGTAAACTATGTCTTCCAGGGCTGCTAACTCCTCCCAGTTTCACTTTAGTTACCCTTGTAAATCATGGCTTGATTATTTTGGGGAGTTATTTTTGTCTGCATATAATTTTACACTGAACAAAATCTTAATGCTTGCCTTTTCTCAATCTATGAATCTTTTGCCTTATGGTAGCAGTATGAGTGCTTTATGAACTTTTGACACCATAAAATGCTTTTAGATCTTACTGTCTCAGAAAATGTAATGAACCCCATATCAAATCTTGTCCACAATATTTCTTCCACCATTTTATAGTTTGTTTTTGACTAGAACGTATGTCAACTTTTGCCAACGGCACTAAGGGGAAAAGTCACCAAATGCAAATTAAAACAAAGATGGACTTTGAAGAAACTAACAACTAGGGCTTCATTTTATTTCTGTTTTCTTGTTATAGTCATTGTCAAAAGAAAAGTGTTCAAGGGTCAGTTTTAGGGCTGAAGGAAAAAGATTGATTTTAAGGATACTGAGATTGCATAGTAGCCTACCTTCAGCAAGTTTTTCAAGCAAGCCTTCTTTCCACTGTATATATAAAAAAACTTGTAACACAGAAACCCGTAAAACCAAAATAAATTAAGAAAATGTCAGAGTGGACCCTGGAGGTGTTACCTTTATTAAAAGTTTTCCACTGTCCTAGTCCACATATCCACACATACACACTTACTCATTGTTGGAAAAATGTCGGTCTGACTTTGGCGGTCACACCGGACCACAAAAAAGTAAGACCCAGTTAATTCAAAGTAATAGCAGTTCCTAGGGCCTAATCTCCCTGTACTTTAACTAAGACTTTGAATTAGCCTAGTTTCAAACCTCCCAACGTCCATGCAGGTCATTTTATAAAAGGGGTCTGGAGATCACAAAGCCTTTTCTCACAAGTCTTCACAAGTCAAGGAATTGGGAGAGTGTGCAGAGCATTTGAACTGTAAATGATTGTATAGGGCTCTGACGGTGGTGTGTTAAATCAGGCTTGAAGGAGAGGGAATATGCCCTTACATTACCTTTCCTTTTTGGGGCTTCAATACACACTCTCACAAGTGAAATGGATGGATCCTTTTCAATTCAATAGCCAAACCCTCTCTCATGATAAGAGACTGCTTTTGCTCAGTGTATTATCAACAGCCAATAGCAAGCTAAAAAGGAATTAATAATTGAACACAATTAGTATCTTTAAAAGGAAAAATAAGGCTTAGGTAACATGATTTGAATAGATACAATAATGTGAGTATCTGGAGCATATTCCATCAACTATGGGCCACCTTGGACGATAGCCAGTTTGCAGTGCTTATTTTGTAAATCAAACGATGCTGGGAAGAAAATTGAGCTTTGACACCAGAGTCCACAAGGCCAACACTGATACCGGAACGTACACAAAACACAATGTTTATGCGCACATACATGCCAAAATACCAAGCAACTGCTCATTTATACTTAATTTTAAGTTATATTTCAACATATTTGTTAACATTATTATACACTATAGCCAGGAAATCCTTTAATTTTCAATTCAGATTTATTTGTATAGCCCAGTATCACAACAAAAGTCACCTCAAAGGGCTTCACAACAGTTGATCAAACATAAACACACAATCAGACAACACAAACAATAACTACACTAAACAGACCCAGGACACTCCTGTCCTTAGACCTTCCTTCTCGGGAAGGAAAAACTCCTAAAAAAATCCAGCTGTGGGACAAAAGAAGAAACCTTATGGAGCCCAACTAAAGGAGAGATCCTCTCCCAGGACGAACAGGCAATGTGTCTAGGACTGTTAGATCATTAGCTCATCTATACGATCATAGATCAGCTCTGTAAGGATTCATCCAGGGAGTGGGGTGAGGTAGGTTGAGGGCCCACAGGTCGGGACAGGAGCACAGATGGGGTCAGCTAAGATCCAATCGTCACTGGGACATCTGTCGGCAGCCAGGCATCTGAAACAGTCCCCACTCCCCCAGAGGGGAGCGGGAGAGAGGGACAACTTGTGAATAGCAAGGAACTGATCGGAGATATAGAATATTAGATAATATTAATTACAGTGATAGAAGACTTTACTGTATCTAGTTGTTTAATACATCCCACACCATGGACATATCCTGCAACTCCTCCTTGCATCGCACTTTACTCCATGTGTTTTGGACAGTCCTGTGTCTTTTGGCCACCTATGACCTCACATTAGCGACCATATTGAATTTGGACAAAGGGGGGTCTGGCAGCATTTGGAAATGGGCAGAGAGGCTCGGTTTATGCTGCAAATCAGCTTCATCTGAGAAATGTGACTTTGTGACTTTGTGTCTTTTTGACATTTTGAGCGTTGCAGTTACATTTGTTTTTGGTGACTCTGTGCCTTTGGTCTGTGTGACTTATGTAAATTACCCATCAAGCATCTCTCACTTTATCATAATGTCTATAAATAATGATAGTTTAATTTATAATAAAGATGTGGCTTCTTTCTGTATTTTTCATATATTTTAGTGTTTATTAGTTGACTGTCCATGAGTTTAGTGGCCACGGAGGGTGAGGAGCTTTTATTGTGAAGGGTTCAAGCAAAAATTAACTTGTTTTTTTTTTTTTTTGTAACTGTTTACACATCAGACCTTCAACACAGGTTTAAGAGTTCAAAAAAGTCAATTGTAGTTGACTGCTGTTCCAAGTTGTGCCCAAGTTACTGGATCCAAGCAAACAGTTACCAGATCACACTCTGTCAAAATCAGAGAGCTTCCGAATATTGTTCCAGCAGGATCCGCCTCAAATTAATCCCTGCCAGTTAGTCACAGGAGAGTCACCTAGACACATGCATTTCTTTGGACAGTGAGAGGAACCCAGAGAGAACCCTCTGTAACACAGGAAGAACATGAAGACTCCACTCAGGGAGATCATCGTCGTCCAGCCAAAGGATCACAGCCGTCCTCGCAGAGACAGAAGAATAACCTTTATGGCCCATGTTGATACACTATTTGATGTGATTGCCGCAAAATTGTAGAAAACAGTCACAACTCAATTTCTGAATTTTTTAAGCACATAAATGGATCCAATGTTTCTGTAGCCCTGCTCTGGTCCCAAAGTTTGCAATGTTGCGGTAGTTGGGACTAAACTACTATATCCAAAAATGTCTAATCAGATCCAATCAGCAAGATGATGTACTACAGAAGAGACAATCATGTGGTGCTGTGTTATTGTACTTGTGTCTCACAAACTGCAGAGAAGGTCATGACAGGCCCCAGCTGTGCACATGATTGCAGATGTTGACATAATTGGGCTGATTGCACGATGGTGTCTTCACAGGCAGCAGCTGCGGCGCGCTGCTAAATATGTCACATAATTACTTGTCATAGTGTAAGGAAGTAGAGTGATCTGTTTTGATCTTTAAGAAATTGCACTCATCACATCTTTAGGCAATTGGCATTAAAGTAAAAAATGGTTTAAGTTTAAATGTCAAACATTTTGTTGATGTAAATAGGAGAACACTGCAAACACTTTGAAACAAAAAACAGATTATAATTATAATAATAAAAATCAGTGCTGGAGTGTAATAAGAAGAAATAACATGACCAAGTGCCTTTCACTGTTTTACTCCATGAAGCTAAAATGCAAATGACACTGGAGAAATATTTCCTGTATCCTTTTTATACAAATACACGATTCAAGTCAAACAAGAAAATTCACTTGCCTCACTTGACAATAGGAATCTCTAAAGTGGCAAATAAAGAGCTGCACTTCCTGATGCAATAGGATGCTCCTCACTAACAAGGGGCCGTTGCTATCACAATCCAGCCTTCATCAGCTAGCATTACTGTGTAATATAGTCTTTGTAAGTGAGTCTTGGTTGCAGATGTGCTGTATTTGGGTTCAAACTATACAGACTGCAGAAGGTTATTGATTAAATAAAAGTAGATCAAGCTTTCAGGTATTTGTGCAAGGGTGATTGATTCCAGGTTCAAAGCTTAAAGGGCCACTATCCAGGCTTTTGAGAATAAAAAAAAAGATCTTCTTTTATATTTGTGTTTATTCTGTTTATTGTCAGATTCATGCTTTACTTCTTTTTTTCTGCTGTTTTGTGGTGTAAGCATTAGTACCCAGCACTCGAATTGATATTTTTACAGTTTCCAGTTAGATTACCAGCTGCTAGTCCTGCTTAATCCAGTGTTTAAAGACGTGCACAAGCTTGGACCCAGACCTCAATACATGGGCTAATCAGGTAGTGCATCTATAAGGACAAACAAAACAAACTTAGTGACACATATGTGGTAAGAATTATGAACTAAAGTAAACCTAAACTAAAACTAATACTGCAAAAACTCTCCAAAAAGTTGCTTCTTAAAGTAAAATAAGAGTCATTTTAAATGTTAAACAAAATTACGTATCAGACTTTTGTAAAACAGGCATTCAGAGCTGGAAGTGTAGTTCTGTATTTTTAACTTTTTAATTTGCTGAACTGGGTACACTTTATTTCTGTGGTATCCATTATTTGCCCAAAATCTTAAGAGAATAAAAGCATCTTCTTAAATTCAAAATCAATAGCTATTTGCAGAATAGAGTAAAAAGCATATAATTACAAAAGCAAGGTACCCAAGTGTTCTACATACATGCATCATTTTAGCAATCATGGGCAACAGTGAAAACACATTAGGACTTGTCCTTCATAAGCCAAGGTAGTGAGTCCTGCACAGAATTTTTTTAAAATTTTCTGACACAGTTCTGCAATGGTCTGCTCAGTGTGGAGGCCCTGCTGAATTATTTTGGGCTTTAATAAGCTCCACAGAAAGTGTTGGTAACCATGATGTAGTGTGGTGTGAGTTAAAAACTCTAAACAAGAGCATCTTCAAAAAAACAATATTGATACATTACTATTGACAGGGGTGGAAGAGTACTGTACTCAAGTAAAAGTACTTCAAAATAATGTGACTCAAGTAACACTAGTAATCCAGACACAAGGGGTCACAAGCCAGTGTACTCTTTTTTGCCAGTCCTAAGCCTGAATAAATGGAGTGGGTTGTAAAAGTTCTGAACACAAATACTATATTACTTGATTAAAAGTAAAAACAAGAAACAAGATAGAAAAAAAAAATATGGAGAAAGACATGGAGAAAACTGGCCACCACCACTACTACTACTAGTACTACTAGTACTATTTTATTATTTTTTTATTTGACCTTTATGGAAAGTCCTACTGAGATGAACAGTACGACTTTATTTGTCTATTTGTGCATGTTTTTTGGCAGTAGGGGACATGCAGGGGACACACGGGGAGAACAAGCCAACTCCACGTACAGAAAGGCCCCACACAGTCTGGGAATCAAACCAATAATTGTCTTGCTGTGAGGCAGACATCTTCTGCCTTCCACCACTACACAGGCACTGATTTTTGTTTTTCCCCGTGGGTGCTCACCCTAACCCAGCACTTAATCAAGTTTAGGCTATTGAGCCATGTACGATTAGAACATTTTCCCCTGGGTGCTCAAACATTCCAGTGGGTGCGCTGGCCTTGCAGCACCCACAGGATCGGCGCCTATGACTTCTACTACAGTACTACAGTACTAACTTGAAGTTAGTCATCTTCTCTATCCAGGTCAAGCATGTTTCTCTCTGAGATGTATTTACATTATTTACATAAAGAGTTACTAAAAAAAGTTAATGTACTCGGAAAGTATATTGTATTTCAAAAAGAGTCCTTAAGTAAATTATGTGATTAAAAGTTTAGTTACTTTCCCCTTTTGACAGCTGATACTTTTTACTGGCTGGAGTCTTGTTGCCATACCATAGATAAGGAAGCAGAAGCCATAGCTTGCTCATATTTCTTGTGAAGGCAGCTAGTACTTTGTGAGATAGAGTCCTGGGTGTTCAGACAGGAATAATTAATTATTTCCTGTTCCTCCTCGACTCTGTGGGTGAAAATCAATGACCGGGTCAATAATCTCTTGGACCATTCGTGAGATACAAGGCTGTTCCTAACCAGCATCCAGGTATATGTCCAAGATGGAAGATGTTAGATCTGTAGGAATCAGGCTGACATATGGAGAGACACGCCTCCCTTCAGTAGCTGTAGTTCCTGGTGTAATTGCTCAAAGAGAAATGGGAAAGTCTTGTTTGACGGACTTGAGTAGGTGGGTAAAACAAGTAAATCCATAATAGTGTTATAAAAATGTCAGTGAAAAAAGTCAGTGGCAGGCCTCCTCTTTCTGTAACTGTGCTTTAAATCCTGCAGATCAGCAGAGGTGGAAGAAGTACTCCAAATCTGTATTTAAGTAAAAGTACCTAACAAAGTTGGTAATTAAGTAAAAGTAAAAGTTTACTTAAGTAGAAAGTACTTATTGCTTCTACCACTATTACTGTGACTACCACTGCTACTACTAATATAACTCCTACTACTATTACCACTACAACTAATATAACTACTATTACTGCTCTTTCATAATTACTATTACTACCCACATTGCCACTGAGATCAAAATACTTTACAAACATAGTATTTTTCAAAATTCTAAACATTTACCTGAGGAAAAGTAAAAAAAAAAATTCAGAGAAAGTTTTCTTTCAAAAATAAATAAATTGTTTGAGTGAAAGTATAGTTTCAACCACTGCAGCTTAATAGAATACAAAGCACTGTTCCCTCATCAGCATGTAATTAATGCAAATACAGATGGATGAGCTGATTAAATTATGCTATACAGTCTAATCTCTGAGGCAGAAAATGCCACATGTTTTTATCTTCAATGCTTTACAACAATAGAATACCATGTGCCTTTATTAATACATTTTATTGCTCTATCCAATGGAGAGAAAAAAATAAATAAATAAAACATTGGGCACAAGTATTCTATCAAGACTATAAAATAGTTTGAGGTGCAAGGTCAAACAGCATCATTCGCACCACAACAGTGCAGCCGTAAAGATGTCTTAACAAGCTGTTGTTTTCAGAAATAGAGCTTTAGGACACTACAGAGAGAAGAAAAGGCAATTTGCTGCTTTTTACATTTGTACATAATAGAGCCTGCAATAGCTATACGTGATATTTGCACAAATGTAAAGAATAAATTGGCCTTAAACATGCTGATTTTGGAAGAAAATTTGTATTGTATTGTCTCAAATCAATGTAGCACCAGTACAAAAGCAGTTAGTTTGGGAACAAAATCATGGTCATTCTTCTGGCCACCCACATATCTGAAATTTCAAGTGATGTACAGAAAAGTAAGTAAGTGATGAGAAAGTGGTTCTTTTTGAGGTCGTCCACTGTGACCTTATCTACCCAAACACTCAGACGTCTCTTACTCTGACAGGTCAGCCATCACGTGAGAAGTACTGAGCAGCTTAACCGACAGCAACATTTCTTTTCTTGTATTATTCCAGACCAATAATGTTTCAGAGGATGCTGTCAGGCAGCAGGTGATCCAGTGGTCGGGAAGTCTCTCTGCATTGCACGCAAACCCTGCTTTTAAACAAGACAGCGTTTCTAAGAATAGTGTGTCAGACAGGCAAACCACATGCAGGGAGGCAGATCTTACAAAACCCAGCAGAGCAGATCCTGAGCCATGCCCACTGTGAACAGCCTTATGGCACGAATTATTGATCCTTCACTCATTGGCCACCACACTGTACTGTAACTAAAGATAACAAAGGAGGAACTATTTTACATTTGTGTCACTCCATGTTATGTAGAAAAACAAACTATTGGCCATTGCATTTGAGTGTTAGCACTGACAAATGCTCCCAGTTACATATGTTCCTCCTCTCTCGCCACTTACACGTTTACTGCTGTTGTTGTGTATTATTTGGTATCTATGTGGTAAGCTAACTGTTCTGTTATTGACACCTAGACCAGTTGCATGATTACTTAGCCGACTTGTCCAAAGTATGCCCCATGGTCTGGTCATGGTACAGAGTAAGATTTCATATGACCCTCAGCTTCCATCATAAAATCTATTGTTTATGGCTCTTGAGTATCATCAACCAGCAAATCAGTGGCTTTGTCTGTGCATTTGTGCATCTTCTTTAATGCTCCTAAGCATCAATCAAATATACAAACCAAAGACTAGGTTATATTAGATACATATCTTGCTATTATATATATACCCCCTTGGTTAGGCATGGAAAATATTGTCTTAGTATTCCTATAAACAATCTTGTCTGATAAGGTCATAGAAATGTTTGTGTGTTGAATCAGATCAGTGGTTTCCAAAGTGGGGTCGGGGGCCCACAGGGGGGCCGTGAAGGTACTACAGCCACAGGTTGTCTCCATTAGGGACATAAAAATAAATTGAGTTTGAAATGAATTACAATTAATTAAGTTTAAAATATTAATTTGAACCATTTTTAGTCAATGTTTATGTAATTTTTTTAAATAATTTTTTTATAGAAATCAATGGGGAAAAACATGAAAGTCTTTTGAACAGAGTGAAATTTTGGGGTCCGTGTAGGTTTTTCTGATTTTTAAGGTGGGCGGGGCGTCTTGAATTTGGGAATGGCTGCATTAGATAATAGACATTATGTGAACTATAATATTACCTTGAGTTTGTTCTTATTTTCTAATTCTGCATGAGATAAGATAATTTTATTTTTTTCCTTTAAAACATTTGAAAATGTTTGGAGCTCATTGTGACAACCTAAAGATCAAGGCAAAAAATAATGAAAACTCAAGCTTCTTGAAAGGTCAGAAACACCAAAACATCCTTTTCTTACTGCTTGAAAGTATTCTCTAAAATTGAAGAGATTAAAAAATTAAATTCAAACCAATTTTCATACAACTTTACATAAATAAGCATTAAATCGTTTTTCATCAACATTCTTAATCAATCACAAAGGCAATATTCTTATTGTATACTCAGTAAGGTTATGTGCATAATTTTTCTTTTTCTTCTAAATGTAAATATAATCATTCAAAATCTGTACTAGTAAATTACTTCAAAATAATATAACTTAATTAGAAGTGAAAGTGTTGTTCTGTAAAAGTATTTTTTTTACAGTATCCAATGGAAGTGTGACCATTAATCATTTGTAGAAGCAGTAGCACTAATATGAGTAGTAGCAGTGATAGTAGTAGTGTTTTTCAAAAATTCTACTGTGTATCATATCTACATGTGGCATAAGTCTATAGTGCATCGCAATACTCATTGCACAATACACATTGTGTGTAGTGCTGATTGCCCTAAACAACTTTGGGAGTGTTTTTTTTTTTTTTTACAGATCTTTTCCACACAACAGCTTGACTGACCTTGACGCCTATTTTTTATGCTAAAATCAAACAGATAAAAAGAAGGAAAAAGAAGACAAGCCTATTTGATTTTTTTTTTTTTTTTTTTTTTTTTTTTTTTTTTGTACATTGAGAGACAGTGATTTAGCATGAGCAGTTTTTCTTCACATGTAAAAGGTGTGTGTGCAGGTGCCTTGAAATATGCACATTTCCATATAAAATACAAAATATGTCAAACCAAATACCAGAAAAATGTGTGCTGTGAAAGATATAAACAACTTATTAATGCGCTGTAGCTATACTTCAGTAAAGGCTATACAGATTTCTTAGTGTGTGGACGATATTTTGTCTGGGAGGAGTACTACAGTCTTAAGGACAGCCTTCATGTATCTGTCCTAATTACTGGATTCATTTGATATACATTCATTCATTCACACTGGGCAGTTGGTTATCAGGACTGACAGTGACACACAATCATTCAATCTCACATTCATTCACTAGGGGCAATTTAAATTCATCAATTCAACATGCATGTCTTTGGATGGTGGGATGAAGTTTGAGACAAATAACACAGAGAGGACACCCATATTCCACTCAGAGATATCATAGATGCCTGTGGATCTGAAAGTCAGGGACACTAACCACTCTGCCACTGTGCACCCCCTATATTATAGTCTATAATCTTTAGCTTCACATTCCACTCGACAGTAAGCCCATTCAGACTGCTATAGGTAATAGATTTAATCCCCTTTGGAGGCTGAGGTAAATCAGCCTTGTAATAAGTATGAAGAACAAAAAAAAAGTACAGAAATCCACATGAAAGAATTGGCCAAGCAATTTTTAACTTCAGGTCTCCCAAGGCACACAGTGAGCACTAACTGGCCCATTGTGCAGGTGCAGTTAGAGGAACAGTCACTTGTACAGTTAGACTCTGGATATTATTACTACAAATGAAGGTGAACTTTACATGAACCAAGCAGATTTCCCTTATAAGGAATCTAGTGACACTTTTGACAAGCAACAGCCGACTATTTGCCACCACAGGCATAGCACTGATGGTTTCTAATGTACAATTGAATGCTGCTCTACTTTTTAATGGTTGATGCGTGTTAAAACAAATGTAACAAGATCACTGTGTGTTGTCACAGTCTGGTCTCTACAGCCCCAGACAGACTCAAATAGAGACATAGCAGACGCTTCTTCTTGTTGGCTCAGGCTGCTCTTCTTTTCAAGTCATCTTCCTTGTCTGAAATCAAATGGAAAATTGAAATTGAATATTTGGTTCTGCATGTGAGTGACTACACATATAACTGTCACATTTTAACAGAGGAAAGCTAACAGAAAATAGCTTTTATATCATTTTTTAAAAGCAACATTGATTGGTGCTGCAAGTCAAGACTTATAAAACTTTAGATATTATCCAGTACATGTCCAAAGTGAGATTTGTGGGCCAGTCATGGCATGGGGTGAGATTTTATATGACCCTAGCTTCCACCTTAATTTATTAAGACCTTTTTAATGTGAAATTATTGTCTAAATATTGATTTTATGGGTATTCTTTCCTTTCAGTTTTCCCCTCTTGCAGCCATTTGCATATTGATTTAGCATAGCTTATTTTTATGCAGGATGCCCTTCTTGACACAATCATCTCCATTTATCTGGACTAGGGACTGGTACAAAGACTACCCTGTGGCTGGATTATTTAAATTTATGGGTTAAAGACTAGAAATATTGTTACTACTGAAAAGGGGAAAAAAAAACTACATACTATACCTATAATAAATATATGCTCCTAGAGTGTGGCATGTATTTAACATTTGCACACACAAAAAAGTACCTTTTGGTGTTTTGTTTCTTTATATCACAGATCATATGCATATGGGGCTGCACATTAGGCAGGTGATCATACTGTTATGTGTGATCAGTGCATATGTGCATTTCATATATAAAATAAACATCAAATGGGACTGCGGGCATTTAGACAGTTTCACATTCTTTCACATTACTCTTTAAAAAAGGTTTGGACATCCCTGCCAATCATCAACCCCTTAACATGTTTGTTTAATTTTGATCAACAGGTTACCATTTATGTATATGCTAAGAAATATTTTCACCTAGAAACAAATATCCTCAGCCCTATGTTTTACTCTTTGGTTCTCGGAGGCACTTTTATGGTGCCCTGGACAGAAAAGTGGACTAAAACTGTAAACCTTGGAGAAAATGGCCACACTTGGGACTACAAGCTGGAGGTGTGTGGACCTATTACAAGAGAGTATCCCAAGGAAGATAACAAACTAGAATTCTGTAGGATAGAGATGGTCTCTAAGCTCTTAATAGCTCTTTGAAAATAGCAAGTGTGGATGTGTTTTCCAACAATTTTTCCAGCCGTTCTCCCACATTACTTCTGAATCACCAAAAGACCAATTTTCTACCATTAATCTCAGCTCAAAGGTGATTACAAGGAGATGCAGCTTATGAAGATTACGTCTCCCAAATGCCATGCAGTAATAAGAACAGATGATCATCGCTCATTCCACCCGTGAGAGGGAAAAAATGGCCTAGCTAATTTTAATAATCATCAAGAGACACTAGGAATGTCACAGTAATTTCTGATTTCTGACAGACTATGAATAAATATTAGCTGATATTGTGATAACTTCCAAACATTTGTGCATTAGTTTATGCAACAGATGATAAATGGTTCATAACTGAGTGGTGTTGAGTGAATTCATGCTTAGGGGCTGGGATGGGGGGGCATAGGGGTCTGTTGTTCCCGGCCTCAGGGTCAGATGGGCCCAGAAATGGTCCCTCTTCTTATATTTTTTATTATAAGGGGACCCATGTGAAGCCTTCTTGCCCCGGGCCCCAGCAAACCTGTTGACGGGCCTGCAGATGATGTATGTGACCCGAGGTACCACAAACAGTCTGACAATGAAACCAGTTAGGGACGCAGATAAGATTGTAAAACAAGACAGAGATGTGACTTTAAAATGTGTAGTTAAAATGTATTGAATATTTATCTAAAAACAACAGCCAGCACAATTTACAATTAATTTAGTTTATTAAATACCAGGCTATAAATAAGTTAAAATTGTCTAATTTATTAAAAGCACAAAGGATAAAACCTTGCTGCCCCACAAGAAGGAAAACTCAGAAAAACAAGAGAAAAGGGTTAAAAAATAAACCTACCAGGAAAACTTAAGGGGGTTAGCCCACCCAAAACAAAAGCTAAGTGCTCCCGACACACTCACAGCAACACTCACACAAAACCCAGAGTGACCAAAAGAAATACGGGCAAAATCCCTGACCCGGGAAAACTAACCAAAAATCCCAGGGACAGCAACATACAATAAAACCAAGTACATTATTGGTGCAGAGCTAAAACCAGCGTTTGATTTAAAATACTAAATAAACAGAAATAAACAATGGTATGAAACCAAACAAAAACAAACAAAACAAACGCTAAACCAAACATTAACGTGAAACAAAACAGAACAAACCACTGGTCACTCACCAGCTCTGCCACCAGCCAGAATTGAGACTGCTATGCGTTTGTGGAGGTATTTAAAGGACCATAGGAACATCTGCTAATAGGCGAAGATAAAAGAAAAAAAAAGGGTAACCCCTGCTGCCCACTACATAAAATTGCTGAAAGAGTGCAAGAGGACAAATTGAATGGGCTTTAGATGCTGGCAGTGGACATCAAATCACCCTCAAATAGATCAGACATTGCTGGCCTAATTGTGTCAGCTTTATGTTGTGTAACGGGGGTCATTTGTGGTCAGTTCAAATGAACAAACTGGATCAGAGCAGAGTGTAAAGTGTATTAGAGAGTGGTGGCAAATGGTTGTTGTTGTTATTGCTGTTTAAATTTAGCAGGATGAGGACCCAGATAGTCAGAAAGTTCCATTTGGTGCTGGTAGATGGATGAAATCAGAGCTAACACTGACAAACTTTTGTGATTTCCTATATGCATAACATTTGCAATATTTGGAGGCTAATCCTAAATCCCGCATTAAAAATATAAAAATATATGGGTGTCTGTTTAGCTTGGTACCATTGTGGCACTATTAGTTATAGCAGGGTCTCCAACCGTTTGACCCCGAGAGCTACTTTCACAAAATTGAAAATGGCAGAGAGTTAGTTGTGTTTTGTAACATTGATTCATTCACCTTCCATTTATTCCTGTTGCAGGTACTGGAGCCTATCCTAGTGACCATGGGCCTTTGGCAGTGTACATCCTGGACAGTGGCCAGTTAGTTGCAGGGTCGATTCTTTCAACCTGAAGAAAATTAATTTTGTTATTTATGAACATTTACAAAGTGTATTAATAAATTTGAATGGATACAAAGACAAGTTGGTTTGCTAAGTGAGTTATACATAGAGACCCGTAGCCCTGTGGTAATTATGGGGTTAATGGTTTAGTGATATTATTTTGCCTAAGTAATTATTCTAAAGTGTCTATGTATTTAGTCTTTTGTTACTTCAGTGTTCCTGTGTTCCTGTCCAGACATTTGCATTGATTCATGTATGTAGTCACTCAGCGTTGTCCCTTGTGATTGGTGGGTAGGGCGCAAGTGGGCGGGACTAGTGACTCGTGGGATGGGGGAGAGAAAGTTTGGGAAGCTCTCCCATCTACCAAAACCAATCCTACTAATCAAAGATAATAATTTATCTATAATGGGGCAGGATATAGCTATTGTGTCCTGTGTTTGTTTTATCTGCATATTGGTATTGTTGACTGTTTTCAGACTGGTTAAATTTCAGATGCATCCCTGGAAATAACTTGAATCGACAGGGACTGGACAATTTCTTTGTGTAGTAAAATAGCATAGCTGGCCAAAATAATACTTATCACATACCGAGTCAGGGGCGCCTAACAGACATTCATTGGTAACTGCTAATCATCAATTGCAAATGAGGTTGAATATTTTCTCATGTGAGCATTATAAATAATATTTTTTCACCATCAATACAGATTTATAATGAGCTACATGTAAAGTTTGGTTTAGGAGATCATCTGGATGTGCTTGAAAAGCTTCAGTGAAAGAATTATCGTTGTTAGTTTCTACCTTCAGAATCAATCTGGTTCCAAGCAATTGCACAGCGCAGTTAGGTTTTTAATGTGTCACCTAACTGCCAACTGTAAATTAGGCGGCTGAAGAAAAACGGCTCCATTTTCCACCAGGAATTTCTCCACACCGACTTGAATGAGAGAATCTATTTCTCAAGGGACAAATTTTTCACTTTGAATTACTCCTGTGGTCCATTCATCTCCTGGCCAATAAAGTCTCCGATCTGCCCAAGCCTTGTCATTTTGGAGATTTGATGTCAGGGCTGATGAATTACATTTCATCTTTCTGTTAACATGTTCCTAATGCTTTGAGCAGGGAAAAGCTGAACTCACCTACAAAACGAGAAAGAACAAAAGTCTTAGAGCAGAGAAAAACTGTGACTTCTGTTTGATTGTTTTAACTCCAGGGGAGAATATTTCAAATAAGCTTTTTGCTCTTTGCAGAATACATTGATCTTTGTGTTTTGGAACAAATGAAAGCCATTTGCTGACATAAGCTAATGCAAACTGAATCGAAAATGCTGCGTTATTGTGACTGCACTGAAAAATCTGTTGCATACAAGACTGTTTCAAGTATCATCACGGAACATAGCATGCTTTCCACAAAACTACTCACTACAGAATACCAGAGCACAGATAAATCTTGCACATATTCCTTATGTGAAAATGTCAATAAGATCATATAGAGGATTTATGTTTTATCATAACTTGACAGTGACTGTTTAAGCGGGTGTTCATTTTTAGAGCAGATAGTTGTGTGTGGTGCTTAGCAGGCAGCTCGATATATTCTATTAAAATGTTAATTATTAAACTGGCATAGGATTAAAAGCATTACAATAGGTATAGATATATAGATATTTTTAGTGGCTTAATAAACTTCAAACTGCATCAGGTTGTGATTGAGGTGTGCGTTGTGATTTTTATCCACATTATCTGACTTTGTTGGCCCATTGCCTCAGCAGTGTTTATCATACCGTGGCAGGCTCCAAATGGTCTCTCCAGTTGAATTAGCTAAATATGAAAAATGAGGCAAACAAAAGGAGAGACAAAGGGGATAAAGGTTAATATACCTAGAGACTGTGTACCATGAATATAATGTGTTTTTTCTAAGTCTTTGTCTCATGCTCCTGTACTCGTGTATAATCTCTAACACTTCCAGCTGATGAGCAGCTTATCAATACAGATCACTGCTGATGGGTACAGTACAAACCCTGTAACTCTCTCTGCTGCACTGCTTTGTTTATTTGTCTCTTGCCATTCTCCTGTTCATTCCCTGGAGATATCAATGTTAAATTGCTTTTTGGTTCACAAGCTACATTAGAACTTGTAATGGACTTTGCCTTGGCAAAGGCGTCAGATGGCATATTGATTGTGCCCAATGGGTACAGCTAAAGTTTCTCCACACCTCTGAATAATTCATGACTCTATTACAATTACTCTCCTAATTGGAACAATGTTTGGACGGCAAACTACTCAGACTGAACCAAAGAAGTTATTTTGTCTCTGTCTGCCTTCTCATTTTTTGCATTTGTGAATAGTAATGAGATCATTTTTCATACATCATAATCGTATCCATAATAAAGTTAAGTCGTGTTGCCTAAAAGGCAAACAAAGTTTCAGATAGATCACGCCTCTTAGTTTTAATTAAAAATCACAGACAGCTTAATTGCGCTGCAGTTGTGCTCTGCTGGCCCGTGATTGCTTCAGAAGTTAAACCTAGATTGTAAGCGGGACTGCTGCAGATATTGCTCCACAGTTCTTGCCCCTTGCCCCACAATCAAGTCTGGACTTTACAAAGTATTTTTTTTTTCTACAAGTTTCTGATGGTGGGGTAATGGGGTCCCCCAGACGAAGATGCTTCAGATGACAGGAAACTACTGATATAAAATGTCACTTGATCTCATTGTCTCTGCACCTGAAAGTCAAGTGAGCCACTTAAGCTCCTTCTGCTCTTTGAGACTATTTTCTCGTATTTGCATCTTATAAAGTGGGCCTTTTTGGAACTGTACCTAAGCAGAATTATGTATTTCTGGCTTGATAAAGCTGATCTGTAATTCACTGCAGGCTCTTAACAATATGTAAGATGCCATACATATTTATGAAATCCTCAGCCTCTGGCTTACATTTAGCTGATTGTGCATTTCTCCATGCAGTCCGCTTTGGTCATAATCCATCATTATGTCTGAAGTAGAGGCTGCCCCGACTCCACACTCCCCTCACCATTCAGAGCATACTGAATTATCACTGAACTTTATTGAAACATTAGAAGGAGCAAAGTCATTGATGTTGCCAGACATCAGTGAAACTTTTCTGATAGTGTTCAAAGTGCTGCTTTTGTGTTGTGCATGGTTTGTGAGCCGCATTCAGAGCTTTTAATCAAATACAACACAATCAAAACACAACCTCTGCTTCTGGTGTGTCTAATGCTCATAAAAGAAATATCTTACCCAAAATAATCTAAACAGCCCTCTGTTCTCATATGTTCAAAGCTTTCATCTATGATATTGTATAGAGGTTGACTTGTTCAAAGGAGATGGCATGTTGACCTATTACAAGACGTATGTCAACAATGTTTTCTATGGAGAAGATAAAAATACACATCACATCATCACACAACAACAGTTTTACATAAAAACAACTCCTCCCATGAAGGCTTTTTGAGAAAAAAAAAACTCTGAAACACTCCACAACAAAAAGTTAAAAAGAAGTCATCTGGACTTAGTTTTTCAAAGGAGAAGACATTTCACCTCTTATCCAAGAGGCTTTCTCAATTCTAAAATTGAACTGGTAAAAGAGCTTCTTTAAAACAAATCAGTTTCACTGAGCTGACTAGGCCCAGGAGGGTTAACAACTGTCCGCCTCTCTCTAGCAAAGGAGAAAGGACTCCTAATGACCCAAAACCACTGAGCCTCTTTCAAGTCTTTCAAGTCTTCTTAATCAATAGAATTTAGTTTCAGATCTTAAACGTTTCCTTCCTAAGAGCATAAACCAGCTCAAGTTCAATTTCAGAATTCAGAATTGAGCCTCTGGGGTAAGAGGTGAAATGAATTCTACATTAAAATAAAACAAGTCCAGATGACTTCTTTTTAACCTTTTGTTGTGATTCAATTAGCCTGGATGAGTGAGAGTCTTCACAGACTGAAACACATGTACATCTGACAGGGTTTCACTACAGTCAGTAATTTGATTATTATTATCCTCGTCTATTACATGTCACACATTCATGAATGGGCCAACATATTCATTATAGGTATTTTGGTATTGTAAGTTATATGCTGTTGTTGTCCACCTATTTATCTAATACAAGAACCATCTTATTTTCTTTCAGGTTTTTCCTTCTGGGGTTGCCACAGCAAATCATCTGCCTCTCACCCCCCTGCGCACTGCACTTCAACTACACTTTTGTTGTAGTGAATGAGAGTGCTTCTACTACCAGCGCTGTGCAGCATTTCTGGAGCGTGAGTGCACGTCGAGGCCCTCTGATAAGGGCGGTCCGGTGCCTGTACGACAGGAGCAAGACCTGTTCCCAGCAGGGGAACTGCGGGACTTTCCTCTGTCACTGGCTCTGTTCATTATTTTTATGGACAGAATATCTAGGTGCAGCCAGGGGCCTGCATTGGGAATCATGGGATTTCAAACTAGAACCTATAGCATGCACTGAGGGAGTTTGCAGCCAAGTGTGAAGTGACAGGGTTGAGAATCAGCCCATGCAAATTAAAAGAAATTAAATGAAATGAGTTTCCTCTGCAGGGTGGCCTGCCTAAGTGATAGAATGAGGAGCTTGGTCACCCTGAAGGAGCTCGGAGTAGAGCCGCTGTTCTGTCACATCGAGAGGAGCCAGTTGATGTGGCTCAGGCATCTGATTTGGATGCCTGGACACCTCCCTGGGCAGGTATTCCAGGCATGTGCCACTGGGTGTAGACCCCTGGGGAAGACCTAGGACATGCTGGAGGGCCAAGGTCTCTCAGCTGCAAAGAGACCAAAGTCAGATCAGAAGCTGAGAGTAAACTAAAATAACAACATACAAAACATTATCAATCTACACCTAACCCTTCATATACACTAACTAATTTTTCTCACTTCACAAAATACCCAAATGGTGCAAATGTGTATGCTGGCACCAAGTAAAGGGTTGTTTAAAAAATAATGAGGCTAACCTGATTTCTTAAAGCAGAAAGTGCAAGCCCAGTAAAGTCAGTGTGTCGGAAGCTTTGAATTGTCATTGTGCAGATTAATAAAGAATGAGCGCCTTTAATGTTTTGCCTGAGTGAGCTCATAAAAGGCGACGTGTCGAGAAGAGAGAGGTGGAATACAAATAAACCTAGGCCCAATAAATGTCATTGCTTCTTTTTGTGTTTGCAAGGCAGGCAGGAATGCGACTTGGGTGTCCGTGATCGGAAGACAGGAGAAAGAAGCTGGGGAACTCTTTCTCCTACAAGCCTGGCAAAGGGCATTTTAAAATGCTTTCAATTTGTCAAACACAATTGGCTGCAAGTTTTCTGAAAGCAAACAGAAAAGAATGTTTTTTATGCAAACTTTGTCCTTTATCCAATTCATTGTCATACCAGAAAACCAAGTGAAGGTCTGCTTGCAAAAAGTTTTTTTGTCTCTATTTTCCAACACCTGTATAAACTTTAATCACTTACTCTACACAAAACTCATACCCATAGCTTTACAAAAATGCATTTTTTTACAGAGAATTTCTAATTGAGGGGTTCACAGATACATGATCTCTCCCAGGGGAAACTGCATTTCCTTCCTGTGCTGCTGTGGGTTCTCTCCAGGTACTCTGACGTCCTCCCTGCATCCAAAGATGTGAATGTGAACTGGTGACTCTTGAGTGCCTAGCGACAGGATGTGGGGGTAAATGGTTGTCTGTGTACCCTGCCTAAGGCCCATAGTTTCTGGGATAGGCAAATGAAATAAGTGAAAGAAGATGAAGTCAGTTTTAATCAACAGATTTTTTTGTGAGCCCATAATTAAGAAACTATATGTTGATTTGATGACATTCAGGCATTGCCTTCTTTGAAAATCTGGTTTGCCCATCTTTTTCTGGTCAACAAGCACAGAGACCACTGTAAAGTTGTGATGCAGGAAGACGCTCATGCTGCACTGATTCTTCATCCACAGTTCTGCCCAGATAAGAACAAATTGTAAGCAGTGTTTCATGACTGTGACCTTTGCAGGCAGCAGAAAGAACTCACATCAATTTTGTTCAATTGCCAATGACAAAGCAAGGGGAAGTCATGGGTGACCATGGGCTCAAAAAAACAAAACAAAAAAAAAAAACATTACTACCATCTATTTTCTGCACTGTAGAGAGTTTTGAGGCCAGCTCACACGGGATCTATCATGTTAAATGTTAATCTGTTACATAGAAAGGTTTGTATATATAACTACAGTAAATAGTAGCCTGGCTTACCAGACAAACTCTTTTCCCATTCTATACAAAGAAGTTAGTCTGGAAACTCTTCAGTAACATTTTGTTTCTGAGGCAGAATGATGACAGACTTTTTTATGTGTTTGTTACATTCGCATGTCAGAAAAGAAGAAGAAGAAAAACAATCCAACAGAGGACTGGACAATAACGCGGACTTCAGCAAAACCAACAGGTGACGAAGAAAAGCTATAAATGCCGATAATCAGGTCAGAGAAGTTATTAAATTAGCTCGGTAGCTACTGTGTTGCACTCTTGAAATGATCACTAACAGAATGATCCGTTTTACAACATTTATTTAAATCTCCAGTCATTAGTTATAGTGTAGTGTAGAGATGATTTAAAATTTCCAATTTGACAAGAAGCAGAAAAAACAGCACGATCAAGGCCTACCACTCATCCTCGCAAATATGGCAGCACAGCTCACCTTGCCACAACGCCACGCCACGCCACTGCACACAGCCCAGGCCACACAGCACACACCCTGGAGAGCTGGCATGCTAAGTAAATAGTATAATATCATGATAATACTTGAGCTAACCTAAAATCTAAGAATTGATATGACTTTGGTTTAACTTTTTTGAGTTGCCGAATTGTAGGGTTGGGTGATAAATCAATTCTGTCAATAAATTAGAATTTGTAGGAGAGGTCATCTTGTCTTAATGAAAATCATAGTTCAGAGTGAGCGCCACCCTCCCTCCTACAGTGCAGTAGCATAGAGATACAAAAACAACATGGCAGTTGTGTTAAATATATGGGCATCTAAGCATAATTACTTGAGATTCGCCTGCACCATAGGCAGCTAACACAATTAATAACAGTACTTCCTCAATGTCGGACAACAGTCGACTTGAGACTCCGCACTAACATGTTTTTATGTTTTTGTGAACTTGTTATACATGACTTGTTTTGTAGCTCTGCTGTTAGCCATGTCCACAGCTTGCAGCTGCATGTACGCATGTGGCAACCCGGACGTGGAGCTCTGTACACATATACATTTGCTTTTTTTTCAAGAATTAAATATTAATAACAATGATTATAACTCAGTGTTTACTGATGTTGAAGTAAAAGTGAATAATCAACAAAGTGCTTACTAATATAATTCTTCATATTGTGAGTTCTTTTTTGTGTTTTGCAGTTTCTTTTCTCTTTTGTTAGATAGATAGATAGATAGATAGATAGATAATATAATTAATATATAATAATAATAATAATAATAATAATAATATATAATAATATATATAATAGATAGATAATACTTTATTGTCAGAACATAGATCTGAAATTTGTCTTGTATATAAATCAGTAACTCCGTTATAACATATAGACACAACACATAAGACAAAGACATTTAACAAAGACATTCCATGCAACAAACTGCCTACTCACAGTAACAACACCTTTGATTATTATGGATTAAGCTCCTAATTTAATTTTAGGATAGGACTGATGAACAAAAGAGTTTTTCAGTCTGACCCTACTGAAGTGTGAAACCCTGTGTCGTCGCCGGGGTGGGAGAAGTGTGACTTCTCCATTAAAAACACGTTCGGAGTCAGAGATGATGTTCTTAGCGAGCTGCAGTGTGTTGTTATGATGGTCTCATACGATTGTTCCAAGGGCTGGCCCATGATCTTTGAGCAGATGTTTAATAACTGTTTCAGTCCAGATTTAGCAGTAGTGGACAAGCAGCTGTACCACACAGCATTACAGTAAAACACTGAGGATTACAGCTGTAAAAAATAGAAGAAGGCACCTGGCGACTGGCTCCCAAAGACCGGAGGCAATGGAGGAAGCATATTTTCTGTTTTGTTTTTTACAGATGAAGTCAATGTGGTTTTTCCATGATAAGGTGGAATCAATCATTCACCCAGATATTTATATCACTCTACCTGTTTGATTAGTTCATTATTGTTACATAGTAATACAATAATATATATCACCTAAAGGAACTCAGCAAACTGTGGACACTTACAGCATACAACATATAGTGACATGTTTCGAAAGTCAGTCATTATCACAGACGATACAACTGAAGCCCTTGAGCAGCAAAGGGGCCTGGGCCAAAAAACAACTTAAATCAATTTCATTTGATTTGGTGCCACGGCATATACTACATCATTATAATTCCATTAACACAGGAATGGATTTTCAATGAATGTAACTGCGGGCTAATGGTTGGGCATAATTGTGTGGAATAAAATACAGCACAGGTTTGGGGTATGCTTGTATTTTTTTTTTTTTTTACCACTCTTTTTCCTCGTTTTCAGATAAGGACTTATCCTCATCCCCATGGTGTAGACTTCTTTTTTTTTTTCTTTTTTGCAAAGCTGACTTTCCCCCATAGCACAATTGAAGTGCTTTTAGAATGCATAGCCTAAATTATTTCACACTTTATTTAATCAGCTACAGCTCGACAGCCCTTAGTGAGACCACCATGCAATTGCCTGATTTAACTTTAAGCACTGATAAATAAATGCTGTCATTAGTTACAGCCAAGACAAGCGTTTAAAAGTGCAGCATTTTGTATTTTCCATTCTCTAACAAATTCCACACAACAGAATCTTTAAGTGACCATCGGAGCATGCTGCAAGCTGGAGTCTTGTGATTTTATAGAGCTGGTATAAAATATCTATCAGGAAGCCAGTAAAGACAGTTAGATTTACTACATGACTGCAGCAATTTTATGGCTCACTAATCAAGCTTTACTGTGCACATAGAGGCTAAGTTACAGCCAGGGATATTGGAAATTATACTTCATGACATAGGCGTCCACATATATTTTCTTTACACTATTCTGACTGGAAGTAAGTCAAAGTTAAAGAGGGCAATCTGTGGGACCAGTTTAAGAAAATATATAATGATGACACAATGGTTTAAAAAAAGTCATCTGGTCTTCTCAATTCAGAATAGATAAGAGGTGAAACTTTCAACATCAAGTCCAGTTTTAAATCTTTTTGTTGTGATTTAATTAGCCTGGATGGATGATATGTGTACAGACTGTATTTAGGGTGACCACCTGTCCCACTTTTGGTTGTACTGCACAGCCATTTAGGCATCTGTCCCTCTGCCCCACTTATAAAGAGAATGCCCCTCTTTTTCATTGGTGCTCAGTAGATCTTATAAAGAGAGAACTTCAAGTTAAGAACAACAAGGTCAGGTCAGTGTTCCTGGTGTAAAATGTAGAATAAATATATGCGCGTGTCCTATCTAGGTTCAATATATAGCTGGTGTGTTGCTGCACTCTGTGTTTCAGGACAGGAGCTGTGAGCTGGTGTTAGCAGCTGGATTGTTTTGAGAAAATGCATGACTGAAAGCTTTGATTTTTTTCTGTTCCATTTTTTTACTCCAATGAAAAAAGTGTCAGTAAAGACATTACTTTACAAAATGTGTGTTGTTGGGATAAAAACAATGCCTCCAATGTTTCATAGGCCCTTAAATAGCAGCATGTATCTTGGTAAGTTGGTTATATTATCAAAATATTTACTTCTCGAGTCCGTCCCACCTTGTCCCACCAAATCGCACAACTTGTCCTACTTTTTGCATATTTTGAGGTGGTCACCCTAATTGTTTTACAGAAAAATACTCCCACAAATTCACATGGTAGGGTTACAAAGGGATTAGTTTTTCTGTTTTATAAGAAAAGTAATTTAAATGATTGTTTTTTTATTTACATCTTATGGTAATTCCAGGCTCTATATTGAATAAAATACTACATGATGTTGCAAGCAGCACAGGAAGAAGTAAAGTCATAAAAAAAAACTTCCTGTCACAAAGCATGCAGATGACACTGCTGACTATGGCTACCAAAAGTCATATTATAATCAATTTATTATCTGCAGGGCCCACAGCGTTTCAAATATTTTTATTTTGTTTAGTTTCTGTTATAAAAGTTAGTGAAAAAGCAATGCAGTCCTAATAATCTCTCCTTTTTCTAATTTATCAGATAAGTTTTAGTACTGCTGATTCAGTTTTTGCTGTACATTATTGAGTGTGCAAAAAGATTCAGCCCCTTACAATTTTTTTTTTTTTTTTTTTTTTTTTTGGGTCTCAAACCCACAGTTAAACTACTGCTGTTGTCTTTGGTTTTCTTTTGCTGCCGCTGATCCCAGTCAACTCACAACGCCCCTCTGCAAAGTTTGTGTCGGACACACTGATGCATCTTTAATGCTGTGCTAGCTCAGGGACTCATCAAATATTTGTATAGTTCTCAATCAAGCCGCACCGTGCTTACTCTCGCTGGATGTCTCAGTCCTTCAACGTCTCCTCATACCACATTCAATTTATGCCTGTGACATCTGCGGCAACACATAGTCACAGAGGAAGGTCAACAATGCAGAATATCAGGAGAGACAGAATGTAGAGGATCATAATATCTTAGACAATGCAGATATAATTATTTCTTTCTCATACAGAATGTTTACATGTAGGTAGAGAAATTTAAATAATTGCCTTTGTCCAGTTAGAGGGGCAGTCATGAACACATTAGAAATCCCTTATGGATTAATAAAAAATGCACTTTTCTACACAATCATACACATTTACACACCAGTGTACACAGACACTGGAGACAAGGTGGATGAAGTGTCTTGCCCTTGGACACTTTGGCAGGATTAACTGGGTGGAGCGGGGAACAAACTGCCAACCTTCTGGTTACTGAGCAGCCTGTGAGTGGCCTGAGCTACTACCGCTTTGAAGGACGTAGCTTGTGATATCTTTATGCGTTATCAAGTAAGGAATGCATTTTTCTGACTTGTGTGGAGAAACAGTGTCCTTCAGAAACTACAAATAAAACATGTCATCTATATACATTAATAAAAGGCCATTTACTCAGTCTTTACCATTTTTTAATCAGACATTAGTCAGTTTCTTCAAATGGACTTTGTTGAGTCCGGACAGGAGTTCTGCGAGCTCTCAGTAGGCAATTTTCCACTTGGATGGAACATGATGGGACTGATCAGTTTCCACTTCCCAAAGCATTCCAAGATGTTCTCAAAAAGCATTCCAAGCCATTATACTTTTGGCACCCCTTTAAAAAAGGGTGTCCTCTCGGGCTAAAACAGCAAGGCAAAGGACTAAAATAAAAGGAAAAACATTATTTTTAATCAAATGCATACTTGTCCTTGTGATAACCAGCCTTATTCCAAGAGAGGTTGATCTCAATATTGTGGCGACTTTTTTTTTTAAATAAAGCTAGCATATATTAGCAACAATTGTTTCCAGTTTGGTGAAGTACAGCTCTCGTGTCGAGAATCATAACATTTTATTTAGAGTTTAGATTGGATTAAACACTAGTTAAAATCATGTTGTTATCAGGGGTGAAAGTAGATTTTTGCTTATGCCGGTACTATAACAAATTATGCCTACATATATATTTTTAATAGCAGAAAAAGCAGATATACGAGGTTGACATTGAATCTTGACTATAAATGAAAAATATAGACATGGCTTATACAACAAAGCAAACGCACCGTAACACACACCGGACGCACATCAAAAAATACGCCCCTATTGTTTTCTATGAGGCGCACGGCGGTGGCTGAAAACACATGGCCCCCGTACTTCTGCAGTAACAAAGACGGTTTTCTGCTCTGTGTGACACAGGCACACAGCTGTAAACACTGAGGGACAGTAGCTGCTGCTCGGGGGGACACAGACAGCAGCCCCCGACTCCTGCTGCAGTCAGAGCATGGGGAAACTCCTTTCTGTCTATAGAACAGCCCAGTCTGTCCTCACACAGCCTGGGCCACTTCTATCACTTTGTCCCGTTATTCACAGATAAAGCACATATTTTAAACTCCACGTTGTTTATATTAAAGCCTTCACAAGCGTTTGGTGTAGTTTGAGGCGGCACTCCAGGTGTGCTTTGGACTTAAGACGCGCATGCTCAATGCGTTTGTTTAAGGAAGCGACACAATCATTGAATGATGAGAGGGGAGAGGGACATTCTGTGCATTAAATCACATCACGGAGAGATCATAAGCCACTAAAAACAACACAGATGCATATATGATGAGATAAAGCACTGCCTGGTTCACATGCTTTAGCGTCAGATTTCTTTTTTCTCATAAAAGCGTCCATGGCTGCTTTCTAATGTGTTAAAGCTGCAAAGACCGGCCGGACAGCTGATCTCTTTCCATCCGGTACTGCGTACCCCCTCCAAATCTTATGCCGGTACGTAGTACCGGGCCGTATCAGCTTACTTTCACCCCTGGTAGTTATACAGTCAGTTGCTAAAATGTGGTAAAGTGGCCAAGGAAGTGAATTTAATGCACAGAAAGCAGTCAATAAACTGGAAGTAGTCTCCTGTTCTCTGAAGCTAATACAGCTTTACCTCGGGCCTCACACCGACACACACCAGGATTTGCTCTCCTCTTTTTATTAAATAGTGCCACTGCCTTCATGTTTTAAAAGACAGCTTCAAACTGGTTTTTATCTCATTTATGAACACAACTTTTGTTGCACTTGTGTGGCATCAGTGTTTATGTAACAGATACCGGGCTCCTGAATCCACAGTAATGGAAACACAAGCAGGTTTTGGGGCTACCTGTTCCAAGGCTGGCACATCCTGTACCGTTCCCCCAAGAGAGAGGAAAAGCACCTTCAGAGTCTCTGTTCTGCTCTTCTGCTCTGTGAATGGTGTGTGTCCCACGACTTAAACACATGTGAACGTAATCACTTTGGAACAGCCTGTTACAGAGATCCATAGTTGGTGTTTTTATGTCTGCAAAGTGTTTCTGCAGCGTTTTGTGTGGGACAAGACTATCAATAAATCAAATTAGCAAAGATAGTGTCTTCCTGGAAATCCTCATAATTTCTAAAGAAAACATTCAAATGGTCGAAAGTCGAAAGTTATATACTGTACCATTCATAAGCTGCATGTAAACCCGGGTAATCTTGCCAAGAGGGCATAATTGAGGTATGAGCATAGAGCAACTCTACATCTAAACATACTGATAGTCTTGACTGAATTGTTAGTACAGGACACAAGGCAAGTTGATAACTCCAACATTTTGTGTGTATTACTGTGTAGAAGCTGTAAAATCCACAATATCCATATTATCCTAGCATTACAATAACCACAGTGTATATTCTCCACAGTTCAACTGCGAGTCAGCAAAGGGGAACAGAGAAACAACCGGGCCGTTGTCGAGCAAGGGGGAAATCAAGAGGAGATTTATGAGCATAATAATGAATCCTATGCCCACTTTAATTACAACAATCCTAGGCTCTTTGAAGTGTGCCATTGCAGCTGGAAATCATTTGCCTTGTGTCTTAGTCTTTTAAATACAGCAGATAAACACGGATCAAGTGGTACATTTGCATCTTTTTTTCTCATTTGTCAGAAGCACTGTTAACAAATTGCAGCGAAAAGAGACTAATAACTGGTTACGCTTACAAACATATTACAGGATAAATGTAGGATTTACTTAGCATTTCAGAGTTTGTTAATGCAATTCAACGGCACATTTGGCATTGGGGATTATACAGCACATAACACATTTATGAAACATGCAAATATATTTATGAATGGGTTTTGATTGGCAGCTTGGTGCAGCACAGATGCCTTTCACCTCCACTGTCTGGTAAGCACCTGTATATGCCGTATGTCAAAGATCCGACCGTTCTGAGCCGAGCCATACAAGGAAAACACCTCAAAACTGTTGCCAACGCAGGTGTGTGACAGTTCCACCTGTGTTTTGCCAGGCGTTCACTTCCTGCTCACTCGCCAGGCTAAAGAGTTGGATCTCTGGCACAATAAAAGGGATCTGTCAGAGTTTGGCAGGCTCTATATTTTTTTTCAAACCCCAGCCCCCACCTGTTCTCTCCCGGTGCTGCTGAGAGGGGCTGAGGATGAGGGCCACAGCCATCATACACTTGTACTGGTTTACTCTGCCAGCACTCTGGATCATGGGATAAAGCATCAGATGTTACACTTGAGTCAGGCATCTTTTACCTTGACAGTTTTTCAAGTTTCTTTACAGTATATGATTAAAAAAAAACTTCTTCCAGAACATGACATTGTTAACAAAGACATTTTTAACTGATGGCAGTAGCAGAGGGGCCCAGAAATGGTCCCATGTAAAGCCTTCTTCCCCCGGGCCCCAGCAAACCTGTTAACGGTCTTGACCAGAAGGTTGCTGGTT
Organism: Bostrychus sinensis; assembly: GCA_020698575.1. Lineage (NCBI taxonomy): Eukaryota > Metazoa > Chordata > Actinopteri > Gobiiformes > Eleotridae > Bostrychus > Bostrychus sinensis. Next base: position 21,258,128 of record CM036249.1, on the reverse strand, counting down.
GAGGTCCCAGCCCAAACATAGTCCTAAGCATTACCCTGTAGAGGTTACCAGTAGCGATACCCAGGTCCATCAACAGGGCAGGTCTGTTGTCCTGAGTTTCAGGGTTAGAGAGGCCCAGAAATGGTCCCTCTTCTTATATTCTCTATTATAAGGGGGCCCATGTGAAGCCTTCTTGCCCCGGGCCCTGGCAAACCCTCGACAGGCCTGACGATACTTCAGCAATATTTAAAAATAAGCTTTAATGTGGAGTGAGAAAACTGACAAACCACCAAAATGTGACAGAACTGTTTTATTTTTGACATTGCACAAACAGCCCCTCAAACAGGGAACCAAAAGGCTTTAACACACACAAGTGAAAATCTGGAGACTTTTAATAGTTAGTTATTATATATTTGGGAAAAGAGAAATGAAGAATGACTACAAGCTCTTATAGCTAATTATGTCACTTGCTGGGTAGGTGTTACTTATAAATTATAGAACACAGTACTATAGAATAAAGGAGCTGGCTATGCACTGACATTAACTACAGATAGATATTTCATCACGATTTATGTTGTCAGAGATATCGGTGTCTGTGCTGTTAACACCACTGAATTGCTCCCTCAAGCGGAATAACATGACACATTACACAGTGGCAGTAGCTGTATTCATGTGTGGGTACATGAAGGTGCAAAATACTGCAGTGTGCAAAGGGTGGCTGCACATTGGAGAGCAGAAAATAGAAAAGTTATGACCTCCCGTGACCTCAGCTGCAGTAGAGAGAAACTCTTCACTCTTCTCCACCGCCAGCGTATGACATTTTTAATTTATGTCATAAATTATATTCTATATGCCCTATGAGATATATGCTTCTTTAGATAACTGCAGGACACTGTTATGTTTAATTTATGTGAAGATATACGTGAAAAAAAAAGAGGAGTACTATCATGTAATAAATGGTAACAGGGATCACTAAGACAAATCTTTAAATTAAGGCTTTGAATAATAGGTAGTAAAAAAGGACAGGTAATTGTCTCGTTGTGCAATGTGTAAGGTCTAATAGATCATTTAGATTTTTTTTATCGAGCAATGTGTGTTGGTTACATTAAGGGTTTAAACACATTTGTGACCTTATGTTGAGGGTAAGATAAGACAGCGGTAAATGACATTAATATGAATATGTAATTTACTCCTCTTTACTTTACCAATTAAAGTAATCAGCAGTCTCTTTTGCATTTCATTATAAGCAATTCATGTGCATATTTTACCTCTGTCAATAAGGTTATGTTTCGCTGTTGTTAATTAGTTGGTTTGTTGGTTAGTCTCTTAGTCTGTCAGCTTGATAATTTAAAAAGTAATGGTTGTTTGTTTTTGGTGTATATCCTGAACCCTTTATGGAGCCAGGATTTTTTGGAAAGATAGAACCAAAGCCAAGGGTAATGCAGGGTTAATGTGGTAAATGCACAGAGAGGCATAGCTGATGAACGCCTGGGCATACTGCGTTCTGGTAGGATGAAAAACACTACAAACTATGGACAAGAATTTCATTCCAACAGAATGCTCTAAATCTATACTCAAGTAGAAGCAATGCTACTTCAAAATAATATTTCTCAAGTAGAAAATAGTACTCAAATACTATAAAATATATAGAAGAAAATCTGTTGCTACTACTACTGTTATTACTACTACTTTAAATTGCTATTACTAATACCAGTACTGCAACTATTACAACAATTAAATTAGACTACTGCTACTATTATTACTTTGATTAATACTACTATAACCACTACTAACTCCTCCTAATACTAGTATACTACTCAATTTGCCACTGAGGTCATTTAGACATTTCAACAATTTACTAAACTGAAATAATTTCATCTAGGATTTACTGAAGAAGTATGTTTTACAAAATATACTAAATATCTGAAAAGAATAAAATCTTCCAAAAATGTAAAATGACCTGAGTAAAAGAAGTAGTTACTTTCCACCTCTGCTCGCACATTTGTAGAATGTATTTTTGCAGTGGCTTTTGACATAGCCCTGACATCTTCCATCACAAGTCCATTATTCCACATCTCCCACTGTTAGTATTTTACCCGTCCCTCTGTGTGGGTGTTAAGGCTTGATTTTGCTTGTGTCTTTGTTTGTGAACATGCTGTCGCTGGGACACGACTGCTCCCTTTTGTGCCTGTGCCGCTTAATGTCACTCAAGACAGGCAAATTGTAGGTGCCATTGTTGGCGCTGGAGGGCGACGGGAGTGAACTGGACAGCTTGACAGCTCTCATTAGCGTATTACACACAAACAGGGGCACAGATGCTCCCGGTCAGTCCTTGGTCAGCCCTGGAGCTTTGCTTAACGGCCCGCTGACAGGTGGCTTTGTGGCACTTTGTCTTGTGGCTGATAGGGCGGAGCTCATCTTCAGGGGAGAGCTGGAATTGCCAAGGACAACTGATATTTTATGGACATGTGCAAAAGAGCCTGCATATGTGTGATATGCATGTGAACTGTTGTCTTGTTTCAACACTTTAGTTTCAGATTTAGCAGGTTGTTTTGTTGCTGTTGTAAATTGTCTAATTTGTATATTATGTACAGTGGCCCAAAGTTAATTCAGCCATGCTGGATCACAAGCCAGTGTACAGCATTGTTTGGTTTTTTGAGTTGTGTCAAGATGGGCATTTGTACAATGTATTAAATCGCCAAACTTATGGTTGTTGCACGCACAGCTCTAACATCTCAGCAAATCCCGCCCTAGTCACAGGTTACATTTCTATAGTGTTTTTCTGTGGGCACTCAAGCAAGCGCTTGAGCCTACATCAAGCAACCATTCTCCCGTTCACCCTCACACATTCATTCACCAGTGTGCGCAGAAACTGTAAGCAAATTGGGTGAAATGGCAGTGTGCATTGTTGGTAGCAATTTGAACCACCAACCTTCTGGTTAGTGGAACAATGCACCAACACATTTTTGTTCACAACAACAGAAATCACTTTACTTTGTATAACACTTTAAGTCAATGTATCTTGGTTCAGTGGTTCAGTATGGAGTCAGGTTTTGCATTGACTGTTGCTACTGTCATTTCTGATGGCACAAAGCTGAAGGTTTGGCTGTCCCTCTGAATCCCTGCAACCTGAAAAATCAATGCCAAGGGCAGAGAAGTTTTGTAAAACTGGATAAAAGTTAAATGATTTTGTAACATACCTTTTGAAGTTTTCTGCTCTGCCTCAAGGATAAAATAGAATCAGGCTTAAGAGTAACACAGTCAATGAAAGCACGATGAAGGCATTGAACCAAAAAGAAAATAAACATGAATGTAGACTAACCTTGTATTGATATTTCTGACAGTCTAACCTTGGTCAAAAATGTTCAAAAAACATCTTCAGCTAAATGCAATACTTCTCAATTAAAATGGTTTCTTTTTAAGGTCATAATGGACCTGACACCAACTATTTTGTAAGTGGAGCAAATGTTCATTTGTCAGTCTAGATTTTGCCATATCCCCAGGAACAGCTTACTCATGAAGCTTTGTAGCGATTGACTTGCTTAAAATGTCACACAATACAACCTGATCTTGCCTGGTATTGAGACAATCTATAGAACAAATCTATGACTGAATATGCTGCATTGTATGGATTAAATAACTATTTCCATTTCAACATAAATGTGTGCATATTTTCATTTTCTTATATAAAAAATGTATTGTTGCAGCAGTAAACTAATATGGTATACTGTAACAAATGTAAAATGATGCACAAGCCCTCAACAATGAAGCCCATAATGAGACATGAGAGATTATTGGACTAAGACTGTGGTCTGGGAAAACACAGAAATGAGAGGAATTTGTCATGTTTACCTCTGCTCTCCACAATAATTCTCAATCTAATTCTCTTTCCAGCCTGGCAACTTTAATGCAGAATCCAATCATCTATTTTATTTCAGAGTAATAGTGATTGTAAGGAGAATGGAACAGAGGCAGAGTATTTTACTAGAACAGAATTTGTAATATACACACAGATCTAGTTAGGAAAAATTACGGTTGGCCATGATTTTGATAAGCCATAGGTTAGCTATCTCATGAGGGGTTAGGTCAACTAGGAGTCAGCACAATTTCCCCTTAATCCACTTTAAAGATTCATGTTAAATCATGTCACTGGGCATGCAATGAACTCCACTGTGACTCCAGCTGCAGACTGTGCCATATGTGAGCACTTTTTAGGTTGAGGATGTACAGTGCACATATAAAAATAAAAGTAAACACACTTGCAATCCTAAATCCCTTGACACATTCTGACCTAAAAAAAAAAAAAAAAAAAAAAAACAGACAAAAAATATGAGAGATGAAAAAAGGCAAAAGAAGAGAAAAATAGTGTCAGACTTGTCTTCTTTTCAGCTGCAAAACAATCTTGATGCAAGACCTTTGGCTCAACCCATGCCAAACTGAATTGTCCAGACTGATTTATATTTATTACAAAAATATAATATAATAAAATGTCTTTGTCAGCCACTACTAACTGGCCACTCTCCAGGATAAATCCCATGGCGCATAGGCTCCAGTCACCTGCAAACCCCTAACAAGAATAAGCCAAAGATGAATGAATCGTTCTTTCCCACTTTAGATGGGATACACCCTGGACAATGGCCAGTTAGTCCCAGGGCTGATACAGGCACATACACTGACAGACAATCGCTGACTCTCACATTCATTCACTAGGAGCAATTTAGAGTCACCAATTTCCTAATGCATGTATGTCTTTGGACAGTGGGAGGAAGCCAGAGTGCTCAGAGAGAACTCACTGTAACACAGGGAGGACAGGGAGACTCCACCCAGAGATTGGGTTGGTCCCCCATTTTGCAAAAGCGACTTTTTTTTTTTAGCTTTTAACCATGTTATAATGTTGTTTCCTCCTCAAAGTTACCTGGAGTAGTAATTTGTTTTAGTCATGCTTGTTTGAGTAATCCTGCTGAGCACATTCCCTTCTCAAGAGCTGAAAGCCCTCAGTCTCATGGCTCTATGTAGACATGCAAACCCAGGAAGTGCTCACACATGTTTGTAAAGCCCTACACCGACCCCAGATTTATCCTGATAAGAAGCGCTTAAATTGCCACCATGAAGGCCCTATATGTTATAAAACCTGAAAACTAAGGTTTTCAAAACAATTTCAAAAAGCTTAAAAAAGCACAATATAGGACTTTTAATAGATTTTGGGACTGGGTTAGCACCTGTTAAAATATTTTAAAACGTTGGTGTCAGTCCTTTTGAACAGATTGAGGTGCCAATGAGGGAGCAAATGCACAGCAGCAGGCGGAGTGATGACCCGTCGCTGATGGATGTGGCAGCCATGACGGGGAGTAACCAGCTTGCCATGGCTGTCTACATCATAACAGACAATCTGAGGGTTCGCCATGAGTCATCAGAAGAACAGCTTGTCGCTTGGTGACAACAGTGAACAATCTCTTGCTTTTGAGTAAAACATGATCTGGTGCTAACAAGCCAAGCAGACATGAAGTCACACAACCTAAGAGTCTATATTTATTACTGATGTGGTTACACACTGTCTTTAATATATGGCCTCATTCTCTGAACAGCAAACCTCAAAATGTTTCAGCCTACATCAATTCTAAAGAAACATATAAAAGCACACAATATGGTCAGCTCAACTCAGAAGACCCCTCTCCAATAGGCTATGTGAAACAGCACAAAAAATGTTATTGGTATTTTTTTATTTTATTTTTTTCATTTTTTCATTTTTATTGTTTATTTCATTAATTAAAAACTCTATAACAGTTTAACTTTCAATTTAAATATTATGAATGAAAAGGAGCAGAAAGAAGTATAAACTTAAAGTGTCTGCCCCCATTCACAATTTACCATTTGATCAAATCATAAAAACTGTAACACAGCCACTTTTCTATTTCATTACATAACACATATTATAAAGTAACAGAAGCTACTCCTCTGCAGTCTTATACATTTTCACCATACAAAATTTGACACATTTTAAAAATACATTCATAGATTTATATGTCTTGATTTCACTATCAAGACTGTTCTATAAACATCTTTGATTGAAATACATCTTTCCATTGTCACTGTTCTGAATCTGGGTGTTTTAAAATACTCAGTTCCTTTTAAATTATAAATACTTTCTCTTTTTATGATTTTGTTTTGAAGGTTGCTTGGTAAGGCTTTCTGGTGTGCCTTATACATAGTTTTCAAAATATTAAATTCTACTAAATCATTAAATTTCAATAAGTTTAACTATATAAATATAGGTTTGTAGGATCCATGTATCTACTCCCATTTATAATCCTTACAGCTCTCTTCTGCAAGAGAAAAACTGGATTGATATTAGTTTTACAAGCATTTCCACATACTTTAATACAATAGGTCAGATATGGAACTATCAGTGAATTATACAAAATATACAACGCATTTTGGTTTAAAGATTATTTTAGCTTACGTAAAACAGCTAGAGTTTTGGCTATTTTTACTATTACATAATCTATAATCTACATGTGATTTCCATTTCAAATTCTCATCAATCATAACACCCAAAAACTTTATCTCAATTGATCTCAGAATTTCCACTCCTTCTATATATAGTGAAGCATCATCACATTTGCTTTTATTACCAAAAATTATAAATTTAGTTTTAAGAATATTCAATGACAATGACAATGACTATTAATATCAAACCATTTTTTAATTTTCCTAAATTCATTCTGTTCAGTATCTAGAACTTGTTTTATGTTTTCTCTTGAGTAGAATAAGGTTGTATTGTCAGCAAATAAGATACATTTTAGCAACTTAGAAACAAAAACAATATCATTTACATAAATGAAAAAGAGTATAGGTCCAAGGACAGATCTTTGCGATACTCCACAACTGATATTACATAAATTTGATTTCACGTTATTAATTTCTACAAACTGTTTTCTATCTTTTAAATAACTGATAATTCCATTGATGTGCTACCCCTCTAATGCCATATTTGTACATTTGTAATGTTTTCTATCTATTGCATTTGAAATTTCCTCAGTCAGTTCCATTAATGCTGTGACGGTTGAGTGCTTACTATGAAATCCATATTGACTATTACTTAAAATACCATATCTATTAATGAATTTATTATTATTATTATTATTATACTATGAATAATTTTTCTAAAATTTTTCTTTGAGAATTGTGGAAGCAGTGGAATGGGTCTATAGTTAGAGAACTCGTGTTTATTTCCACTTTTAAAAAGTGGAATTATTTTATCCGTTTTCATATTGTCTGGAAATACAAGTCAATGACAAGTTGCAAATATATGTCAATGGCTCAATGACTAGGTCTATAATTTTCTTAGAGACATATTCATGTCTACACAGTCACCTGATTTTTTGTTTTCACAACATTGCACAATACTTAGAAATTCATTCTTTTCTACTTCATCAAGAAAAATACTATTTGACATTGTCCATTATTGTTTTTGTCCATTATTGTTTTCATATCTTATGTTAGGAATATGTTGTGCAAAACTAGGACCTATATTTACAAAAAACTTATTCAATTAATTTACAATTTCAGTTTTGTTATAAACATCTTCTAAACATCTATATTTTTGCAAAAATAGTTTGGAAATTTAGATTTTACCTTGTCATTTTTTTTTAGAACCCAGTTTATTACACCCCCTGTATCTTTTGCACTGTGTTTACTCTTGTCTAACAGTTTGCTAAAGTAATCTTTTTTTTTTTTTTTTTTTGTCTTCTTATAATCCATACTAATTTGTTTTTATATTTTGTATACCTACCTTCTGAGTCTTTTGTCCTTAATTTAAGAAACACTTTGTAGAGCTGATTTTTTTTTTTCTTCCAGGCATTTTTCAGCCCATTTGTCATCCAGGTTTTGTCAATAGTATTTTTTCTGGCATAACCACTCATTTTGCTTATTTTGCAATTTTTATTATACAGATTTAACAATATGTTCATAAATGAATTGTAGGCAATATTAACATCATCTATAGACACTTCATCCCTATTCTGTTTGTTCAGATCTTCTCTCAGTGTCTCTATAACTTCTGCTGTTTTGTTTTTTATAAAGATCTCAGTTTCATCTTGCACACTGTTACAACACAGGTTCTCATAAAAAACAAATACTAGTAGATGATCACTCACATCTGTCATTAAGATACCACTTCTTGTCATACCATCCCTTAAATTCATAAAGATGTTATCAAATATGGTAGCATTGCATTTTAAATGTGTATCTATATAAAGGGCTACAATATGTGTGTCCATGATATAATGTATTTGTCCACTGTACATGTCTGTCCAACCTGATTTCCACTTTAGGCTCTGTCCATATTTTTTTTAGTGGATGACAATTGGTAGTTCATCCACATTGAAATCTCAAGGTTATTTGTAACAATAGTTCATATTTTAATTTGTAAAATAATGTTGGAATAAGTAGGCTGCTCAGCTTGAAATAACTATGAAAGATTTGTTTGTGTAAGAATTGAATGAGTTGGAAAAGTCATTTTTATTTAGTTATTTATATGTTCATAGATTTTATACAATCTAAATAATGTTCAAAATAAAACCCACTATCTAAAATAAAAGTTAATACATACAAGTACTTATCTCTGTGATGTTTTTCTAATCCAATTTGTACAACATGCACTAAAAGAATACGTTAATGTTTTCACGTACACGACAAAGAACTACATATCCCACAAGCCCGTGTAGTTTTTATTTCCCATAAGCCTTTGCGCCGCCTATTCACCAGTCTCCGGAACAAGAAGGTCGTATTAGCAGTACTGTACTGTGACAGAGACGAAACCAGAGAGAAACCATGCTGGGACAAGCTGTGAGGAGATTCACAACCTCTGCCGTGCGTTCTTCACATTATGCCGAAGGACCCTGGGAAGGTGAGAGAATATTTATGTCAAAAATTACTCCGTTACATCTTTATTTACGACGAGGACTTACCTCCACTGCCGGGTGTTAGCATGCTATACTTGGAGGTCATGACAGTATCGATTCCATAGACTGTAAGTGACCACGCAGAGTAAACATATGTCCAAATGCGTCTCTCGTTGTATGTTTTTTTTTTCTTCAGTTAATGTGTGATAGAACAACAGGTGCCTTAAAATGTTTTTGGGAAATATGTTGCAGTGACCTGTGTTATTTTAGCATTGCGGCTATGAGCTAACTAACCTAACTTACGGCGCTAACAATATAAATATTATTTTAAAACAAGACCAACCACATTGAAAAGACTAGGTGTCCCAAACAAAATTTTAAATCTAAACGTTTGTCAGATATACAAACATCTACAGCTAATTGAATATAAATGTTAGCTCAAGTCCAAAGTCAGCAACCATTGGGTCATTCGAGGTAACACGGAAATAAAATTAGTTTCCTTTTGTTTTATGTATTAGCGTTGGGCCCCACGTACTGATTTGCTGTAACCAATAGACAATTTGAGTATTATTCTTTATATTCGAACTAGATGTTTTGCTTGACCTTTTTTTTTTTTTTTTTTTTTTTTTTTAATGCAATATAAGAAGTTATGTCTGCCAGCAAGAAAATAAGGGCACACAGTTTGTTTTGGTGCATACTTGTTGCACATTTCATTTTTGTATATGTGGATCATGTGTGAAATGTTTGTGTACACTGTGTAATAATAATTTTCTTTTGTAGAACCTGCCATTTTCTGTTGACAACAAGTGGCGTCTGCTGGGCATGATGGTGGTGTTCTTTGGCAGTGGCTTTGCATTCCCCTTCATTGTTGTCAGACATCAGATCCTGAAGAAGTAAAATGTCTCAGCTTCGGAGGTAATTATTTCTGCTTTGTCTTATCAGCTTTCATTAAAATGTCAGGCTGATGGGAGGTTATGTTGCATAGGTTTCTATTTATATGTCATTGCAATGCACATACACACCACAGTCTGACAGTTTAATGCAGACATTGATGCATATCAAGTGGGAGCAGGTCAAGGTTGTGTTGTCACATTTATCTAGTTTTGGCACAGAAATTGCTTTTCTGTCATCAGACAAATGTCAGCTTATCATTCTTTGCTCTGCTTCTTGTCTCCCTCTCTGCAGGTGATCAGCTGGAACATATTTATCCATCAGAGTTTTATCCTTGCAAACTAAATGGGAACCAGTTAATTGTCTTTGTAAATAAATACTCTTCTAAAATGCATAGGCCTCCTCTTTCTTGCATATATTCACAACCTGACACATTATTTTATTGCATTTTAGACATAATCATAATGCTAAAAATGTATGGATATAAATGTTTGCGAATGTTTTAACTTTTTTATGTAAGGTTTGTATTTGGCATACATTGAGTAATTGGGGCTTGGGAAGTAAAATCTAATGCATGTTCATATGGCTATAATGTGTTCACTATCACAGACAGTAAGTCCAAAAAAGATGGGCAGCTTGAAAATGTAACCAGTGTGGATTGAGGAAATCTGCCTCTCTTACTATCTAGCCCAGTCAGATTAATTGACCATAGGAAGTTAGATGGGCATAAAATTAATCTGGGTTGTGGTCAAAACATCAACAACAAGGAAAAGATTTTGTTGAAGAAGTTGAGCCACTCTGCGGACCCAAAGTATTAATAAAATTTGAGTATTGAAAACCAATGGAATTTGAAGGATCCAAGAATCATCTTAGCCTTTCAGCTTTTTTGATTAGTATTGGTATTGTTTCCTTTCTCTATAAATGTTAGCACTCAAGCCAGCTCCTCTGAATACCTTATTTCATTTCAACTAGCTCTCTGCTCCTGGCTATAATTATCTGAGGACAAAGGATTAAAACGGTGGGTGTGGATGCCCAATTTAGTAGGATGGCAAATGTAAATGTGAAGTGGCTTTCTCTGCTGCACTCTTCAGAATTAACTTGTGCCTGAAGAGATTTTTTAAAGAGCAGTTATGGTGAATTTTCTTTTCTTTTTTTTATGCTTTGAAATGTATTGTGGTGCCTGACTCAGCCACTGAAGGCCTTAGCCTTCAATGTGTAACCATGCCTGTCCCTCGCTCCCTGAGCAGCAAATCCACAAGTTGCTTTGCCTTTTTAATAAAGCATATGCTCTCATTTGTATAAAGCAAGATGGTAAAGGACAGAGGTCAATCTGCTCTTGTTAGAAGAGGGCAGAGTTATAAAATGTTTGTGGGTTCAGCTATATGTGAATGAAAGGTATAATAAAGTAATTCATGGAAGCACTAAATTGATACGTAGGCATAATGTTATGCTTGATTGGTGCATCTTGAAGATTAGCATGTATTTAATGATTAGTACAATAATTGTATGATTATCTATATGCAGTTAAGTTCTGGGTAAAAACCTCTTAAGTATAGATAGGCGGTGGATTTTCTTTTTCTCACTTTGAAACTAAACTAAACTGTAATAAGTCATCTGATAATTTATCTCTTTACTCTTAAATTTCCAAGTTTATTTCAGCCTTAGATCGTAATTCACTCATGATAGGCTACGCTAACAAATATACAACAGAGGCCCTCTGGCCCCTTGTACAGTATTACACTAACTTTTTATAAGTGCATCTTAAAGAACAGTTTTAAGTGGGAGACCTCAAGACTTGTTTGCAGATAGCTTGCATAGTGCATATGAGGCGTTTTGCCTCACATAAAACAGCAAGTTATGGGTAGTTGTTTAAACATAAGGCAGTAATTTTGGCATGGAGTCATTTAATACTACTAAATATTTCATAAGGTCAGTTTGCAACATTTTTAAATAAGACAATATAATACTGCCAAGACTGCTAAATTAAAAATGCCAACTATTTTGCAATGTTTACAGAGACATTAAGGAGACAGAGTTGCTTTTTGTTTTTAAAATAGGCTCTCTTTAGCAATGGGCACATTTGGCGTGAGTGAATTGTGCGTTATCTGGGCATCCAAAGCAGCAGGTACATAAATATTTGATCTATTGTCGGCCATTATGCTTGTAACAGGGGCTTTTAAGAATCCTAGTTCATGCTAGACTGTAGCAGTGAGGACCAATTAGAGACAATAGTACTGTCTGGAAATGGACCAAGCTGCAGTGGAAAGCTGGCAACTTATGAAAAGTACATGAGAGTGTGCTGGCACGGTACATGCAGCAAGATGGGTCCTAGAGCTCCCACAATAGCCTACATCACACATTTCTGATGGCCTTTCCATATCTGTGCTGTGTGGCACTGGGAGGCAGCAGGAAGGAAGTTACTGGATTATGCTACCAACATGCCAAGTCTGTATGAGGAGTTTGTCATGCTGCATTTACTGTGCAAGTGTGGCTGAAAGACGAGTGGTAGAGGATTTTGTGCAAGAATGCTAAAGTTCATATTTTAATTTTAGCAGTGAATTCCCTATAGAATCATCATTCAGTTTTTAATGAATTCCCACAAATTAAATCATCAATTCCATATGGATTTTTTTAACATAATTTATGTTCATAAATAATCCAGCCACAAGGGGTTACAAGCCTGTGGTCCCAACACCTTATACATGGAGAGGTGGAGGTTATGTCAGAAAGGGCAACTCCAGAGGTAGGGTGACAACCTCAAAAAGTACAAAAAGTGGGATTTGGTGGGACAAGGTGGGACAACCCGAGAAATACATGTTTTTATATACAAATCTAACTTACCAGCTTACTGAGATACAGGTTTGCTTCAGTTTAGGGCCTATAAAACATATGATGTCCTATTTTTTTATCCCAAAAACACACATTTTGCACAGTAGTGTCTTTACTGAGACTTTATTGATTGTAATAAAAAGACAAAACAGAAAAAAATCAAAGCTCTCTGTCTGAATATTCTCAAAACAAAGAGAGCTCTTTCCTGAAACACGGGGGCAGCAAGCCACACACCAGTATCTTCCAAACTATCAAGATAGGACACCCACAAATATTTATTCTACATTTTGCTCAAGGAATATTGACCTTAACTTGTTGTTCTTAACTGGAATCTCACTTTTTATAAGATCCACTGAGAACCAATGAAAAAGAGGGACACTCTTATTAAGTGAGACAGTGGGACAGATCCCTAAATGCCTGTGCAGTACAATCGAAAGTGGAACAGGTGGTCACGATACCCAGAAGGGTTGAATTAATACCATTTTATTTTTTATTCTACACATTCAGATTCACATTTAAATAAAAGTAAAAAATCAGCAGTCGTTTCATTAATGCTTTTTACTTTTATTCCCAGGAAATGGTATGCGTCAGTTCCTATGTAAATAATCTTATTTTCTTCATTTGCAGCAATACGTGCCATTTCTGCAGACTGTTCAATCCTTTCTGCATCTCACATGTGGAATCTAATTATAAACTCATTTGCACTTCAGAGGAGGAGATATAGGCAGCTTTGCTTGCATAAACCATGTACAACCCCCTAATAGAAACACTTATTTGATCCTTGGTGTAAAGCAGTACTGCAGTATTATATTTCCTCTATTAGATCTGTTACATTTGTGAGTGGACCCCATAATTTATATAGTTATTTAAATAATAAATAATAATATTCTGTTATCCTACTGACAAAATTATACTTTAAATAAGAGCTAATCAACATTCTTTGTAAACATCTTACCCACCAGCCTCTTGCATCAATAAATCAATGCATTACATTCAATAACCAAGAAACATATACTAGAATGCTGTCCAGCCATCATATTAGCATTTAGGCAACGAGAGGTGATGGCAGCTGTCTCCTCACTGTGGCAATGCACTGTCAGTCAATAAAGTTTCAAGGACAAGCTGAACTGAACTCCTGAATTTTTTTTTTTTCTGCTACGCCCATCCACTTCCCCTTACCTCCACTGTTTACCACAGTCAACCACAAAGATGCTGACTGGTGGAGAAGTAGGGAACTGTCAGAGTACAAGATGAAGTGTGCACGTACCTCCCACTCCAGCAGTAGCAGGCTTCTCTACCTCAGCCAGAAACTCCACACAATTAGTCCACAAAACCCCTAGGGATGGCTGCTCAGTGGGATGAATGGTAACGCCAACACTCACACTGTATGTGTACATTTGTTCCTGCGCAAAACTGAAGCAAGATGCTAGAGAAAATGTAATGTTTTATGGCTTTAAAATATAGGGAAATGAAAAACGTACATATAGGCTATTGTATAACAGTTGTTTTAATAGATTTTCTCCAGGGCTGCTACATTGGCAAAAGTTATGAGTCACAGGACTTTTAGTAGCCATAATTTAGATGTTCAGATGTTTCGTGTATACAGAGGTGGAAGCAGTGCTGTTACATATTACTCAAAAGTAAAAGTACACAAAACTTGAGTAAAAGTACTGAATGTAAAGTTTACTTAAGTTTCTGCTACTATTATTACTACAATTGCCATTACTATTACTACATGTACTACTAGTATTACTTCTAGCACTATTGCTACTACCACAACTACAGTGACTACTACTGCTGCCATTATTGTGACTGCCACTCCTACAACTTCTGTTTCTACCACCAAGGTACAAAAATTCTTATCCTCAATTAGAGAATTTAAAATTTTACTTACTAGTTAGATGTTTTTCTCATATTTTCCTAAATCTTTGTCACCTAAATGAACACCGTACACTTTCACTTTCTTCCAAAGATGTACTTGCTTAAAATATATGAGTAAACGTAACTACAGTAGTTACTTTCCATCTTTGGTGGTATATAAGACAAAGTGACCAGTTGACTAATGGCATGCCCTGTGTTTATATATTTTGCAGCTACACCTACAATTTGAAAAAATAAATGAATTACAATTATACCCTTTCTACACAGGGCACAGCTCTCTCTGGCCCATATTGTTCATAAATACTATTTTGACTAAGAGCAAATACATGCTCTCCCGCACCTTGAACAGACCTACAATTTTCCTCCCTGTGACAGAGGTTATGAAGCAAATGGAGGGAAATATGTTAAGTGTCACTTCGGATTCTTCCACATTCACTTTGATATGAAAATAGCAGTTGCAGAGGACTAGCAGAGAGACCCACGGTCAAGATCTGAAAGCAGCAAAATCTCTGCATCCTCTTAGCCTACTTAAGCCGCCACAAAAAAGTCTTTAGTTCAATAATGCAACACTACTACACACTGACAGAGCTAATAGCAGCAAGTCTGAGGGCGAAAAAGTTTTCATTTGAAATAATCATGCATTCAGTCTCCATCCTCCCACATAAAGGCTATTAATGCAGCTGAAGGGCTACTGGAAGATGGTCAGCTACTTTTTCAACTCTTATACATTGCCTTTGAAGTAAGCTCTGTTCCCCATTTATTAAAAAGCAGATTCGTGCTTTTCACTTTGACCAGTTGTCTTTTATGAAGCCAAATGTCTAGACGTCCTGAGTATAAAATTACTTTTGGGGAAAGAGCATACAGAACTTTGTGTGAGTACTAACACCTTTTATGGCCATACACTGATCAGGCATAACATTATGACCACCTGGCTTGTGTATAGTACAGTATGTCTTCTGATCACCTGCCAAATATGCAGCCCCATCTGACACCTTTCTAGTCATCTAGTCATCAAAAATTCAGCCAGTAAAACTTATTAAAATTCATACACTTGCCCATTTTGCCAGCTAAAATCAACTTTTGGGACAAAAAGTATTCCTTCCACTAACAGGTGCATCAATGAAGAGATGGCCTCTGTTATTCACTTCACCTGTCTGTGTACATGTGTGTACATGTCTGCAATACAAGACACATGTTGAGACACAACAGTGCATGCATGGCAGAGTAGTGAGTGCACTGGCCTGTCTGTCAGCAAAGAGGTCATGGGTTTGATTGTCAGGCCAACTAGGGTGACCACATCAAAAAGTACCAAAAGTTGTGTGATTTGGTGGGACAAGGTGGGACAGACTCGAGAAACAAAAGTTTTGCTATTTGACATTATTTAATTTACCAACTTGTTGAGTCTACAACTCATTTACATAAATGATACAGCTGCTAAAACACACATTTTACATGTAACGTCTTTACTGAGATTTTAAGCTTTGAATTAAAAAAAGCCCCATGGAGAGGCCTTTCCTGAAACACAGGGGCAGCAACGCACCAACCATATATTCCAACCCAGCAAGATTGGATGCTCACAAATATTCAGCCTATCCTACATTTTACACAAAGAATACTGGTCTGACCTTGTTGCTCATAATTTCAGTCTCACTTTTTATAGGCTAAAATCTACTGAAAAAGTGGGACAGGGGGGCAAATGCCTAAGTGGCTGTGCAGTACAACCAAAAGTGGGACAGGTGGTCACTCAGGTCAACAGTTTTTCTGAGTGGAGTCTGCTGGTCCTCCCTTGTTTACTGTGGTTCTGTCTGGCTGGATGTATTATGTGAATTTGTGAATCTTAATTGCCCCTAGTGATATAATGTGAGAGTGAGTGGTGTTCTGTGAAGGTAGGACTCAGTGTCAGCCCTGCAACTAACTGGCCACTGATCCAGGGTGGACTCCTGCCTCAGGCCCAGGGCTTCATTTGAGAAGAACAAAAGGAAAGCTCACAAATTTTATGAATTGTATTCAAAACAGGATCTTTTTATAAATATTCTTTATAGATTATATACATTTTAACACCAAAAATACACAACTAAATAAAAGCAGTAACAAGATATAGTCAATTGCTTCATAGCAATAGACAATGTTCCCTAACTTTTTCTTCCTGCTCTGTTTTAAGGAAACTCCGAAAAAATCCTCAATGTGTTCCCTGACCTCTGGCTTTCCAAGTTCTGCTCAGGCCCATATTTGTTGGGAGAGGCTCCAGCCATCTGCAACCCGGAAAACGGAAAATAAGCAGAAAAAGATAGATTAATGGATGGAGAATTAGTAGTTCCCATTACAGTAGGGCATGCAGACAGACTCTGATGAATCAGAAATGTTACGTACTGTTCTGAGTTTGTATCTAATAGAGGCAGCACTATAGCAGTAAAATATCTATTTTCCTGTAATGAAGTGTCTCCAGAGATACTGAATCTGTGCAATGCATTATGGGAATATGGACAGACATCAGACGCCACTCGAGATGGAAAAAGGTGCAGTTATCCTTTTTTCTTGTTTTCTCCACAATGGGATTATTTTCCCTGTCAGAGAGAAATAAAACATTTGAACTTTTTTTCTAGGCCAAAAAGCGTCTTCTTGCTCTCATGTGGGATTGCTTGCAGTTGCTTTCACTAAGATGATTTAAGCTGTGAAATTCTGCAACGAACAGTATATATAGACACAAGTATTTATACACATATGTTCACTACACAACTACGCAGAAAAAATAATTGTGTTAAGTAAAAGCAAACAAACTGCTGTGAAATTATATTCTTCATTTCAGCTGGATGGGGCCAAAACAACACTGAGGACCTGATTTGTTTGAGTAACAGGTTGTACTAGTTTTTAGCTGTATCCTACTGGAAACAAACATGGCTGTAGTCTGGCAGTCAGCACTTTTAGTAAATCTGTTTTCTATCACTTTAACAGTCCAGAATGTAGATTTGTGGCAGTTTCCCAGGACAGAGGTGCAGCAATGCAGAGACAGCCTCATAGCGCCCCCATCTGGACAAATATCAACGTTTCAGCCCATGCTTGCCTCAACTACATTATGTGCACATTTCAAATCAATAATCAAATCACTTTGTTTAGTGTTTTACGAATATAAACCATGTTATGTAAAACTTTGTTGTCTCGTGTTCCTCCTGGGCTTTTTTGTCATATCATAAGTCATGTCATGAGTACCCCCACACTCATACACATTGATAATTTTGTAAAATTAAAAAAAAAAAAAAAACAACAACAAAAAAAAAACATCTGTCTATATTAGTATAAAGACATTTCATAATGAATTAATTGAATTTTTTTCTTGTGAAACTCAAATTCAACTAAAGGTACTGTAAACAGCATGCGCTCATACTGGTTTGAAAACAGTACTGCAGTCAAACTCAAGCAATGGCCTCTTTTCTGATTGGATGATCAACAATGTAGTTTTAGTACCAAAACAAAAAATGTAAACAAAAACAACTTGGCCATTATGCAATCTAAAAAAAAATTGTTAATAAATTAACTGCACCATTGTTATCAGTAAAACTAATATTTGATTTAAACATGTTTACATCATATCTTGGCACACATGTGGGTAATTTGTATGAAATATAAAAAATATTTGTACCTTTAAATACATAATAATCTTCTTTCCTTTAAAATAAAAAAACTAAGTAAATTGAAAAACCTTATAAACTCCTGTTACATTTATTTATATATTTAATTATTAATATTTAATTATTTTATTTAAATATACATTTAATTATAATTAAATAACTCATAACAAATTAACTTCAAAGAAAAATTAAAATGCTATTAACTCCCCTTTTAAACAAGCTATTAAACCTAAAAACAAGATGCAACAAATTATAATCTTCTAATAATATTCTTTAGCAGTTTTGCTTCCTTTTTATTACTTGAGCTTCTCTTTTGAGTTTGTCTTTTCAATAGTTTAATGTAAAAAGATCACAAATGTTTTTCATCTTGCAAATATTATGAAATAATTTCAAGTACCCGCATACCCCTGGTTGGGAAACACTGATGTAAAACACTAAACAATGTTCATTGTAAACTCATTTCTTCTTCTGTGTGATTTAGGCAGATTTTTCACTGACCTTTCCTGAAATATTTATAACAAAATATTACTATTTTTATTAAGCTTCTTGGCATTTTTTATACTCACTTAAATCATTTACCCTGTATGTACTGTGCTTGTATTTGTATTCTTTTTCCAATTTTGCCATTATTAAATCCAGGCACACAGTAGAGGTGCACAGTAAGTCAGTATAACACAATTTGATCTCACATGGTTTGTATTTGTCTTTTTTCGTGGGGGTGCACCAATAAATGTTTCCTTTGAAAATGTGAACAGAGCACCAACAGAGACACAAAACAGGCCACAGAGGCAGAGTGTGAATGAAAAGCTTGTATCTGTGGGAGACAGGGAGAGCACGGGAAACTGGGGCAGAGGGAGAGGGGCACGGGCTGCTCACAATGGTTTGGTTCAGACCGGGCCTGTCCAGGATGTTCTTTTGGACGGCACAGATGTTTGGATGCAGGCACAAAGCGGACTTGGCCTCACTTCTGTCAGGGTTTGTCTTCCCGCCGAACCACATTGAACCAGAGAGCACATACACAGAGTACAAAGAGAACAATGTCAGTTTAAGTGTTTCCAAATAAAAGTACTGCTTCTTTAAAATATTATTACTGATTTAGAAGTAAAAGTACTGAGCAAAAAGGTACTGAGTGTAAAGTTTACTTAAGTAAAGAGTACTTTTTGCTACCAGCACTACAACTACTTTCACCACTACTGCTGGTATACTACTTTTGGTGCCATCCTTTGCCACTGAGGTAAAAAAAAAAAAAAAAAAAAACTTTACTTATTTAAGATTCTAATAGCTTACTTGAGTATATTTTTCCTCAAAAATGCATAGCAAAAATACTAGTATTAAGTTCAACTCCTGTCGTCACTTCCAACATAATCAGCTTTTTATTTTTTTCTGCTGTTTAATGTATTTTTGTTTTTCATTTGAAGTTGCAAATAGCATTACCTGTCATAACAATATCTCAACACTTTGAAAGTTTGGTAAGTTTTTTTTTTTTTTTTTTTTTTGTTAATCTGTTTAACTTTTTCACAAGGGTAAATCAAGTGAGTCTAATATAGTTATCTCATCTCTCTTTGTAATTAAAAATACGAGATACGGCATGAAAATCCACTTGTCTGATCAAACTATATCATGAGGATGTGGCTGTTCACTGTAACGACGCTATCTTTATGCTGCGTATCCTCTTCTTTCATTAAGGAGAGGCCGATGCACCCAATTAAAATGTCAGGTTAAGGTTGACTTTAGTCTGGCTGTTGCAATCGCTTAGGTGCCCCGGTTAATTTAGTGAACAAAGTCATGGCAGGAGTAGGTGGCCAGTGAGGAGAAGGAGTGAAGGATGAGAGGAAGTATGATAAGGAGTGAGGGAGAGATTGTGGCCTCCCCCTGGCAGCTCAGCCTGCATAGCAAATAAGGAAGCTGACTGAACAAAAGCATTTGCCGAATCTATAATGGAACCATCAGAGCTTTTGAAGTTTGTAGGAACAAAGATGCAAAACAAAAGAACGGCATCGACTGGGTTCTGTGTCAAATGCAGCCAGGAATTTTTTTATTTTTATTTTCTAACACATTTGAGTTTCTCTCAATTGTGACCTGAATGAGACCACAGTGAAAAGACTGACAAGCCAGTGACAAGTAGTACACAGGGGGAATGTGTTTGTTAGCTGGTCTGGGAATACATTAGTAAGGGAGTGTCTGGGGAAGCTGAAAGTATTTCATAAACTAGAAGCACTCGGAGAGCGCAGACTTCTGCCAAGCCATAGGGTCCCTCTCCTGAGAACAACCCCTAAAGGCCCGGATCTAGTTCAATAAGTATTAAAAATACATCAAATCTGTGAACATACTACTGACAGAGAAAAAACTCACCTTTCATTTAGTGTTATTTGCAGTGTGTAGCTACATTTGTTGCTGTGCAATATCCAATTTCATATGTACCCCCTATATGTCGAACCTTCTGGATCACCAGAACCAGAATATCAACATGATCCAGGTCCAGCTATGTCAGATTATAACATCTACCATGAGGTCATCTTGTAATTATTTGCAAATGATTCTGGCCATTATTTGTTGAGTTAGAAGCTCTAACTGGCAACATTAGCCCCATCTCCCAAGAGTAAAGAATCCATTAAAAAAATCCTGGATCCAGATGGTGATCCAGAGCACCCCCAAAATGTAATCACTTGTTCCTTATTCCATTTCTGAAAATTTCATCAAAATCCATCTATAACTTCATCATGTCAAGTCATGTTGCTAATAAACAAACAGACAAACCAATACCGCCGAAATCATCACCTCCTTGGCGGAGGAAATAAATGTACCACTGAGTAGAAAAATTATGATGTCCTGGAAATGTAAATAAAGTATGTACTCTATAAAAATACTAATCAATAGGTTGCGTTCATCTGTGTTGTAAGTATGAGGCAGGAGGGGAGGCTAAAACTCTATGGTAGAGTTTGCTGCTAAAAATTTGAAACACAGATGTTTTGACCTGGTTTATGGTTAATATCTCTGCAGTTACTGGCTCTATCCACATCAAACAAAAACTGGCACAAAGTTTAATGTCTTCTCTGTCAGCACAAATTACCTAAGGTAAAAATGTGTTTTCACTATAGTGTCCTTTTATTTCATGAGACTATGTCTCTCGGCTGGCCTGGGAACGCCTTGGGGTCCCCCCGGTAGAGCTGGAGGAAGTGTCTGTGGAGAGGGAAGTCTGGGCATCTTTGCTTAGACTGCTGCCTCCGCGACCCGGTCCCAGATAAGCGGAAGAAGATGGATGGATGGATGTCCTTTTATTTAATGACACAGGCATGATTGTTGCAAGTAGACAAGCCATTAAGCCATTAAGATTAATATAGTGAGTTTGTGCACCCAATTCCTAACAAAAAATTATTGAGTTTAATATTTGTGGATTTTCTATTGGATATTTCTTTTTAAAGTATTGTATAAACTCTCTATATAAACTCTGATATAGTTTATGGGCTATAGCAAACTATAATAAGTTAACATGTAGATATGGCCAGAAACTCATAGTCTCATGTTTTGATATGTATAGTATACTGTCAATTGTCATAATACTGCAACAATTCCAAGGCTATAGTATGTGTATTAATATTACATGTATGTATATTTATTTTACCTATGGGTTTGCAAAGATAATAGACGAGTACACCATGTCCTCTCTTACAGTCCATGGCCAAGCACGTCCTGTTGTACCTTTGCCTTAGTCAGCCTGGGACTAGCCCACATCTTTTACAATTTGGTCCATGAGTCCAAAGTCGACCGTCAGGAGTCCTTTTCAAACTCTGAGCTAAGTGAGTCTGAATAGAACATGTAGTCCCCTTTAACTTCCTGGGGGCTCAGTGGGGCTGCCTTGTATGGTTCAAAAGTGCAGAAAAAAATTAGAAAGGGGAGATGAATTTCCTAGAAGCTGTGTTATAATAGTCTTTGAAAGTACAGGTAATAAAGTACATTTTTTATGGTACTTTTAATAGAGGAAAAATCTGCCTGAAAGTTTAGCCACACGTTGCCAGAATTTCAGTGTAGTTTCATCATTTCCAGTGAAGATCTAACCTATCTTTATAAGCTCCTCTCAGCAGTATTATCTCCATGCAGTGTCATCACATCACAGAGCAACCTTATTCTGAATAAGTGGTTTCATCTATCCTTGAAACACTTACCCCATAGCTATATCATCATATTTTATTACTTTGGTGTAATTTTCACAAGAATAAAAGGAACAAAGTGTGTAAGCTTAATTTGATACAGCTATAGTCTTTTAGAGTTTAAAATTAAATTGCGCCTACCTTCAAAGTGTGCTAACACAATTAAGCTTAGTTCTTTGACTTGAAATGCGATTTTCTGCACTGTTTTTGTTCGCTGTGTCTATTCTTGGAAGTTAATTGCATTTGCAGCTGCAGTATAAAACAGCCCTAATGACACCTAGAGTATATCTCTGCACACAGACCCTAAGCTGCCAAACACTTCAATGCAAAGTGAAATTAAACACTTTTGTATTGGCTATAATCACAGTTAGAACAGTAAGTGAAATGATTGCCAATGAAAGTGGCCTAGAGTACTCATTGTACTTTACAAACAATGTTTTTTAATGGTTCAGCAGTTCATTAAGTGCTATTCTTAGCCAGAACCTAAAATGTTTTTATGTAATATTGAGGTGAAAGGTCTGTTTTTCAGAGAAAATGGGATAGTCTAATATGGCTCTCCTAGTGTCCTTTTAATTTAAATTGAAACTAAATGAAATTAAAAATTAAATGGACATGATCAAATTTCCTCAACAAACTGATTTGA
Source organism: Bostrychus sinensis (assembly GCA_020698575.1). Lineage (NCBI taxonomy): Eukaryota > Metazoa > Chordata > Actinopteri > Gobiiformes > Eleotridae > Bostrychus > Bostrychus sinensis. Next base: position 21,235,228 of record CM036249.1, on the reverse strand, counting down.
AAAAAATATAGGACTTTCCAGTTTATACTTTCACAACCATAAAGTCAGGCCATGTGGGCTGTGATTTTATTTAGGTCAACATAAATTTGCAGTGAACCTCAAGACAATTAATTTGGTTCCGCTGTAGTAAAATGCCATATTAACTTGCATGGCAGTCTTGTAAGTCTGTTTAACTTCCTTTTTGGTTAATTTATTTGTTGTTAGCAAGCAGGAACTGAAAAATAGGACTAAAGTTACAAACTAGAGCCACAATGGGTCAGCAATTTAGATTAGTTTTAGTTGATGCATTATCACTGTAAGATATAAGGGTTTAGTGAATCAATAAAAAAAGCATAGTCCCTGGTTCAAGTCTAGGTCAGGGCACTATATCTTTACCACTGGGAGACAGAGCCATTGCCTTGGTGCAGGTCTGTGCTGTCCAAGTGCTTCTCGTTTGAACATATATTACCCAAAAAGAAGAATTTAGAGCTGTAATGTGTCCACATCCTTGTGAGAATCTAGTACTTAGTGGAGACTTTAGAGTAGATTTTTGCCTTCTCTTCCCTTTGCAGTAAGGACAGAATGTGAAATGCCAGTGTAATGAATTCAGACTTTTTAACAGTGCAAGTGCAAAAAATGGCAGCATTGGCAGGACCACAGGGGTTAGGGTCAGAGAGTTTACAATCGAAGGAACTGGCCGCTCTATCATCCCAACCCAGACACCACTGGGACTCGGACTGAGACACAGTATGGAGTGGAAGATGGACAAATCAGTCCTCTTGACCTTTGAGAAAATGCCCACATACAGTAATAATCCACTCAGGAGAGGAAGCAGGACTTAATATTTGGGTTTTTACATTTATGGCCTCTTCCATCCCACTGCTGCAGAAGATAGAAGGCAGAGGTGGAAGAAGAAGAAGAAATCCTAATCTGTACTCAAGGAAAACGTACTGTGAGACTAATTGAATTACGTAAAAATGTGTTTAAGTTCATAAATAAATTAAAAAAAAGTAAATTAAGTAATGTTGTTAAAATATTCTGTAGACTCAAATAAAGTAATTATATGAATGAGACCTAAATGATTTGGGACTATTACTACTAATACTGTAGTACTGCTACAAAAAGAGTTTAGATCCTGAAAGAAAAACTGCAAGAACTTGTACAAATACTGGTGCTACTACTACTACGACTGATAACATTACCACAACTCCTACCTTATTTAGTCTACCATGTTTACTACCTCAATTTAATACCTCAATATAATTTAAAAGTAAAAGTAACATTTTTTCTCCATGTTCTCCAAGTTTAAGTTTGTTTTAGAAAATGCAGTATTACTTTCAACCAAAGCTGGAAGGATGAGAGCCATGAGAGATCATTACATAGATCATGTTTCTGTGATATTGGTGCACTTAAAAATATGTGTTTGACTCCTTGGATCGACACTATTCTCTAGATTTTGCATAGGCTTAGCCTCGAGCAATTACAACTGCTTCTCTATATTTCCACAAAATTATACAGGGCAGGGTGGAAATTGTACTATTTCTACTGATGAATTATTCATCTGTTACATTACACTGCTATGATTTAGATCTCTCTCTAGATTGCTTGATTCACTTCCACCTGTAATCTCCCTCTCCAGGCTCTAAATCCTCACTCAGCTCAGCTCTGAGCTGTGCAGTCATGACTGGAGATCTTCCTCACGATGCATATCCACTAAAGATGGATACAGTAATATTCTGGCCCTCACAGCTCCAGGATCAGGCACATATTGTTCTGTAAAAACCCATACATACAAAGTACAGCTATAGTTTAATAACTGTCCTGTCCATCTTGCAAATTCATATATTTGATATAATTAATGTACATATAGATAATTATGTTCAGCATTATTACTTGTTTTGCCATTGCTGGTTTGTTTGATTGTCAGCATTGTTAAAAACAGGTGAAGAAAGAAATGATTAGTTTTTGGGAGAACCTTGTCTAGATATAAGACTTTTTACAGGATTCTTTAACATTGCAAGATAGGGCCAATTTTGTCTGTTAGCAACAACTAAACTTAGATTGTTTTGGTGTGAATGCAGACTCTCATTTAGATCCAAGATTTGTTTTATGCATAATTGTTTACCACATTCAAAGGAGGAACTGTGATGCCTGTAGGCAGAGGTAGTACTTCTAGTTCATCATCATTTCTCTTTTGTGATATAATGTGTTACTGAATGGGGCGCAAGGTGGCTTAGTGGTTAATCCTGCCTGTCGGATAGAAAGTCGTGGCTTTGAACCGCTATACATCTCTGCTGTGATGAGGTTTTAAAATGAAGCTGCCTAAACACAGACACTGCACTATAGAAAGCACAACATATGGCGTCTCCCTGCAGCTCGTTGAAGTCTGATGAATGCACGGCATCTGGCCATGTACGTTTACATAGTCCAAAACAGACACTGCAGTCACTCACCAGTTTACTGCTAATGCATCATCTATAATGGTTATCCTCATCAACACACATCAATATGAGGGGAATACCCATTAGTTATATTCAGCATGTGGCCTAATAGTCTTCAGCTGAGTAGGCAGGGGCAATGTGCCAGTTAAGAGTACGCAGGGCTCATGTTTGGCTGCCTGTTCTTCTGAATGGGACAGGGGGCAGACCTTCACACCACATTCAGTGCCACCTCATTTCATGCCCTCATTAATACCTGCCACTGCCACTAAAATGACCTACGAGGGAAGAAAAATTGCGTCATCCTACATAAACGGCACGCTGTAAAACACAATCAATTTTAGGAGCGCAAAAATACATGCCACTTCATTACTGCGAATAATAAATGAGCATTAGGCAGCCACTAATGCAACCAATTTGTCTTTGTGAAGGTCGCTAATGGGGCAAAACATGCAGCGTGAACTCACCGTGAAGAACTTAGGATACTGTGGCACTTTTCATTAAAAAATAGAAATGCTTTTGTTGTAATCTTCTGTGACTCTTGCAGGAGTCAATGGGGCTGAAACAACAGTGGTTCAATCTAATATCAATCCATCATGTTACGCAGTGCTCTGAGTTTGAAAGTGCTGAGACACAGAGGCAGTGGCACCAGTGGGGTATGAATGGCAGGGCATATATTCTGTGCTGAGGTGATGTCTTATTTCCTGTGGCACTACAGGAATCGTCCCCAGAAAAGTCTGCATTATAACAATTGTTAAGCATTTTGTGTAAACTCTGTTGTACCTTTTGTATGTGGAGATCTTCATGTGTCACCGCTTACAGAGTCTCACAATCATAATCTAGATTTTACTGAAAGTGACACAATAAATTAGCTTTTTGTTCAGAGCAGTATAATATTGTGCAGTTTTGGTTTGTGGCTACACTGTAAAAAAAAAAAAAAAAAAAAAAAAACTCAAAAACTCAAGGTAACAGGATCCCTCAAGATTTTTGAGTTTTGGGGCCAATTCACAATCTCAAGTTGTCAACAACCAATATTTTTTATTCACCTAATTTAACATTCATATGACTAAAAGCTTTTAATTTTAAGTTTTACTCACTTTCATTATTTTTTTTAACTTACAATCCAGTGTTCAGAAAATGTTTTGTTGAAAACTTGAAATTTTGAGCCCCAAAAGTAAAAAAATCTTGAGGGATCCTGTTGCCTTGTGTTTCTGAGTTTTTGCAACATTTTTTTTACAGTGTAACTGTGTTTTGCTCTGAATAAATGTACTAAGTAGCTCAGGTGTTGATTTATTTATGCACTTAAACATTTATTTGGAGGTGGCAAAGTGGTTAGCACTGTCACCTCATAGCAAAAAGTTCCTCCAGTCAGGTATACGAGTTTCCCCCATCAACCTAAACTTGCCCAATAGGTTAATCCTCCAGCTCCGTTCTTTATTATTATATCATTACTGTACCTGTTACTGTGTATTTGATGCTTAGCAGAGGCAGACTCTTTTAACTTTTGGTCTGTTAGTGCCATCTACTGGTTGACATTTGGGCTGATTAAAAAAAAAAAAAGAAAATATATTTAATAATGTGATTTTATATAGCTTTTTTAATTTGTGCAGACATCAACAGCCTTTCTTAGGTTTGCGTTGGGTCTGTATACAGGCACACGTAAATAAAATAATTAGAATACAATGGAAAAGTAAGTGCTGCAGTATCAAGCAGTGTTAAAAATGTTGACATTTATAGCCACAATGATGTAAAGATACAAAACTAAATAAATCTGGAGTGTGGCTTAATGGGACTGTTTATTGGCTTTATTGTCTCTTTTAAAAATCTTCCTGCAACTTATGACCAGGAGAGGGAGCTTTTGCCACATTTTTCTTCTGACAATTGTTGGAACACAGCAGAGAACAAGTCAAAACATGTTTTCTTAAAAATGGGTTCAGATTTAAATGCAACTGAAAGCCTTTTGTGCTTTATTGAACATTGCTTCATTTATCCTTGAAACATCCAGGTTTTATGTTATAGCTTCTAACCAACAAAAGCTAAATTTTGTTATTTAGGATTCTCTTATAACATAATAATGTGCCCAGGCTTTCTAAGAATAGTCTGCCTTTGCTTTTTGTCTGCCCCTGATGCCCTTTCATCAACACTTGTGAAAAGGATGGAGATGAAACTCAGAAATGCACCAGGCCCCTGAGGAAGTGTGAGTGAATGCAGAGCTTTACTTCTCATTATGGGCTTCATAAAGAGGCTTTTAAATGGCTCTGGCCCCGAGAGGTTCACCAAGAAAAGAAAAAAGAAAGAGATGGAATAAAGAAGAGAGCAAGTCTAGCAAGTCTGGATTTGCCAGGCATAAACGCAAACACAATCGGGGATAGTCTTTTCAATCACAAGTATCTCTGCCTGACATGAAATTTTGCTTATTTCCAAAAAGTAGATTAGTGTGTCCATAATACAGTTCATAAAACAAAGGTGTGCAAGATTATGTGGCAGTCAAAACAATTTTACTTTTATCCTGAAACAAAAGACAGTAAGATGTATGAAAAGTGTTGCAAACGTCACAACTTTATTAGTATAGTTACATTTTTGATAGCTTTCAAATGATTTCTTCTTGTTTTAGTCAAGCATGTTTTCGATTTAAAGGTCTTGAGTGGATCTTTTATTAGGAAGTCATTTTTTGTTGTATTGGTCTTTTAGAGGTCTTGTAGAAATTTTTTGCCAAGACCACAGACCACCAGTTAAAAACCTTTTTTTTTTTTACTTCTTTCTTTCCCTTCTGGGGTCACCGCAGCAATATTGATTTGGCATGTTTTGATCTTTTAGGCTTTATTCAACAAGACAGTAGAGTAGTGAAAGGAAATTAAGGAGTAGAGAGACATTCAATAAAGAGAACAGACTTGAACTCATGAGGATAGCTGTAGTCACTCTTACCCAGGCTTGGGACTAGCACAAAGAGAGGTGGGACCCCTTATGGCTGGACTGGCATATTAGCTTATTATAATGTATACAAAAATACTGCTCTAACTCTGTCTCCTTTTGCAAATATTAACCACCATCACTTTATCACTGGTCTAAGGCTGGACTTATGCATATTGTACCACATTTTTTTACATGTGTAATTCTTGTGTTAAATGTGTTAGATGGATAACCTCTCTTGTTTAATGGCTTGTCCTAGATTTCCCACCTGCAGTGCCCTTATTTTTCACACTGGTGTCTTATCCTCCACGCTTCCTCTCTTAACACAAAACAAAGCCTCCTACAGTGTTACTCTAGGCAGCCCGTGGGACCTGCACCGCTAACAGCCAGCTTCATCACACTGCAACTCACAACACTTTTATGACATCCTTTCTGGGGAGAGGATTAAGACAGCCTGCATTATTCATATGTTTTTTGCAATAACAATTTTGTGGTTGTTAAGACTCCTAATTATATAGCAGCCAGAGAAATGCACAGCAGTGTAAGACAAACTGGAACAAAAATGAAAAAAAAAAAAAAATAAATAAATAAATAAATAAAAAAGAGTGGATAATATTGATTAGGTTGTAAAGTGGTGCAAATAGAAGCATTATGAGAGGGCAGGCCTCTGTCAAGGCATTGAACCTGTCTTGCAATTACAAAGATATAGTGCCCAGTCCAGAACCAGGGATCTTCTAGTTCAGGGATAAGTGCTCTATCCATCAAACACAAAACCCTTCTATGTCACAATGGTACAGAATCCACTAAAACTAACGAACTCCTTGTGGCCAGAGATTTTTTTCTTCTGGAACGTCTCTATATTGCAATTCACATTTATTTTACATTATCTATATTTTCTTGTAGATTTGTACTTGGAACCATATATCTTTCCGCAACAGGGCCACTGGGATCAGGCTGTGACCTTGTGGATCAATAAATCCAAGTCTAAGTTAATGGTACAGAATTCTTAAAGAAATTCCAGACCATTTCTTCTCTGGCCTGTTACCAACTTTTTTTATTTTATTTTTTATTTAATATCTGACCTTTACTTTTTGAGTAATCTTGCTAACAGACAACAACCCAACAGTGGCAAAAGCATAACTTCCTTAGCAGAGGTAACACTTGCTATATTATAGAAAAACAACATGGACTGAAACATAAAGAGCCAACAGCCTGGGGACATTTTATGATATTATATAATTTCTCTGGGATAAATTATGTATTTTGACTTACAATTTGATATAAACCCATAATGGATTTGTTAGTAACTGCTGCTGCTGATACAGATAAACATTGTGTGTCTTACTTGGTGGAACATGTATGCTTCGTCAGGAGTGCCACATGGATGGCCTTGTATACATTTACAAATATGCCTTTGTACTGGATAGCCACAGGGAGACTGATGTAACAGAAACTTATGTCTCACAGTGGGGTATCTTCAGGGACAACAGCTTTACGAACATTCAAAATCAATAAACACATGCTGGGATGACAGACAGATCAGTTTCCCACTGCTGATTAAACTGCTAAGACAAGCAATAAGGAACAACTGAAAGGGAATAGTAAATGTACCACTTTGTAACTATGAGTCATGTTTTTCAGGGCTGACTCATTGTTACCCTATGCCTATGTCCTTTTACCTTATTGGCTTATGTACCAATTTATTGTAAGTGAAAAACAATGCTCTAGGTGTCCTGAATGCACTCTTCTGAGTTTCTATTGTGAAAAGTAAGGATGCTGTAGAAAAAAAAGTACATTTAGATTTAGAAATATCACACCAAATTGTACGTTTGGACTGCTATGCCCTCTTTTTGGTAAGTAGTTGCTGAATGAGCAAGCATAGTTTTTGCGTATTGCATCAATTATTTCTGTCTGGAAATTCTTGATCTGTGCAACCTAAAAAGAGAAATCAATACAACCCTTACCATTTATTCAGGCTTGGAACTGGCGCAAAGAGTACACTGGCTTGTGACCCTTTGTGGCTGCATTGTAGGGATTTGACCTAAAATTACAAGAGGTATTTATAAATGTAGCAACACTATATAATTATTTCTGTGCATGTACTGAATGTAATTGCAAGATATAAACTAGCTAGGTCTGCACAATATTAGAAAAATTTGTGATATGCAGTAACTATGTTGAATATTGCTATTACACTATAATACTATACTGATGATATCTGGAATCTCTTAATTTAAAGTTTGTCCTATAGCATAATGCATAGTAGCACTGTATACGTTGTACACCCTGCTGCTCTACCAACCATGAATACCCCTTCTGTTCTTTAAAGTGCTAAAATAATGTTCTGGGCATGACATGTGTGTTAAAAAGGCACAAAAATACAGACTTCTGTCCTGTCCCTTCTCCGTGAGCACACTGCTGTGACAGTCAGCATTGAAGATGACTTTGGGGATGCTCCATTATTTACACTCTGCCTTCCCGTGGCCGCGATGAGACATGACAGGAGCCACAGGAAGCACATGAATTAAACAGAGGGGTCTAAAAGCAAACAGGGAGGGTACAGGCTGATGCACAGGCCTGGGCAGACAGACGAGCGCACGGGCTGCCATCGCTGCTGGCTCTGAGGTGAAGTGGACGGAGGACATTTAGGGACAAGAATAGAAATGAGAAAGATTAGACTAGGGCTGCGCAATATCAAAATAGAATGCGATGTGATAACTAAAATACAGCAAAAACAATATGGTTGGTGATATTTGAATACCCTTATGGTTAATATGGTTAAGGGTTAATTGACAATTTACATAATAGTTCAATTGATAAGGTTGCATAAGTCAAAACCACTTTTAAACGGTAATAAAGCATTAAAATACATGTAATTTTGAGTATTTTAATAATAATTTAAACTAAAGTAACACTCGCGTTTGCCATGATTTACACAATCTTACCAGGGAATGCCATAATAATACTGCTGATACTGCGACAATAATATATTTGTGATATATTGCACAGCTCCAGCAATGTGATTAAGCAGAGAGAACACAGGTCACTGAGATGGATTCATGGAGAAGATGATGTCATACTGTGTGATGCTGAAATAGGCTGGACAGTGAGCAGCTTGTGGTGTCAGCCTCCATGTCCGCATAGATGGGATAACCTCATTTAGACTGTGACTCATCACCTGATGCACCAGGCCAATACACTGAGGCTATCAACAGTAAAAGATCCACGCAATGCACTTTCTGTTGTAGTGAAGGGTATTTGACTAATGGCCGCTGAGGTCGCAGACACGATTCTTGCATTTTAATTAATGGTTATTATTCGCTAGACTCAGCACAGTATCTTTTCCAATAGGGTTTTCTGCATGCATTGTGGTAATATTGCCGCTAAATATAACCATTTGTCTCAGGATTAACCCATCACCAAGATTAGTATGAGCTTGTGAGTAATGTATTACAATAATACAATAGCTTGGTAAGAGCGTACATTTATGTCATTGCTTCCTCTCTTTGTCCTCTGTGTACCTGCTGTGTTATATGTTTTATGAGCCTGATTTTTGTAAGTAACTTTTTACAGGAAGTGCCTCGAATGACAAGCCACTTTCATTGGCCCCCAGAGAACAGCTGTCCATCCCTCATGACATACCCGGGAACAAGGAACCGCCCAGACTGCTGGTGCCAAAGTGATATCATCTGATCATGATCCTAAAACATGGGCGCTGAGCCATGCAGTGCATTTTCATATAGCCAAAGGTCTTCATCCTTCATTTTCAGCTTTATATTCAAGCCCATTTTTTTCCTGCAAATATTGATCCTGCAGAACAAGTGAAAGTAAGTTGTCACATAAAATGGGAAGCTGTGATCATTATATGTGTGAATGTGTGCCAAGTAAATTAGTGTTATTAACTTGAATGAGTTATTTTTTTTTTATTCTCAAGCCCTGTGCAGTTCTTCTCATTGTTGCAGTCCATTAGTTGTAATAGTAGTCTGTCTGTAGAGTATCAGTTGCCATTTGGTGTGTGTTTGAGTGCTCTTAATTCCCTCCAGAGCCCATCTGGACAAGCATTCATACAAACAATATGAGTAACTATAAAGCAAAAAATCACAGGTTGAAAGATTGACATACTAAATACAGTACTGTACAGGGCACATGTCAATAAAATTGACTGTTGTGGAAAGAAGAAATTATCCCAGTAGTTCAATTCAAAAAGCATAAAGCATAGATGCCATACACACAGACTGAAGTATTTCAAGTACATATTATTTTAATTGTAATGATTATGTAATCTTTCCTTTCAGCTTTTTCATTCCAGGGTGCCACAGCAAACCATTCCCTTCCAATGGTGCATTGATTTGTATATTGGTTTGGGATAGTTTTTATGCCAGATGCCCTTCCACATGAAATTCTGAAATTCTCTCCATTTATCCAGGCTTGAGACTGACACAAGGAGTACTCTAGACCCTTTTTAGCTGGATTATGATGATTAAGTAATATTCCAATTTTGGTTTTAAAACATTTTAAGCCATTATCATCACAATTAAAATAAAAAATAGTTTTTCACTCTGTGTACTGATTCAATATGTATACTAAACTACTGAAAAAATATATTTTCCCTTAATATTATGATTTAGCCCAACTTTTTATGTATGTCAGAATAACAATAAGCTGGTTTCTGTGTTCCTTGATACTTCACACCTGCATGCAAATACAAAAAAAACATTCTCAAGATGAAGACAATGATGCAAGAGTTTATAAGGGATAAAATATAAGAGCAATTTTTCTCTCACCATCCCAGTGTGAAAGTGTGACTGAGGGGTCCATGTGTGCTACTTCCCCCTGCCCCCATCTCACCACTACTCTGTCCATATGTGCATTCAAGTGGCAGCTGCAAACTCCCCCACTTGCCCTATAAAAAAGAAAGTGAAAAACAGCCCTGTACACGGCTATGAAAGTCGTTTTTGGCAACGCTGTGGGTGTGTGTGATGACAAAGAGGAAACAAGAACTTCTAACCTTTAATTCCACCTATTTATATGTGTGCCAAATTTCTCTTATCTAATTGGTGGACATATTAATATTGTACATGCATAGACTGATGTGTACACAACCTGCACACCTACCATACAAATATAGCAGCACACTAGCCTCCTTATCTGCCTCCTCCAACTCCCTTAGGGGCTAGCAGGAGGTGTGGGGCAGCAGACTGTGTGCCACAGCCAGCTCGACACATTAGTAACTCACTGACACATGGACATGGGTTGGGCACATATTGCACGCACTAGGGCAATGACAGCGGAAATCTCAAGCAGCCCCAATTAGAATATTACTACAATACTATGTGACAAAAACACAACACAACACTATCCTACACACAATTCATGCAGCAAGCATGAAAAAGGAGTTTTTACTTATGCAACAGCACTAAATAAAATAGCAAAAGATGCAGAAACAGCACTGAAGTACAGCAACACGTAAAATGTAAAGTAGCCATTAGCAGAGGAACTGACTAAATTGAAAAGGCAAGCAACTTTTATATAGTCCTACATCAATGAGTTAGAATATCTTAGAAAAGTGAGTATATCAATATATTGCGCACAAAGTGAAATATTTTAAGTATTTATTTATTTGTATTATATTATAATTTAGTTGTTTTATTAATTGTAAACCATAATCATCACAGTTAAAATAAATATTGAAATATTTCACTCTGTGTGTACTGAATCTTTATAATACTGTACATTTTACTTTGAACTTAGCTACTGAAACAAATTAACTCCATAATATTCAAATTTGTTGATGCAGGACTGTATTTGCTGGCTATGTCCATATGCTTTCTTATCATGGATATGGATATGTTACATTAATAAAAAAAAATAATTCAGCATAAGGTGTTGCATATGTTTTCTAATGGCATGCAACATTGAAAAGGATGTATTGGATGTACAGTAAGTTCATGCATGCCATGAAGTCATGCAAAAGCTTTTAAGAAACTTCAGTTGGCACTTAAATTTTCATGGTTTGTCATAAAATTGACATTGGTTTTTCATATAAAGCATTCATTTTTAAAAGTGTTGTTAACACACTGAACTGACATGGCAAAGTTTAATAAATCTTAAAAAAGGTTTGTAAACCATGCTGCTAATCACAAGGACATATGTGTCACTTTTTTATTAAACTTTTATTTTTATCGAGTAAATTACACTGGTCTACAAGCAAAATGCTTCCAGAACAAAAGTAATGAAATTTTTCTTGGATTAGGTCACTAATAAAGAAAAAGTAAGTCAGAAGCGCAGATAGTCTATAGTTTCCAAGAAACAGTATTGGGTCAAAATAGGAAATGTATGCAAAATAAGGCAAAAACGGTAGTTTATCAGAAGCAACCAGTTCTTTCTGAAAGCCTGCACATTCCAATACATTCATTTTAATATGTCTAGAGTTTTGACATAAAATGTTTTGTTTTTATTTGCAGAAATCTCTCTCTTGGAAGTGGACAAAATGCATGCATGTAGAGAAATTAAATATTTTCAAAATATAAATATTATTTTTAAGCAAAAATGCCTAAATCTGTATATGTATTGTATCTGTATTTGTATAAACAAAACGATTTTGATGTGAAACAATATCATTAAATATCCTGAATACATTAGCTAACCAGCACAGTTATCAACTGATTTTCAGTTCATCTTATCAAAATAAATGAGATTTAGCCACTTTTATCTTGGAAGCAGATCGAGTCCAAAAATTTCTAGACCAGTGTTATTCACATGAGAGCAACTGTAAACTTATATAAAACTATAATTTGATATGTACACAATTTATGTACAATTTATGTAATAAATTGATGGACAAACATTAGCAATTGCATGCTTTGTTGGTGCATTACTTTAGAGAGAAAAATAGAGGAAGTTTAGATGCAAGAACTGCCTGCCACACTGTTTGGTAGGGGTTGTGCATCTGACCAGTACTGCACATAAACCACACAGGATGAAGATTAACCTTTTCTCTCAGGCCACAATGTTGGCATGGTTGCACACTCTGCTTGGATATCTAAAACAAGAAAGCTAACAATGTAGAGTAAGTGTTGCTTATAGTTAAAAACATATAGTTTTTACATGCACTGCAACAAATGGACAGGTTTTCCAATATGCAGGCTATGAAAATGTAATGTGTCATTTGGTAGTATGAGAGCCCTTAGTCGACACCCCATAGCACTCAAATCAGAGCCCATTTTTCTAACTGCATGCATTTACACTGTTACCGAGAAAATATGGATGCCTCATTAGATCTACTAGACATAACATAAACAGTTAGACCTATTTATTGTCTAAATGATGTTGAGATTCATTGCTAGTACAAATATAGGCTACATACATTTATTTTAAATATGTAAACAGTATAATCCATATATCACAAAAAGATGAAGAGGATTCACCTCTCATCAAACCATCCTCAGAATTATTAAATCTTAAAATATTTCAAGACCTCATTGCCACTTCAAGGGTTAGGCTAATCAGCAACACACCTTAACTTAGGCTAGTAAACAGTTGACTCACGTCATGCAACCTTTGTGTTTTTAGATTTAGATAGAGTGTAATGTCACAGGTACACAAGCCAGTCTGGCTGAGCATGCCTGCACATTGTTGTTTTTAATGGTCACTGGAAGGAACATGAATACATTAATGTATACTTTTGTACTCAAATTCTCTTTGGCGAAAACTGAATACCTTATAATGTCGTGATTACAACTTTTTAATAGTTTTTAAGGGCCTTCATTTTCCCAAAACTAATATATCAACTTTTAATAGCCAACTTTTTAAGACTTAGATAGGCTAATAATTTTAAACCATCCACTTGTACTGTAAAACATATTATGACTACAGCAGGCTAGGTATTTTAATAAATCCATTAACCCCTAACAAAATGACTTTTTTTTAAATAAAGATCAGGAACGTGTCATCACACGGGACCACCCAATAGTAAAACAATGGGACATTTAGGATGTAAATTACTTGAGTTATCATTCTAAAAGTATTCTGTTACTTTAGTTCATATATATACATATTCACCAAGAGTGACACAGCAGTTAACAGTATTGTTTCAAGGCTTGTTTGTTTACGTTTTTATTCTGCTGTAACTAATGCTACTCTGTTATACTTTGCTGTTTGTGAACCCAAACATATATAAAAATATAGCCAGTGTGCATGTATTTGTGAGTATATTCTTGATCAAAATTACAATGTTGACAAAAGAGTGTTGACTGGAGTTGACTTGGCCTTCTCTGTCACCTCTTTTTAAAAAAAAACATAGGCACAGCTTTTTTTTTTTGTCTTTCATTTGCACTGCCTGGGCATGCTGTACAATGATTAAAAGCAATAAACTTTTATATATGTTTTTAGTAAGAGGATGGTTGTAACACCTTTAAAATCTTTGTTACAACACAACCTGCCTTTGTCTGCTGATGTTTAGCTCACTCTATTAGTAAAGTGGTTTGAAAAAAGCAGAAGGAAAATGCATCACATTTTGCCCAAGAAGCTATTCTTTAATGTAGGCTACTGTAAGTCCTGTACCTAATTTTATCTGCAATTATATGAGCCTAATACACAAAAAATAGTTATGATATAAAAATACTTTATCTCAAAATCACTTTTTTTCAATAAAATCTAGGCTACATGCTCCTTTTTCTAGCCTTGAAAATCACCAAGTAAGATCAGGGATGAAGTGGCTAAAAATTGAGCTCTATCTGTTCCCTGATTGGGAGAACTGGTGGTGTTACAACCATCCCCGGTCTCCCCTAATCTTGTTCTTCCTGTTTATACATTGTGGGCTACATTCGTTAATATTACATTGGTTGTGATGTTAATTCCGGGCTTTGTGAGTAAGTTATTGATTAAAGATGTCATGGATTGAGGCGGTGCTGCTCTGTGCTCACTTGGCTCTGCCTATTGCTCGAGTGGGAAGAGTTGGAGAGGGAAGGAGGGAGGGGAGAAAGAGCAGCGCAGCAGCACTAACCACCAGCCTCAAACCCAGAAATACAGACGAACTTAACCTGCACCCGCTGGAAAATGTAGTTTGACCAAATAGTTCGCAGCAAAATATTATCTCGGAAGTCTAGACGATGGGGCTGTGTCATTTTTGGACTAACTGAAACACGTCAAAAGTCTGGGGAAAAGGAAACAACAACACTGGAAAAGACGGGATTACACACAGCAGTGACAATAAAACAACATTCCCCGACAAGTGGACAGCCTGGTGCCGAGGGTGAAGTCTCAACAGACAAAAACGGAAATAGTCGTGACTTTATGTTTTTCTTGAAATTGTTTAAGTGTAAGTACGTGTTTGTTGCCTCTCCGCGAACTTTAAACTAGAGAAACAATGAAGACCTAGCGAGAAAAACTCATCAAGTGTCTCGAAGCTGCTAGCCATTCTGCTAGCATTAGCTTGTCTGTAGCCAGCGAATGCGAAGTGAAGCTAACGCCCGCTGGTGCAGTCCAATAAGCTGTTAGCTCGTCGGCTAACGTTAGCTGGCTGAGTGAACGCGTATCACAGAAACTTTTTGCGTAGTTTCCCCGTAGCCCAAACGCTGAAGGAGTGTTGCGGGAATAGGGGGGAAGGGCGGGTTCCCTTCTGGGCTTTTTCCCCTCTATATATCTTCCTAAAATGATGGCAGCGGAGGTGAGCAATGAGGATACGGGCTCAGTCAAGACAGGGACTGGTGGAGGAGGCCCGGAGACGGCCCCTTTCCCCTACTATCCAAAGCCCAGAGTGCGAGTCTCTGATTTGGGACAAGGACCATCACAACCCTTTCGTCAGAACTCAAACACATCCCCGGACTCTGTATCTGACATGAGCATTGCCTTTGCCATGCCCGGTGGGGATATGAGCGGACCAGCGCTGTCCGCCTCAGGGAGTGGCGGGGGAGGTGGACATTTCCAAGGGACCGGGGGCAGCACGTGTTATTCTCCGACTTCTGAGGGTCCTGCCAGCCGGGTCTCACCCACATCAACTTGCCCGGATGGGCCCAGTGTCTTCCCCCCGCTGCCACCTCCTCCTCCTCCGCCTCTAGGCTGTGCAGGGCTCGGAGGCACGCTGGATGAAAGCGACATGCCGGATGGACAGGAATGGATAGATGACGATGAGGTGGTATTCCCACTCTCAGCGCCTCCAACCAATCAGTAAGTACCAGGAAGAGGGGTAAGGAGCATAAATGCTGCTTTCAGCCTTCTGTTGCAGTTATCACCGTTTCATTTTTGCAGTTGAAAACAACCAACAGCAACAACATTTACAAAAGTAATCTCTGGAGTGAACAATGTTAAAAATCTATTTTGACATATATATAGCAATATTCACAGAGTTTCTCTAATCACAATGCAGTCATCTAAAGTGAGTAAGCCCCGTTACATATGATATACATTTAGGCTTATAGTAATTACACCAGTATCTCACTGAAGACTGTTATAGCGTTTGCAGTTCCATAGTACCAACATCCTAGGGGTTAACCTAAAGGAAAAGGACATCTAAGCTTAAATGAGCTTGTGGCTATTTACTGTAAAAATGCTATACTTTTTTGTTTACTTGGTGATATGATTGTCTAAACCATCAAGATTAAAAGAGCAGAAACCCATGTAACTTTAAAGGTGTGAAATCTTAAGTAAATTTCTCCCTTTTGTTCAAGTGTCATTAGGAAAGCGCTGAGCTTCATAATTTACTCGTCATAAGTGAGCATAGAAGTGAGCATAGAGTGCAGAATCAGCTCTTATTTTAGAAGCACCTATATCTCCCTGACACATTTACTCTAGAAGAAGAAGTTGGCTTTTCTTGCTTGCTCTAGAAATTAACCTTGTTGAATGAAATTAGCCACATGTAAATGTAAATGCAAGGTGTGCATTTTCACAATTGATCGACAGTTGGGTGGGGGCATCCTTTAGCTGCATCATCACCATTACTGCTATTGGTTCCAACCTAACCAAAGTTAATAGAGATGTAACAATATTTTTTTTATTTATTTAACCATTCTTTAACAAGGAAAGTCCCATTGAGATTCACATATCTCTTTTCCAAGGGAGTCATGGCCAAGAGGCGTCAACAACACAACACACGTTTCATACAAAATACAATAAAAAGAGAAATAAGAGTTAAAAACAATAAGTTAAAAAGACACATTTAGAAGTAGTGGCAGGTAAGTGATTGCATCTCCAGGTCCTTCAAAATAGACTCAAAATGATCTAAAGGGATACGATTTTGTAGTCTTAAGGTCCTCTGTAAACTGTTCCAGTCTGTAGGAGCACGATACTGAAATGACATTTTTTCGCTCTCTGTCCTGACACTGGGGACAATGACAGAGTGTGGAAGTCCTGAGAGCGTAGTGCATAAGGTAACATTTTGACAAAATCACAAAAGTTTACTCTCAAATGTAGCATTGTGATTGGGTTTGATTACGTCCAGCAGACAGAGAGTGAAGAAAAGCTGAATATAACATTTTATTTAGTTAACAACACAAAATTTACATCCAAAAATATTTACCTGGTTTTATTATAACATCCAAATTTCTAATATCGATTTTTTTGATATTATAATTGATTTCTCATGTATGTTGATATACACCACCTGGAAAACCATACGATTTGATACAAGGTAATGTGTATCTATATAGTTGTGTTGTAGAAAAAAAAAATTATACAACGATGTAGTTACTGTATTGTTATACCCCTAAAAGTTTATAGTGGGACTGATGTTGAATTGATTATTTAATTTCTCACCAACCCCATGCCCCTTGTCTAATTGAATCACATTTTTATATTACCATGTGATAGTAGTTAAGTTTCCATTTACATTTTCATCAGAAGTAAATAATTTCATTTTAAAATATACATAATAAACTAACATCAGTGGAAGGGTTACACTGCATTTTTTCCTTTTACAAGTTACATCATCAACCACTACATCATATCATCATGAATTCAATTCTTAAGTTAGTATTCTCTCTATATATTTACTTCATTACTGGAATGTCAGGTCAAGTTGAGTAAGCTTTTCCTATTTTTGTTTTGTGGTTTCTGCGAATTGGCTGTAGTGATGTTGAAAGCAACAGAAATAATGCCCACAGATAATTATTAATAGCCACTTCCTAGATTTTGTCAAACTAAAAGAAGCTAGGGATGTTAGTCTGGTTTTACTGGTTGGCAGTCTGTAAGCAATGCTAAAGTCTAAGTGTTCTTAAACATTGCCAAGTATATAACTGGCTACTATGAACATGCCTTATCACTTACACCTATTCAAGTATAAAAAAAAATGTGAGAGTGACTCATGCTGACAAGTAGTGCCTTAAAAATGAGTCCTAATTTAATAGACAAGAATTCAGCAAAGCACATCGGTCATGTGCTGTAAATCAAATATGACTGCAAAAAACATTTTTATAGTTTTAAAATCAGCTCTACATTACTTGTGTACAACTGTTACACAGTTATTATGCAGTATGTACTGTAGTTCCCATCTTGTATATTTTGTAACATTAGTTAGGAGTGGGACATTTGCCTAATTTATTTATGCTTCAAATACAACCCTCACTTTCCTTGTTTTCTTTTTTTAAAGGAAGTGTTCATAGGGGCCTTTAGAGACTAATGTTGTTGAAGGCACTCCATGAGTGTTTATCTTCCAGTTTCTTCCTAATTCCCAATCGCCCTTATTTATTGAATGTGAGCGTCAGTGGCTGTGCCCAAGTGTCAGCCCTGTGACCCATAGTTGCTGGGATAGTCTCCAGCAACCCATGACCCATAACAGGAATAAGCTGTAAAAGATGAATAAATTTATGTTTGTTTTTTGTTAGTTTATTTTATTTTTTTTTTTTTTTTTTGAGGAGGTAAAATAACAAAAAATGAACCCATCTAAAAATTACTTTATTTCGGAAAAATTAAGACAGTAAATTTACTTGTGTAGTGATGGCCTTTATCTCCATGCCCAGAATAGTATAGCATATGTGCCATTGGCAGCAGTGCTTGTTACATTCACAGCTGACTGCCTGAAATGTTTCGGTGTCTCACTACGGCCCTTTAGCTGTGTTTGCCTTCTGTAACGGGGCTCCAGGACCAATCTTGTATTCCTCAGAGTTATGTGGGCAGTCGGCAAAATTCATGTTGCAAGAGTAATAGTGGAAATCTTCCACACTGTTGGAAGTGATCCCACTATGTCTTCCAGATTGACTGAGTGAGCAGAACAGGGCACATTTGTGGAATGTAGTTGAGTGAATATGTTTATGAAAGAGAAACAAAGACAAGCTGCAGTCAAACCTACTCACATCTCCCTAGAACAGTATGCCATTCATAAAACAGTGAATGTGTTACTGGATACCTTAGCAATGGTTAAACCAATGATAAACAACCACTAATTATGTGTTTTTGAGTCTACACAAATTTGAAAATACCCTAAAAAATTAGCTCTCAATTTTCACTTAAAACTATCACAATTATATTACATGTTTATTTATTTATTTTTTGCTTACTTTACAAACTATGCATATTGAAAGAACATTTACTCTATGAACATTGTAACCTCTGTGTTGTGTATTGATAAGGAAGAGCCTATGCACTCTATACATTTTCAGTATGTTAGGCCATATCCTGTCATGCCCCTCCAGTAGTCACACTGCGCTAGCTTTTCTCTCCTGCATCCTGTTTTCAAGACTTCTGAACTACTCAATGTGGTCCTAATAGGACCCCCACAAGCACGTTATTCATATTTACAAGTCTAATCTGTTGATGATTTAACTGATGTTGTCAACAGTGGAAAATTAGAAGAAAAGACAGTTGGAGATAAATGTTTGTTTTGTATATTCAAGTAATATTCAATTTCAAGTCACGACAATATAGACCAACCCAATTTAAAATTGTACTAAAACATCTTGGTTTCAAGAGAGATCATGTTTTGTTTTTAACTATTATTACTGCAAAAGGTTCTTGTCTTCAGAGGTCCAGACACTAAGGAGGAGTATGGCATGTGCAGAGTACAGGGATGCTTCTTATCGCTGATGTAATGATGTTATTGAAGGGCACTGAACAACAGATAGCCTAAATGTCCTTATTTATTACTGTGTCAAGTCAGAGGTCGCATGAATGGTGGCTGGTTAACATGATGTTTTATAGAATGTGATTAAATCTGCAAACGTGAAAGAGGAAAAACTGTAGGCAGTCATGAAATTAATATCTCCTGACCTGCAAGTTTATAGTGGGTATATTGTATAGGCAGATATCTGATTTGACTTATGCAATTTTTACACATGTATGCATACACTGTATTTATAGAATTCAAACTATTGTCACTGTAGAGATTGCCACTCCCTATCTCTGCTGTCCCACTCATTCAAAAACCAATTGGCTGCATGCTCGTGATGCGTGGCTTTGCTGAGAGCGACCAAGAGGAGAGTTAGAGAAAGTCGGGACATACAGTTGAAGATACAGAGCTACACTTAGTCAGTGTTTTTACCATGAAAGGATCAACATGCTTCTCGGACCAATGGGATTTAACTAAATTTTATGGATTTTAGAGATGTACCTTCTTTTTCTATCTCCTCCACTGGATCTCACTGCCATTATTGGAAGCACAACATAAGTGAATCCCAGCATCACCAGGGTCATATCATTATGGCGTATTTGGACATAGAGGTGTTTGTGTTATGCGTTCCACTTTGGAGCGCTCAGTTTTTGGCCGATGAGTCGCAGCATCAGTGGAGTGGGCACACCTTGTGAGACAGACAGCAGAGAGATGCAGCAGAGGGCGAACTCGGCGTAAGTGGGACACCGGACTACAACTACTAAGAGATGCGTCCATAAAAATGGAAAAACCTGTAATGAGTCTAACAAGAAACACACAGACTGACAAGACCAGGTTCAGTGGGGCCACAGTGGTGTCCGTTTTATGTAACTGAAGGGATAACAGAACCCTAAGATACATTTAGGAAACCATAAAAAGTAATATGGTGTTGACTTGATTACGTAACATTGTCATCTCAAATAGCTGTCTTTGAAAACTCCTTTAAAGCCACAGACCAAAAATGTGTTTTGAGAATTTAGATTTAGAACATTTGGGTTTTGCATTAAGCCCTGACAGTTTGTTTCTTTCCCCTGTAGTTATCATTATCATCTCGTAAGTGGTGCAACCACAGGTTAAGACACTTGTCCTACTAACTGTAGAGTCACACTTGTTATACAGATTTAATCTTTTATTTTTGTAGTTGACCACAATTACTCAGTTGTTGTGTGTGCAAAGTTGTGTGTGCAAGTAGTAGTTAGAGGAATTACTTTTATTATAATTTTGTAACTAAATGTTGGCCAGTATACAAGCAGAGATAAATTCTACTTTGTATCCAAATAGTTATAAGAGTGAACTTCTACGTCACTGAGCTGTACTCAGTTCATGTACTGACATGACGAGGCATTCCTCCAGCCGATAGAAGCACAGCTTCTATGAACACTGTCGAGGCTTATGCTACCAGTATCTTCAGCTAAACAAGCCTTTGACTGTTTTAAGTCCTAAAATGCATTTTTCTCTTTAGACATTATTGTAGTATCCAAATACATAACAAAAGTACTGTATCCTAAAAAGCAATCAACAAACTGAGTATATCAGGATAAGTCAAAGTATTCCTGTTTACATAATGTTTTAGTAAAAACTAAACATCTAAATGAAGTTGCTTATCCTTATAGACCAACTGTAAATCTAGTAACTTTTTCTGGTTCAAAATGACAATTATAATACACCTTCTAGTAATAATTGTGACTTTCTTTTTACATAAATAGTGCAATAAAAATAAGAAAATATAAGTAAATATGGAATCTACTCTAGACTTAATTAATTAATTAAAATATTGTAAAAAAAAGCTTTTCGTCATGATACCTTGTTGATTTGCTCAATTTAACTTTTGAGTTCTATTGAAACTTGCAGACCTTACTATTTTAGCCCTTCTCTGAAGCTCTGAAAAGCTCAGAATATTCTCTCTCTCTCAGTTAATTTGTTTAAGTCTGTTTGCACAGACCTTCAAGTCTCTCCTTTAACCTTTCCTCAACAAACTCACTCCAGTTTTCGATGTGATAGCAGATTTCTTCACTAGCAGAGCCTGGTCTAATTCCGTAGGGAGCACCTGAGGTCCCTTGTGCTTACAGCTCCTGCATCACCTCATTCATCTTCTTATCCGGGGATGTTTTCCAGTCGCTGACCTGTATTCTGAGAGGCACCGGTGGCCTAAATTTGGAAATGCGTGTTAATTTTTTACTTGAGCTGCTAAAGCCCTGTCAAGTTCAGCCTCACCTGCTGAAATTTTAACCCCACTTGTTCTTAAAGCCAGTGTTTAATTTAGAAAGTGGCCACATGCCACAATGTAATGATATATAAAAGCTTTTAGGGGGACTTTACTATTCAGTTATTTTGTTATAGATGCCCTATCTGCTTTTGGTTTTTACACTTTGTATTGTAAATGCACTTAACTAAATGCAACTTCCCTGTCTACTCATGCACATATACAGAAGTTGCATACTCTTTAAATGATCAGACTCACAATCATATTAATTGTGTGAAGTTAAAATATAGTAAGAATTTGTGAAATTTGAGCATAGTGAACGGTCTGTAAACAATTTTCTCCTCATTTGTGTGTCCCAGGTGGTACCATGGCAAGCTAGACCGAACCATTGCTGAAGAGCGGCTACGCCAGGCCCGGACCCCTGGCAGCTACCTCATCAGGGAGAGTGACCGCCGGCCCGGTTCATTTGTCCTGTCTTTTCTCAGCATGACCAATGTGGTCAATCACTTCAGGCAAGTCCATTCATTAACAAGCACTCCTATCAAGAAATCATCTATTAATTTTCAACAGCACATGTTCGATTTTTTATTTTCCTTTGTGGGTCTAGAGCTGCATAGGGCTAAAAGACTGAAACTAATTGCAGACACACAGCAGTTCCTATAGGTAAAAGTCACCACTTCAGTTTTTGAAGGATGGGGAGATCATTGTGCAACTGTCTTGGTTGGTGAATGTGAAAAGTGACAAAAAGACAGAAAGCCACAGACACTGACGAAGGATAGTCTTAAACATGCAGCCAATGCTGATGCAAGATTCTTGAGGCTGCCATGTGAGGTTATAATGTGGTCATCAGGCGTGACATCCTTTTTCACAATGATTATCATATATGCTTAGAAGTGTGCCTGTTTATGCTCTTTTTCATTAAATATGTGTGGGTGGACTTGAAGTAAAAAAGGACAGCCCACTTGACCAGCAGCTACACCTTGGGGGTATTTCACAGTTGAACTGTAGATGAAATGAGACAGATTTAGGAAAACAGTCTGCTCTTTCTGTTCTATGTGTTAAAAATGGTATCTGCATACAGATGACCCCAGCCTCATTCATTTGGTTTGTCGTATCCAGCTGAGATGATTTCTCATGAATGGTACGATTGAAAGAAATGTTAATAAATTATTATGATTAAATTTATTTAAAGCTCAGACTTACTAGTCGGTCATATATAATTTGCATTGCAGAAAAAGGAGCACACCAAAAATAGAAATATACTGAGCAGCAAGTAGAAGCAAAAAGAGCAACAACGAAGGATTAAAGCCACAAAATCCAGTTTTACAGTAAGCTATAGGATGTAAGTTCACCTAAATTAAATCAGAATATAAGTCCTTATATAAAGTCAAAACTAGGGATGCACCAATACCACTCTTTTTCAAACCGGTACGAGTACTTCCATTTGAGTACTTGCCGATACCGAGTTCCAATACGAGTACTAATATAGGGGTTTCTTTCTAGTTTATACAATTACACTATCTCATTCATCCCATACCGTGTTGTCTTTTTGACGCCTATTCCCTGCTACGTTTTTTTTTTTTTTTACCACATAGTTGTTTTTATAACAGAGTTTTTTTTTTTTTTTTTTACAGCAGTCATGGTTAGTTGTGTTTCAACACTACTAACCACGGCTAAACTTTGCTCAACATGGACATGTTAAACCTCATTTGAAAGCTTAGATTTTACAGACTGATTGAGCATCTGAGCATAACCAGCGGAGATATACATAGACACATACACCAGCTAACACAATTAGCAACGGTACTCCTTATGCTTTGTCAGACAACAACTGCTTTAGACTCTGCGCTGGTATCTTTTTTGTGACAGTTAAGACAACAACAGGACAACTGCTTAAGTTTTAGGTTTGATTTTCACATATGATTTGGGATGTCTGGTTGAGGAGAATGTAGAGTCAGCTTTGTTTTTATCTCTATACGGTTAACTTTGAAATCCTTCCACATGTTTCTCACGGCTCAGCTGAGAGGTGAATGTCACGTGACAGCGCTGTGAAGGGGTATCGGTTGCTGGTATCGGCCCATGTTTATTCTGTCAGATGGAAAAACATAACATTGCAACTAGGAGTGGGACGATAAATGATTATATGGCTAATCACGAGAAAAACGGTAAGGATTAATTGATTGTGGCAATTTTGAATAATTGTGATAATCGTTCCTCATATGAGAGAGTGTGTGCCCTCTGCTATTCCTTATGTTTACATGCAACGTATACTCCAAGAAGGCTCAAAGCTTGTCTTTAG
This sequence comes from Bostrychus sinensis, assembly GCA_020698575.1. NCBI lineage: Eukaryota > Metazoa > Chordata > Actinopteri > Gobiiformes > Eleotridae > Bostrychus > Bostrychus sinensis. Next base: position 21,211,322 of record CM036249.1, on the reverse strand, counting down.
TCCAATTTCTCCAGAACGGTTTAAAATACTTGATCTACAGCAGAGCAGACAGATGGACTGAGGTGCACAGTGAACTGTGAGGCGTATGGTGTGATATTTGTGCCACCTTCGTGCGTGCACAGAGTGAGTGTCGAGTGCACGCAGTGTGACTGTTGCAAGCTTATACTTTACCATTTGAAAAGAGAATAATAATTTGAGCACACAAACCTTTGCTCTGTGCAGCGCTCAACTCTGCCTACATGCTCACTCAAAGTCTACCTAGGTACATATGTCCACTAGGGGGTGGGAATCTATGAGTATCTCACTGATTCGATTCGATTACGATGCATCACTATGTTGCCTTTCATTCTGTAATCTATAAAAATTATTGCTATATTTTAAAATAATCACAGAACTCAAGGATGAAGCATAGATTTATATTTCACACCAATACTATATTAAAGTGGCAAAGAACACAATATTCAAAAAGTGCCAATGACAGCATTTCTTGTAACAGATGTTTGTAACTTATAATAGCTTATAATACTTGCAAAAAAACAGTAAATTGGCAATCTGCAATATACATTATATTTCAAGTAGTGTGATGGTATAACTTAACTTTAGTAATAATACAAGCTGCCTTTATTTACCAAAACATTAACATAAACTTGTGGCAAATAGCCCTGAGGAATAAACTGCTGTCAATTCAAAACTAAATATAACCTAACAGGAGCTTGTCTAACAACAGATAACAGCTTAGCTTGTAGAAAGTAGTGCTTATTCTAGGTTTTTGTGCAAGACAATTAACTGGTCTACATGCTCTGGTGTTATTGTACTTCGCTGAGCAGTAACAGTATCTTCTGCTGTTGAAAACACTCTCTCTGCGGACACACTGGTCTCAGGAATACACATGTATAACTTGGCCAACCTGGAAAGCAGAGGAAATATAGCTGCATTTTACCCCCACCAGCTGAGGGGGTCTTCAGACAGAGCAATGGGTGGAACACTGGAGTACTTGGTAACCTCATGCTCAGCTCTGGAGAAGGCTGACTGTGGCTGAGCATTAGTGTGAGTAAACGTCTGTCCCAACAAATTCTGGAGCAGAGAAGCTGAAAGTCTTTTCTTGGCGGCAGGTGGAGCTGTGTGCTCCTCCAGTGTAGTTTTGCTGTGTCCTCTCATTATGTTGTTCTCCACGTTGTTCTCTTCTCTGTTCTCCTCTTCAATGTTGTTCTTCTCCTCTTCTACGTAGTTCTCCTTTTGCTGTAATGTAAGCATAAACATATCAGTTTTTGTATGCCATTCCTATTCTTACTGTAAATACTTTTTTGTTAAGATTGTACTATTTATAATGTTACATATGAGATCAACTTTGCAAACTATGAATTAGATATTATTAACAAATAAATCAATAAGAACATACCTCTAAAGCAACAGCTTCAGCAGTCACTCTGCTGAATATTTCCATTCTGTCCTCCTCGGTCAGGAAAGGGAGTCTCTTAAATCGAGGGTCCAGAGCAGAAGAGAGGTGAAGTGTGTTTTTCTCCTGCTCACTGTTGTATCGTTTAATCAAGTCTGTATTGACAGCCTGCTTGATCTCTCCGGTCAAATGTGAATCTCCTGCTGTCACTTTTGTGTCTTGAATAAGGTGTGAATGCAGGGGTGCAATCAAATATACAGTTGGGCTGCCCTCTGCTGACATGAGGGTTGTGGCATCTTTTAGGGGCTTGAGGGCCTTCACAAGATCCTCTGCATTAGAGATGTCCATCTCACTCAAAGTGCACAGGTCTGCCTCTCCTCTTCTCACCTGCTGAGAAAGTAAAGCTGCAGAGACTGCAGGCTGTTGCTCTTAGAAATCTCTCAATCATGTCGAGAGCACTGTTCCACCTGGTAATCACGTCTGTTTTTAGCAAATTATGAGGAAGGCCCAACAACTTTTGCTTCTCCTCAAACTGGTGCTTTGCAATAGTGCTGCAATGAAAAAATGTAGTGATCCAGTCAACAGAAGGCAAACAGAGCGCTCGCTGAGTGGCAAGGTGTGGTTTAAGGTTTAAGGTGTGAGCATAACATCGCACATGCACAAACCTCCCCAGCTGAGCAGCAACAACCATGTTTGATGCGTTGTCGGTCACTAACACCAAGTCTCTCGTGGGGAACTGCCATTCCTCTGTGACGTTTTATAGTAGTTCAGCCATATTAGCACCCGTATGACTTTCGTATACAGCCTTAGTTTGCAACACAAGAGATGCCAACCGCCAGTTGTCTGTGATGAAATGGGCTGTCACAGGAACATACGAATCTGTAGCTACAGACGTCCACGCATCACATGTCAGTGCAATCCTACCTGCTTTTTTCAGGGACTCCAAAACTGCTATTTTGGTGCTTTGGTACAGATTTGGTATGGCTGTCTCGGAGAAAAAAACGGCGTGATGGGATTTTATACTGTGGATCCAGTGTTTGCATCATCCCGTGAAACCACGTTCCTTCCACGACAGAGTATGGGCACAAATCTGATGCAATGTACTCGGCAATGGATTTTGTTATTTTTCTTGCTCTTTCTGAGTTTGCTGGAAGAGTGGTGGACAGTGCATTTGGAAGAGTTGGTTGATTAGCAGCGGGTCCAGCTTCTCCAGCATTCACATCTGGGTGGTAGCGGGTAGGGTGATTCCTCATATTTGTCGTGTTCCCGAAATATTTTATCTTCATCTCACACACCTTGCACACGGTGTAACTCTTGTCCAGTATCCGCCCGCTGTCTGTGTCTGTGTCATAAAAGCCGAAGTGTCTCCAAACATTTGCTTTTAATGAGGCTGGCGCCGCTCGTATGCGTTTTACTTGTTCTGCCATCTTGTCACGTACTAGCGAGCGCAGCATCTGACGTAAACGCGCTAGTAGCGCATGCACTACTTTCTGTGGACCGACGACAACACATTTTGGTGTCCGTTTATTTATTTAAACTCAAGAAATCGATTATTAAAATCTCTGCATCGATGCAGAATCGTTTTAATAAACTCGACGATGCATCGAAAAAACGATTATCGTTCCCACCCCTAACGTCCACGTAGTACGTGCCCGCTCGCGCAACATCTTTGCCCGCACAACAACTCATTTCTGCTCACAACTCTGGGTCTGCGCTGGCTCGCGGTGGCACAGGGCAAACTACAATTGTAGCAGGCAGGACAGCCAATCACAGACTGGGATTCACAAATGTTTCTGATTGGCTGTCTTATATCCAATTGTTTATATCAAATACAGCGGTGGGAACGCCCACAAAACGTCACTTCCGATCCCCCATGGGAGAAAACATGGATGTACATCCATGGAGAAAATAGACCACTCACAACAATGCACAAGAGTTACTGTCGCCTTCTTTTTTTTACAAAAATATAAACAGGAGCTGGATATACATTTTATATTTTACACTAAAAAGACATGGAGACATACAGGAGGACACAGTGGTCCACCAGTCCACATTTGTCCATAAAATACCATCACTGTCTGACGTTAGCTGCCTACAACATGTTAATTTAATCAACATCAAGTTGCATCATAACAGAACTCTCTCTAATATAAAGACACAAGTTTAATTCATCATATTTAATGTAAACTAAAATGTGCTTCTGTAAATGTGTTAAGGCTTAGTTGACTCATGGCTCATCTTAACAGGCTGCAGACTGACGCACGGCATTAGCGCGGCTCATTCAATGGCGCTAGCATTAGCAATAGCTCTAGCTCGGCAGCTTTTTGAGCTCTGACCAGACTCGTCTATGAAGCAGCTAAGCCATCTCCTATCTCTTCCAGCTCTTGTTTGTATTTTTGTAGAAAAGAAGGCGACAGAGTAACTCTTGTGCATTGATGTGAGTGGTCTGTTTTCTCCCATGGGGGATCGGAAGTGACATTTTGTGGGTGTTCCCACCGTGGCCGACTGTATTTGATATAAACTGATTGGATATGAGACAGCCAATCAGAAACATTTGTGATTCCCAGTCTGTGATTGGCTGTCCTGCTTGCTACAATCGTAGTTTTCCCTGTGCCACCTCAAGCAAGTGTAGAGCCAGAGTTGTAAGCAGAAATGAGTTGTTGTGCGAGCAAAGATGGAGCAGGCATCCACGTACTTGCGCACCTAGGTAGACTTTGAGCGAGCATGTTTGTTAGAGTTGAGTGCGCACGGAACAAAGGTTTGTGTGCTCAAATTATTATTCTCTTTTCAAATGGTAAATATGTACTCGTGACAGTCACACTGCGTGCGTTCGACACTGACTCTGTGCACGCACAGGTGGCACAAATATCACACCATATTCAACCTGTCTGAGGATTTAGCAGTAGTGCTAAATGTTTGTAGCACTACATGCTAATAAACACAGCTAATTTACAAGGTAATCATAAGTTAAAGGTATTAGGGAGGATCTTTATAAATTCATTTTTTGCAATATTTATTAAAACTACCTTTATTGCCCTGCATAAGGCTTATAAATTGGTGTATTAAAAAATATAATAATAATATTAATAAACTGTGGACTCTGTGGAACTTAAAGTTACACTGTGTAAGATTCCCGGTCTTGCGACTCTAGAGGCCACAGGTGCCACTGCACCGTCGCAAAACGTAAACACTAGGGCCCCTCCTCCTTCTGAAACTGTGCCAGCGTGCGTCTATTTCCATCATTGTTTCAACTTTAGTTGACCTGCTGCTACCTTTGGAAGTTTGGACTGGATCTTCTATAGAGTTAGCGCTAGCGTTAGCTTATCAACAAATATCGCGCAATGGTCGCAGTAAAAACAACTAATAACTGTATGAAAAAGCACGTTCTAAAGAAAAAATAAAGAGGCTAATTTACCTGCCCAACAATAAAGATGCAAAAACGTGATCCAATTTGCAGCCTTCTCTGTCTCTCATCTGACGCCAGTGAGCAAAAGTCTGTCCGATGTTGACTCTTGTCTGCGATCTGGTGCGGTCCCTTTCACATTTTCTTTTTCTTGCCTCGTCCGACATTGTCTTCATCTTCTTGTGTCCTTCGGCCATGACTGGCGAAAATAACAACGCTAAAAGTAGCTTCCTGGTTATACCTGCGCCTCAAGTCGTTCCCTGTCACGTGACTCTTCCTCAACAGCGGAGCGCTCCCAGCCAAGTTGCGAGGGCGGTTTCTCAGTACGGAAGCCCCGCTCGGAGCAACAGATCGCGCCTCAGGCCTTATAATCGCTAAAAAAATCACAAAAACAAGTCAGTATGCTCCACATATTTAGGAGAAAAGTTACACAGTGTAACTTTAAAAAACCTGAGTACGTTAACCATTGTTCCACGGACTTGCCAATCATTCCGACTCCCTGGTTTCAGCGATAGTGCGCGTTCTTGTGCCTGCGCATGCGTATACACAATGTTTATGTAGTCCGGCATTAGCGCCGCGTTAGCGGCGTTAACATCATAGCGCGGACAGCTTGACTTCGAAGAGCACAATGGCTGAGGAAAACCGTGAACCGGGCAGTCACAAAAGGAAAACTGTTTTTGAGGTGTACCAGAGGAGGAGGAGAAAAACTGTAGAAGAGCAGAATAAAACCCATGTAGTTATTGGCGATTCCTTCAAAGGACGGCGTGCGCTGTAGGAATAGAAAATCTGTTGAATCTTTTTAACTGTACAGCAATGTCAGTTTGCTAATGCTACCAATAGCAGAAGTATATATTTTTGCTCACATTTAGGGACTGTGCGTGTGATTGGGTCTGTGTGGGGAACTAGGTCAAAGGTCGCGCAAACAAACAATGCTGGTCTAGGTTGAGGCGAATCTCTGCTGATACCGGCTGTAAACAAACACGCGTGTTCCAACGCTCGTTCACGTCGCTGTGGAGGAGTTCCTTGGAAAGGAACAGTGAAGGGCGGGGGAGCCTGACGCATGCGCATTATTAAAAAAAAGGACAAAGTCGCTGGTTTCTCAGCAGTCGAAAAAAATCCTCCCTAATATCTTTAACCATTATCTATAAACAGTGACACTTTGACTTTACGAAATGAAACAAAACAAAGTTAGAAAATGCGTTCATCGCTTGGTAAATCCGTCTCACACAGCCCCATAAACGTATCTAAGCTACGGCTAACATGCTTTCACATTTTACAACGCAATGATATAAAATGCATATTTCTGTGATCTGTATGCGTAGTTCTGACCGTAGTACTACTGAGAGCTGTTTGAATGTCACTACTACCTTCATTGAAGTATGCGCTGCAGCAGTCCAACAGTCACCGCGTTATCCAGAGCACTACAGCTGTGGATTATGTGTATTCTAAATTTTGGCCACAGGGGGGAGTTGTATGTTTGCAATAATTTATCCTAAAATCATAAACTTGAGTCTGTTATGTCACTGTAAAGTAATTCCAGTATGTTTTAGCTACATTTTCAATCTACAAGAATAATTTCAGAATTATTGGGATAATATTGTTAATCACAATTATTGTGACCAAGATAATCATGACACAAAATTCTATTATCATCCCATGTCTAATTGCAACACATTTAGTTTGTTGCATTATGGATATTGTGTTTGTTAATATCTCAGTAATGATACATTTGCATGCAATAGAATGCCTATAAAATCTGTTTTGCTAATGATATATGATGGGAGATTGTACAGTGTTGTGTTATTGATTATGCTGGGAGTTGAGTTAAGTAGTCTATCTAATCTCATTATTTAATATTAACAGTTAATAATTTCTATTTATTTAATAAGCTATACTTTCGCCTCTGCATATTTTGCAAAGTAATGTGACGTACCTTAAATAAACAGTTAATTTCGGCTTTGAAAAACAAAACAACAACATTTTAATGCAATCCATGAAGCCTATTTAGCACTGAAAAATGCTTTTTTACACAACTCACTCCAAATGCCAAAATCTCTGAGCACTGAGATTTAGTAGTACACAAACTAAATCTCAGTGCTCAGCCTAAAACAAGGTTAGCAAATAAATAAATAAAAATGATCAAATTTGTAGCCAGATTGTTATTTTTATTGAATGAGTGTGATAAGCAGTAGACTAATATCCAGAGCGTAGCGAGGGCTTGGCGGTGTGAGTAACTGTGACACAGGGCCAGACCATCCAGTTCTTTATAAGTTAGAAGAAGTATTTTTTTAAAGTCATCTCTGGTGACCAGTGAATTAAGGCAAAAATGGCTGTAAAATCCAGAGTAGTTTTTTTCTTGCCACAAAATGTGCACATAGATATTTAGTTAAACATTAGTAAAACATTCTGGAGAATGTTACACATTTTATACTGTTTCTTGTAGTGCTTTTGCTGGACCCACTACTATGAGGTCTGATCTGTGTTAAAAACAGAAAAGCAATGTCTATATAGTGAAACTCATACATAACAGTAACATATAATGATATTGGCAATAAGAGGTATATAAAAGAACATATTAAATTACCATTAGTGCGCAATGACTAGGGAAGCTCAGTTCATAATCAGCAGCCCTTTTAAGTGACAAAGTGTATGTTAGAGAATGGCCTAAAATACAAGTGGATCACTATCAGGTGTATAAGGTTAGTGTTGTAATTAGAGCAGACTTAAAACAAGATGGCAAAAAGCCCATTGAATGTGTCCCATTTATGCTTCTAAAAGAAGTTTAGCTGGTAATAGTTTATACTGTATTTTGGAGATGAATATGCTTTTAGTGGAGAGAGAAAATGAAACTAAAATGCACCGGTTGTCCAGGCAGGTTTATTGAATTTTAAGGACCCCAGGAAGACTTCATTTTGTGGAAGCTAATGGGGATCCAAATAAAGAATAAAAGATTCACTCTGACATATAGTACAGGAGGGCAGGGAACACACAGCAGCTAGATTAAGATTGGCAAATAATTTTTTTAATACATTATTGGCTACTCAGCTTAAATTGAAAGGATATTGCTACGCCATCCTTGGCATATTGTAGAGCTTCCATTTAGTCTACAGGTGGGATGTCTTGGGTGTATGTCTTTTGAGGCTAGGAAATCTATAAGGTCTGAAGTCAGTTGCATAACTTCATGACCATCTGAGTGAATTCCATCCTACCACAACAAGCCCTTATTTGGCTGGAGCAAAATCAAAGTTGTTTATGAATCCAGGCTTTGTTGTGATACAGAAATTCTTTAACCAGCTATGCAAGCTAAACAGGCGAAAACACCCAGAGCCAGGATAGACTGTAGCCTGACATTGGCCAAGGTGTCAATAATAACAGCAGAGGTAACATTTCAAAACATCACTCTTATTCTTATAAACTACTGTAATCCCACAAGAAAGTTGTAAGTTTGGAGCCTCAGTGGCTCACCTGATGGGTCACATAACGTGCCGAAGCCGCTCAGGTAACTGTGAGGTTAACAAAATCAGAGGTTAATAGAAATCAGTATCACAAAATATTAATTGTTTAATGCAGATGTTGTATTTTTAGAATAGCTTTACAGTATAACAAATCTATGGAATATTGTTTTCATGTTGAGTGAATTTGAAAACATTTGTTTGAAATCACTGTGAAAGTGCTTGTGTTAGGCTAATTGTGAAACTTGAATACCATTAAAAGATTGCACTCTTAATTTATACTTGTAGAAAATAGGTCATATCTGGAAGACTTTTATTATAAATTTTCTATCAGACCTGATTTACTAAAAGATTATATTTTATAATAGATTATGGTCATACCACTTTCTGTAAACTCTTATTATTTGATATAATGTTGTCTTTTTTTCCTCTACAGGATAATTGCCATGTGTGGGGACTATTACATTGGAGGGCGACGGTTCTCTTCTCTTTCAGACCTGATTGGTTACTACAGCTATGTGTCTTGCCTGCTAAAAGGAGAAAAACTGCTGTCGCCGGTGGCGCCTCCAGAGGTGAGAGTAGCACGATTGGAGGGACATTTATTTACTGGCTTTACTAAAACACCCCCCTCCTTTAACTGTTTTAGTTAATTTAATTAACTATAAATCTGTGTTTAACATTACGTGTATGATGGACCAATCAAATAGAGTGGAGAAAAGTCTTTACAAATTTACATTGTAATCTGCCTCCCATCATTATTTTTTTCAGCTCTCAGATACAATAATAAAAACATATTTTTTAATATGTTGAGAGCTGGATTTAGCATGTGCATGGCTTTGCAATATCAATTTACTGTATTTGATTTGATTGCATGCGAATGTTTTTACAGCCTGTAGAAGACAGGAGGAGAGTCAGGGCCATCCTTCCATACACCAAAGTGCCAGATACTGATGAAATCAGGTTAGCTATGCTTTTTTTTTTGGACCGGTACTTTGATATTATGTCTTTAAAACTGGTAAAGCTTTATTAATCAAACAATACATTTGTTGTGGCAAAGCAATTTTACTTAATTTTTCACCCAAAATAATTTAATTAGGGTATAGCATGTGTTATAGTTTAGTCTGATAATAATCTGTCTGAAGTTACTATTCAATGGTGTTTAGAATGATCAGATTGAACTTTATATTAGTTACTGGAGCCCCCTGCTGGTAGATCATTGGTTGTACAATGTATTCTTTTATCTTTACCATTTTACTGTCTCAGTATTAATATGTTGTGATTACCATTAAAGTGTTATATTTTGTCAGCTTCCTGAAAGGGGACATGTTTATTGTTCACAATGAACTGGATGATGGCTGGATGTGGGTGACCAATGTTCGCACAGAGGAGCAAGGTCTTATTGTGGAAGATCTGGTGGAAGAAGTGGTAAGTAACTTTTTAATTATCCTCAAAACAAACTAACAGCAGCACACACAAAGTGTATCTTTTATGTTGTTGATTAAAGACCATTGCATTGTTATGTCTCTTGTGCACTGTAATACTTTTTCAGGAACTAATAAATCATGCAGAGTGCATTTGTAGCAATATTATCCACAGGCTGTGGATTGCTCCATTCTCCCTGGCCTACTAACAAGTCTGTGTTTGTTTTTCAGGGCAGGGAGGAGGATCCACATGAGGGAAAAATGTAAGTGGTAATGCAATTAAAGCGCTTTTTACTAATGATTGAAATTGGAGATGTTGCTACACAGATGAGCCAAGGCAAAAAGCGAAGATGATGTACTGAACCAACATGGTGCTTCTAGCTATACCTATTTATTACCTATTTATACAGTTTACTACTTTGCTCACAACTTAGTTGATGCCTTTGTATACTCTGTGGTGTAATATAGTGCAGCTTAGCATATACTACAACTAGATGATTGTAAGAATATGCCATGTAGATTTAAAACTATATCACTGTTGCCTTTTTTAACACATTTGTCTCAGATTTCATACCTAGTCCACTGCTTAATGACTGGACTGACTCTTCTTTACCTCTGTGCCTGATTTTCTGTACAGCTGGTACCATGGAAAGATTACCAAACAAGAGGCCTACAACCTCCTGATGACAGGTACGCTTCTTCAGTGACTTTGATCATGCCCAGCAATGAATCATATATGACATTAATATGTCTTATTTTGTCATAAATAAGCTGTAAACACCAAGGTCTATTTATCTAAATAAATAAATTGCTGAGCATGCTCTTTTTTCAGTGGGCCAGGTGTGCAGTTTTCTAGTTCGGCCATCAGACAACACGCCTGGGGACTATTCCCTATTTTTTCGCACCAATGAAAACATCCAAAGGTTTAAGATCTCGCCCACCCCCAACAATCAGTACATGATGGGAGGGAGGTACTACAACAGGTATGTATAATCATCTGTCTAACGCTAACTAGAGGTTTATTATTTATATTTATGTATTACTTTTCTTTTTATGGCAGTGTTGATGACATTATTGACCATTATAAAAAAGAGCAAATTGTTGAGGGCTACAATCTTAAGGACCCAGTATCAGTCCAGGTATGTCATGAGTGGTTTAATAGAGCCAATAATTGATTATGAAAAATGGTTGTGTATTTGATTGCTCTGTTTGTGCTTAGCACCAGGAACAAGTTATTACTGACACAGTTGATGGAAGAGAAATTTACAACACTATAAGACGGAAACCAAAAGATGCTTTCTACAAAAACATTGTCAAGAAAGGCTACCTCCTCTTCAACAAAGGTATATTTGCAGTACATTTTTCAGCCTCCTTAATCTTCCCCTAAAATAAACCATATTCTCTTTTCATCTCCAGGAAAAGGCAAACGTTGGAAAAACCTTTACTTCATTCTTGAGGGAAATGATGCCCAGCTCATCTACTTTGAGAGTGAAAAAAGAGCCACCAAACCCAAAGGGCTGATCGACCTCAGTGTGTGTTCTGTGTATGGTGTACACGACAGTCTGTTTGGCAGGTGGGATGTCCTTATATCCCAACTGAATTCTGGAATGACAATCATAAAATTAATTGGTTTTTTCTCATACTTTTTTCAGGCCAAATTGTTTTCAGATTGTTGTCCAGCACTTTAGTGAGGAACAGTACATTTTCTACTTTGCTGGTGAAGCTCCAGAGCATGCACAGGTAAGGAAGCATACATATGGCACTTTTGGTTGGATTTATGGTTTTAATATTTTTCATTGATATTATACAATTGTTAATTTTCTTGCAGGACTGGATGAAATGCCTTCAAACTTTTTGCAGTAACCTAAGAAAAACTGCTCAGCCCACGACAAACAAAAGGCTGAGACAGGTATACTGATAAAATATTTTCAAATACTAAATAATACTGTAGACTAGGAATAATATGGAGCATAGATAACTTAAAAGATTCTTGATTTCTGGATTAGGGTAAATGTGTAGTCAGTTTCAATTTTGTATGCAACTGAATGATTTTTATGTATCTGTACTTTTTCCCAGGTGAGCAGTCTGGTGCTTTATGTAGAGGAGGCCCACAAGCTGCCTGTGAAGTACTTTACAAATCCCTACTGTAACATCTACCTGAACAGTGTCCAGGTGGCAAAAACGCCTCCAAGGGAGGGACAGAATCCGGTTTTCACTGAGGAGTTTATTTTTGAGTGCGTCTGAATACTTTTTACATTGAATTATCTTTTACTCCCTTTCACGTATGTAATCTCATAAAAATGTATCTCTTTTTTTCAGTGACTTATCAAATGAAATTAACAGATTTGAGATCAGTCTAAGCAACAAGACAAAAAAGAGCAAAGAAAGTGACATATGTAAGTATATATTTAAATATACATTTCTATTTCATCTGTATTTGTTCTTGACTCCTTCTTCTCTTATCCTAGTGTTTATGCGTTGTCAGCTGAATCGTTTACAAAAGGGCCAGATGATTGATGAGTGGTTCCCCCTTAGCTCCCATGTGCCTCTGAAAGGCATCGAGCCAGGTTCTTTACGGGTTCGGGCTCGCTACTCAATGGAGAAAATCATGCCCGAAGAGGAGTACAGCGAGTTTAAAGAGGTCTGATCCTCTAAAAGTGATTTGGTCAATATAGTTTCAGTCATTCATTAAAATACTAATGTGGTTTTCCATCTGCAGATGATTTTGCAAAAAGAGTTTCATGTGATCTATGCTCTTGCTCATGTGTGTGGTCAAGATCGGACCCTATTGGCAAGTCTCCTACTGCGGATCTTCAGACACGAAAAGGCTGAAGCTCCGTTACTCAGGACACTCAACGACAGAGAAATTAACATGGAGGGTAAGAAACACAACTACTAGTGTTAGTATTCTGTAAAGTTTGTAGGATGGATTAATGATATTTTACAAGGTATTCCCAAGGTCTTAAAAGTATTAAAAACATCTTCAAATTTCTTGTGGCAAATTTAAGGACTTGAAGGTACTGTAAGCAGCATGCATCGTACTGCAGTCTAAATCAAAACAATGGTCTGTGGGTTGTCAGTCTTTCTGCTTTTCTGAGTGGACGATCAGCGATGCAAGGTTTTAGAACCAAAACAAAAAATGTAAACATAAACAACTTGGCCATTATGTAAAATATATATTTTAGTTGTTAATAAATCAACTGTACCATTGTTACCAGTAAAACTAATATTTAATTTAAACATATTTACATATATCTCGACACATATGTGGGTAATTTTTTATGAAATATAAAAAAAAATACTCCTCATAGGACCTTAAAAGTATTATATTTTAAGAGCAGATATCAAATCCAGATATTAAAATTGCAACATAATCATCTAGACTTTTCAGTATTGTAGATAATATGTAAGTTGTCAAAAAGATGGAGGAGTTGACTTTTATGTTTAAATCATTGAAGTCATCCAGCTATTCTGATCTATGTATATAACATAGATCTTTATCTATATCTCTATATGTCTAATAGATATAGATATATAATATGATATTCAATTCTATCATGAATGGCATTAAAAAGGTGTATAAAACCATGGCCATATCGCCTTGTGGATGCCCAATCCCGTCAGACCTCGGGAAGGTAAGCAGGGTAGGGCCTGGTCAGTACCTGGATGGGAGACCGCTGGGGAACACCAGGAAGCCGGTGTGAATGTGAGTGAGTGGGGACTACGGATGGAAATTAGCTCTGAGCTAAAATCCGGTGTATTTATGTCACTAGCCGTTCATTAATACACGCTGTCCCATTCAAATAAGTAAATTAAAAAAAAAAAAGTCTTAAATTTTGGAAAACTAGAGGTACCCTGTTTTGCTTCCCATGTTCCCACACATTGGTACAGTATAACTCTGTGCATTGTCACTACTAGATGAAGCCACAACTTTATTCAGAGCGACCACACTGGCCAGCACACTGATGGAGCAGTATATGAAAGCCACAGCAACTCCATTTGTCCATCACGCTTTAAAAGACACCATCCTCAAAATTATGGAGAGCAAACAGTCATGTGAGGTACAAAACTGGGGGACTTGGTTGAATACTGGTTGATGTTTTCCTTGCAGATAGTGTTTCTACATGTTTTCCTTTTTGTTTTTAGCTAAATCCCTCCAAACTTGAAAAAAATGAGGATGTAAATCTAAACCTTGCTCATCTGCTCAACATCCTGTCCGAACTGGTAGAGAAGATTTTCATGGCTGCCGAGATACTTCCACCGTAAGGACGAGTACTATATATATTTTTTTGTCTTACACACAAATCAACAAATGACTGATTATGTCTCACTTAGGACACTGCGGTATATCTATGGCTGTCTGCAAAAGTCTGTGCAGCAGAAATGGCCCACCAACACCACTATGAGGACAAGAGTTGTAAGGTAAACAAACAGAATAGCATACAAGATTTCCTCACAATACATTTTATATCACCTCAGTATTAATGGTTTTGTCTTTTTTTCCATTGTAGCGGCTTTGTATTTCTAAGACTGATCTGTCCAGCCATTCTCAATCCCAGAATGTTCAACATCATTGCTGGTGAGTTTTTCCCTCCACTTCTCTATGCATTTAGCTTCATTTAACTTAACACTGAGCCATATACTCTTTCAGACCCACCATCTACAACAGCAGTCAGGACACTCACTCTAGTTGCCAAGTCAGTCCAGAACCTTGCCAACCTGGTGGAATTTGTTGCCAAGGTAGAAATCAAAAACATGGAAACATTTCAAATCGAGTGTGCTATATTGTGTGAATTATGTGTTACCTTTAAACAGGAGCCCTACATGGAGGGTGTGAATCCATTTATTAAAAACAACAAACACAGGATGATTATGTTCCTGGATGAGTTGGGGGTAAGTCACATGTACTTTTTTACTTTTTCCAACATTACACCTAGACTTTGGGGGCACAGTGGCAGAACGGTTAGTGTTCTCGTCTCCAGCAAGGAGATCGTGGGTTCAATCCTTGGGCCGGCTGAGACACGAAACTCTCTGGGTGGAGCTTGCATGTCCTGCCCGTGTTACCGTGGGTTCTTTCCGGGTACTTGGGCTTCCTCCCACTGTGCGTTAGGTAAATTGGTGACTTTTAATTGCCCCAAGTGAATGAATGTGAGAGGGAATGGTTGTCTGTTTGTGTATGTCTCTGTGTCAGCCTTGCGACAAGCTGGTCTCTGTCCAGGGTGTAACCTGCCTAAGGTCCAAAGTTACTGGGATAGGCTCCAGTCACCTGCGACTCCTAACGAGAATAAGTGGAAGAAATTGAGACTGAAGTTAACTTAATAATTATGGTCTTTGTCTTTAGAATGTTCCTGAACTTCCTGAAACTACAGAGCACTTTAGGACAGATCTGTCCCGGGACCTGGCTGCACTGCATGAGATCTGTGCCACACATTCAGATGAGCTGCGCACACTTAGCAATGAGAGGGGAGCTCAGCAGGTCAGACACTCACAAGTCACAGTAAACCACAACAGAATTTACAAACTCAATTCCAAAAATGTTAGGACACTGTAATCTTAATAGAACACAAACATGTCTGAGACATTTTACCAAATCCTGAATAAATAAATGCTCATTTTGAATTTGATGGCAGCAACACATCTCAAAACATTGGGACAGACAACAAAAATCTGTGAAAAAAAAGTAAAAAAAAAAAAAAAAAAGCACTCCTGTATTTTGCAGCAAATCGGTTTAATTGGCAAGAGATCATTAATACTTTGCGTGGAAAAGGAAAATAGAAAGGTGCATTTTTAGGCCCCATACATACTGCACGTGTTTTTGTTGATGCGGAGTCCGTGTTTGTTGCGTGGTGGTTCTGCAAATGTGTGCACATCGACAGTGTCAGCTGCACTGCGGCTGGCAGCTCCACTTTTGTGTTTCTCTAAAGTAATAGCATTCAAAAGTTAATTTGAGAGTACAGCCACATGTAATAGACCTATGCTGACTATAGTTGACTCAACAGGTGTTTAGTATTTGCAGTCCAGTCACTGCAAACGCCTTTGTTTTAAGTAGAACTGGCCGTCTGAGTCATTAATTCTTAAAACATAAAAAAATGCATTAGGTACATGTAGTTCTGATGGTAATTGTAAAAATATAACAATACCATTTGTATTGGAACTAGAATTTTTGAAGACGTGTCGCTGCCATCGTGTTCAAAATTCATTATTTCTCATGACAGTTTAAAATGTTTCAACACCTGATATATTGTCTGGAAAACTATTTGAAATAAACATTTTTTTCTGAGATTTATAAACCATTCTGTTTTTTTAGTGTTGTATTGATTTCTCACTTTTAAACATTATTTCATTACGTGTCACTTGTCGTTCTGCAGCACGTGTTGAAAAAGCTACTGGCCATCACAGAGCTCCTGCAGCAGAAGCAGGCTCAGTATGCCATGTCCAACAGCAACAGGTAGTACTGCACTCCTCCTCTCATCTCCACCCATTCTTCCGTCGAGTCTCCAGTGGAATCAGAGGAGACTGAGCATGCTCCACCTTCATCACCACGGCAACCCTTCCATCATGTCCTTTCATCATGTCCTCCTCAGATAGCCACATTCCCCATTCCAGTCCTCCTGTCGTTTTTTTTGTCCAGTTCGCCACAAGAGAGTTATGCAACTACAGCAGCCAAGCACAACCAACACAGTACACAACAAAAAAGAAACTGACATCTGTATGTAATTGTTTCCCTCATTCCGATTCCAACATTTGGGTACATTTCATTCCCTTAATGATGAGGGCCAAATATTGAGATTTCAAGTGTTTTTTTCCTTTTTTTTGTACCCACTATGTGTGTTGATAGCAAAGGTTGCCAAAGTATCCCCTTCCCCTTACAGGAATCGGACATGAAGAAGGTAGCACTCTTTGCCCACCATTCTTGTAACTGGATTATGCTTTTTATACTGTAATTAGTGACTGAAGTTATGACAATATCTGCAAAGTGCTGAAACTAGCATGTTTCTTTGTGCTTTATTTTCTTTGTTTTCTAGATTGGAACAAAGTCTTTTACAAAAGTATGGCTATTTTATATTAAGAATAAATTCTCTTGCTGGAATCATGAGTATATAAGTAAGATGAGCTGAATTTATTTTTTTGTTTTTAAATTGTATCAGCTTTCTCTGATTATTTGGTCTTTATGGAAACTCATTGCCAGACATACTCAGAAACTAAGTAAAGGAGTTTACAGCTGAATTTTTAAATAGACCAAACTGTATTAGGCATGCATGCACTTATTAAACCGTTTTGTAAAGTAGTCAATGGAGTCGTCGTTTGTGATAAAGTGGAGAATGTTGGCAGGTTTTTTGCTGAACTATGGCGCGTCATTCAATATTATAGAGATGTACGGCAATGTATATAAAATATTTTTATTGACAAAAACAGCGGTTATTGTGACATACAACTTAACAGTTTACAAATAGAAATTAAAATGCATTGCTTGACAACTTTCATATCAGGTCTTCATCAGTCCACTCCTGGGAAAATATGTTTGGTTAAGAAATAAGCTGGTTAATGTAGACACATGCCAAATGTGGAGAAAATATTGTCTTACCTCTTCTATTAGACGTGGTTCTTTTGCTACATGTCCATCTTCTTCATAGCCTCTTTTTCGTTTGCTGGAAATACCAATATTATTTTAATATGCGCATGTCTATGTTGTTGGTGAACTTGTTTGTAACTGGACCCTTGTTTCAACCCCATTTCCACATTCATGTAGGATAGTTTCCATATTGTCATTAGTGGGTTAGGGTTAGATTTTAGAGGTCACTTGTAAATTAACATACCTGAACAAAACCCTTGTAGTTACTGCATGAAACCTTAAAAGTGATAACTTGTACTTTTGACAAACCTGCTGACTTTATTTTACAGGACTGAGTGCACCATCATGTCATTGGCTGCTGCCATCCAGGTAATGTGAGGTGTATAAGGAATCCACCTGAGAGTCAGCGTAGCAGCTGAACCACACAGCCAGCCAGCTCATGTGGGGCACACCTGAAGACTTGAGTCTGTATTTTTAAGCATGTGACCTCTGGTCCTGTGAGTCCAAATGCAGTATGGCAGTTCTTCTTGAGAATCCACTTGATGCATATCTGAACACTGTCCTTCCAAAACCCTACCCAAAATGCTCCAGATTTTAACAGTGTCAAAATGAAACTGGTGTTGGACAAGGAGCCAAGCCCCTTTGTACCTTTTAAATTATGTCACTGTTTGGATAAGAATAAGAAGGGATAGCAATCCAAAGCAATGAAGTAGCATTATTTGCTGTCATCAGGGAATTTTAACCTCTTTTCCAAGACAACACAAGCCTTAAATCCCTTTCAATACACTACTCTGTTAGCAAGTTCTTCCTTGCAACCATTGAGGACTTCCACTCTGTCTTTGTTTATCAAGTATGTTGCCCTGAAACAACTCTTACATAGGTTTTCTATGCTGCTTTGTCAATACATACTTAGACTTGTAAAGATTAAAATGTTCTTTGTGTAGCTAAAACATAGTCCAGACTTTTGTAGGAGGTATCTGTAACTTGACGTGCATGTGCTAACCCTGAATGAATCCTGTTTTAGTGTGGGCCTACTTTCTCTACATGCTGCTCTAACATCACCTGATATCCATTTTTGCAAATGGGTGGGAAACAAAAACATTTATGCATTTGTAGTCTCTCACATTTTCCACCATCATCCCTGCACTGACTGTTTTCATGTAGATTTCAACCACAAAAGTCATGCCATGCACAGATTTATCAATTTATCTCATACAAGTTGGCCTGGAGTGCCTCCTAAATTTCCAGCAGCTGCAAAGTCTAAATCTGTGCCTGTCATAGCTTAAAGAGTTTACCAAACTGTTTACTGTAGTTGCACTTAAGATACCACGGACCTCACCAACCTCACAAAGTGTATCAAAGACAACCGACAAGAGCGAACTCACAACTGAGCCTAAATGTCTTTTTTTGAAGTGATACCAATATCAGCTGTGCTACGTTGTATGGATGATATAGGTAGGAATGTGGCGTGCTATAGTGCTTTTTGTGTTTTTCATACAGCTGATGTGTTCCTTTTTATTTTTCTACCTGGTACTGAACCTTGAACCTTTTGCATCTTAGATACAACAACTTGGAAATAAATAAAAAAAAAATAATTTGAGCGAGTGTGGGGACTGGAGTTGCTTACTTGCATCCTGAATTGCAAATTTTATATGTGGTTATATAGTGTTTTCTATGTTGTATGTTTTCATGTTTTGGCCTTTAACACTTAAACTAGATATACTGAAGTATTTTATTTATTTCAGTTTTATTCACTATGGCCTAATATCACACAAAAAGGCCATCCTTACTTGCTTGAGCTTGTGCCAAATTCAGCGTGAATCCTCTCCAGCTTCTGCTTGTATGCATTCACCTCCTCTGGTTTTGGAAGTTCATACTTCTTCATGATAATCTTCATTCCTATGAGTAATTGTAATACACAGTCAATATTAAACCTTATGCAGTT
Organism: Bostrychus sinensis; assembly: GCA_020698575.1. Lineage (NCBI taxonomy): Eukaryota > Metazoa > Chordata > Actinopteri > Gobiiformes > Eleotridae > Bostrychus > Bostrychus sinensis. Next base: position 21,192,132 of record CM036249.1, on the reverse strand, counting down.
CTACATTGACATCTGGTGGTGTCAAACAGAGGTGCAGCCTACTCACTTCTCATTGAGTCATACATCTTTGAAAGGTTTTCTTTGTCTTCTTTCAAACCCAAGCATTCAGTAATGTAACTAAGCATAAAAACATAAAACATTTTCTTGCAATTGTTAAGATACAAGTAATTGAAGTCTGTCATCTTTGGCATACCTCTCCATGTTCAGTCCAGCTCGTGATGCACTGTTCAGAATAGCTGTTAGAGCAATCTGAGAAGGAGAAAATAGCAGTCCAATATCGGTCAAGGAAGCCTGTGTCATGAAGTCATCAACATTCTTCCTCAGTGATTCTGGGTTTTCCAATGTAGGATACCTAGTCTAACAATAAAATTTAAAAAATGTTATTTTTCTTAGACTGTACAGTAGTTGAATAGTGAGATAACAACTTACCTTCAGGTCAATGAGTAGACCCTCCATGGGTCTGTAAGGGTTGTGGACCACCAGGTGGAAGTTGAGCTGCTGGATCAGCAGCAACTCGTATTCTAGGATCTGCTCTGCCGCCCTTTCCTGTCCTGCAGGGGTCTCCTGGATAAGGTTGGCCACAAATTGGCTGCTGGAGACATTGAACTCATCCACTTTACATGACAGGTATGCACATGTCAGCCTAAAACAAAAAAGTAATAGGATTCTAATGACAATTTTCCAGCTCAAGGTTTTCTGTATGTGCAATGGGAATGTAATAAAACACCTTAGCCTAAGTTAGTCTAACATGTGATAAAGGTATTTCGAAAGAAAAATCGCACCGACAACATATTAAGATCTTGAGCAAAAAATTATACCAGCTAACTAACTTACATAATAATTCTTGGGTGGTACTCCATTATAGAATTGTTGAGGTAGAATCTTCTGAAGTACATCATGGCTGTACCCTGCACATATTTCAGAAATAAAGAAAGTTGGAAATGTCAAGCCAAAAAGCAGTGGCCTAGTGTTTCTGAAAATGTAACTTCACACATACCACAACTGATTTTGGCATGGCGGGTTTAAAAGTGTTGCAGAAGTCCAGCAGCCTTTTCTCATAGTGTCTGAGTAAAGAGTCTTCTTCATGGCGCTTCAAGAAGGTGGACTCACTAACTCCAGGCTGTTTCACATTCACACATAAGCAGGATATTAACGTTTATACAATGGCGTCAATGTAATGTTGTGAAAGCTCCTACCTTGACAGTTTCCAATATTTTCTTGCAAAACTTCTGATTGGCCTCACATCTTAATAACTCCAGCTCGTCGTCGCTCTTATATATCCAGTATTTTCTATGAGAGCTGTTATGGAACATTTTTGGCTTCTCTAAAATCTCCCAACACAAGGCAAAAACAAAGCTGAAGAAGCCTGTTAGCGTGTTAGCATTAGAATGTATTTGTTTTGTTTGTGACTACGACCGACACACCGAAAAGTCTTCAGCCTCATTAATACCACCAAACTAGGCGAAAGACCACAAGACGGCTATAATCTAGATCTAAACTGTCAAAATGTATAATTTTATACCGTTTTAATCAAACAGACGTAACAGAAGTTAAACATCCTCCATGTCTGTCGCCTTTGGATGACGTAGACATACGCGCTGCGGGAGTTGAGCGTGTTATGTTTTTTTTTTTTTTTTTTTTCTTGAGCACTTCTTAACAAACGTAAGTATTTTACTACACATACACTGTTAACTGATAATAATGCGGAAGCTACATCGTATTGTGCTAGGCTAAATTTATACCAACTGACTACTTCCACTTTGATACAGATGTATTTTTTTAGTCTCTCAGTGAAGTAAAGAATAACTGTGAAATCAATCAATCAGGGAAATGCTAGGACTCGGAGCAGACGTGTGGAACAGAAATCACATGTACATGTTTAGACGGAGCCATTCAACCCCCTCCCGTCTTTCCGTATACCGTCATTTGCATAAACATGAGTCATTTATGAATAATAAATGCCCGTGTACTCAGCGGGAGCCTTTAATTTGCATATAACCACACATACGGTTTTATTTCCTTAGTGCGGTCCTATCATGAAACCCTTCAAGCCTGCATAAACGACGAAACGAAAAGAAATGTTGCTTTTAACAGGTATGTAACATTACGGCGGTTTCACTATCTTAATCTTCCGTTTCTCTGTGTCCTTTGTGGCTTCGCTGTGGTGTATGAGCTGTTTGTTTTGTAAAACGCGGGGTTGTGTGCTCGGTTCAAAATCCGGTGAGCACTGAGTAAGACTATCGTATCCATAGCTGGTGTCGGTCTGAAAATGCATAAACATGAAGCGGCAATGCATTATTGATGAGAGCATTGCTACGTTTACTGTAGCATGTGTGCGCGCAATGCGTCATGTGCTCGTTCACGTTGGCAGCCTGGTTAACACCTTTTCCAAAAAAAAAAAAAAAAAAAAAAAAAATCTTTTTGGTATTACCTTGACAGACTCCTTTGTAGACAACTTCGCTTACTTTGCAGTTTCTTAATTTCTTCTTTCTTCTATTTTTTTTTTTTTTTTTTTTTGTATTTTACATTTGCAGAAATATTTAGTGTGTTTTGAGTAAAATTCAGTGTCTTATTTTTGTGTAGAAACAAACAAGTGACGCCTGTAGTATATTTGTGGAGTAACTGTTGAAATGTTCTCTGCACACCATAAGCTGCCCAATTGTGACTCTTATGTCTATGAACTATTTATAACAAATTGAAAGACTGCTTGCAGCCTGTTTTTTTTTTTTTTTTTTTTTTTTTTTGTAGCTTATGTCTTGTTTAGTGCTGTGTTTTATGGCAAAAGAATACTATCATTGACTAGGTGCTGGTTTTGTTGCATTTGTGCAGTGGCATGCACAATATTGTGGTGCAAATGAGTTAGGGTTGTGTCTATTTGATCTGACAGGTAGTGTTTTATGGGAAATCATACTTGGGTGAATTTGGGACACACCTATATTACCTGAATGATCGTTGAGTGTCCCTGATCAAGTTAGGTTCATGCTCTCATATAGGCCCATAAAGCTTGCACTTTTGTCTTTTTTATATCTCCACTGCATATCAAAATCTGTCCTGACATAAAGACATGATTGCAGTTTATGATTGCAAAATCAGCTTACATTTGACCATCACAAAACACCCCCTGTGTCTGCACATGTTTTGTTTATCAGGCACAACATAGGCATATAGGCTAAATTTCTAATGGCGGATTATTGTTAACTGCAAATTATTTCTCTGACCATTGAGCTATAGCTTACTTTTTCTGAGATTTATTTTTTAACTATCCTGCGCTCAATCCTACTTCCCTTCACACCCGAACAAATTAATTAAATCTGGGTTCAAACTGTCTATTGGTGCATATTAATTATTTTGCCCTTCATTTTGCATACAAGCATCCTACCCCCTTTAATTTGCATAGCCGTTGCTGTGGTAACCCAGGGTGGCAGTGTGGATAAGAGACTCCTCCAAGGACGTTCAGGCAGACACTGGGTCAGGTGAAATGTACTGCTGCTGGGCACTGACTTCTACCAAAAGCAAAATGGCTGCCGGGCCTTTCAGTTCTTCTGTGTGTGTGTGTGTTTGTGTGTATGTGTGTGTTTGTGTGTGTGATAAAGGAAAGTGTACCTATGCTTTTTTGTTTTGCGTGTTACAGGGATGTTATAGTATCCTCTCTGTGTGATTGGCGTGTCTGAAATATATCATAGTGTGAGATGTCTCAGCCTGTCAGAGATTAGCTGTAGAATTTACAACCTTTTCCTTGCTGTTGCATGTTTGTATTTGAATATGTCTTATATGGTTTTCTTTAGGTTGGCATTAAGCAGCCAAAGGGTTTCTCTCTATCCCCTCCCCCCCTCCCCTCTCTAGACACTTGGTGCCCCCCCGCCTGCCTTCCTCTCTCCGGGCTCTAATTGAGCTTTGTGTCTACCTCCATCTCCATTCAAATCCACACTCATTTGCATAGTGCCGCCGCCGTGCGCAGGACAGCTCCCCAGCTGTACAGTACGGCACTAAATGAGGAACACAGACCCACTTTACGTGACGTGAATACTAAGCAGCGAGGGGAGTCATTTTCATGTTTCCTGAAAATACAGCTACCTGAGACATGAGGGGAAGAGACGAAGGAGGATAGATGGATCAAACCAGCGTTTTCAGAGCAAGACACACATCCCCAAACGCTAAAAGAAGTTATTAGTTCAAAAACGCATTGCATAAGTTAGATGATTTATATTTAGAAGCTTTGGTACTTAATTCTGAAATTTCTCTCTGACACAGAAACACTGAGCAAAAAAGTGTGGCTCGGTAAATGGTGCCATGTTGCATGCTTTTGAGTCAGTCGCATTTTTGACAGAAAGCTATGAGGAAAGACTCTGGGCTGAGACATTTGCTTAAGAGCATGGAGATAAGTAATTATGTTGCATTTTTGACGCACTCTAACCACACTTAACAGAAGGTGTTAAGCACACCTTTAATAGAAAACTCTCAAGCCTCAAGGCCAATTTTCATTTTCAAACATATTCGGGGGGATTTGTGACATTTCAGCTCATTTCAGAATTCAATCAAAGCCATAGCTGTAGGGAGAGTAAAAATGGCATGCTCTTTGTGCTGAATCCGACTGTCCTTGAACGTCTCGGTGCATGTACCACACTCTTCTCCACACTCGGAATTGGAGAAAATTTGATGAGCCGTTTTAACTTTACCTTGAATGCAAAGTGGGCAAGATGTTTTGTGGTTGCATTAAGTGTGCAAAAAAAGCCACATATCTTCGTTTATGATTTCCTTTCAGTCACACATGATGTTTATTTGGACACAGTAGAAGACATCATAGCAATATACAGTGCATTATAAAAATATCTCAAATCAAATTCTATTGTTCCAAATTTCTTTGTTTTGTGTGTTAGGATTTGGTTGTAATTAATCTAAATAATTATTTCCCTAACATTTACCTAATTTTTTGCACTTTATTTAAGAGCCCAAAAATGTGTGTGTGTGTGTGTGTGTGTGTGTGTGTGTGTGTGTATCCATTTATAGAGCAAATTGTAAATCCTATGCAGGTGAGTACATGTACAACTTGCATTAATCAAAATATACTTGCAGTGGGGGTTGTGCATTTTAATCTAATTAGGGACAAGATGGCTAGATATAAACTGAAAATTATAAGATTTAAATTTAGAAAAAGGTGGTTGATGCTTGTGGGCAGGGCTTTCTTTAATGACTGGCATTGCCAAATTCTAAGTGAGCCAAACCATTTTCAAATGTCTGCTTTGGAAATGCAAATGAGGTTTCAGGGCTGCACCTGAAGGATGATAAAAATTAGGGAATGTCATTTAAAAAAATGTTTTTTTCAATTTGCAGGTGGGTTTTTGACCTTCACAAAAATGTCTTTCCATGTTGCACACATCAGCTCTAGATTAAATCATGAAAATGTTGATGTAGTTTATAAATTACCTCTTCGCTGAATTTTTTAATATATACATTTTTATTAACATTTGAATTGATGTTCAGTTTGTAGTTTGCAAGGCTGAATAGCCACATGATTACATGAAATACATCATCATCCAAAAGCAACAAAGCAAAAGTTAAATATTGTTTTAATAGACAGACAATAGATGTCCATTTTGTACCAAAATTATCAGCAGGTAAAAACATTAAAAGATCATTTTTATCATGCAGATTTTTCACATACATCACATCCAATTTTGAAATCTGAAAGGCTGTTTTTCTGATGCCATTCGTGGCCTTTCAAAATGACAACGTGAAAGCGGGATGCTGCCTATTAGAGTGCTCCTGCCATAATCACCCGCGCCCTCCCCTATTGTTTTCCTAATTGCTGCCATATCTTTTGTTGGCGAGCGTTCTTCTAAGTGCGTCGGCCCCTGCTGGAAGGCACTGGAGGCTTCATGTGGACTTCCTGGAGACTCCAACAAAAAGCCCTGTCAGGTGGATGAGCCATTAGTCACTATAGTCCACATATATGCTCCGACAAATCTGACGTTTAAAGGACATGGATAATTCCTGAGCACTTTTCTGCATTCACAAATGGCATGAATTATTCCTCAAGTGCAATTCCTCTTCACTATTATTGTAATTATTATTAATGTATTTTGTATGTTAAGAAGTAACTTAGGTAGCTTTATGAAATGTAATTTGAAAATTCACATCAACAGTCTAATTAATCTAGTCTAATGATGATCTTTTGGGGTCTTTGTGTTAATGTTGTAATGACTTGAATTGAATTGAATTTATATAATTGCACATTTTAGTTGGTCTCCAACTGAAGTGCATTTAGCCACTTTGAAAAGATGTTAAATCTTAGTCTAGCTTAATAAAAAGGTCCTTTCAGGGCTTGCTTCAAACACACACACTGTGACTGGGTCAGTCAGTGTGATGGACTGCACTGTTTCACCACTAGATGGCGTAAGAGCATCACTTTGAATCCAGCACATTTGCCACTGCTTTGTTTAGAATATAAGTGTACTTTCAAGATTTAGAAATGTAAGCACTCATCAAAGATTGTAACAATGGTCTAAATCAGATTTAGATTATTTGTAAATATACAAAACTTATACAATATCTTTTCTTGGCAAGAAGTGGTGTAAAATGCAGCATGGTTACAGTGACAGGAAGGAAATGTATTTAAGAAGTGCAAATACCTGAAGTTGTACTATATGTATACGTCTTTCATATATAATTTAGAGGATCATTTATGCTTTTTAAAAAGATTATCCTTAAAGAAAAGGACAAATATCTGTGCATCTGTTTTAGATTTTATTTGTCAGTTTGCAAATTACTTTTCTTCTTTTTGGTTTTCCTCAAGGCAGTTTTTTTCTTGCTCTGTCCAGTGGTGGACCATCATTAGCTCATGGTACTGTTAGGCCTGCTGTTGTTGGTTCTGGCCTGGCCTCTCAGTGCGTCTCAATTGGCCTGGGAAAGAGAAAGGCAGAGCTTAACCAGCACAACGCTGCGTCTGACAAGGAGCTCCTTGATTAACCCATAGTCCGATGGAGCCCGGCCACACTTTGGCTGTGTTTTTTATTCATTCACCTTGTCCTTTTCTTCCAGAAAGAGACCCAATAAGGCCCAGCAGGTGAATGTAAAGAAACGCGAGAGGACTCCCCTCCGATCAGCCTTTCACAGGCAGACAATGGGCCTGCCCACCTCTTGTACAGCTGCATTAAAACCCTGATTAAAGCTCTTCCTGTTAGCGATTGATTGAGGATGCAAAGCTAAAACCAACAAAACCGTGCACTGCTGAGGCCTGATAATGACCGGGCTCCACCTACAAAGCACAGGCTTCAAATGATTAGCCCCTTTTGTTTTCTTTGGAGATGTGTGAGAGTAAGCCAGAAAGAGACGTGAGCCACAAGAGCTTTTCTACAGGCAGCAGGAGGTCCTCAGACAGATAGCTCTAATTAATCAACAAGCGCTCAGAAAAGAAATGTTTGTCTTTCTTTAAACATGCTTTTTGGAGAGTGTATGTTTATAGACATTATTCAGTTAGCAAGCTTTAAAAAAAATAGAAACCATAATTTTGCATAAACTATTGGCAGCATTTGAAGATCTTTTATTGTAGGCTCATATTAAAGCTGCAACATTTCTGTGTATTAATTTTCCCACTTTCTGAACACAGCTATAATTTTTAGGTAAACTGCCTTTTTCCTTGTACAATAGTGTGTTCGAGGGCTCTGTGAAGACATTGGGGAATAATGTGTCGTGAGGACTTCTTCAAGAATCCATAAATATTGCATTTCTTTGTTTGACGGATGTTTGACACATCTTCATGTTTCCTCAACAAATCCCACTGTCATATTTTCTCTTTCGTCAGTCATCGCGCAAACGCCATGTCCTGACAATTATCCCCAAGAAACTCCTGATCAAAAAGCTCCTTATTCTCTCTACAGCGCACAATCTGCATCCTTCTCTTTCCCTTCTGCACGCTCTTGATTTGATTCCAGCTTCTGCATATTGCACCACTCATCAGTTCAAATGCAAAAGAATTACATTTACAAAGTGTTTGTGTCATCTATATTTTACACACTTTTTTTTAAACATCTATTTGTTGAAGCTTGGTTATTGCACTAGCGCTGTCTTGCGTTTGTCTTGTGTGTTTTGCAATGAAGCCACTAATTCGCAGCATGGACAGAGGAGGGCATTGTTCCTTTGCTTTAATGTGATTCATCATTAGCAATTATTATACTATATATATGGAAAAAAAGTTTGAGGATTTTTCTTCTATAAAACCAACCCCAATTTGTTTAATTTATTAAGCATTTGCATAGTAGCATAAATTGCACACCACTGTTAAGCGGTAATAAAGTGTTAATAAATGAGTAATCAACAATGTTTTAATTATAAATAGCTCATAGTTACTGTAGCATTGGTGTTTACAATTTTACACTGATTTACATGATCTAGCATAGATTTTTTCCGGATGTCTTTCTTGACACAACCCTCTCCATTTTTCCAGGCTTAGGACTGGCACAAACAGTACACTTATTCTAAAGTGTTACCAAAAGATCATAACATAGTGCTAACTGTTTGATTTGCACAGATGCAGAAAAGTAAAGGAATCCACAGAGGGCACCCTAAGGCGACAGTCAGGGTCCTGGTTCTAGGTCTCACTACTATAATCCTAACATCCCACACATTCATGACAATAGCAGCGCGCTCTGTGTCTGCACTATGCCCCAGTGCAAACCCGCCTACACCTGCTGTATAAGTCTCCCAGTCTTTCTAACTATTGTGTGTGTGTGTGTGTGTGTGTGTGGTGTGTGTGCGCACTCCTCTTCCTCCCACTCCACTGTTATTAGCCTCAGACAATCAAACTACCTGACTCCGCCCCCCTGCTATGAGTCACAAGCACCTGCTGTCTCACTTACTCCCAAGAATGTAATTGTACTCAGTGTGGAAAGCGTGCATCACACAGTACATTCAGTGGCCATTTTATTAGGTACACCTTGCCAGTGCCAGGTTGAAAATTTTGGTCCATAATGTCTTAATAGCATGAGCAGGGCGGGGACCTGTTCAATTTTTTTTTGATATTAGTACTTAAACAATACCTGGTGTTCATTACTTTTTCTGATACCTATGGTGAGCTAATTCATCTTCTACAATCATAAAACGCAATAATATTGAATAAAAAATAATTTTGGAGAAAAATCTATGTCTGTAAGTTAAAACCAGTAGTTTGTATTACTTTGTGTTATTTATTTATTTTTTGTACCAGTAATATTGTGACTTTTCTTTTGCTATCACAAAGGTATCGTTTAACAGTACCCAGCCCTAAGCATGAGCCAATTTGTGTCAGTGTTTGAGGTGTTGTATGTTCAGAGATGGTCTTCTGCAGACCTTTGTGGTTATTTGAGTTACTCTCGTCATTTTGAACCAGTCTGGCCATTTACCTCTGGCATCAATATGGCATTTTCACCACAGAACTGCTTGATATTATTATTATTATTATTATTATTATTATTTTTGGTTATTTACTTTCTGAAATACTCCAGTCCATGCCATGTTCAAAGTCACTTAAATTACCAGTTCTTCTCCATTCTGGTGCTTAGTTTGAACTGATGAGCAGGTTTGTCTTTACGACGCCTAGTACTACATGAATTGAATTGCAGGTGTACCTAATAAAGTGGCCAGTGAATGTACAAAAAGACATGGTGGTAATAATGCTACTGCGAGGGTGAAAAAGGCACACTTTAAAATATATATGTAAAAGAGTTAAAGAGTTTTGTACTCACATGCTTTACAACTTGCTTTTCTATACAGTCAGCCTTTTATTTAGTCTTATGTGAGGTGAGTGTGCCCTCGGACGAACAAATGGGAGAATTATACTTTTGACTCTATCTCTTTGATTCGCACATTTACACATTTTTGCTCTTTGAAAACCTTTTCTGGAAATAGGACAATAACCATTGCTGACAGGCAACAACTCAGCTGGCTTGATAAATTCAGGTGTTTGTAGAACAATGTTCCACCACATGAAACAAGCTGTGAAGGTCTATATACCACTGTTGTATTGCATTCACACTCCTAATACATTATAGATATAGGGAATTGTGTTACTTAGAGTACAATTTGGCTTTAAGAGCTTACACAGCAGTGGTTTCAAGCCTAAGTACATGTTTTTGCTGACCTTGGTGTGGATGCTGGTTTGTTCTTGTGTCAGATTGGGCAAAATAACTTGAAAAGTTAGAAAGATTATTGTGAACATTTCAGTAAATGTTAACAATAGGTCAGGGAATATATTTGTTTTTGGGATCTGGATCACTGTAGGGATCTAGGAATATTAAATAAAAGGTTACCCTTGTGGGCCACTTTTGACTTTTAGCAGTTTAACTCCAAATACACAAATGGAAAAAGGAACACACATACACCCTGCTCTCGTTTCTTCAGAGATCACCACTGGAAATTATTTACATGGGTCATAGGTTTTTGGCATAGGTTTTTATGCAGGATGCTCTTCCCAACGCTTCTCTCTTCTGTTATCCAGGCTTGGGAAAGGCGCAAAGTGTTGCTGGATTTTCACGCTCCACATCGGGAAATCGAACCCCAAATTAAATATGCAAATCTTTCCATGCTAGGAGGCACATGATTTGCTGTGGCAACCTCCACCAGGGAAAGGCCAAAAAGAAAGAAATCTCAGCAGTCCAATAATCTGTATTTTACAATAAGAATGCCATCCTCGACACCACCCTCCACTATTGTCCTGCCCGACCAGCCCACCCTCGACAGACCATGGTACTTTTACTCCTCAAACAGTCCCGAGTTGTCACACCATCATCCCTCTGTGACAGCACTGGGTCACGGAGGCTGACAACAGGCTGTGTGTACCGTCAAACACACACGTCAGCGTCAAGGCCTGCCAGATTGTCAGTAACACTTCTCATTCAACCCTAAAATATCTCACGGTCCAACCCCTACCCACACTGCTAACACTACCCCCCCGTTTTGGTTACTCCGATCTGTCTGACCCCGCCGGATTTGGATCAGTGCAGAGGCATTGACAACTTGTGGCATGCCAACATGTTGGGCATCAATGAAGTGGTGCTTTGAATTAAAAGTATGTTTGATGCTAAAGAGGAGCTAACCTGATTTGACTGGTAAACTCGGGCCTACACAAGGAGTACAGGTAAACTGGATCACAGTATGCTTATGCGGTTGATAATGAAAGCAAATAACGATTAATTAACCCACAAGTTCAGTATTTCATCGGAATAGTTGGTCTTACACTGATGCAATTCAAGATGCCATTTTTAGTAGTCTTTGCTAAATGCATTTAGTGTGTTAATCATTGCTAAGTCCAATTTAATACATTTCTTAGGACTTTTTCTTGAGTCTGACATTCTTTGCTTTTCTCATGCAAGAATTTTAGCTAAAATTAGTTAGCATGTCTTAGCTTTAGCACATTTTGTTATATAAAAGCTTTTGAGAGGTCACAGTGCTGGGCTGTTTTCAGAAGTGAGAGGCTGTCAAAAGTCGTGCTATACAAAGTGTAAACCCGTTGATTGAGCTGAGGTGGCTGCAGTGTAGCTGTAGAAATAAAATTACTTGACAATTACACACAGTATAACCTTTTTCTATCACGTGTCTTTCACTGTTTGCCAATGTAAAAAGTATTTATATGTATAGATATTAAGGTGCTATGCTCTGCTCTCTTCTTTGCTGTTCAAAGACGGTGTCTCTGAAGAGCAGTCACTCAGCTCATAATGACAAGACTCATGAAAGCTTGGGAGGCCGGTTCATGATAAGGTATAGACACACCATATACCACTATAGAGGGTCTCCTCTCTCATTAAAGATCAACTCTTCAGCTTTTGCTTAACAAGACAAACTTTTCTGAAAGCAAACAGAAAAGGAATAGATTGGTATAGGAGTAGGGGCTGCTCATGAAAAAGGATACATTTATGTGCACTGTATAAAACGTCTCCAATTTAGCATTCCTGAAATGCAAAAACAGGGTGGACACCATATGAGCACCAATGCATTCTGTTACTATTACTAAAATGCCCAGTAAAGATGTTTTTAATAACAAAAATATAGCATACCTTTGAAAATGCTTTTTTCTCATTCTATATACTGTATGTGTTAGTAGGATTGCAGGATGTGAATTGTTTTTGGCCCCCATAATATCAGTAGTACAATAGGACTACTTCTTAATTGCTTGCTCACAGACAAACAGACAATATCACAAAAATGCATACCAGAATAAACATGTGCCAGGCATTGTGATTGTTTTAGATTGATAAAAAAAAACATATTACACTATCATTCATCATTACATTAACATAATAATTTTTTGCAATATTAATTGCCTGTAAACTTGTGCTGCACTGTTTGCATATTTGAATGTTATCTCTAATTGGCAGTATCTTATTTTTTTCTGCTCCTCTATTTGGCGTTGGTTGTATATAGGGGCTGTTGTTTGCAGGGTCATAGAGCACAGGCGGCCCCAGAAGGAAACCAAACCATCTTGCGGCTGGCTCCGATATGCCTTCTTGATCTCCAGGTGTGAGATGTCAGCTCCGAAGACCCACCCCTGCTGCGCCTTTAATCCCAATAAGAAAAGCAAGAAGATGGCTCGTATGCTCCATCTCTGACCTCTGGTCACCTAACACCTTCCCTGAATGTGAGGGGATTAGCAAACTAGGCCCTGAGTGTCCCCCCCTTGTCCCAGTATGGAGCTGACCCATCAACCTTTCGACCAGGTGGAGCTCTGCTGTGGGTGGATCCCTGGGACCGAATTAGCTCTTCTCTTGCCTCGCTAAATGAGGTGTCCTGAAGGGAGCCAGGTAAGACAGGTCACGAATGCGGGACAAACCCCCATGGTCCTGCACAAAGAGAGGCCGAGGATCACCTGCCGCTTGCTAGATCAAATGAGGGACTAAATAGGGGGCTCCTCTCTTGTCAAATCTCTCTCCATGAATACTCAGACTACTGTAAAACTGCCCTTCTGTAGGCCCTCTGTTGACTACTAACACCCCTCTACTTCAGCGCCAGGTCCCCTCGCAGTAGCCATCAAGCTCTTAATTCCTACTCTCGGCCCATTGCTAAGTGCCGTGTGCATAATGGGTCTATAATCAACCTCTGGCCAACGTCGGCTTTTCTCTCAGCGTGTCTGCACTCACGTTGAGCTTGCATGTCGAGCTGCAATGAGATGCTAATTAGCTTTCATATCTACGAGGCTAATCTTTGTGTTCACATTCAGGTGCTTTTAATCCACTCCTTAGCTGCGAGAAGCTTGCTAATTTACAGGTAACATTAACATAGTGATCAAGGGGAAATTATCTAGGGAAAATTATGATGTAGACATTTTTTAAGGGAGCTGTTCTAACACTTAATTTCAGAATAAGGTATAAGGTTAATGGTCAGATCCTGTACCAGCTATACCAAATAACCTCATCAAACTGGACGGCATGACAGGGTAAGTGAGGGGTGTGGCGATCTAGGTGCCCCGACACAATGCCCCTTGTCAGTCAGCTTCATTCCTAGGGGGGTGAAGAAGAAGTGGGGCCAGGGAGGGGTGCAAGTGGTGCAGCCACAAGGCCCTTGAGTCCCTGTGATTGGCCTTAATCCGCCGGCTAATAAGTTCAGAGAGGGGCCATATGCTGCACTGCTATGTGCGGGGAGGGGAGTGTTGCCTCATGTTACTTACACCAGGCCGGCGCTTTCTCAGGTACCGCCCCCCCGTGGTCTGTCCTTTTGTACTGGCGGATCAGCCCTCTCCACGCTGTGAATGGTCCGAATTGATTAAACCCCACCGTATAATTGTCAGCAAATCCCGGCGAATCATTTCCCATCCATTTGAAAAGTACAATGTGCGTTTCTCTCTTTCTCCATACCCTCTTTTTTTCTTCTTCTATTCCCCACTCCACACACCCCTTACTCTTTTTCTGAGGTCTCACGTTTGTCCCTGTGCCACTCTCGGCTTCTCCCGGCATGAGAAGGGAAAAGCTAGAAGCGGGAGGAAGAGGATAAGAAGAGGCCTATCGCGTATGCTTGGCTGGACAGTTGGCCATAGATGAAAGTGGGCAATGGGGAGACATGTTTTTAATCTGAGAGGAGAGTGTGGTGAGGATCTGAGCTGGTAACTGCCTGGGCGCAGCTAGGGCCGAGTCTGGGCACAGCATTAGGGCGACAACAGGCAGTCAGGGCAAGAAAAGGCGAAGAAGTAGGGCAAGTACTGGTGGGAGTTCATGGTCAAAGATGCAGTAATTGTAAAAATAGCTCATTAGTCATTGTACTTTACAAAATAGATGCTGGTTACTGAATGCAGAATGGAGATTTTTTTTCACACAAATATAGGATCTCTATAGGAAATATATCTTTGTAAATATGTGAGCTTGTTCTCCTATTGTCCATTCTTTTATTTAGACTTCATGCATACAAGAAAAAGAGTTATTAGTATAATAGGAGTTTCACACAAATTTGTTAAACACTTGCTTATATTGGACATTTCTAAAACATCACAGAAATATCACAGAAAGTTGCTAATGCAAAATTACATTTTTAGCCAATGCAATAACATATTCTTTCACGGGCAAAAAATGACTGGGTATATTCTAATGGAACCCATTTTTAAATTTATTGTTCCATGCCACTATTACTATTATTAATATTAAACTGCATTTTTTTCATTGTAAACAATCCTGATAAACCAGGTCCATTCACCATGTGAGCTTGTAATAACCTTAACCAAAACTGGTTCTTTCCTAAACACACCCAATAGTAACCATTACACTACACATGTTCTCTTATCAGTAAAATATTGCAAAGATACAGTGTAGGCTATTGGAACTGGAAATATGAGTTAGAATGCATGAGTGTGGACATGCCTATCCTAATATCCACTATTAATGAACATGAATAGGTTCCTTAGTGAAAGGCGAGGAGGAAATGATGTCCAGATCCCACTCATCTTGTTCTCCATCTTGTCCTAATAGGAGCGCACATGTTCAACAGCCTTTCATTGATCGGAGCGGTCCCTCGGCGTATCCCTCAGACACTCTGACCCCAGTCATTTAACCCTTGACCTCTGCTTCATGCACATTTACTAATGATTTGTTTTAAGCTGTTTTTGAAGTGTATCTTTATTACAGACAAATATAGACAAAATTGTTAGTTGTGATCATTATAGCAAAATCAATTTAGACTGGTTTCAGACTTGCTTTTGTTCTGGTCTTTGTTAAGTTTTGATTTTGTCCCATTTTATAAATGCAGAACTGAATACAACTTACTCAATCACCAGGTATATTGTTGTCATGATCTTCAAAATTGTTATTGCATATCATGTGTTTTTCTAATATCATGCAGCCCTATTAATTAGCATTTACATTCTATTACTGCACCAATTGACAGTTGGGGTGGAATTGGTTCAATAACTTTTATACACAGAGTTTAGGGGTTGTATTTAGCATAGACTCTATGAATATCCCCTTTAACATATAGGGGTCATACGGTATACATACAAGCATGCCCTGCCGTGATTCTCATAACCTGACAGTGATCTTCAACTTTGATGCCTGGCTTTCATTACTGCTGAAGGGCGTTGTTTGTGGGAGTAATCTTCATGTAAAGTGCTCATAAACGATCATCGGCCATGCAGGCAGATTTATGATCGCTGGGGGTTACAAGGAGACATGGGACAAGGCAGCATCTCGTCCTTTCTCACATGAAAAGATCACTAAGGCTGGTTTGGTGATGAAGGTTATAATGCAGTCAAAACTTTGATGCCAAGCCACAAGATATGTTTTGGCCAGTTGGAGATACCTTTTGGCCTTTTAGCCACATATTCAGTATTTTTCTTTTTTCTGGAATGCGTAAAGTGAATTTGGAGCAAATTTGTGTGCCATATACTAAATTATTAACTAAAATATCCTGAGTGAATACACCATGGAAAGTTGATCCTAACTAAAACAGCAGTTGATTCAAGTGCTCTGTGTTAACCTGAAAAATCTAGAATTTCTTTTTGTCTTGGTATTTGGCTTTTTATCACAAAATAACGCAATCATTGTATGAGGAATATCAAAATTATTGTTTATGGCTGCATGTCCTGTGGTGTTATTTTTATTTATTTATTTTTTTTATGACAATGACAAATCAAGGGTACTGAAAGTGATTAAAAATGTTGATCTTGGTAACACAATACACAGTATGTTTTAAAGTAAAAACAAACAAACAAAAAAACAATACTCATTGGTCATTGTTGTTTTAGGACCAAGCTGTTAGGTCATCATTTTAATTGTGAGCACTACCTGTACAGTTTACAATAAGGTTGGGTTCAGAACATTTAAAAAACACCTTCTAGCCCAGATTCATAAACGTCAAATTTTAGTTTTTTGTTTTTTTGTTTGTGAGAAAGGTCATCCAACAGTATTTCTTTTTTTTTTTTTTTTTTTTTTTTGGCTTGGTGGAAATAGACAAGAGGAAAATGGCAAGAGGAAAAGACTGTACTTCACTATGAGTTTGTGGCCATATGGATAGACCATATATTAACATGATAATAGTGGTTGTAGCTCGTGGTCAGAAATAATGGTACCTCTGGCCTCCCATTTCTATGCAGAATAGTTAACCTTGAGAGCAACATGGAAAATGCAATCCTCAAAGACAGTCAAGAGAGTTAATTATTGTTTCCCACTCACTGTTCTATACCGTTAATGACTTCCAATGCATATTTTTACCCTCAAATGCTTTCTATTGTTATGGATTATATAGGAAGAAGTAACACTAGGGATTTCATAGCTAAATTGTGGTATAATTTAACAGATACCTTGTTTATAATGACCGTCTGAAGGCCATAGGTTATTAGCATTGGCATTGACAATGAAAATGGGTGAATCTTGCCAGCTCAAATGTCCCAAACCATTAATCCCTCACTTATCCACTTTGAGTCCATAATGAAGTCCGCTAACTAGCAGGGAAGTCCATCAGTAGACCTCCCCTGGGAACTGGGGAGCAGGGTATGGTTTGTGACCTTTGAGCTCAAGTGACCAGTATAGTTTGACCCTTGCATGTCCTCTTGTTCCATTAGGGCCATGAATGAGACCTTGTCATGGGCCATTGCCTTGAGCAAACATATTACACCTATTGTTTGCAAATAGGATGACCAGCTGGCCACTGCATTGTGGCTATCTGAACTGGAAAGAGGACACAAGATCCAGTTTATTGTGAGCTCAAGTGGTCAGACAAGTGGTTGTAATGTGGTCACAGATAGAAATATTTGATTTCAATTGAATAATATAAGTGGTAACTTTCCCACAGTGATGGTAACTTGTATTTGTGTTTTCAAAACTCCTACTCACATAATATTCAAAAAAGCAGTACAACATTACGTACATCATTATGCTCTGTGATGGTTACAGTGTCTCTGCTGCTCTTGGACTAAACTATCACTACACTACAGCCACTTTGGGACTCTGCTGTTATAGTCACCATATTTTCTTGACTTTTTACTACTGGTCATGCACAGCAGCAAAGATAGAAAGTGTTTGTCTTTTTCTTGTCCCTCTGTCACTGGAAATGTTTTAACTATGCCATGTCTGTCAGCAAAATCTCCACAGTCCTTAGCTCACTGCCAAATGTGTTCTAAGCATACATCCCTTTCTCTATAAATCCAGGATACTATATTTTGTCATATATAAATGGATTTAAGTAACCATAGTTCCCTGAGGAATATACAGTAAATGCCACATCCAATATACTATCATAACCGGGATATGGCTCATAACCAGGATACTCAAGTGCATGTTTTTGAATAATACGCTCATATCACATTATAGAAACAATATTTCAGCATCTACATGTTTTATGTTAATTTATAATTAATTACATATGTACGCTTTACTATTACTGCTTAATATTGTGTATTTATTGTGGTGTTTCCAATATTTTAATGTCTATTCACATGTCTTTATGAGAAGTCTGTTAGTCTTGCATTTGCCATTTGCCAAATTCTGGACAGTAGCTTGTTTACCTCATTAAGCATATTAAAACTGAACATCAGTTTGATGAGAGCCCAAATTCCCCATAAATACACAAACCCTGTTTAACAAAATTTAGCACTCCTTCAACAGGCCATCACACTCTCGTTAACCCCCTGCTCCAAAACAAATTGCCCCTCTAATACTTCACTATGTCTCCTGGGTGTGTCCATCCGCCTCTTTCTTTCCCCTGACCCCTTGGCGGGTGGCTCGGCTGACCATATCTGACCCACTTCTTCCATATGGAGAGTGGCAATAGACAGGTTGAGGGACGAGACACTAGAGGTCAAAGGTTAAATGACCAAGCCTGTTTACAAGGCAATTGGGAGTTCAAAGAGCCCATATCTCCAAGCATATATAGAGATAAAGATATAAAGATAAAATGCTATATGAAAAAACACCAATAAAAGTTGAGTTTTGTGTGTGTTTTTGTCTGTCTGGAGCACTGCTGCTGCCCCCGGTTTTAGGCTGCATTCGTCTTCTCACATGGTTATGAATCTGATTAACGCAGGGTTTGCTTTTATTTGGACGCTCTTTGTTTGCATAAAGAGGCCCATGGGGAGGTCAGGGGGTCGGCCCTGGCTTGTCAGAGAGCCCTGTGACATTTCTTTCCCACGTTCGGCGAGCGCCATTGTCCGCGGTGAGGAGTCTGCCTTAACGTTTGGCCTGGGGAGGTGGTGTGGCGTGAGAGGGAGGCCCAGGGGCCATTGGACCCACAGCAGGTTCCTGGGAAACGGGCGTAACCAGGCGGGGCTGAGGCGAGCGGGGACAGCATGGGGTCATTTTACGGCTTGCTGCCCATGTAAAGGGCTGTGGAGCACGGTATTGGCCCCTAGAGGAGTGCTGGTGTGGAAGACCGTACAAAGACCTTTGTCCTTCTGTGTGTTTGTGTGTGTCGACAGTGTAAGAAGGCAAGACAAGAATTTAAATTAAAATATTCTAGATGTATTCAAATGTAATCCTAAATAAGCCTTAATAAAAAGTTTTGATTATTATTAGTAATAAGTTATAAGTTATTTAAAAAAAAGTTTTTTTTTTTTTTTGTTTTTTTTTTACATTTAATTGTGTGGCATAGAAGTACTTAATTAATTAATAAAGTGTGGGCACCCCTCTGAGGTTGCACAACAATTTTTGGTGTAGCAGTATTTAGGTGTATGAAATTAAATGAAATATGAAAAAATGTCCGTGCAAATATTTGGGTATCCTTATAAGTTTGCTGATTTGAATGCATGTAACTTCTCAAAATTGATTACTTGCAACACAAAACTTAGATTAGTTAGTTAAGCCTTGAACTTCAAAGACAGGTGCATTCAATAATGAGAAAAGGTATTTAAGGTGGTAATCAGGAAATGGAAGGACACAGGCAAAGTTGATGTTAAGGCCAGATGTGGCAGGCCAAGAAAAATACCAGAGAGACAGGCAAGGAATGGTGAGAATGGTTAAAGACAACCCACAGATCACCTCCAAAGACCTACAAGATCATCCCTGCTCCAAATGGTGTTTCTCTACATCGTTCAACAATTCAGAGCACTTCACACACAGAACAGCTGCATGGGACGGGAGATGCCATGACACAAAGTCACTTGAGGTATGCAAAAGCTCATTTAGACAAGCCAGATTCATTTTGGAATAACGTGGTGTGGACTGATGAGACAAAAATTTAGTTATTTGGTCGTAACAAGAAGTTCTATGCATGGTGACAGATAAACACAGCCTTTCAGGAAAAAACACTTGCTGTCTACTGTCAACTTTAGTGGCGTTTCCATCGAGCTGTGGGGCTGTGTGGCTTGTTTAAGGGACTGGGGCCCTTGGTAAAGTTGAGAGTTGGATGGATTCCACCCAGATTCAACAGATTCTTGAAGACAATGTTCAAGCATCAGTCACAAAGTTGAAGTTACACCGCGGTTGGGTTTTCAACAAGACAATGACCCAAAACACAGCTCGAAATCCACAAAAACATTCATGCAGAGAAAAAAGTATAATGTGGCATGGCCATCACAGTCCCCAGACTTGAATATCATTGAAAATCTATGGATTGATTTAAAGAGGGCTGTCCTTGCTCAGAAGCCATCAAATCTAACTGAACTGAAGATGTTTTGTAAAGAGAAACGATCAAAAATACCTCCATCAGAATCCAGGCACTTGTCAGAGCCTACAGGAGTCATCTAGAGGCTGTCATTTTTGCAAAAGAAGGCTCAAGTAAATATTGACTTCTGTTGGGGTGCCCAATATTTTACACCTGTCTAATTTTATTATGATGCATATTGCATATTTTCTGTTAATCCAATAATTCTAATTTCACAAATGGAATATTGCTTTATCCATAAGGTATTATGTATACAAAATTACGTTGCTGAGCCCAACAATTTATAAAAATTAAAATAATTATAATTATCAGGGGTGCCCAAACTTTTACATAGGGCTGTATTTATTTATGGCTACCCACAAATGATATGTCAATATTAAAACATGCATGTATTTTTCTCTCACTTTCTCCCCCATAAGTAGATGTACATTTACATTTTAGCTCTTGTAGTCCTAGCATGTCATTTGAAGCTAACACACTGAGCTTTTGAATAATAAATAAACATCAGCAAAATGAATAAATAAAACATATCATCATACCATTATCACCTTTTTCTCAGTCGACATGCCTGAAAAAAATATAACCCACATTCGGGCTTATAATAAGGTCATCCTTTTTTAATGTTTTGCCAGCTCCATCTCAGGGGCCCTTGACAGGCTCGAGGTGCAGAGCGTTTGCAGTGGAGTCATGTACAGTAATGTGTGACTCTAGTCTTTGTTGATCTGAGCGCTGCTTTGAGAGATGCTGATCTGAAATGCACACATAGCGTCACTATCAGTGTTGTTGCTGTGGAGGATAGATGCAGTTGAGGATCACCAATACAAACTATATCTCCGGTGAGTGAGCTGACAAATGGCAGCCATTTTGTTGTAAGGCATTACTCACTTTGTCCTCTAAGACCTTTGTATTTTAATACCATTTCAGGGATAAACAATAACTTTTAAATTAATAAATTTTGAGCATATCTACCCAGTGTTGCAAAAATACCTTTTTTGATCCACAATAAAAAACGTATTGCTCACAATTTAGACCTTAGAGACATTTGATAAGCAAAATGTGGAAGTGGTGTCCTGGACTAAAGGCATATTTCCTGTGAGCCAAATCCATAAAAAACGATTAAAAAGATACTGACGCATTTAAAAGTTTTCACAATGTAAAGATATTTTGGTTACAAAAGTTTAGTAAGGCAAAATGTGATGTTCAGATCTAGTTAAGTTTAGTTTGTTCCTATAGTCATGGGACAAAACTGGTATTACTGAACACTGTGGCATTAAAATGAAAGGTAGAAATTACTGACTTGTTCCTTGACACTCAGTAAAAAATACTAGTTATTAGACTAGGAATAATTAGGACAACTAGGCTACAGCGTTTTTAAGACAGAATAATGAGCTTGGGGCACAAGTCAGAGCGCTCCATAGTAATGTTTTTTTTTTTAGTTAAATTTTACTGTTTAATATTATGTATAAAATAAATGTGCATTTGTTAAGTAGCAATACAAAAGTTGTTGTCAATAGAACCTTTTTTTTTTTTTTACTGTAACTGGATACTGTGATATTTTTAGGTAAAGTTTTTATACCGTCTGAAAGTACTCCGGGTATTTACCAATACTAAATTTTTTGTAGTGCTAAATGTTGATAAAATGCTAATTTAAAATCTCAGTGGTAATACTCCAACCTTGCAAAATCACACACAACAAAGTTAAATAAATGTGTTACAAAAATTTATGGCACTACAGCAGACAAGCTTTTTTTTTTTTTTATAACACAAGAGACAAACAACCACAAAACTTGCTGGCTAGTAGCAGAATGGCCAAGAATATGTGTCTTCACTGATCCAAAATCTGTCAGTATATTTCTCTAAACACTATATTATAAGATGACTGTATTGAATTCAACATGTATGGAGTAGTGCAGTTTGAAATTGTCTAATAAGTGGAAAAAAAGTAATGGAATCTATGTTCTTAACTTAATGTAGCAAAATATTTTTTGATAGTAGCAAATTGGGCACAGTGGTTAAGAGTATGTATTAAAAATCCTTATTTTTATTTACATCTTTATTATGTTTGTGTAACCAACATGTAGAGCAATGTGGGATGTGTATGAGTCAACTGAATGGGATGGGAAATCACATCATGACAGATGAGATTTTTTGGTGGAAAAATGTGGACACATGGTTTGTTTGTCTCCAGCGGACCATGCTGACTACTGCTGAGTGCTGTGTATATAAGTCGGCATAAAATGTCTATTCATCACATTGTAAGTTTACCTGGGCAGAACGCATTACCAGTAGCATATCAGCCACAAGAACCGGCCTGATAGAATCTCTCCACTCTTCCAAATCACAGACAAAACATTGCAATCCAGCAGCTGATTGCAGTTATTTTCTTGCCTCTCCCTTTAGTTGAATTGTTTCCTGGCCCTTACGGATTGAGTTTATCAGGTGCAGAACAATGCGCAGGGAATGGTTTATCGAGTGTTAAACAAGAGAATAAAACATTGAAGAAAAGGGTCACGGCTTTTTCACAAGCTCCAAACTTTGTTCCAAATCGCACTGAACCTTTGCATCTAAAAAATAAGTCTTGTACACCTCTCTGCACCACAGTGTTTCCGTACATAGCTTCTTGTCAAATAGCTCTGATGAGTGGGAGGGTTGCCATTTTATTTCCAAATGTATTTATTCATGGATCTGACATTTTAAACAACCTCTGGTGGCCTGCCGTGTTACAAAGCAAGCTAATTTTCTCTCTATCCCATAGATTTTGTGCAGGATTACATGCCATATAGGCAGTTGGATCTTGTTGTCTTTCTCCCTTTGGCCTGTGCGCTCAGAAAAGCCTGAACTTGAACTTGGCGAGCAGGCGTTAGATTTATATGCATGCCCCTTCTTTTGATGACAGGGTAAATATTCAGACCGAGCGCCAAGGTGCCCCCATCATTACTCATGTGCTGTGTGTTTGCCCACCGGTTAAATTCTTAGGGGGATTGTTTGGTGAGATGAATGGGGCCAAAGTGCTGAAGGACGTACTGGGAGTTCAGCAAACAAAACCTTCCCTGATTGGCTCGGCATCGGCTTACAGTGGTGGGCAAAGTTAGCACCGAGAAGGTGAGGTGAGGGAGCAGAAGACACGTTTGGGTTTCGCCTGTCAATTAAAGGCGCTGTGAATGGCTGTTAGGTGGAAAGCGTATGGCCCTGCTTGCCATCTCCGTGGTCCTGTTGGATGAGTGGAGATAGCTGAGGTGCCGCTCACCTGAAATAGGAAAAACCCTGTCAATATTCATCTATTTAATAACCCTGAATGTGCTGCTCACAGTGCCTTTTGAAGACTGTGGGGTCTGCATTTCCCTTTGATGTACTTTCATTGTCAGACTCTCTATCTGGAATCTTCGAAGATGGAATTGGTGACATTTTCTCTTTTTTTTTCATTCATCCAATCCAACCTCAAAGGTTTCCAGCAGTATTTCTTTCGTCCAAGATGCTTTGTTGTATGGATAGGAGGGGGGCATTCAAGTTGGCTGCAGATTCCTGCTAGGACTCCTATCAATAGGTAATGGAACATCAGGAGATTTAAGCAAGGATCTGACTGACAAAATATAGATTGCATGTAACTTACTTACCATAAGATTGACTTTTTCTGAGTGCCCCAGTTCTCTTCCATGTCTTCAAGTCACAAAGATGCTTTAAAGCAGCCATACAAACATGAACATTATTGATGTCACTTGTAAGTTCAAGTAAGCATGGAATAACCTTCATTTATTTGGGCTATTACAAACCCAAAGTGATTTTCCTAAGTCTGAGTGTGTCCCTTTGTTTGAGAGCACACACTGCCACGCTAGTTAGAACCAGGAGGCTCACTTCAATTGAATTTCCAGGACAATTTATATTTATGCTGCATTTGACATGTCACGGATGCAGTGCCAGTAAATTACTTTATGTGTCATGGAGTCACTTCTTCAAACTGTGAGTGTAATAATCACAGTAAACAACAAGAAAACACCTGCCATGATAGTTTATGCAATCAGTACAGACCTTTCTTACTGCTTATTAAAAAAGGAATGAATTCAAATCAATTCTTGTAAGGACACCAATAATATATGTAAAGATTAATTGATCGTGGCAATTTTTTATCACTGTGAAAATTGTTCATCATAATTATAATCGCCATTATCATCATATGAGAGAATGTGTGCCCTCTGCTATTCACTGTGTTTACATGCAAAGCATTCTCCAGAATTGGCTAAAATACTTGATCTACAGCAGAGCAGACAGATGGACTGAGGCGCGCACAGTGGACTGTGTGGCGTTCAAGCTGTCTGAAGATTTAGCAGTAGTGCTAAATGTTTGTAGCGCTGCATGCTAATAAACGTGGCTAATTTACAAGTAATCATAAGTTAACCATTAAATATAAACAGTGGCACTTTGACTTTATAAATTTAAACTCAACAAAGTTGCAATTATTGTGGCCAAGATAATCGTGACACAAAATTCTATTATCGTCCCATACGTAATATGTAGCACACTTTACATTTTCTTGATTACCACAGACCTACCTTGACGCCAGCTCTGGTCTCATGAAATTTGTAAAATCCATCTTGTCCTGCTTAGGGCATTGTTTACTGCCTACTTTCTGACCTCACAAAAAACTTTGGAAAACGCTGGTGTCCTCTATGAAAATAATGATGTAACGGCCCCATTCTAAACATTTATTGGCTGCCTGGGATTGGGGCAGCAATTGCAAACTACAGTGGCAAAAAATCACGAGATTAAAAAGTTGCGAACCTGTGACTTCTTCTAGTGTGTAATGACTTTGTCTGAGGGGTGCACAGCGCCCCTTGCTGACCTTACTACAGATTCTTCACACCTACACTTTTCTTGTGTCTCGTGTCTGTGTCTGTGACGAAAATGGCTGTTGTTTTCCTAACAGTTGGAAACACCACTCTCTGGCTATTGCAAACCAACTATTGCTTTTAGTTTGAAGTTCAGAAATCAACCATAAACAACAACATAAACAACACTTCATGTCAGCCATATACAGCAAAACCCCGCACCACTACTTGTAAGATCTTCACACATATGCATCGTCACCTGGACCCTCTCCTGAAAAAAGAGTGCATGGTTGTTTGAACTCACACACATTTCTCATCCGGACATGCGCTGCAGACTCGTACGCTCCACAACGTTTTACTTTGCTCCATGTAGTTATGTTGCGCGTTAGTTAACAATAACATGTAATGATAATTTCAGGGCTTAAACTGCTGTCATGGTGAAGGATTTGACTAATTTAATGTATTTAATTTAAGTGACATACTCCAGTCTGATCACCCCCTCACTAATCCACCCACACCTCACTCCTGTGGGGCACTCTGATTTGCTCCTCTCATGTGTGAACTTATATAAATCCTACCAACATCCTACTGACTTCATTTACATGTGTGAGTGGCACAGGTCAGGATATGATCAGGAGGCACCCTTGAGGCAGTTGGTAAGAAGTATTTAAAGTGCTCTAGTTTGCGTCACATATGAAGCATACCTCGCACAGACACACGACTTGTGTAGTCCTTGTTTGACTGAAGCCTCTAGACGATTGACCCTCAACGCTGACATCAGTTAAAAGTGTGGTGATCTTGCCCTTAAAATGTGTAATAATGGTAGGTTTATAACATTTGTAACCTTTGCATGGGCACTTGAGAGCACTTTTCAGCTTCACCCTAGAAACCTTTCCTCACTTGACCTTTTACTTTACAGTTCTCAGCAACATGCCTACACACATATTTATTTGTTATAAGAGACCCAAAAGAACACTTGGTTGTTGCTTTAAGTGCAAACCCAAGTACAGTGTGCTGTGTGTGCATTGTAGTGCAAGCAGCAACTAATAGCTAGATGCATTATCTAACAACTTTCTCCATTTTGACTTCTCATATTTGGCTAATTTTAGTCTCCCTGTCTTTTTGTGCCTCTGTGTGCTATACAGCGTCACCCACAATTCCCTCACATTTTCACTGGGTGCACTTTTGCTCTGGAGGACCTATACACTGGAAGATAAGAGGAAATAAAGTCTCGTCGGCACAATTTGAAGCACTGCTTTGAAGGTGAATGTGAAATAGCTCTGGCGCTCCTCTCTGACTGGTAAAATAAGGGCCCTCTCGTTAAAAGCACTTTACCTGTGCTCCCTCTATGGATCACCACACTCATTACACAGATTTGGGGTTACATTCAAATCACAATTACTCCAAGCACTAACTGTTAATGGGTACAAGGGTTGATGTGTCTTTGAGCACATCACAAAGTGGAAGGTGAAGCATAAACTAACCAAACCTGAACAGGAATATTAATAAAATTAAACGGCACCCTGAATCTTCAAATTTGACTGTCTTTAATTTTTTTACTAATATAATGATAAAGATAAATTAAATACAAGTTTTATCTTTTCAAACAAGAGCACATTTCTGGCCGTGCAAAACTCTTGTTACTTACCGAAAGAGTTGTTCTGAAACTTGACACATTACTATAAAAGTATATGTACCGAGCTATTGAGAACAGCCGTTGGGTCTAGCTACACTTTGCCAAGAACAGACACTTTCATCTCAGAAAGGGTGTGCAGCTCTGCTTCATGTTCGCTGTTTGTGTGAATGCAAGGAGATGGCACCTTTGGCTTCAGAAAAAAAAGGTTACAGATACACTGACCTTGTGGTTTCCTCAAAGGGTATTCATTTGAACAATAACACTATTTGTAATAAAATAAACTATTCCAAATTACATTGTAATTTATTATAAACAACACATTTTGATTAGGCAGCCTATTTGGCATGTGAGAATTATATTTTGAATAGAAATTTACATCAAGTTTGTTTTTGTTTACAGTTGTGTGTATTCATTATGTCACTTATGATTATGAAGCAGGTTGGGCTGAAAAAATAATGGATGTGCATGTCAAAGCTGAAGTTTTACCAGCATTATAATCCAAAGAATACAAGGCAGAAAATGCTGTAAAATTGGTCTGTGCCTTGGAGGTTTCGACCTAATGTGGGACTTTAACACTATCTAAGCAACTGTTTGCACTTCAAGTCTTTTCAGATAAAGCTCTTTAAAACTTGTGTCCTCTGAGAGGGTCTAACCCACTGACAGCCTCAGGCTAAAAGCTCATTTAAAGATTTTCATTAATGAGGAAAGGAATGAAGATAGTTGCTATGTACTCGTTACAAATTTGTTTGGAGTAGATATAACATATAAGCATTGTGAGTGCTGGAGCTGGATGTGTGCGGGCCTCTCCCGGTGACTGCCTAGGGCAAGAGCGCACAGTGTAATCCCATGTACGGCTGCTGTCTCAGAGCTGCAGCGCACATGTGGAGGAACGTTTTAGCCCCTGCAGTGTGCCGTAGGGCACGAGGCTCGCCCTCCTGTACTGCTAACACACACAGTCTCTTCATACCGTTTACCGCTACAGTGCCACTCCTACCACACTCTACATCTATGTGCCACTGTTCAATTTGCAGCAATAAGTGACTGCTTAAAGAGGGCGAAATTCACTTTGACAGCTATTATATGAAAGTATGCACATTTCACAAATTTGTAGCACTGTCTGGAGTTGAAGAGAACTCTTTTACCTGAGTCTAAAATCACAGTTTCCACTGGGTTAAATATAATGCATAAATGAAAATATATGCTTATACTACAGACAGATTAAATGACAGTCAGTTATTGTCAGTTAGGGACCGTTTCATAATGTAAATTTGCTTAGACATTCATTTGTCTAAAATAAAAGTTACAACAAGGTGATGATAAGACTATTCAAAGCTAAACGCCTCTTTGACATGTCTCTCAAATATAAACAAAAGATCATGCCAAAATACCATTCCAAATACATGTCCTGCTTAACATCAAAATAGTAAACACTACTAGATTTATTTTAAAATTTCAGCATGTTTTCAGTTTTTTAATACCAATTTCACTCTACAATTAACCTGATCCATGGTCTGTTAACCGCATGGCAGACATTCCTCCATCGCTGCATGATCAATATTAAACTGTATCATTACGTGTGCAGCTGGTGCCCACGACTGTAATAGAATTGTGGAAATGTCATTGGTGCTTTGGCTGTTTGCTGTGAGATCTGCCATGGCCCATTCCCTTCTGTCTCCGTCCTTGTGCCTTTGAGCTGCTTTATTATTAGTGCGGCCTGACCTCCCGTCGTGTTTATCGAGGGTTCTGATGAGGTTGTCGAAGGAAAAGGCCTGAGGAGTGACAGGTGGTCTCCATGATAACTATCCATCCTCCTCCCCCGTCCATCTCTCTAGTCTCCTGTCTGATGTCCACAACACAGCAGAAAGGTAAATCAATAGGTGTCATAATCGATAGGTCGAGAAAAGGTCAGTGCGATCGATTCCCACTTTATTGCACCGCAACCCTAGCGCTGTTGCACACTGGTCATTAACTATAAAACACTGCATGATGCCGGCACCCCACAAGCCTCAAGTAACATCAACTAATCCTAATTATTAGTGCAGCTTTGGCTGAAGGAGCACTAAATGACATTTTCTTCATCTTCCTGTGATGTGGCTATGTTGCGATAGATGCCCGGACCCTGACACCCCCTGACCTCTCCACGAGACGCTTCCTCGTTAGGACAGAGATGACCTGCCCCCTGCTGCATATAGCCACTGCCAAACAGTCATCATTACTGAAGGACTGTGTTTACGATATAGGGATCCTCAGACCAAGCTTCTTCAGCAGCAGGAAGTTGTTCAGGAGCCATATGGGGTCCACACTGCAAAATACACTCAGATCAGAGCTGTGTGGGTCTAACAATGTAACGCTAAGCAACATGTCCACTTGATGTCTGCAAGAGCAGTAAAGAACTATAGTCAAGTTGAACCAAATCTGATTTTTACTCTGGAATGGGATGTTCAGGATTAACTGATTTTAGTATTGTTTGTGATTATAAGTGTTAAGGTTTCTGTCCAGACTTTAGTATATGTTTGTAAGGTCCCTCACGCTAATCAATAAAAGTAAAAAGGAATAAAAAACAATCAAAGACAGGCTGGTTAGTCAGGCAGGTTGACAGTTGAGGAAAAGTAAACAAAGTAAAGGTTTGGTTAAAATGTTTCATAAAAAGTGTTCTGTTTGTGATGACAATAATGGTGAAAATTATAAAATCACAATATTTCATCTCACAATAACCATGACACTGAAATTTGACATTGTGACATCCCTACTCTGGACTGAGGAACTAGTGACCCTTTGTGAGGTGCAGTAACATGACTGTTACAAAACTAATGTACACAATCATTGTTTCTAAATTCTTCATGCAAATATTCTAGACAAGAAAAACATGTTACCCCATTTTTTT
This sequence comes from Bostrychus sinensis, assembly GCA_020698575.1. Lineage (NCBI taxonomy): Eukaryota > Metazoa > Chordata > Actinopteri > Gobiiformes > Eleotridae > Bostrychus > Bostrychus sinensis. Next base: position 21,162,746 of record CM036249.1, on the reverse strand, counting down.
AGGGACATTATTCTCACATGAGAAAAAAAAAAACTCACAATTGATAGTTATCATAGGATTATAAAAGTGTGTAAATCACAATGCTTTATGTATGACAAAATGTCTCCAAAGCTGTGGTTAAACCCATTTGTCCGGCGTCTTCCCTGAAATCCCATTTGCATAAATGTGTGGAGGTAATGATGGTGTGAAATTATGGCTGCCTCAGCAGAGTTCCCCTCTGCGCTATCCCTCCCGGCAGGTCCGAGGCCTCTGCCGTCCACAGAAACCATCTCCCCTGCCTTCTCCTCACTCTTCCCTTTGCCTCCTAGTCCCATTCAAAGGGAATGTGTAACTGAATTTGAAATGGAGTGCCCTTCTTTCAAGGACCACAGCTAATGAGACGTTTTGCCTTGAAATCCAGGCCGGATAGTCGCGTGGAGAAGACCCTGATGGGCTAAGCCTGCAGATGATGGCTGCTCTCTTGGTCAGGTGGAAGGCTGTCCGATTAAGGTCCTTCCTAAGGATAAACCTTTATAGAGTGGGCACCCTGTCCTGGTTCTCCTGCAGCTACCATTGTGAATCCACCTCAAATAGTACAGCTGTGTGATGTGTATATGTGAGCTGACACCAGCCAGCCATTGGCTCCTTTTTGCATACATGTATTAGTTACTATGGAGGAAAAGAAGCCCATAAGGGTCGGGAGAGAGATAGGAGGTGACAATTACATTGAGATGGAGGAAAGTACACTGGAGTGGGTCAGAGAAAGTGAAGAAAGGATGGAGTATGCAGAGATGGAGAGAGGAGTCAAAGAGATGGCCCATAGAAGCAGGTATACTTGACAGTTTGTCCGGGATCATCCCAAAGACGCTGCATGGGTGCGATGATGAAAGGAATGGAGGGCTTTGCGTCCTAGGGGTTCTGCCTTTAATCAGGGGCCCTGAGGAGAGAAGCTCACAGCCGACGGGCCCCTGGCCGCTGCTAGCCACTGTCATGCTAATGAAAGAGGCTCAGGGTGTGAATGGAGAGGCTAGCTTGTTACCAGCGTGCTAATTAATGCATGCGGCAGGGGTGTGCAAAGGTTTGGTGCATTTTAATGAACGTGTGTGTGTGTCAGGTTGATAGGGATTTGAAGATGGAATGAGAGGCAGATGTGTTTGCAGATTTAAACAGTGCTAAAAATTACTAGTGACAGAAATGCATCAGTGATATTACCAAAAAGCTTGAAGTTTACCTTGAATTTAGTACCTTTATGTTTTCTTAGCTCTATCAAAATTTCTTTTATTTGTGTTTCATGCATTCTTACTTACACCAGGGATTTGACCAGATGTGAGTCAAATTCAATTAAAGCTACATTCTATTCCATTATTAAAATTACTTATTAATGCATTAAATGTGACTGGAATGTATGACTTCCTTATCCGTACCCTCCATTATTTGTGGGCAAACAATTGTGTCTGATTGACTTTCTCACAACTAAGCACACTATGGTGTCTGTCATGTCCCAGACTGGTACCTGGGATGATGTACTCCAGGGTGACTACAGACAGGGCTCTCTGTCTGGACCATGTTCCCACGGACTGATAGAAGAGGGACTTGTGGACAGAGGACTATAGCGATGGCTGCAGCATATGTCTGTGCATTGTGTTGGTGCGAAGACGGCATTGTTGCACGTGTCACTCGGAGCAGACATTAAGGGGCGTGCGCGGCGTTAAAGACCGGGTCGTCCCAGTCTGTGACCTTTTCATTTGTTGGTGGCCTCTCCCACAGACCCCTGCATCAGACTGATGTGTCCTGGGACGTGATCAGGGAGTCTATCACTCTCATGGTATTGACAAGGGACATGTTTGCTTGATTCAATTTGATCAATGTGGCCCACATGTAAATGTAAAAGCTGTGTATATACATCTCTGACAAAAAATAAGCAACCACTGCAAAATTATTATTTTTTCTGGTTTTATCTTTTATAGGTGCAATATGGCGAACAATTTTTATGACCTGCTGACAATTTTCTCCTAATTCCAAACTAAAACTATTGTTCTTTAGTGCATAACTTTGAAATTGAATCAAAATAAAATAATTTAAGGAGTGTTTGCAGAACTCAAATGGTTCAAAGATTTACTTTGACACAAAATGGAAATAATGTTTTAACTAAAAACAGTTGTAATCACAGCTGTGTTTTGCTCTCCACCAGTTTTTCACTTTGCTGTTGGGTAACTTTATACCACTCTCAGCTTTGCTTGATGGTCTGTGAGCTCAGAGTTAAAGAATTTAACAGACACTGGCCTGGAATGGTTGTCAGACTGTTTAATTCATTTTAAACAAATATGAACAGAAAGAAACACAGAAATACAAACAAACATAGCTAAATATAAAATATGATGCTCCCTTATAGAGCAGCCACGTCAAATGACCAGACAGGTGACCCAGGAGAAGCTGCCACACCTTTTCACCCCCCCCCACCACCACCACCACCACACACACACGCACACACACACACACCTGTAAAATGGCCTTGATGCCCCCCATAGGGAAACCTTGGGAATATATAAATAATAATGTCATTTGCAATACAATAATTTAGGTCAGCTGGATTAAATTGAGCAAAGTTATGTTATGGAAAAAAAAAACAAAAAAACTTATAGCAACACAAAAACATGAAACACAGATGTAATTCTCTTTGATAATGCATGACTTTTTCTACCATAATTGTGTCAATTTTTTTAACAGCCACTCCACTCCACATATCATTTGCAGTTTTATTAGAACAACCCGGCACATTTATCCCTCTTGGACACAGTTGTGAAATATTGTTTATATGGGTGCATAAAGTATTTGTTGCCGTACAATAAAGTGGCCCTAAATTACACCTTGCATGTGTTTTTCGCTTGTGTCCGAGTGAAGGCAGGAGTACGGCGCGTCCTGTAGGTCACTGTCTTGCTTCACCAGTGCCACATATACAGCGAAGGTCTCTATATTTTGTTCTAACACAACTGCCTTTCATATCCTACCCACCCCCCAACCTTGTCCACCCTGTAAAGTGCCATTATAAAAATGTCAAGGGGTCCCTCTCTCTCGTCCTGCCTGTCAAAATCATGTGCCATTATGCAAATAGCGGCCTGAGCACACACACACACGCACACACGGATTTACATGGGCTATATGGAGCTATAGGCAACACTGAGAATCCAGATGATTGCAGAATTAATCTCAGGCATACATTCTGCATATGTACAATTATGACAATGAGACAATGATTTTACATTTGTCCTTGGAGGTTATGACTGTGACCTTAGATTAAAAATAGGACAGCTTTTTTTTATATCAATATTTTGCACGCTGCTGTTGTAACACTGTTTTTTTTTATTCTGTTATCATCTAAGTTTTACACCCTATGCCCTTCCTGACTCTACTCTCATTAATCCAGGCTTGGGACTGACACAAAGAGCACACTGGCTTGTGGGATTACTATAATATTATACTATATTGGCAATTTTATTTTTAGCTGTTTAATACTTAATTAATGAATAACACTTATACAAAAGAGCGGAAATAGAATTTTGATTCCCCTGTATGTCCTGTACATTTAGAGAAATTGGCAATAAAAGCAGCAGTACACCATCACAATATTGTATTACATAAAGCGCCAAACCAATTTTTTTTTTGTAAACTTTGTATTTATTAACTATAACTATATTTGTCTATCAACTGCTGAAAGCAAATTTCTTGTATGGCTAATAAAGCTAACACTGGTTTTGAAGCACATTTAGAGCACTGATTAGAAATGAGAGTTTAGAAGGAGACGAAAATGAGCAGCCCTTTACCTCAAGTCTGTCAGACATAACCTACAATATCACTATATTTTCATTTCACATTTTGAGTGAAGTGAATTTTGCCCATTGATACTTTTATTGAATAGATCTCTACAAATGTCTCAGTGTCAGCACCTTTTTAAAAAGGACTGGATACTCTCACTGTCTATTAGGAAGGATGTGAGATTTTATCTTTTTACATTTCTTAACTCTTTTTCTCTTTGAATTGCAGCGTCTGAAGTGGTTTTTGTCATCTTGCAGAAAAGTGGTGCGTGAGAAAAGCGGCAAAGTGGGACATAAGAAGCAGAAATATGTCATTTTTGGTGAAAAGCACAGACGTACCTAAAGTAGGGGTCAAACCTATAATGTACCCATTTGGAAAGTGGCTCATTACAACCATTTGCTATGACTTTTCCATTGCATTTCTTCTTAAGTAATAACATAGGACTGGTCTAAGAGAGTCTTTCTGCTGCACTTCTACTATACAAAACAAACCAGCTCACAGTGTCCATTAGTCTTACAAAGCTAAAAGTTGTGTTTTGACCTGATCTGGGATATATTGCTCTATTGTTTGTCGTCATAGATGTGCGTTGAGTGACAGTGATTTCCATACTCCCTGACATGCGTTGCTGCTTCCCGTTTCCCTCTAATTGCTCCGTATTGGCCGGTCTTGGCACACATGTAGAGCGTGTGGTAAAAGGCATCTTGTCCTTTAGCTCCAAACATAGGGGGCCGCAATTGGACATACAAAGAAATGCCAGACTGGAAGAAAAAAATCACAAAAAAGGCCTTTTTATTATTTTTGCTAGACTAGTGAAGGTTGTAGAGGTGATCAGCTTGACTGTCCGACACTGGGGTATAGTGCCATAATGCAAGTTCAATCAGTGTTATGAATTTGATTTTTTTTAAAACAAAGCTAAAAATGCTTGGCAGACATATTTTTTTTATTCACAGTGAGGGCAGAAAGCAATGGAGGAAAAACTTGCATGTGCGGAGAAAACCTCGACGCTTGCTGATGCTATTTTAATTAAATAGTTGCTAGGTTACATCGACGGAGGTGGGTGGTGTGGCACAGACTCCAGGGCAAACTGACTGTATGTGTGTGTGAGTGAGGGGACATGTCCCTGAACAATGAAAGCACATCCCCTCTTTTTCCCCCAAACCACATCTATAATAAGGATTTCAAATGTGGGACATATTGACATGAAATGCATTGAGAGTGATTTTACGCTTCCTAAAACTCTCGGCCCATATTTGTTCGCCATTTTCTTTTTTGGCTGCCACATCACAGGGAGACTGGGGTCAGCCCTCTTTCATCTGTGTCAGTGGTTCTCACCTCGGCTGGTGACTTATACCCAAGACCAGTGCCCCCATTGCACCCTGGGATGCCAGACTGAGAAGAATGGCACTGGATCAGTGTGCCCTAGCGCAGTGTTATTCAAACTTTTTTTCAATGGGACTCATATTTCAGAAGACCATAACAATTGTGACCCAACTACTTTATTATTCTCATTTATTGCTTTTTAGATTATGGATTTGTTTCATTTTGGTGTTCTGTTTAGTGATTAGTATCAGCAGCATTGTATGTTTCCTGTCATTCAAAGCATTCACAGTAAATGCCCAATACCACTACCAAGATTTTTTTTTCTTCAAATGATAACATTTTCAGATGATTTCAATAAAATCTTTGGTGTACCACTGTACCTCTTGAACCAGTAATTGGGAACTGCTGCCTTAGTGTTTTATTTAAGTTTTACTATTATAGTACATAGGTCTAGGCCATTTTTATATAAATGTTTTAATATATAGCTGTTATATATATATATATATATATATATATATATATATATATATATATATATATATATATATATATATATATATAAAACAGGATCGTTAACACATTTTGAGAACCACCCTATAGCGCTTTTGATATTGGCCCAATGTCGGCAACATTCAGCTTTAATCTGTCCAGAACTGTGACCACACTGAAGTTGGCAACAAACTGGACAAGTGTAGTCTTAAATATGGTGCGGGGGTGGACCCTTTTTCTATTCCCAGCATCCTTCTGCTTTACTGTCCTCCTTACCTTTTCCATGCCACGAGATAATGCCATAATTTTCTGTTAGGCATTGTAGAAGATAAATGATAGTTCTATGCATATGATAGTTAATATGCATTCACCACCGCCACATAATAGTCTTTTGTAGGAAGAATAAAAGAAATGCCTTCAAAAGAAAGCAAGCATTTTTTTCTATTATATTTCCCTCCTAATGTGCTAAAAGTGATATATAATTCTCACTCTTTCATTAGAAACAAAATTGATAATGATGAAAGCGCTATGCATTTTTCTGTAGCTGCTCTTGCTTAGTTTGCAGTGAAATATTGCCAAAAGGAGGAAAAAGTTTCATTGAGGTTACTGCTACATGTGTGTATGTGGAGATGATGTGGAAAAATGGCACACACACACACATACGTACTAGCGCACACATAATTTAGCAAACGTCTTCTACAAAAACATCCTTCCTTGATGCATATAGGGCATAAATATGTATTCCATGTCCGAGTCACATAGCTCTACTGCTGTCAGTTTTGTGCTACGATGTGCAACAGGGGCTAGTATCCCATGGGACCACTGACCCTCCTCTGTGGTCACCCTGCGTGCTCTTGGGTCACAAGCCATAGGTCAAGGGTCAAGCCCAGTAACAAGATCAAACAACCAATGAGGTCTCGGAACAAGTTCATGTTTACCTACCAACTTGTGCCAAACGCTACAACAAAAGGTGCGTTGACATTAATGCTACTGGGAATGACAATTTGGCTGCTAATTGCTAATACCTGTAGTTATTTTAAAATATAAACTCTTGCTTTTCCCATCTGTGGTTGCTACTGCAAATCATCTGCCATATTAATCATCATTCGCATATTAAGTTGGAATAGGTTTTACACCAGATACCTTTTGTGACACAACCCTCTTCATTTATCCAGGCATAGGATTGGCACCAAGAACACTCACTTGTGACTCTTTGGGCCTGCATTAAAATGTTAAATTTCTTTTTTGGTTTAGTTTGTTCTTTTGTTTTTTTTTTGGCATTGCTCTCAAGAAAGCAAAACAATTCAGTTCAATTCTAATTGGATTTCTTATGTCAGTGTGATATTTATAAAGTTATTTTACCAAAATATAGATTTATTTTGTATCTATTAGGGGTATATTCATCACATTTATACTTCACTATCTAAACACTGCAAGCTAATTGAACCAAAATATCTTCCTGCATCCGGAGTAATGTTGACAATTTGCTGCATTCCTTTCAATCAGGCTTACATTTCCTGCGAGCGTCGGCGTTATTCCTGGTGTTAATTAGGAACATAGGGTGCCTTTAAATCAATGTATATAAGAACCACGGTGCTGAAGTGCTGTGTGAATGCTATGTGCATCATCAACCTAATTTAATATAATGCCACAAATGAAGTCTTCTGGACCCGAGGCACGCTGAACAATAAGATCCCTAAGCGTCATGATACCACATTCACCCGTGTTTGTTTGAGGAACACAAAGGAAGTAATTATAAAGCTATGTTTGTTACTGTAATAATTCTGTATTCTGCAAAAAGCAAGTAGAACACAACAGTGTAAGAAATTGGTTGTAGGCTATAGCCCTTTGTCACAGTTCAGAGCTCCACACTGGTTAATTGAAAAAAAATGTTTTATTATTATGATAAAATGATCCCAGGACAAAATTATTTATTTTGGCGTGGATCCAGATTGCTGTTTGGGGTTTAGAAGTGTTTTTAAGGGATTCTGTATCACTTTGAGATATGTACAGAAGATATTATTAGCTTCACTCACTACAAACAAATCATTTTAGTAGATTCTCAGATAAAAAGGTGTTGTGGCTCAATATAAAGAGCATGTACCCCTGAACTACAAGTCTAGGTCTGGACACTATATCTCTAGCATTGACAGAGGTCTGCGCTCTCCAATTGCTTTTACTTTGTACTTTATTCAAATTTTTGCTTTGTTTTGTACATTGAAATACCTCTTGTGGCCTGATTTCAGCAGTAATAATAGTATTCTTAACGTGTCTTTAAAATGATCATAAACAAAAAATTTGAAATATGATTTTTGGGAAAGAAATGTGACATAGGCTATGGCTTTCTTTTGTCCCGTGTTCGAAGCTGCACATTTGCAAAAGTGCCAGCAATTCAAACATGAAAAATGGATGAAGACAATGGTGCATTTCTCACAATTTTTCTAATAATGTGTCAGTCAAACAGCGGCCGTGAATGACACTAATGTCGTGTGATGCAGCATTCCATATGAAAAGATCTCATTGACGCTTCCTTGTGCCTTGGCTCAATCCGGGCCCGTCCTCCCCTCTTATTATTGTCATCATCAGGCCAACATGAAAGGCAGAGAAACAAGTGGCGTACCATTGCCAAGGAGGAAAAAAAAAACAAAAAACCTTGATCTTGGGGGAGCATTTGCATTCGCCACCCAGTTCCGCTGCTATGGGTGTATAAAGCATTAACCAGGAGTGTTCTGATTGGACGACACAGAAAAAGCATGGCATTCTGCTAAAGCAAGCAACAAGCAGCAACCCCTCCCCCTCCAGCCACGTGTCACGCACTGTCAGTGGCACTAGAGGGCAGTCTATTCTGTTGTTGGGAGGGAATTGTTGACATGAATCTAAGATGAGAGAACAACAAAATAGATCATATAAAATTAAAACTATTGGGTTATGTGATAGAAATAAGAGTCAAATTTCTGTATGAAAAAATATCAGGTTTTTAGGGAAGGCTATGAACAAAGAAAGGTGTATCACTGTACACAAATAAACAAAATTGCAAATAAAATAAAAAAAGGAGAAGAATAATCATACCTTAGAAGCACTCAGATAGCCAAGACCTCTGCCAAGACACTGGTTCTATCTTGCAATGGTAGAGAAGAAGATATAGTGCCCAGATCTGGACTCAGGTATAAAGGTTTTTCCATTGAGCCACAAAACCCTTCTATATCATAAGAATATATTAAAACAAATTATTTGTTCTACACTTCATGGATCAAACAGTGATCTGGATCAACGCCGGAATTAATCATGTTGTTCTTTGCCCATTACTGACTTTTCTGAAATTTTTCTAACAAAAATTAAATTCTGTATTTTATTAAAGCCCTTTCAGGTAACAGCATTTTTCACACCTGCCTTAAACACAGCAGGTGAACAAACAAATACATGCTTTTGTGTTATTGCAATTGTACTCTTTATGGCACACATTACAATACATTCCACTGTTACTTTCCCAATAAAAAAGAGCACTCAGGTGTGTTAAACAGTATATATGTAATTATAAAAATGCAAATGATCATTGTTGGTTTACATTACGCATTAAAAAGACATGGTTCATTTGAATGTGAATACATAGGTATCAGCACACATGCAGCAGGAAGCAGCTAATTAAAGCTGCCTCCAACACTGAAGCGTGGAAACCCCAGAGGAACAATGTTCATCTCCACAAGAATTAATGTAAAATAGTGATTACTACAAGGGCAGTCAGGCATTTCATATTTTTCCTTCTACAACACTGGACCTCAATCATGAACCTTGACCAGATTAAAATGCTAAAATAGTTGGTTGAAGGCTTAACTCTCTGCTTGATCTTATTACAGCTTTTTAAAAATTAATGATAACATTTTAATGTATATTCTTAATTAAAGGTCCCCTATTATGCTAAATTGATGTTTCTGGGCTTTTTTCCCATGTTATAATGTTATTCCACCGCAAAAACATACCCAGAGCCCTGCCCTTGTCAAGAGTTCAAAACGCTCAGTTTCACCACACACAAGAACCCCGCCTTCTCCAAGAAGTGCTCCTGCACTGTTTCTAAAGCCGGACTTATTCCAATAATTTCAGGCTTAAACTTCCATTTTAATTTATTTGATGGGGACAGTGCAGGTTCATGAACAAACATAAAACATATTACTTGAATGTAAACATGCCAGGCTATAGGCTATAATCCCTTCCTCTACAGAGTTGTCAGCTTATTTATCTATATGTTAACTAAAGTTGCTAATAGCCGTGCTAATTAGCCATTTTATCATGCGCTGTCTCTTCTTCTCTCATGCATGAACTCAAATCCTCCCAACTGTATGCACGTCTTAACAGGTTCAATTCCTGGCTTGGGGGAATTTGTCATTCCCTTTCTCTCACAATTTCCTGTCTGACTATCTCTATCTAATAATTACCTAAACACAAATTTGCTATCTTTGCTTTCTATGTTTTATTTTTCCAGCTTGCTATGATGGTTAAGTTATATGAACATGGTCTCATCCCACTTGTTTTCTTCATCTTCATTCTTCATCAACTAACATGTCATTTGAAGTTAGTCTAAATTAAATACACCTTTCTTTCTTTTCCAGGCTGTTTAGCAGCCCACAAGGTCAGGACCCTGAAGGAGGAGTACGGTCGATCGACACAACGACATAGGATCATGGGTGCACCCCATTATGTGCTTGCTCCGTTACAAGGTCTTCAGCATCGTCAGGCTGTGTTCGGGACAGAAGCGCTGGGATGCACGGAGCTGGACGAGGAGGGAGGGATCCATGGACTGGTCTAGGGAGAGTGAATAGGGGCCACTTGAGGGGCATAATAGGAGCTCTCCATTGGTTTGTTTTGGAAGCTGTCTTATTGATCTGCCTACCTTAGAAGTGAATGCCTTGGCTGAGTTTCCCCTGCTCATGTTAACAATGACACTCAAGGCCTGTATTAACTGGCCTAGTTGTTGTGCATTAAGTGGATTGTTGTTTGTTTCTCCATCCTTTCTGTCTACTCAAACAAAACCAAGCAAATCTATAGACACTGACTGCCCAAATCGATCCCACTTGGATGAGGACATATTTTATACTACAACCACTCAAAACTACTCAAGTATAGGTTAGAAGACACAATTCCAAATATTTTGCGAGACCTTCAAGTCTACAGAAACATGTAAGTAAATGAAAAATATAAACTTTTACAGAATTTTGCTCAGCAGCAAGGGATAGCTCATTTACTAACTATAACAAAAATATAGCACTACCACCATACCCACATAGTTATGCCAATTGCAAAAATGTTAGGACACTGCGTAAAATGTAAATGAGAACAGAATACCATGATCCACATAAATATATATGCATGATACAGCCAGGCCCGTGGCTCGTGGCTTCACATGGGCCCCCTTATAATAGAAAATATAAGAGATTATGAGGATCCAAAACTAATAATACAGACTCTCTTTTTAAATGCTTCTTATATGAATATGCATTGAAGATATACTACTGGACACCCCCACCCCCTTGTATTTGAGGAAAACTAATTATTCAGTCAATCACACAACACAATAGAAGTCGAATAGAGACCCCACCTGGGCTTTATTACAAAGTGGTTTTAGCTGAGGGGTAAATAGAGCAGGAACTGATTTTTTTGCCAATTTTTTGACCATTTCATTGGTTGGGTCTAAGCTTGTCACCTAAAACTATTTGAGTATAGTTTAAAAAATACAATCTAAAATGTTTGAGACCTTGAAATCCACAGAAACATGAATGAATGAAAATACATTTAGCTGCAAAGCAATGACAATGGCTATACAACTTTGAAAAGCTTGTTATAGAATCAATTTGTGTTAGGGAGTACTGGAATTTTTTTGGAACCTATATTGAGAAAGGAATTTGTTGTCAAGGTTGTAGACCCCAAACATCTATACAAATCTCTCCAGTTTATTTAAATAATACATGCTTTCACACACAATGTTCTAGCATATGTAAAAGGAAATATTTTGGTCTACACAAGTTCAGTTTCATCAGTGTCTAATGGCAACCACTTTGGAAACGCACATTCATATTTGCAGTAGATGTGTGTAAATTCACATTCCACACTGCGATTTCTTCATGTCCCTATAATTTTATCATGAACAGTGAATCTGCCCTTTGGAAAGTCAGACAACTTTGTTAAATAATGGAAGGACTAAAAACACATTTTTTTGTGAAAGAGAACAGGGGTGGTGGCATCAGAGGTTTTACTGTTAGCATGGTAACTTTCTGTCAGATTTTGCATTTGCATTTTGAATTAAGGCAAAATGGATAACTGTCAGCTTAATCAGAATTGGAAAAAGGCAAAACCAATCGGTCCACAGAAGATTGCAGTGTTTCAGGATCCTATTTACAATGACCCTTTCTTTCTGCATGATACAGCTTTATGTGTGCAAACTGTTCACAATGATTTCCAGAAGTGTTCTTGATCTTGTGCAGTCACTTCCAGTACAGAGTCAGGCCCCGTTTTCAGTGCTGTGCTGCTTGAAGACGTGAAGATCATGCATCTAATTCACCCAGTAATAATAAAACTCTGCCCTTCTAAAGTGCTCCTTATATTGTAGGTACTAGTAATCTTACTATTCTGTTGCCACTTAATTTGTTTCAGATTCGTCTTCCATGTGTTTTTAAGCCTTTCTTTTTCAGCCGTTTGTGGCTCCCATTCTAACTTTTTAAGACATGTTGCTGCCATAAATTTCCAAATAAGCTTTTATCTTGAAATATCTGTTTCAACATTTGGTATGTTGTTTTGTGTTGTATTCTATTGTGAATAAAGTAATAGTTTTTTTTTTATATTTGCAGATAATTGAATTCTGTTTTTATTCAGACTTTTGCACAACTTTTTTGGAATCAGGGTTGTATAAGGCTACTCTCAAAATTAATGGTTCTTAAACTTCCAGCTTCATGTGGTCTGGTCAGCTTTGTCAAAGACCTGAACTCTCACAGTAGTTCCATGAAATACCTTGTGTCAATAAACAAACATATTAATTTAAAACATAATTTATTTAAAAACAGAAAAAAAAGAAATAAATAGATGAGAACAGTGTGTGTTACTTCATGAAAAAAAAAAAAAAAAAAAAACACTTTGTGGTGATGAACATAAACTATGCAAGATTCGGCCAATAACCTTAAAGTATGCCAGCTACTTCTCCACTAGGCAAATAATTTAAACAAGAAAAAGTTAATAAGAAATTGATAAATAACAAATGATTAAGGTCGAGGACGTTAAAAAAAAAAAAAAAATGTTTACATGCCCCACATGTTCATAAGAATTCTCAAAGATTAACACACATTTAGCAGGTAGTAGACAGAGTTTGGAAGTGCAGGGAGTGGCAGCTGAAATCAACGCACCCTACAAATAAATGAAAAGAATCAAAAAATTAGACAGATTATTACATTCATTATGTGCATATTCCCCAGACATACAAACACCCAAGACTCAGAAATCTGATAGTGCTACTGGACTGATAGTTTGATACAAGTCATCCACAAGCCACAATCTGATGAAAACAGCTCGATGACTGATTGAAAAATGTACAGAAAGCATGTGATGCCAAACAAGTGTGAGCTACACCAATCAGGCATAACATTATGACAGTAAGTGAATAACAAAGATTATCTCTTCATCATGTTACCTGTTGGTAGATTGGATACAGTATATTAGGCAACAAGTGAACATTTTTTCCTCAAAGTTTATGGGTTAGAAGCTGGAAAAAAGGCAAGCGTTAGGAGTTGAGTGAGTTTGACAAAGAACAAATTGTAATGGTTAGACGTCGGGATCAGAGCATCTACAAAACTGCAGCTCATGTGTTCCCGGTCTGCACTGGTTATCTATCAAATGCTGGTTCTGATAGAAAAATGACAATATACATGGCACTGCAGTTTGTTGCACATGGGGCTGCATATTAGGCAGGTGGTCACAACACATAACATTATGGCCACCAATAATAGGCAGGTGGTCATAATGTTATGTCTGATTAGTGTATATTCCGTTCTGTGCTGTACATTCTTCAACAGAGCAGACTTTTTGTGCACACAATTTACCTGCATGAAAAATAAAACACTGAAACTGCAGGCCAGTCAAACACTAGTACACAAACCTGGCACCAAAGAATATTACAATTCCACATTTTGCCTGGAAAAAATAAATCCTGTCCTAAAGTTAAAAGCGAACACAGGCTCAGTGTTAAAAAAAAAAAAAAAAAGTGTTATTTGACATCATTTCAAGTTTACAATGCCCTTTCAGAACAAAGCTGACTAAGGTTAAGTCCAAGCACTGCCCTCCCTTTTAATCAACAACAGTTTAATATTCTCTCCAAATATCGTTCAAAATGGCTCAGGTAAAACTGCACAACAAAAATGGAAAAATCTACTAGAGCACAATTAATTCAAAGCTGTTCTTAAACTCCCAGTTTACACTAATCCTCTACTAGAGGCACAGATTTTTGTATGTTGTCCACTTTCTGGCCCTGTTAAGCTGATGACTGGTGTGCCTTTTGACCACTACTACTCCTTTCTTCCAAACAAAGATGTTCTTACTGCACAATTTTAAGACTTAAAATAATGAACTATTGGAGACACAAAAGTTAAAATAAAAACAGTAATACAAAATTAAAATTGGGAGTACAATTAGTTCTTTGTAAGTATTGTAAGCTAAATTTGAAAAATTAATTATGAATAATGTTGTGGTCCCTTAACATGCTCACAAACAAGAAACTTAATTACCAACTAATTTTAAAAAAAATCATTCATCATTAACAAATGTATTTCGAAATAATTGGCAACTCCCATTCGAACAATAAGCACACAACATTTCACACCAAGTGATTGATTTCATTCAGCAATTACGATGTCAGATAAAAACTTGACTTTTGATACTGTGCCAACATCACGAGCACAGTTTATAGACTTACAGTTCCAACTGTTTTTAAGTGTATAAATCATTTGCTCTCCAAAAATGATGTGGACACAGCAGTAAAAACATAAGTCTGTGAAGGAAGCACTGCAAGTTGAACCAAGCGGTCCAATGATATGGTCATCCAGTATTTGTGGAGCAGGACCTTCTTTAGGCCTCTGCTGCTTCGATACAAGCCTTTATGTAGAGGGTTGTCCATCACTATCAGGCTGCTGATGCTATGCTGCCATTAAGTACTGATGATAAAAGAGCCCAAAAAGGGATGTGGAGAACAGACAGGCAGCAATCCACCATGTGAAGAATGAGAACAGGCCCCGGAAAAGCAATGGGCTGAAGACAGTCCTCAGGCCTCCAAGAGCTACTGAGAGTTGGGCCACTGACGCCCGTGCCCCTGTCTCTAACACTGAGCTGCCGGTCACCCCCATGGTGTCTGTAGCTGCCGACACAGCAGCACCAGGGCTCATATCTTGAGTGCAAGGCAGGTCTTCTTCAGGGTAGATCCCCCATGAGTGTCCACCTGCAACAAAATAACAGGTTAACAGCTGCAACTTATGGGAAGTGCTAAGAAAAAGATTGAAAATGTTGTGACTTACCTAATGTTTTTAGCAGCAAAGTTGTATGCAGCAACATTACTAGAGGTGCCACATACTGTAGTGCGATTACACACAAGTAGTAAAAAACACGTGCAACCTGAAGGAATATTGAGTAGAAGAAAATGTCATTATTATACAGTTTGTAGACATACATATACATTTCAGAGAGAGTGGATGTCACATTTTTGTATATTTTTTTTCCCCATAAAACCTTATCTGCTATGGATAACTTTTATTTACCATCTTTTGCAGATCCACAGTACTTATGCGACCTGCCTCTTTCTTCATCTGGTCCACACCCTTCTGGGCCAGATTGAGGTAAGCCTGCAAATGGTGTCGCATCATAGCGAGCCGCAACGCACACAGCAGAATGATGGCCCACAACCGCAGAGTATCAAACGTCTGCTCAGTCATTCTGGTAACACAGACATTCAGGTCATGTAACTGATCAAAGATTTAACAAAGCATGACATTTATACATTAGGTGTGGCCAATAGGCATTTACTTACAAAGGCACAGACTCCTTTCCCAAAGTGGGGTTCATAATGTAGTCCTTGGTAATGGGCTTCACCCACAGCAAGACCATGATGAGTGGTGATAAGAAGTTGATATGAAGCAGAGTCCTAAGAGAACAACCATTTTAATTACATTAACACGCAACCAAATGACCTAAAGTAAAAGACTGAGAAACATTTCAGCTCTGTAATATTCTCTGTAGGTGACAAGGTCTATGAATCTAAGCTCATGACAGTAGAGAGGAAAAAGGAAGTAAGAAGCCATTTTGGAAAGTCTGCTCTGCCCAAGTGGATTATGTGAGCATTGTGCCCGTATCAAAGTCCAAGACATGGCACCTTAAGTTCAAAAACAGATCAGCTCAAACTAGTGACTCTTCAAATGACAGACAGGATGCTTCTTCCATCTGGCATTAAAGAGTAAGAGAAAACTGCACTTTACATAGAGTCAAAAACCCCATGCAAAGCTGAAGAACACATAATGTACATTCATACTAATGCTAAAAATGCTAATATATGCAAAATAATTTTACCTCTATTATGATTCTATTAACCACAGGAAAAGATCTGTGTAATAAATGCAATACATCACTGAAGTAAAAAATAACTTACTGTGTTAATTTGCCTGTGGTCAAATTGAGTGCATCTAGGTGCATCTGAGCCAATCGTAGACCAGGAAAAGTTAGGAATGCTCCAATCAGAGAGCAAAGCAGAGCTAAGATGAGCTTGAAGGTGAACTTTGAAATTGGACCCCTGCGAAGATATAACACATCAACATGGTACAGCTAGCTCCCAAGACATAAAAAAATAAATAATCACAAAACACATTGAGTGCATACTTACTGTGAATCTAAGCCCTGGTGCTCTAGAAACTGTAGAGCACTGTCAGAGAAGTTTGCAAATCCTACATATCAAAGATGATTATGGACCAAAATAAAATAAGCGAATTGTCACAAGTTAATTGATGAGTACTGAATGCACTTACCAGTTTCCAGACCAAACTCCAGGTAGTTCTCAGTCACTATAAGTATGGCCATGGCTTTGACAAAGAAAAAGAAACCGAAAGTAATGCAAAGTGAGCGCTCGCCTCCTTCTTCCAACTTGAAGTAGTGCGCCGTGATTGAAAAGAGGGTTTTACTGTAAATATGTTAAGGAAACATCTGTGGTTTACAAACCAAAGAGTCTGTCAATCCATTTTATCAGCATCAGAATTACTTAATGATGTAACTACCTCAGCTTTTGGATCTAGCGCAGTACAGTTACTGCAAAATAGTGATTAAAGAGAATCCTTTTATGAGCAAAAACATGTGATGTCCTTCTAATAAGTGGTAAGAATGTTGTACACATTCCTTAATATTTGATATAGTTTGTCGTAGGCCTACATGACACGATATAGTAGGTATTATGTACAGGTAGGTGTATGTCAGTGTTACCGTTTGCTCTATTATTTCAACTTCATAAGTACCCTGAACCTCTTACCCTGCCAGAATTCTGAAACACAGCCTAGATCTTATATAGAAACAGAATTTGTGTCGCACTTGTATTATGTAGTAGGTACCTGTGCCACACTGAATTCTACCGTACCACTTACTGGAAACTTGCCTTTTAGTAAAGGAATCATTTAAAACTGAAATATAGAAATCTGTCAATGCAAAGATATTATTCCTTTCTCTTCATCTACACTGTACATTGCCCAGTCTGCCCCCCAAGTGTCTCTGCAAGCCTGACTATGAAAAGTGGGCCTCCAATCTCCAGTGTGGGCAGCAAATAACACACCATCTGACCGTGTGGTGAGCCGGCCCGACCAGAAGCAGTGGAAAAATTGATCCCCGGGGTTGGTGCAAGGATAATGCATATTATTTAACCATCATTCACCATGGCAAATAGCAGGTAGCCGTGGAGCATAAAGGTGCACGCTGCTAGTAGGGGTCATTTTATAGTCTCTACAGTTACTGCTGCATTTGCACAATCAAACTGGAATGACATGGAGTCTCTTATGGATGAACGGATGTTAACAGATGACTGTGAAAATGGACCTGAGTTGAGAGCCAATCTTTAGGTTCTTCCAGTGTGTTAAATTGAGAAACTAAACAAACTATTTAAATTATTAAGCACCTCCACAATATACACTGATCAGGCATAAAATTATGACCCCTCACAGGTGAAGTGAATAACAAAGTATCTCTTCATCATGGCTCTAAGTAGTAGGTGGTATATAATGTATTAGGCAGCAAGTGAACATAGTTCCTCAAAGTTGCTGTATTAGAAGAAGGAAAATGGGTCGGTGGTCAGTATCTATCAAAAGTAGTCCAAGAAAGGAACAGAGATGATGGCCGTGGTGAGAAAAGCCTGACCCGTGTGGTCAGATTCAACAGACAAGGTACTGTATCTCAAATTGCTGGACCGGTTAGTGCTGTTTCTAATAGAAAGGTGTCAGACTGCATAGTGTAGCAATAATAATCATAATCAATTAGTCTTACACAGCACTTTTCCAGACACACAAAGCTGCTTTACAATTTGGTGCATAATTCATTCACTCCTCAGTCACAACTTCTGTAGCCACAGCTGCCCTGGACGACGGAAAACATGGCTGTCAACCTGCGCCTACAACCTCTCCGACCGCCACCAAACACACAATCACACTGACATTCATACAGACAAGGTGGGTGAAGTGTCTTGCCCAAGGACAGAACAACACAATGCCAGTAGTGGGGATCGTGGGGAAAGTATCACAGTTTGTTGCATATGGGCAGTATATTAGGCAAGTGATCATTACACATAACATAGTGACCGCTGATAATAAGCAGGTGGTCATAATATTCTGCCTGACTGGTGTAAAGCATGTTTGATCAGCTGGAACCATTTTATGCACCGATGTGATGCCAAGGGTAGATACAGAACCAATTTAAGAAGCAGTTGACACAGCACTGATAAAAAGGGTTTGATATATAAAAAAAGGCTAACCAAGATGTAAGCACAGACTGATGCAAGGATACATGACAAAGGCGAGTACGAGGAGGCACCACACCACACTGATGTTCATCTCTCCGGAGGGCTGGGCCGCACTGTAGTACAGTTCTGTTATCAGATACACCACAGTTGCAGCCAACGTGAAATCCACCAGCCACTGGAACTCTGGGAAGTAGTGCAACGCTGTAAGACCAAAGAGTATGGTTAAAATACTGCAATACATAACACTGGTCATACAAGACAATATTTGAGACCCACATATTAAATGTTTTCTTACCTAATGTGTCCACTTCTGTGATACATTTAGTCTCCAGCTGCAAGTCTATGTCTTTCGGAACTGTAAGTGGCTTGTTGTCTATGTGGCCATTATATTTCCTGAAAACAGAATGAAATAAGTTACTGAAAACTGAATGGTAAACTTTAATGTGAACGGTACAATCATGTCATCGGGTTTTGAATAAGGGTAATAGGGGAAAAAACATTTCTTGTTTTATATTGGCTTATAGAAGCCTAAATTGACCACCATTAACTCGATACAGTATCTATGACTAAGTTGTCTAATTTAAAACCTTCACTATTTGAAAAATGAAACAGTATTATTCAAACTCATTGCTTATATAAACGTATTTCAGCTTGGCATTACCCTAATACTAATTAAAAGTACTACTGCAATTTTCCTTATTTTATTACTACTACTTGTTCTGCAGTCAGTGGTCTATGCAGTGTAGCTAGGCACAATGGGTAATAGGCATGCAGCGCTAACCCACTGACAGCAGGCAAACACTGAGCTGTTCTTTGGGCTGGGAGAACAGTCTGGTGGGCCTCCTTAGTTTTGGGGGCTTTGTTTGCTCAGCCCTGTGTGCTGGCTGGATTCTCGGCACAATACCACACTGTAAGACTCTCGGGCCAAACATGCTCGGGACAGATTTCATCTTTGAGGCACCTGACAGGAAGAAAAAGGGGCTCAGCTTCACCCCTGACTGAGGGAGTCAGACAGCTAACAATGGGATTGGAGCTGCATGGCATGAGCTGGCAAAAGGGACACTGGTCCATCTTTCTCTTGGAGGGATTACCGAACATGTGGCACTGGAAAAACCTGACCTGCCTCATACCAGGTCAAAAAAAAAACTTTGAGAGCATGTGCAAGAATAAGGATTATTTCTAGTTTCAAGGACAAAGGAAAAAGCATTAAATTCATGTGTTCAACATATGGCTCAAACATCCACCTGCAGCACCCCAAAAATTGGATATTTGCTTTTTGAATTGCAAAATAAGTCTTGCAAGAAAATCGTCCTCCAGAATCAAAGCTTGACATCTGACCACTTTGAAGATATAATGCTGTTTGGAAAACTTTGATTTTAGAGTGGAGGCAAGCCTTTTAAACTGTCAGCCCCTAAAATAGCCTAAATAGCAATAGCTCCAAAGAGAAAAAAAATGGACAAACTTCTCTTGCATCCAATAGACAGGGCGACTTCTAAGCCGAGTTTCTCTGAGCCCCAATGAAGCGCCGTAAAGGAGCCAAACAACAACAACAGACTAGTGTCTTCTTACTTCAAACAGGCCTTAAATGAGCCACATAAACACATCAGCTTCATCGCCACGCTGACATGTCTGTGGTCTCCATCCATCGCCAGAGCCCGCTTCTCATCTTCTCTTTCCTCTCTGATGAAAGAGGTGTCGCTCTGTGCCACTGCATTTTCCCAACCCCCAAACAAAAGTCCTTCTTCTTTCCAACCCCCCCAATCAACCTACCTGTCTTTCCTCTTCTGTCCTTTTTGTTTTCCTGCTAAGCTCCTCAACTCATCTTCCGTAGGGTGCTGGTACCATCGCAGGCTGGAGACCAAGAAAAAAAACACATGGAATTAGGGGTGTAAAAAAGCTAAAAGCTAATTATACTGCACACACCAAAACTGAAAAAAAAAAAAAAATAATAAGTTGATGCATTTTTGTTTTCTTAGAAACATTAACAAATGTGTCAAAGCTACGAGTGGAAATTACAGGGCAAATACAATTGCTCTGAATCATAATAATATCATGATACAGATACATCCATATAGCTCAGAAATAATACCTCTAATGTGAATGCAACTGTGCATCAATTCACTGCATTTTACTGCCAATTTAAGCAGTAATATTTAAACTAAAGCAGCAAGGTTATCTGTAGGTGTAAAAAAGAACATCCTTAGATGGCTAAATATTTCATAAAATCATTTAAACTTTGCTTAGAAAGGAGGAGCATAAAAGCAGAGAACCTATAAAGGAAATGCATTTAGTAAACATTCTTCTGGGGTATTCCAAGCTTTCACTTTGGGCAAAGCTTACTGGCCTGGAAAGATAACATTTTTCATTATTAATAAGCTATTTACTTAAAAACATGTGTGTGGCACTAATTAGAGGAAATTGGAGGGTGCTGTTTATTTCACGTGCCATCCCAGAGGACCAACTTGGTTTTTGATGCCCGTTGGTCTTTGAAGGATAACTTAATGATTCTTTTTTATCTTCTACCCAACCCATTTTAACATTCTGCCATCAAAACAAACATAGCCATTGTCCGTGACTATTTAATGTAAACAGGCTATCAGTAAACAAACTACGAAAGAAAGCCCCACTAACAGAGAGGACAGAGGGCTCTGCATTACCTGCCACTGCAAAGTAGCCATCTTGCGAAGGAATAATGAGGTATGATTTTTTGAATTACACTGGCCATTACCATGGTAACCACCAGCTGCACACCAATCACACCCTGTGGGAAGAGAAGTGGAGTTCAAAATGACATTTAAAAATATAATTAGAAATGACACAAAGCAGTTATCATACAAATTATACTGTAAATTTAACAGGCTGGCATAGGTTTGAGGAAATTGCAATTATGGTATAAACAGGAAAATAAAAAAACAGAACATTTCCTAAACTGGAAAAGCATATGACAGAAAGCAATGTAGATTGCAAACCAAACCCACTGACATCTTTTTATTATACACATTTTATATATTAGCCAACCATCTTTATAAACTGAAAGCTGTTATAAATCTATTCCTAAATGACAGTCTCTCACAGTGACCTCGATGATTGCTCTGACTGAACAGCCAGCACTCCTGGGGTAGTTACAGCAGCACAAGGAGTTCAATATCAGCCAAGCTCACTTAGATCAATATTCACTTAAGCTTAAGGGGCCAGAATCATTCCCATCATGCCGGGCTTTTATCCACTCACTTTAGGAGGAGGCCTGTGGTTGGCCTATCCTTTTAACTATCAGTAGGACTCATTGATATCTGTCCCTACAGATACTCGAGCCTGAAGAACCAATTAGCTCAAATTAATCCCCAATAAAAGCATTTTCAATTCTCACACAGTGATCTGGGCAGACACCTGGCCTTGAACAACTTGCAGTCCAAGTTCATTAGTCAGTTATTGCAGAGCCGAATTTGTGTCATACTTTTTGTGTAAGGACAAGAAAACTTTTTTAAACTGAACTATATGATGCATAGTGCTTTCCTACAGAGCCCAGGAGGGGACATGATGAGAAAAAAATCATTTGCGAGATAACGCAATACTTTTGCGAGACAACGAAAATATAACTGCGAGAGCTCACGATATTATTGTATTATATGGCAAAAGTATTGCGTTATCTTGCAATAAGAGAATAATAATAAGTGAATTTGCACTTCCGGGTCAATTGACTATATCAATATCAACATACAATTTGATTGAATTTGATTTACTTTTATTACAAATTGTTTATTAGGCTTAACAGCAGCGATAGCCAGTAGGCATGGGGTAATTTTAAGTGAAAGGTATCAGGGGCGCCTGGATTTTTCTTTAAGATACGCCCAGAGCCAGCTCCTGACCCAGACATAAACACTGGCCCATCACATGTGTGCACACATGCGCATATTCCTAACAAATAACACTAACAAATAATAAATCTCGTCTATTTGATGTTAACTCTGCTCCTGGTGGTGTTTAAGCACTTTCTCTCTCTCTCTCAATGTTAACTTAAATAAGGGCAGTGAGTCTGGTGTCTGTCATTGTGTTGTAATAATTAATCAGACTATGGTATACAGTTTTTACAGTGATTTCTTCAATAGGCTGTATACAATTATAAACATCATAATGACAGTGTTCCACTCCAGTGCAATGTGACAATGGTTTGTTTGATCACTCAGCTAATCAAGAAATCAGCTGCTATGCATAATTAGTGCACTTTTGTGGACTCACTCTTCATAGGCCTACTGTGTGCGGCCAATAGCAAGAACTACGCAAAAACACCCTAAAACACAGTAGACTCAGAGCAGCCCGTGATCTGTATGAACAAATCTAGACTAGGAAAGGCAAAGGACAGCAGTAAGGTTTCAGTAATCACGCTTCTCTTTTGTCGTGGAGCATGGAGACTTCTCGGCGTAGTGGCGTTCCAAGGCTCTAGCTCTAGCTTCCAAACGCTTTTGAGTAAAAGAATAAACTCCTGTGGCTTTACATCCCATAAAAAGCATTGCATTATCTCGCAAATGTTTTGAGTTATCTCATTGGCTCTATTGTGAGATCTCACAATTTTTTATTCCCCCCCCCCCACCATGTTCCCTCCCAGGCTCCGTACTATCCTGCAGTGAGTTAGGACCAAGTAACACTTTCTTTTGCTGAGACAAAGTTTTGGAACATTAGAGTCCGCTGGGATCTGCCTTTGACCATTTAAATTTATGAGTTAGGTAGATTCAACTTGTGTCTCATTACTAATTTCATAATGTCACAACACAGTGCAAGCTTTTCCTTTAATCACTTCAGAGAAAATATTACGTCTTACTAAACAATGTGTTCCAACACATTGTATTATCATCCACGCATGATGATTAGCTCTGCTGCCTAATGTGTAATACTGTTTATTTACAAGCATAGACCAAATGAGTTAAATAAGAGAAATATACCACTTCAACAGATTAATATTTAAGGTCTTCAAGTCATGATACTAACCAATGCCACCCAGCATGAATCCGCTATTAAACCCAAACTTGATACTTCTTCTGATGTCACAGAGGGAGAACCACTGCCATTTTCAAGTAGCCAATTTCATCTGCTACAGTAGCTTAGTAAATGTCATGGAAGTAGAGCCACCCACTTCCACCAAGCTACCAGTGGTCATAATAAATAGGTCAAAAGCATATGTTCCAAGCTTGGTGGACGCTGACCACTCTCAGTGGGAAACTTTATCCAATCTACTACCTGGGAGAAATTGAGCCAGCAGGGTTCTCTTATCTGCTTGACCCCCTTCCCCTCACAAGCAAATGGAATCTGGGGATGGAGAGCAAGGGCTGCAGTGATAACTATTAACCCACCCCCCATGAAAGCACAACAGTCTAACAATTACCTGGACTGTGACTTCACTTAGAAGACCTTAAACTGAGCCAAGCTTTTCACATAAAACTCAGACAGCAACACCAAAACTTGTTCAAAGTTTCAAACCTATACTGAAATATAAAGAAATAAAAATACCTACTCTACAGATATTTCATTAAGTTTCTTAAAATGTATTTGTGCAAAACCAGCAAGTAAACAAGAAGTGCATTTTCCACTAATGCTGCTTGACATACACGATTTATTCTTTGATGTGTGAAATCAACTTCAAGCACATCAGTTTAACTATAACATTGTTATGACAGTGGTTAATACCTCAATAATTTGCAAGGGCTAAATTTCAATGATATTGGATTTATCACATTTATAAGATTTTGAGAAAAAAACAACAATTATTTAAAATACTGTGATGACAATCAAAACAGATATGTAGTGAATTCTTGTAATTCCAGGGACTACATTTTCTGTGACCTCAGAGGGCATCCTGAGGTCAAATCGGGCAAGAAGTAAAAGTGAACAGACCTGGACTTACCCAAACCCACCTGCTAAGTTACCTGACTACCGTGCTAGTGCTAAGTTAAAGTTGATAATGCTTTACAACATACATTTCTCTTTGTTTATCCACAACATCAGTGTAATAACACTACAACTAAAAACCGAGATACACCTAATTAAAAGACTAAACAGTTAAGTTGCAATCATATGATCCATCTGTCAACGCAGATGTAGCATCTTAGCTAACCCATTCAGTTAGCAGGCTTCAAGTCAGTGCACACACAGCTAGCTAAGCTAACAGTAAACCTTGAGAAAAATGAGCAGGGTAAAGGATAAACATAAACAAACGGAGCAACAAATCGTCATTACATATCAATTTACAAATGCGTGTCTTATCAGAAACGTTGAGAAACCATGGGAACATCTCCTGCCCGGTGCTCGCTGTTTCACTCACCATGTTGATGCAGTGCAGCTGAAAAGGACTCTATCCCGGCAACACTGAGCAGCCCTACTCGGGAATCAAGTGGCGAGGAGCACATAAGCCCTTTTGGCGATGTTTACAAAACGAATTGGCTTCTCATTCACCTTATCAACGTAACCCGAGGATGTGTTACATCGTCAAAAATCAATGAACTCAACCTCCGCTCACTAGTGTTTTTAACTGCAGTAGAGGTCACGCTGAAACTGTGGGCAAAGAGGTGGCTCAAGATGTGCCTGTAAGTAAAAGAAAAAAAGGTATATGTTAATTTTAGATGTATCATAGAACATGCAAAATAATACTTGCATTTTAAAACGGATATGTAATCTGTTATCATTCTAACACATTTAAAAGAACATAACATTTACAATGCTTCTCAAAGTTTTACAGGAATATCTAAGAGCGCTATAAGCAACCGTCAGGACCCCTTCAACGGGAAAAGAGGAAAAGAGAAAACCGACCGCTATCAGCTGTAGGTTTTATTTACACTCCACTACACGACTAATGTGCACCACTGGGATTTTTACTGTCATTGGAATGTTTTTGGCCAATTTCACTTTGGTATACTCGTATACTCTTTTTCAAGGTTGACAATAGCCACTATGATTTTATGGTTATAACATGCAATTATAATGGGACACTACAGCATAGTAAAAGTAGTAACGAGCCCTGCATCACGTTCTCCTGGATAGCCCTTTTGAAATTATGTTTAATTCAGGAGTAATTTCCTACTCAAAGTCTATTTTGCTTTGGTCCAATTGCAAAGAAGAGTTCACAGGACTACAATGTAGCCCAAATCCAGAGATGGAAACGTTTGTTATGTTGTGTATGTCTCACTGGGTGACCCGAATTGAAAGTAAACGCTGTATCATTTTTAAATTTTGTAAATAATATAAACATACTCAAGTATAATGCATTTATTTTTTTCATCTAAATACTCCTGCTATAACGAACATCATTATTTGCAGTCATATTTTGCACATGCACAGTTGCAAAGTCCTCCTTTTACTGCATAGAGACTTCACCCCCATGTAACATAGCAGCCTGCTTTGGCACAGTGACACACTTAAGGCACAGTTTTTAATGAAAAAATACTTATTTCTCCATATTGCTCAAGGTTTACGTGGCATCTTAGTAAATTAACAACAAGGTCACCAGTAAGTCCTATTAATTAAGTTAAAACATTTAGGACACACTAGTGGTCTTAATATTATGTGACATAGTTTCACAAATTTGGCTCTAGAGAGATTTAGGATGTTCTTCTCTGTCTAGGCTGTTTCCCACATTTCCCACTGAGATTCTTTTATTTATAATTGAAGGGAGTCTCATACTGTACACTCTGCTCATAACACTCTGCATTGATGTCGTTTGAACTTCAGTTCTCTGGAGTTTTTTCCCCTCTTATTATTCTCATTCATTGTTGTGTGTTCCTTTTAGTCAGGCTTGTTATTTTTAGATGAAACATAATAGTCAGAATTTTTAGTGCACTTGTGAGAGTTTCACATCCCTTCCTAGTGTTTAATCCATATGACATCTCCTCAGTGTCGACTGCTTCTTTTGAGCTTCTACTCACAAGCTCTACAATATAAATAAAGACACTGGAAATATTACAGTAAAAATCGCAGCCTAGTCAATCAAAGACTTATTCTTGAATGTCAATATCCATTTTTAATGGCAGGGCTTTTTGTGCATATGTGTGCTAAGGAGCATTATACATCGTTTCCTTCTTTTATTAATCAAACAACACTGTGAAATGTGTGTCACTGATCTCAGCAGTATACCTTGGAGCAGTAGTAGAAAAATAGAGCAAAAATCTGTGTCAGCTCCTCACCAGTATCCAGAATATAATTCTCTTTGGTGCAGTGCCGCCTGCTCCGCTCTCTGTGTAATCTACGAGAATGTAAATTACAATGCAAATACTTCTGAATAATTTATGTTAGTCTAGTGTTCCCTCACAGAAACCACAGGCTTCTGCTTAAATAGAGTAGAATGGCATTGTGAACCCACATTATGTTAACCACAGCAATGCACCATAGATCTTGTAATGTAAAATACATTTTCTACAGTTTAACTCAGGTTAGATACAAGTATACAGTAGAGTTTACGCCCTAATGACAAATCAGATCTTATGTTATATTTTGTAATAATAATAATAATAATAATAATAATATAATTTTAATCAACTTACTTCTGGTGTACATTATAGTCACTATTACATTTAAAAACAGCCAACATACACGCATACACTCACACACATGCATGCTAAGAAATAATAAATCTTCAGTTTCTCTCAGACATTGTCTGCTCCCTCAGTGCGTTTTCCATCAAGGATTGTAATTAAGCAGCGGCATTCATGAGTAGGCATGCTCATTTAGGATGCGTCTTCTGGGCTTAAGACAGCTTTAGAGCAATGGAGGAACAAATTCTGGTGGAACACGGCTACATCGCACTATTAAAGTTAAAACACCGCACAGAGAATATTGATCAACTAAGAAAGTTTCTATGTCAGGAGTTGCAGGTTCATATTTCTAAATACTTCTACTATACCTGAATCTTTTATGGCTATGTAAAACATGTCTTTCATCCCATAGAAATCATGTTACAATGTGCTGATTATTAGTCTATACATAATGTTAAAATGCCATTGCAGATTTTATTGCTTCCAATTATGTGGAAGTCGTGAGTCAGATACATTTCATAGCTTTACATACTACGCCTACATTTATTTTTTTTTTGCTCTCTTCAATTGGTACCAAAAGACAGTGTCACTGCAAACCAGTAATGTACACTAATGTTTTCTTCTGTCCATCTATAAAGATGAAGATAGTCTGGTATATTACCTTATTTAGAACCACATTATTTAACAAACACATGAAGATTCAGTATGTGGCACTTTACTTTATATTCTGAATCCCAGATGTTTTGATACAGCCTGATTATTGTTCACATATACTGTATGTATAAAGCTGCATTGCCAGCACTGCTTAATGCAACAGCAATCTATAAATTATTACTGCACAATTTTTGGCCCTGATTCAAATTGAAACTGATTTATCATAAGAATTAGTCTCCAGTGTGTGTGTGTGCGTACAGCAACACACACTCACACTGAGAAATAAAGGCCGAGCAAGAGCGGGAGAGAGATAGAGAAGCTCATTATAATCAGGCAATTATGCTGGCAGAATTAGAAGCGTCCTTATTTTCTCTTGTGGCAGCCTGAGCAGCGAGACATTTTTATAAGGTACAGGAGACTCTTCTGTGGATGTGACCGGCTATCCTGTGTTAATATGGAATATTATACGTTACAGCAAGATGTGGAGGTAAAAGCAGTGTGATTTTGGCTTTTTAAGAGATGCGGTGAGTCGGCAAGCCCCCCAAGGTTCGGGGCTTTAATTTGCATTGATGAGGATTTTTTTTTCTGGTCTGGTTGCGGTTTTGGCTTAGCGTCATAGAGTGAGAAAGTGTCTTGTACGGCAAATTCTTGATTCCAGAAATATTCGAAATGATTGCTAATTTTGTTTTATATCTTTTCTACTTCTGCTTATCTTAAATTATGTGTATCGCCCTCACTGTCCAATAGTGATCTCAGTTACTGTCTGTTCAAAATGTGTATGGCTGTGTAACATATTTGTGAGTGTGATTAAAGGCCGCTGTTAAATGTAATTCTAAAGTTACATTAAAATGATATATAAATATAAAAAGTAACGTGTCTTTTGTATTTTTATACAATTACATATGCTAGATGTGACATATGCAGGACTGTGCAGCAATGTCATGTTCACACTAAAGACTTTGACCTTTGGGGTCAAGGGTGTTTGGCCAGCATTTGACCTTTGACTTGTAATACGTATCTTATGAACTAGTCTGCTAAAGTGTATTGATTGTCAGTCCCTTGTCAAACCAATTCATATCTATTTTGTAAAAATGAGTTGAGTTTTTATATTGTTTCTGATTGTATTATGGGTGTTATATCTGTAAATGAATGGGAACATAGAGTGTGTAGTATTTGTGTAGTTATATTTATTTTTTTCCACAAAACATCAGAGGTGCTTAATACATCAAATAAAAAAAGATACACAGAATAATGTCTCCCTTAAAGTTTGCAGAGAAGTGCTTGTGTCTGGCCGTGAAGCAGGGCAGCTGATGCGGCTTTTAGCATAACAAAGGGTTCGAGCATGTGAACTTGAGGCACCTTTCGACCCTTGTGCTGTGGCAATGAATAGTTGCTGGGCCTCCTCATAGAGCACCCCCATGGTTTTCCTGATCGTGGCTAAATTGTTAATCAGGGTAATTTAATATAGTTTTCAATATAGCTCATCTTTCATCAAGATAGGACTCGTTGTATTCCCTTCTTTCCCACCCGCAACAAAAGTCCTGCCTATTGAAGGAGGCTGAGGCTGACAGAGCTAGGCTTTACAGCTTCTCTTTTAAAATATTTAAACACAGGCTTCAGATTTTGTGTCTGTTTAAGTGGGAACAATGAGAAAATATCAGGCACTATTAATTCAAAGTATTTTTCAATATCAACAACAACCAAACAATTTGTTTAATGTTTTTAGTTTTCTCCCCCTGATGACATTGTTTGTGGGAGGAATTTAAACAGATATGGAAGTTTTAGTGATGTATGAAAAAATGCTGTTAACTAAGAGTGCTTTAATAAATACAACATTTTATGTATTTTATGAACATTTCAGGAAAGGTCAGTAATGGGCCAAGGACAAAATAATGATTATTATTTTGTTTGTTTTATTTTGAGTTTATTTGGACATATACTGTACATTTACAAATAAAAAAACTAAAATAAATCAGTTACAATAGAAACAGAAGCCTGACCTTACATTATTAATTTTGGTGTGGATCCAGATCAGTGAGTGTTCTTATATAATCTTTTTATTCTAACATATTACACAATCTGTATCATTCAGAGATGATTTGTTTTAGTAGATTTTTTACCATTTACCTTTGGCTCAATGGAAAGCTCCTTTCTCCCTCAACTATAAGATCTATATATTTATCATTGCAAGATAATACTTACGCCTTGGCAGAGGTCTACCCTCTCTCTGATTCCTTTTAGTTTTTTTTCTTTTTTTTTTTTGTTACACCTTTCTTTGTTCATGGCCTTTGTTAAGACTTTTATACAGTACTGTATGTGCATTGTGCATTATGCCACAAAAACATAGAACCAATAGTTACATTAATTTGTGCATAGAGTGTCATATTTCATGAATGCACCTTGGAAATGGTGACAGAATATTGGTTTGCTCCTCTTTGTTTTGAGGAAGTTACGTCAATGTTAAAACAGGCCACAGATTTTGGGTTTAAGTGGGAACAATAGAAAAACTGAAATTTACACAATAACATTATCTGAACAATTTGACTGTGTTAGTGTCAGACATCTCCACCTGCACAAGTTAGATTTACTTTGACCTGATCTCACCACTGACACAGTGTCACTATAACAGGCCATTTTTGGCACTTCTCCTGCGTCACTTGAGTCACAGTGAAGTCAGAGTGAGCAGTAAGTCACGGTCCTGGGACAGTTGACCTCAGTGGCCTCAACAAGAGGTGCTTTATGCATGATGGGACCAGAGGTTTTTAGTTTGTGCATTTGAAATACCCTTCCAGTCACATACACACATGTGCCACACAGGCCTGGGTCCTGACTTTGCCGTCTAATAACAGCTACTTTATTATTGTAATCAAGGATGACATAGATATGGTGGAGAAGATGGTATATAGTAAACAATAAACAACACAGCAACATTCATAGCAACATTTAATGGTGAGATAAAAAAGACAGGAGCTGATTTTTTCCCATCTTTTTGTATTTAAAGCAACATATACTGTATAATGCAGATGCCAGATGCCTTTTTGTTTCCCCACTTTGCTATCATGCTACAATGGTATAATGTTATACTTCTTGCATGTTGCCGCCATGAGTTACAATTACTCTGTTACATTGACTTGAGTAACTTTTGGAATAAATTGTAGCTTGTAACATACTTTTGACTTCTACTTGAGTAATATTATTTGAAGTTGTAGTTTAAAGACAACACTCTCGCTTGTGTACAATATGTGTCTACTCTACTCGTCTATACATTTTAAAAGTTTTATGTTGTGAACAAGTGAGAAAATTTGGAAATGTTTTGTTATTTTGTGAAATTAAATTTAGTTTTACTATATTTTATTGTTTATTCTTTGTAAATGCCAAAATCTACACATTATTTTTTTTTATATATGATTTCTTAAATACTAAAACATAAACTGTCCAAACAGTTACTCAGTACTTGAGTAGTTTTTTTCACCAAACACTTTTTTTATTAATACATATTATATTGAAATAACAATACACTTACCTTACAATTATTGGCTACTCTACCCCCCTCTGATTGCTGCCGACACTGGCTGGATGAATATTAACTAAACAATATTTGAATATGATATGTCCAAATAGGGTTGTTCCAAAAAAAAATCTTTCATGACCATTGTCATTATTTTAAAATTGTAATTCAATTGTGTTTCAATTATGAAACCAGTAGCGAACTTTAACAGATCTGGTCCAGACGCTGTTAATGTTGCTGCTGACACCTCCATGATATACAGTTTTACTGTTTGTCAACAATATGGCTGGGTTCTAAAGAATGGCTCCATAAGCTACGCAGAACACACAATGTTTTAAATGGAAAAATTTAACATTAGCTGCCAAATATGGAAAATGATGAATAATGAGAATTGTTCAACTTTTTTTAAATAAAAGACACTGCATTGTGATTATTACATATGTTTCCATTTTGAACACCTCTGTTCAGATATTCATTGTCGTATATGTTTAGGCATGTGGGAAATGAAGCAGTCTGAAGAGACTATGTGAGAACACCAGCTAATTAACATAGTGGCTCGCCAGAGCCTGTACTATAGTGCTCTCATCTAAGAGCAGCAGACTGCCTTCCCCTGTGGCCCATTCAATGCAAGTGGCCTGCTCTTGTGTACTCTGTCTAAGGCAATAGGTTAATTTATACTGTGGGACGAGATGATAATTCATGTCTAAAACAGCAGACAGCATCCTCCATCCAAAATCCAGACGTGACGTGTTTGGGAACCAGCCAAGTAAGGTACAACTCCCATAGACACAATCGTTGGCTTTTTACAAAGGAGTCATTAGGTAAATATTTTCACACTGGATATGCAGTACTGTGCCAAAGTTTTAGACAGTTTTTTTAAGAAAGGCTATGAACAAAGAATAGCCCAGTTTAAAATTACAAAAAGATTTTTTTTTTTAAACTAGCACTTTACCAAGGCAATGGTCCTATCTTGCAATGGTAAAGTAATAGACTTGGACTCAAACTCAAAGATCTAATAGTTCAGGGGTAAATGCTTTCCCCCATTGGGACAAAACTCTTGTAAATTGCAATGGTAAAGAATCTACTAAAACGAATTAGTAAAATTTGGTCTGTATCTCAAAATGGTACAGAAGAATCCCTTAAAACACTTCTTGGTCAACAGCAATCTGGGTCCACACCAAAATGTATTATTTTGTCCTTAGCCCATTACAGACCATTCCTGAAATGTCCATAACAAAAATACAATTCTGTTTAAGCACGTTCAGTTAACTGCATTTTTTTACAGCTCACTGAAATCCTTTGCACAGTATTGTCTTTAACAATGGGTGTTTGTTTTTATTATTTAAATAACTGATACAAACTTGGTTTGATGTTATGTTCTTGCAATTTAGTGCATAGTGAAACACTGACAAATTTTCACCAGTCTTTGCACAAAGTATTTGTTTTCAAAATGATGGCAAATGAATAACAATAAACAATATAATGTATATTGATAATAATAAAATAGTCTTCTTGCCTGCATAATTTATTTAAACATAATTCTACTTTGTCTGCATTTTCTGTCCACTGTCACAAGTTCTTATTTTATGGTTATTCTGAAATATGCATGCCTGCAGTTGAAGTTTCAGAAGTTTGAATGTCAGTGCGTTTGTTGTAACGCAACGAGGACAGGAAGTGGAATTTATCAACATGGAAACAAAGGTATTATGGGTCCTTGGGGAACAGAGTGTAACTGGGGTCAGGATTGTGGGGCCTTGTCTAGACAGCGTGCTTTTATGGTTGCAGGGTTTCAGCCTGTCTTTCACCTTTTCAATAGGAGAACTTGACCCGTGTCCTGCAGCCGTGGGACTCCAAGAGACAGCGAGAGATGAGAACCAGAGGGACACAAAGCAACACACGTTTTACCAGTTTTATATGTGAAAGTGATATTCGTCCGTCCATTAAGGGATAAGTTGTACAGTATTGTAAAACTTCCGACAAAATGTCTTGCATAATTATTTTTCAATTTTAATCCAGCCTTATGGAGTTCCAAACCTTCTTTGTACCAGTCCCAAGCCCAAAAACAAATGGAGAGAGTGCATCAAGAAGGGGATCTAACTTGTCTCAAATCAACATGCAAATCACTGCACACTAGGAGGCAGATGATAATAATATAATTTTACTATCACTGGCCTATGACGTTTTTATTCAACTTTTACAGTTTGGCTTGGCTTGATCCATGGGTGTGTCATTCAAGACTGCATAAAAAATATGATGTTATAACACAATTAGAGTCAAACTGGTGACAACACCAATAGCAGAGAAACCGCCATTAAACATCAAATTCAAATCAATACCTCCTTGTCTCTTTGCCGCCTCCTCGGTGTATGTGGAGTCAGGCAGGGTGCTGCTGCAGGGCATGGTATAATTGAAAGGCTGAAGAAGAAGAATACTGCTTGTTTAAACCAACCAGCAGGCAGCAAGGGCATGATGGGAAAACAAAGCCGGTGCCCCAGGAGCGGGTGACATGATATCACTAATGGCGGAGCACAGACGAACACAGCTTCTGTTTTGTTACCCTTAGTCCTTGTGACAACTGGAAGGCTCAACCTACTGCACTGGCAAATCCATGAATTCAAATGTGAAGTTTGCACTGCATCTGACGTTCAACTCTCCTGGGTGCTTCTTCCTTATTCAGGTTTATTTTATTTTATTTTGGTTGTAATATTGACAATCCTCGGTGCAATTTGAAAGGTCAGTATCAGTTTCCAGTTATGTTTGGGGGGTAAATTATTTTGTCACCCATGATGGCTTTCATAAGGTGCAGATTGAATTCTATATTTTCACTCGCCTCAACCCTCCTCAAGCTGATATAAGGGCGAAGGTGCACATATGGATTCATCTGCCAATGTACACAACCACTTTATTTCCAACTACACCTTCATATAGTATCCATATAGTTTAAATAGGCATGCATCTGTACTGTAAGTGATAGGTGAGTGAGCAGGTTGTATAGAGTGCCAATAAGCGGGTCCATTTAGGCCGTACTTTGAAGCTGTGACAACATTGTTTTTATTCTCCCCATGAACCTCAATGGTAAATGCTACAGCTGCTGCAAATACCCTTAAAGCAAATCAACCATGGCTGCCATTTATTGACTGGCATGAAGAATCCCCACCCACTTGGGGCGAGAGGATACAAAGGCTCATTTTCCCTGTCAATAAATATCAATGTTACATATCAATAAAACCATCAAAGAAGAGGAAACATAAGGGAAAAGAGTTAGATTGAAAAGGGATTGGTGTTGGAATGAGAGAGGGCAGAGGTGGGAGAGTGGAGTGTCCGCACGTCTGCTGGGGCCCAGTGGTCCTAGGCCTCCTGGGACAGCCCCAGCACTGTCAAGATTCTTCAAAATCAATCACTCTTCTTGCATTGGAAACAGACACCCAGGCACATTGTGCATGCTCAAACACAAGACAATGTTCATTGATGCAACATTCTTTATTCAAGAAAATGGTATATTAGTGTAATTATAGACCAGTACATGGTCACATTATCTTATGACCAGCTGCTGGCTGAGGTTGTACTTATAAACATAATACCAACATATATATCCCAATGTATTAGAAAGAATGGTGCCATAAGCTAAGCAGGTTATAAGACATGTTCTATGGAGGAAATAACATTAGTTTCCAAATATATAATATAAAAATCAAGATGGTTTAGGGGGAAAAAAAGGCAATCATCCAATCAATTACATGTTATATGATTTTAGGTGGCAAAAATAATTGTTGTTGTTGATAATAGTTTAAATATTTTAAAATAAAAACACCCAGATCTGGTCAATACCTGGTCATTAAAGTAGGATTTGTGGTGATTGATAACTTAAATCTGAACATACACTGACAAACTATACTAAATGGGGCAATAGTGCTGCAGGAGGTCAGCCGGGTTGCCCACAATCTGGAGGGTTGGCAAATTGCTTCCCACTTGACCCAGAGCATGCTGCTGTTGTGTCCTTAGGCAAGACACCACCCACATTGCTTAATCCAGTCACAGTATATGGCTGGTTGCAAAAAAAAAAAAAAAAAATCTAATAAAAAAAAACAAACATAGTAACTACATAAATTGTAATAATAACAGTACACTGACACATTATTGTATATCTGTATTGTATAGTTGTACAGCATAACATAAAAATTCAGACATTTTGGGTAGTGTTTTGCTTAAATGCTATTGTATGCTAATTGCTTCATACATATAGTAAAATTTTTCTATCCAGGTTCTGACATTACATATGTGCAGACAATTGGCTGTCAGTAGCTAAAACCATTTTGTTAATTCATATATTGCTATATTTGTTAGCTAATGATAATTTTGAATATATGCTCTGCTTAGATTGTAGCACCAGTCTTTTATTGTGTTTACAAACACTAAAAGGGTCTGTAGTGAACTCAAAAAAAAAAAACAAAAAAAAATATATATATTATCTTATTTTGTGGCTTCATTATACTGTACTGTACTGTAGTCTATATTGTGCATTATGATGTGGTGTGCTCAGCTTCATTCTAAGAGAATAACCAGAGTTAAACACTGTATGGTAGCTTCAAGAAGACCTCATTTTTCTCAGTGAGAAGTTTCCAGTCTTGGAGTTCTGTATCTTGTCGTCTGCTGGGGATCCCAGGGCGAATAGTACCTGAGAATACTCTCCAAAACAAAATAAGATAACACGAAGTCCTGCTATCTGTAGATAAAAGTGAAATACTGTGCCGTCTGGTGGAAAAAAAGAGGAGAGACAGAGGAGAGAAAAGTTCTCACATAATGGAGTTTAGAAGTTGTATTCTCTAAGCTTCCCAAGCTACTTTCAAGGTCATGTTCTTGGGTCACAATATCTTTTCTATTTTAACTGTGCACACATTTAACCCTAAAGAGACCAGGTGCTACTTAAAGTTTACAGGTTTCTAAGTCCTAAAGGTGAGAGCTTAGATGGCAGGTGCATGATAGTTCCATGGCTATTTAATATCTGTATTCATAGAGTTTGAGTCAGCTTTCACGAGATAGACTTTATTTAGTAATAATGTAACAAAACAATATAACCAAATAAATAATTAAATGTGCAATTATCCATAAAATACAATACATCATCATAAAATTTATAAGGCAAATTTACTATCTAAAGTACAAATTATTTACTTCAGCTTTTTTTAAGTAAGAAATAATAATAAAACATAATAATAATAAAACATAAAATGTACTTTTAGCAAAACCTTGCTTTCTCATCACAGAAGATCATCACTTTTCAGTTAGAAAGAAATGATGGCACCAACTACAAAATATCTCCTCTCACAAACGCCTACAACCCAGAACCAAAATAAACTTTCCATGACTCCAGAGCTCCCCAGTGACATAGTAGATGGCTAATGTATATGTAAATAAACCATTCAGTACATAGGAGTGTGGCCTAGGGGACGGACCAGAAAAACAAGATTATCGCTAACCCAAACATCAATATTAACATGTCAACACCTGGAGAAACAGGAGGTGGTCATGTATTTTGTGAAAGCTGATCTGATTTTCAAGGATCCTGGTTTAATTGAGTTATAGCATGTGATAATTTTAGTTAAAGCTGATAATGCAGAGGTGGAAGAAGTACTCCAAATCTGAACTTAAGTACAAGTTTAAAAGCATTGAGTGCAGTATAAAGTACTAACAGCTACTACTACTACTACTACTGCTAATACTGTAACAACTACTGCTATTAGTTCCATTATTTTTTAAATGTACGTTTTAAAACGTGAGAATATGAGAATACACTGAACCACTGGATTATCCTGCTGCTTGACCAAGATTATAGTTTGAAGTCTTTTTTTTCACCACATGACTGACTGTATAACCCACATTGGGAATGTTGCTTGTGTTGGATCCTTCAAATTGATGCCAGAGATATTGGAGTTATTTTAGCACTCCCGAGACCCTTTTTTTTTTTTTTTTTTTTCTCGAAGCTTTTTTGATTTTTGCTAGTTACCTGCAGATGTGACATGGCTGGCTCCAGGGCATCTTTTGTGTCATCACCAAAGCCACATGCAGTTGATACAAACATCATTGGACACTGGTGGAACACACACCGCCTGAGCTGTCACAACCACGTCGACATTTCGGTGCAAACATAAGGTGTAAAAAGGCACACAGATTCGGATTCCCTGTCCCAACACAACCGTCAGTGTGTGCCCCGTTTGTCTCTGTGTGTATGTGAAAGTCTGTCTGAGATTGGGGGTAGAGGTGGAGGCCATCTTTCATCTAAAGCCTTGATCAGATATTCTACATGATGTTGATATGATGATACAGGCCCAATTAAGGGTTTGGGGTTGTGTGAAAAATGTGATGACAGGACAAGCAGAAGACCTGACTGTGATCCGACATCTGAGAAGGAGAGAGCGAGAGACAAGAGAAAAGGAAGAGAGGGAGGAGGAGAGGAGGTAAAGTGTAGCAGGAATGAAAGATGGTTGTAGGGGATTTGGAGAGGAAGAGTTATGCTGGTAAAGGAAATGAACAGGCGTGAGAAAAAATAGTGGATGGTAACTTTGAGAGACAAATTTAATAAAGGGGGGGTTAGAAGAAGACATTTTGATGAATGGTAAATTAAATATTTAAAAAAAAGGCAAAAATGGCTGCTTTGAGTGGGGCTGCACAATATGACTATTTTATCGTTATTGTGATATCAAATAATGATATGATCAAATAAAAACTTCAAATAAATGATTCGAATTTAGTCCTAATTCAGTCCTAATTTTATCCCTGGTTTGGTGTTTGGTTTTGAGCCCAGGCCAGGCCCAGTTTTGACCAGTAAAACCAAAGCCTACTATCTTTTAATAAATTAAAATTTAAATAAACTTTTACTATGCTTATGGTTAATGAAGTCATAGGCCAAACATCACTACTGTTCACATAGATAGTGTGTGTCACATGTTTTTCTAATACACTATATTTCTATGACATTCCTTAAAAAAGGTTTATACGCTCATGAAAATAACAAAAAACAAAAAAAAAAAAAAAAAAACAACAAAAAAAAAAACAACAACAACACTTTTCTACATTTTGGAAGAGTTGTAGATTTTGATATGTTTGGTTCAAATTAAGGAAATGTTACAGAAATGTGAGTATTAACTTTCTTTCAAATGTGATGCTGCATTTAGCCCCAAAATAAGTTAGTTGTAATATTTAGTTTTATTTTTGTGTTTATTTTGTAAATAATGTAATAAAGTATTAGCCTTGTGTTAAGGTATATGTATTTCCTTGGTTAAAACCAGCTTGACCTGCAGTTACTTCATAATTATTACATCTCACTAGAAATGAAGTTAAACTTACTTTAAAAAATTATGTTAAAAGATTTGAAGTGAGTTTTGATTTCTTATTGATTTTCTTATTGAGCTGAACTTAATTGATCTTAATTGTCGTTTTGTTGCTGGTGCAGACTCATACTGGGAATCAGGAAATGGGAGTTGTATTACACAGGGAAGCTCCTTGGCACTGTCTGGAAGGTGTGTCTCTATATTTCGTAAGTGCGTCTGGGTGAACTACAAGTGTGTCAGGTGTAAGATTTTGATCAGGAAAGCATGGCTCTTTGATCACCCTGCCAGCTTTTATCACCCTGCTTGCTCTTTTCATTGGCAAATAGGACCCAATTATGTCAAGCGGATTGTTCTTAAGCTGCAACACATTGGCAAAGACTGAACGGGAAAAAACTCACACTTAAGCATCACTTAAAGAACACAATGGCTTTATTTATCTGTCAAAAATACTTGTTTGATTCAGATCAGTTACACCATAGAAAACAATTGCTGACAGTTGTTTCAATTTCTTTTTCAGGTGCATTATGAAATCTTTTTCCCAAAACAAAAGCAATGTAGTACATTACAATTTTATTATTTCACACACTTTTTTAAATTTTCCTTTTGGTTTTTCCTGTCAAGGTCACCAGAGCAAATCATCTGCCTCGGCACTTCCTGTGCATTGCTTGGTTTGGCCTCAGAAACAGCATGTTTAATGTCACACTACAAGTTTTCCATAGGGTTAAGGATTGTGCTGGCTACTCCATAACATTAATCTTGTTGTCCCTGAGCCAAGATGCTGCTCTTGGTGTGTTCTGGGTCATTGTCTTGTTGAAAATGACACTTCCTCTTCAGCATAAGGCAACATGAGCTCTTGAAGTATTTGGATATATTTAAACTGATCTATGATTACTGCAATGCGATAAATAGGCCTGACACCTCAGTATGAGAAACATCCCCATATCATGATGCTTGCTCCACCAGGCTTTACCGTCTTCACAGTGTCCTGTGCCTTGAACTCAGTGTTTGGAGGTCGTCTGACAAACTGTTTGCAGCCTCTAGACCCAAAAAGAACAATCTTACTTTCATCAGTCTACAAAATGTTGCTCTTTAGTTCAGTCAATGTGTTCTTTGGCAAATTGTAACCTCTTCAGCACATGTCATTTTTTTAACAATGGGACGGTGCGGGGGCTTCTCCCTGAAAGCTTGGCTTCACAAAGGCGTCTTCTAATTGTGACAGTACTCACAGAAATTTTTAGATCTTCTTTAATCTCTCTGGAGCTGATCATTGGGCGATTCTTTGCCATTTTGGCTATTCTTCGGTCCATTTGAATGGTAGTTTTTCGTTTTCTTCCACGTCTTTCAGGTTTTGGTTGCCATTTGAGAGCATTTGAGATCATTTTGGCTGAGCAACCTATCATTTTCTGCACTTCTTTATATGTTTTTCCCTCTCCAGTTAACTTTTTAATCAAAGTACGCTGTTCGTCTGAACAATGTTTTGAACGACCCATTTTACTCAGATTTTTTGAGAGAAATGTGATATAACCAGAATGCAGAATGTTTATACCAAAAACAGTGATTGTTTTGCTTCGTGATGTTGAACTGCTATTATTTTTTAACACAACTGTAAGTGTGCAGGGAATTGGCACAGGTTTTTTTGCCGGATGCCCTTCCTGACACAACCCTCTCTGTGCAGGTATACGGGTTGAGACTGATGCAAAGAACACTCTGGCTTGTGACCAGATTTTTACTGTTTCACATCAACATGCAGAAAACTATCATCAAGTAGAGAAGTTTGGATGTTGCTCATGTCCATTTCATCTGATTTTGAAGACATCTTGAACCTAGAAAGAAAAAAAGAATACCATTTAATATCTAATTCTTGTATCAAGGCATCATAATGTATAGACATGACAGGGCAGACTTTTTTCATCAATGACATCCATTCATCATTTCTAACATGCTGTAAATCCCATTTTACCGTACTGTGTAAACAGCACCAGAATTTCAGCTTTGACTGAATGGAGCTCAGTGAACTGTAAGTTTCCAGTATACTTCAAGGTGACAAAGGCCTCAACAATAGCAGCTGACACTGGCCCCCTCATATCACACTGCACTTTCCTCCCATTGTTCCCCCTGAACTTCTCACATGTATTGTCTTACACCACATCCTTAGAACCTGATAAGATGGCTGCAGAATGTTTTTGTACCTGAGGACACAAGGCTGGGAGTGTCTCAGGGTTACAACTGCTTATTTCTTCCACCATAGAGAAGACTGGGAGACTGCAGGGTCTAGGGAACGCCTTATCGGATCCTTTTTACACCCACCTACCCTGGGCTACCTGTGCAGCCAGCCTGTCCTCCATTACTGCCATACCAGACACTCCCTTCCTCCAGCACCTATTACAGGATTATGTTTCTTTGAAAATATAGAGGTATTATGAGGCGCAATGAGAATGCTTTGCAAAGCTTCCTGAAACAGCTGGGAATATTAGAGACCAACTCTCTCTGGCCCCCTCTCTGGTTAAGTAGCGCCACTGTCTACTGTTGTAAAACTGTAGCGAGCGTCTCCAGGGGCAGTGCAGCTGATGACATGATAATGGATAAGGAACAAGCTCCAAAAGTCTAATTTTAACAACTGTGCCAAAAGAAAAAGTAGTGTACTGTATGTCACAGTTTCTAGTTTTGAGAAATTAACTGAAGTAATGACAAAAAACAACAACAATGTATTGTGCATTTTGCGCTTGTAGCCCACTAAATGAGAAAAAACAAATGCTTTGTCTCTATTTTTCCTTCCTCTTCACTTTCTTTGCTGGCATTGCCTTGACAATGTTGGTTCTGAAAATGGTATGTCACAAAGATTTATCTTATAGTTAGCTGGGATCTAGTAGTTAGCGGCCGGCAAGCTCCGCTTAAGAAAGCTCACTCCCCCAAGTAGTATAGAACAAAAACAAGAAGAAGTAGGGAAGGGCAGTTCGTCCTGTGAACAGTTGATATACCAGTAAAATAATTGATTCATTACATTAAGATTCAAATACTATAACAAATGCTATATAAACAAGTGCTATGGAGTAATTTATAGAGCTCTGATCAGACAAATTCAATATATTTCTTCATGTATGCCTTACAGTATATAGGAGTTTTGGCAGGAGTCCCTGAGCCATCAACAGCCAAAGCCAGCACTTCTTCAGAAGATGAAGGCGAGTAGCTGGAACAACACCCTGCTTGCTAGTGGTACCTCAAGGGCACTCAGAGCAGAGCTGGCCTGTCGGTCTGTGGCAGCTGATCTCAGTCAAAGCTCCATGTGCCTCTTTGTGCATCCCGCTCATCTTCTCTGCTGACACTGCACTTTACTGCCTACATAAGGCTGATGTCCACAATGTGTGCACGCACATGGGAGCACGGCCTGCCTTTCAATCTCACTTTCTAAGATTTAGGGTAGAAAACTGAAAGCTTAGTGTACACCTTAAAAATCAACAAACTAGTATAGTCAGCTAACACTATGCTGTTTTACAAAAACAACTAAAAGATTTAGTTAGCTAATTTAGTTTAGCTTTTTTTTTCATTATGCTACACAGTACACAATGATTTAACAGTTTTAAATATGCACAGTTTTTTTTTTTTTTTTTAGTCCATACTAAAACTACTCTATTTTTTACTGGACAACATACTGTATTTGGTGACTGACATAAAATGGACTCTGTCATAAATTTAGATTTGAGCTGCTCGGCACATCTGGAAATACAACTATTGCTTCCAATCATCGTGCACAGTTATGCAGAAAAATAGTGGATGTACTTGGAAGTGGCCTTCTCCCATGCACAAAAAAGGACTTCATGTTACAGTATCTCTTGGGGATTGACAAAGTCAGACAGAAATCCCTGGTGTTGCCATAAGTCTGATAAGAGGGTGGAGGAGTTTTATGCCTAGCACTATCCTTGCTAACTACTCCCAGTAGACTGCAGTCAGATGCATTCACTCTCTATGAGGAGGCAACTGATGTTGCTGCTGATGTGCAAAAAATTATACTCCTATCAGGAGTCAAAGTTACTGAAGGCAATGAA
Organism: Bostrychus sinensis; assembly: GCA_020698575.1. Taxonomy (NCBI): domain Eukaryota; kingdom Metazoa; phylum Chordata; class Actinopteri; order Gobiiformes; family Eleotridae; genus Bostrychus; species Bostrychus sinensis. Next base: position 21,120,090 of record CM036249.1, on the reverse strand, counting down.
CAGAAATATGCATCTGTGTGTACAAATACACAAATTCTTACGTGTGCTTGCATTGTGTTGCACTACCCCCTCATTTACATGATATCATTTTGGACTATGGCGTGAAAACATAGTGCTTGATACAAAAAACAGGCTGGGGGCAACAAGCAGACATGTACACATCTGCACAGACGTGAATAGCAAACTTCACAAAGGTCTGACTGACAGACATGCTCAAACACAGCACATCCCTTCACCATGCTGTCTTTCTCTCTATCTGTCTCTGCCCATGCTTCTGAACCTAAGGGAGACACATATTTTTCATCTGTCAGTATGGATGGAAACAGACATGTTCAAAACACACAACAATGGCTTTGCCAGCACAGAGGAGCCTCTATGTTTTGTATGCTTGAAGCACTGCATTATCTCCTAAGTGTCTCGCAACCCCAGTATAGTAAATAATGGATGTAGTGCTTCCTTCTAAAAACCCCTCTTTCACTTGAGGGAACAGTCATGGTTTACCTGTATAAATGCCCTTTCTGTGTCTTTGGAGAAATGGATAGCACTAAAGGATGTGGGTCAGACGATTTCATTAGCACAGCATTTCTCTCTGTGTCTCCTTCAATCAACCATTTGACAGAAGCAATGTCACTCAAAATGTCTTACAGACACTTTCATATAGAATTCGAAGAGAAAAAAGCACACCGAGACTGCTGATCCGTAGCAGAAAATTCATGAAATATAGCCCATAACAAGAGGGCAGAAACAGTAATACTTTAAAGGGAGAGTCACCTCTGAGATCAGCGGGATATTCTCACTGCCTTTTAGCCGGGAGACTCCAGTCATTTCCGGTTCACAATCGAAGAGGTCAACATTCAACCTAAAACACAAGACATGCAGTTAGTTAGCTTTAGTTTAAACTAACTAGGGACAACAGTGCATCATTAAAACTCTTTAGTTGTCCTCCCCCATTCATTGCGAAGGTACATTGAAAGAGTTTCAGCTACTGTGAATTATTTACTTGATTCACCATTCGGCCCTTTAACCCCTCAGCAAATGCACAGGCAGTCAGGGTTAAAAATACACTCCCCCAGGATGCATGCTTGTGTGTGTGTGTGTGTACTATGTGGCTCTAAAATATAAAACACTAACCTATAAAACCCATGACACATAAAACATCTTCAAATCCCACTCTCTTACTGTCTGTCCAACACACTTCCGCCTCTCTCGTCCACACACACACTCAACTCATCAGTGCATCATTATATGGCTACTTTCTCAGTGAGAATCCAGGCCAATCCCAGATGGGATTATTATAACACAGCTTGATCTGTGCAGTAGGTATGAGTGTGACTGTGCTGGTGCGAGCGTGTCAAAGTGTAAAAGTGTGCTCCTGATTGTTCGAAAGGAAGGCAACTACAGCCTTCTTGTGTTTTTCAGAGTCTATATATAAAATATAGTCAGACAGACAATCTAAACCCAAGAACCCATTAAAGTTGTTTTACAAGACAGTTTGATTGGACTACAAAAAATTCATATGATAGATAAACACTGCCTGGCCAAAAAAAGTCACACACTAATACCCACACATATTTTGTTGGACCGCCTTTAGCTTTGATTACGGCCTGCATTCGCTGTGGCATCATTTTGATATGCTTCTGCAATGTCACAACATTTATTTCTGTCCAACGCAAGATCTTGTATTGATGATGGGAAGAGTCGAACCACTGCGCAAAGTCTTCTCCAGCACATGCCAAAGATTCTCAAAGCAGTTAAGACCTGGACTCTGTGGTGGCCAATCCATAAGTGAAAATGATGTCTCATGCTCCCTGAATCACTCTTTCACAATTTGAGCCCAATGAATCCTGGCATTGTCATCTTGGAATAAGCCCGTGCCATCAGGGAAGAAAAAAATCCATTGATGAAATAACCTGGTCATTCAGGTAGTCAGCTGACCTCATTCTGTGGGCACATGTTGCTAGACCTGACCAAGTGCAGCAACCACAGATCATACAATACTTGCTTAGTTAAATCCAGGTGGTGACTTTTTTTGTGCCTAGGCAATGTATGAGGACCATATAAATACAAAACTAATTCGGACAAAGTTAAGACAATGTGTATAATGTAAATATATCATGCCTGTTTTTAATGCAGTGTCACTTAAGGCCTAAAGATTATGAGCTTCCAATACTAATAAGAAGTCTTCCTTTCTAAAATGCTGCTTTTAACCCAAATCATCTTACTGAAATGTTGCCAAATAACCTAATTAGTTGCAACATGCTCACTCCAGTTATATTTTTATCAATAAAACTTTTTCCACATTTTTCTTGCATCCCTGTTCACACTTTTAGTTGTGTGTTGCTGCCATTAAATTACAAAGGAGCTATTATTTCTCATAAAATGATGAAATATGTCTGTTTCAACATAGTGCTGTATATGATTTTCAATATGGTTTTAAAATATTTGCAAACCATTGCATTCTGTTTCTATTTACATTTTACTCTTTGTCTTAACTTTTTTCGATATTGGATTTTTAGAAGGTGTTATTAAAGATATTGACTGGCTGGTGAATATTTGTGTAACTAATATGTGGCCCCTTCTGGATCGGCACAAACGCGACTCCGGCTGGTTGGCCATGTTGCTGAGGTACGTCCCTGGCACGCAGCAGTGTTGTCATGGATACCCCCAGACACATCCGCCATCCCATAAGTGGGGGGATGCTGAGAGCTTTAGTGGGGCTGGCGCCTTAGTCTTCCCTCCTCCCCAAAACCCACAACTCCAATTCTCTATCCCTCCCCCCCACCAAAACAGTCTGTCTCATTCTGATCCCAACCCAGCTCTATAGCTAAAAAAATCACTTCTTAATGGCACGCTGCAGCTATCTGGGTATGATGGTATGCCTGTGGCCCCCTCGCTCTTCACTAGAATAGACTGACAAATAATTAGAGCAATGAAGAGATGATTTCTAGAGTGCACACGAGGTCTGCATGATATCGCAAATGTATCGTTATTCCATTACTGCAATATTCAGCACCATATATTGCATATTTTTCTGATATCGTGTAGCCCTAAACACACAATGGTAATAAATGAAATAGATGTCAAACAGTAGAAGCTAATGACGTTATGTGTGTTGGTGCATGTGTGTGGCGTAACCACTGGTCTATGGTGGTTCATCCTGGTCTGATCCTTTTCATTAGCCACTATCAATAATTCAACATTGCACTTGCTTTAATGGTTAGATCTGTGCAGATGTTAAATTGACACACTTCACTAAATAGGAATCGCTTTCCTGGCTCACCACCAACACCGTAGATGTGTAAACGTGTGCATTTAACACAGTCAGCACCTGGGAGCTTTCAAAGGTAAAACAACCCATCAGAGAGACACCATTTTGTCCTACCTGGAAGTGATATAATTCCCTGATTTAGTGGAGAAGCAATTTATTATTTCCCCACAAAAGTCTATTTTACTGCCGATTGTGTTATGTTTGCAATAAAAAAAGGCACATCAAATACAGAGTGGAAGAAATGAAAGGGTTAATGGTTTATGAGGTGTCCCCTCCTGCCTTCCCCTTTCATATTCTTCAGTAAGGCTGAGCTCGCTGGCCGCACATATGCTGAGAAAAAAATAATCCTCTTTGATTGGAGGGCTAATTTGAAGTGTCAATTATTCTTATGCAAATGAAGGTACAGTTTCTCACATCTGAAATAAGGATGAAGGCACAGATGGGGTGGGAAAAAAAATCAACCAATATAACATACAACACTACTGGACACCCCCCCCCCCCATTCACCACCAGCTCATCATCTACACCTCTTAAGGAGGAAGGCTGACACAAAGACAGCTGGTATAATGGGACCAAGATATTTGCATGCACATTATGCACAAATGTCCACACTCCACACAACAAAAAGATCATATATTCAGAATATAAAAGCCAAAACTGTAACAAAGGCAAAAGAAGTGCAAGTCAGCGTCCAAATGCTCAACAATAAAAAGCATGGTTCCATGTTGTAATGTAAATAATGCATTGATGTTGGGTAAACAGGGCTATAACAATGAAGTATTGTAGTTAAAAAAGAAGTTTATTGAGGATATTGTTGTCTAATAGTAGGGCTGCACAATATATCGCAAATATATTGTTATTGCGTTATTGGCAAATGCATTATCTGAATCGCAAGAAACAAATATAACGCTATGGTCCTCCATCTGACCCATATTTACACTCAGAATCACTGAGCTGTCAGAGCTTTGATGAAACTACCAAATAAACATATTAAAGTCTTGATTTCTCAGGTTAGCCCTGGTATACCCTTGTTGTAGTTCTAGTTTTATTCAGTTTTAATTTTGACCCAGTTTTGACTAGTTAATGTAGATACTTGAATTTCTGCTTAAATTAAATTGAACTTACTATTTAAAAAAAGAAATTTAAATATTGGGAAAAATCCAAATCGGTATCTTATTATCAACAACATACAGTATCATGCTGCCTTACTAAATTGCTTTTTGTCATATCAAAAGTGTCTGAAAATGCTGTGTTAACAACTTAAATACACATATAACCCAATTTAGTATAGATAGAACAGTTTGAAAAAAGTGCACTCTGAGAATTAAACCAAATTTCAATATAGTGCCTGTTGCCTAACCCTCTCAGCTGATGCAGAGGTTCAAGTAAAAGTAAAAAAGCTTTTCAGGCCAGAGCAGGATCAAACAACATGTAGCAGAGTCCAGTTTCACCATAACAAAGACTTACATTCACTCGCTGCCTCAGCTCAAGCTTTTACCTCAAAGAGCAGAGGGAGTCTGGTTCAGGTACAGGTGGATACAGACGGGAGTGTAGCGATATCTTAGACGATAATAGTGTTCAACAGATTAGATGGTATCAGTCTACAAATGTTTGTTTTCTACAGTCGGCTTCTGCAGCTCTGCTGGACATCTTTGGACAACTTTTTAGACCTGCTCAGGAAGGACGTTTGAAGAAAATCATAAAATATGCAATACCAATTTAGAATATTGCCATAACAATATATTGTCGATATTTGGATACCATTAACTTTAAGGTTAAGACTTTACTAACAACAAATAGTCTAGAAAGTCTAAATAAGCTGTAATTTAGTTGAGAAACAGGCTTCTAACTTGCCAAAAGCCAGACTGATATTACATTTTCTTTATATCAATCTGGAATGTCTCTCATTTAACACCTTTGTAAAGGAGCGGGGCTTTGACTAGAATATTTGGAGGTGATTTGATGAAGCACCAGCTACCTAGATAAACACCAAACCACAATGATAGTAAAACAACATAAAAATAATGTTGTTAAAAGATTTTTGCATTGATTTTTGTAAATGTTAAGCAGCATATGTTATGTTTTCTGGTGTCGCCTTGTTGTTAACAAGTATTGCTAAAAGTGCCTCTTGCTGTCACCAAACCTAAAACTTGCAGCAGTACTGTCACACCATTGGCTCCAAACAAATCACAAGTCTTGCGAAAATTAAACTTGCTGCACAAGGTAAATAAGGCTCTGCACTCTGGGGCAAAACTATGGCTATATCAAAACTAAAGACTAAAACGACCAGGAATGGGTTAGGTCTAACTTTAGGTCTAACTTTAGGACTGAATCGGAGGTAGGTTTAGCTGCATTTGCCAATATTGCAATAACAATAATTTTGCAATATATTGTGTAGTCCTAGTACTCAAACTATTGAAGTAATACGTGCTGATGTAAGAGCAGCAGAGGAAAGATTATCTGTGATGCACACAAGCCACAAGTAGCCAGAAATACTTTGTGTCCAACTCACTGGGGAGCTATCACATTGAGTGCTTTTAATTGACTAGCAAATGGAAGTGACTTTTTACACCACCCTTAATTACATTGGGATTTTAGCCGCAGACATAGTGACAGGTTCCTAAAGATATCATATACCCAACTACAAGCAATGTGCCTTCTAAGCAGGCAATCTGATTATCCACATAGCCATAAAAGACAGCTACTATCTGCTTAGAAACCTGCTTCCACCCTGGCAATTTGTATTTGTTTTGCACTGCTTCAGTAGTTTCAGTAAAATTAGTATGCAGTCAAGGATGGTAGGGCTTGTCAAGATCAGGAGAAAATCTTTCCCCACCCACCGAGCGGATCTACATTCATGAACAAGGTTGACAAGGCTGACTTGTGTAAAGACAAGGAGCAAATAAAATGGCAGTGAACAACCTGGAATATTCTTTTTCTGTCCGTCTAGTCTGACGGTTCATCTGTCAACACGCTCACTCTCTCATTTTCTTCCTCTCACCCTGAAACCCCCCCTCCCAAAAAGTATATATCAAAAATACTAAGGCCATTTCTTTGAGGATTTTTTGCCGGACCATAGAGCGAATAAACATCCACGTCTAGAGAAAGCGATCTGGGGCCCTTCTCTGGCTGCAGCTCGGCCTCTCCTGGGAAACACACAGCTCATACAATGGATAGAGGAGGCCTTTTGTTGAGTCTCTGGGAGCTGCAGGGCTAGCTCTGGATCAAACAGGGCTATGTGTGTGTGTGTGTGTGCTCTATTCTACAACCGCACTGACATATGAGAGCGCTGACTGCTTTACACAATCACAGACTTTCTTCAGCGCCCTAAACTTGGTGTGACTAAGTAAACTTCTTCACCCTTTAGCTCTATTTACAGAGGGCAGAAAGATGAATTTGAAATAGCCAGGAGAACAAGAGAGAAGAGAAAAGTAATGTAAATCAGTGTTGGGAAAAATGTTTACTGTCAGTCAAGGGAGTTTTATCTTGTAAAATACAAATCATAGTTCAAAGCTTGGTTACTTTCTTGGGCTAGGGCAAGGAAATCATGTATTTTGTGATGGCAAATTGGTCAAGTTTGACTTTAAACATAATAGCAGAAAACATAGCTATGCTGTTGTTTAGAGGGAAGGATAAAGACAATGTATCCAAAATGATGTACTGTATTCAATAAGCATACAAATGCTCTTACAAACTTTCCAAGCCTACTAGCTCAGTCGTTCTGTGGGGATCCAGATTATTATATGCTGAATAGAATAATCTCATGGTACTGTATGCTTGGAGAATACTACTTTTTATTTGAGGTAAAGAATTAAATTGAATGAAAATTACAACAGGCTTTCTTAGTCAAGTTGGGACCTCCTCATCACTCATGTGTCAGACCAACGCCAGTATCATCAGGTAAAACATAGGTCACCACTCAGTTACCAAAACACAAATAAACACCAACTGAAGTCAAAATGACCAAACAATAATGTGTACTCTTGCTTAAACTCAATTGCAACAAGCATTACATTTTGTACTGTCCACTGTACTGTTTCCAAAAGATGCATTCATGGTACTAAATAGTAAGGGGCAGTGGTAGGGACAACATAGACACCAGAATACAAAAATTGCAATTGTTTTGTTCCTTCCCAGAATCCATTTTAATACATTTCTATTCCAGCCAGTGCCTTGCTCCTGGCCTGCTGCCCCTTGTGTGAGATCTATGGGAATTGTGCTCAGTAAAATGAACTCACACCGTCTGACCCTATTCATCCCTGGCTGGGACCACACGTTCCCCTTTCCCAGTCCCCCCAATCCACCCCCCTACTCCCACCCCCCCATGCTCTCCCAGCATCCTCCCCACATGTACCCCTACCTTCCCACTGCACCCCCCAGCCCTCACTCCAGAACCCCTTACACAAGTCTATGCTGTGCTTTCAACTCCAATTTTGGGTACAATGAAGTTGTTCTGGCTGACAGTTTGGCCAGTAGAATAAGTGTTGTTTGAGCCTCCTGTGTGGCCCTGCAGTGGGCTTATTCTCCCCCTCGCAGCTCAGTTACCAAGAGGCTTGTCCACCTTCCCTTGGCTCCCATCCTGACCTTAGCAATTAGTCTCAATGCTCACTCGGGTTCACCTGCTTATTCTCCTCAGCCAACATTTCCAACATTAAGTAATTTAGAAGAGCTTTTCAGGTTAGTCATTGTGTGCTTCATGGTCGAGATCTTTTCTGCTACATCTGTTAGGGTGTAGTGGACCATAGCCAAATTGGCCTGGTTTACTGACTAACTTGGTATCTTTTAGGATGTGTCAAAAAGGATCCAGTATTGGGGTCAGTTGGAAAGACAAAGCCTGAAGCTCTCTCGCCTTTGTCACTTTTAGTACGCATCAACTAGCCCTTTCCATCCCCCTTCCCCTATGGACCAGAGAGGAACCACGAGAGAGAGAAAAAAAGTTACATTGTGCTGCTTTAACCTCTATGCTTCTTTAACAGTATTTATTTTCAGTGTTCCAATAAGTTATCAATAAAGCAGCTAATCCAGGCATCTCATCATCGGACAAAGCCAGAACATGAGAAAGTGGCTGCGAGAGGCCCTGATGGGGGGACCATATGTCCAGGCGTTGTATATCAGTCAGCTCACCCCCAGCACTCTGCCGGACCACCATAACTTAGTTTGTCTTCAGCACAACGTTTGGTCCAAGCTTGGCTGGCTTCATTAGAAACCTATTCTCTGGAGCCAATGAAGCTCAACAGACCTCCAACAAAGGGGCTAATCACACCCACCACCACCGCTGCTGCTGCTGTCTGTGCCCCCACCTCTCTTCATCACCTCTCTATGTTTTTGAAAACATTTTTTTTACACAAATATAACAATTTATAAAATCGAGAACAAACAAATCACCAATGTGTGCAACATCTTAACCAAATGTATGCAATATGCAAATCACTGTACGTAGGAGAATTATGACTTGCTGTGGGAACTTGCTGTGACTTGCTGTGGGAAAACCCAAAAAGAAATTTAGATTTGTACATATACAGTATGTATGTTAGATTTTCTGCTTCATATTATTTTAAAATATTTATATATTATATATTGTGTTTATTTCATTTATTTCATCTCTTTTACAATTTTTTGGCTTGTGTTTTTATTTGTGTGTTTTTTATGTGACAAAGTAATTTCAAAGTGGATTCAACAAAGTTCATCTAAGTTTAGGAGATAATAAAATATTGGAATTTTCTAGCAATAATATTTTGGACTCTCAAAATTGGACTCAGGTAGATAAAAACACTTGTACCTCCATTTAAGAGTTACATCTGTGACTGTTTACATTTGTGAGCAGACTTACTGAGTGTTAAGTTCACCGCTGATGGACGTATTCCTGGCTCAGATGCTCTGGTGTTGGAGGACTGTGGGGGACAGATGCTACAGCCTGTTTGTGTGTGGATCTGAGTGCATGTGTGAGCAAAGGATGCAGCGCCGCAACAATAGCAAGCCCCGGGCTGCTGAATTCTTGAAATGACCTTGAACCTCAGCATTCTCCATTCCCATGGCTGCAGGGACGGTGAGCATGTCTGTAAGGTTTATGCATGTGTGTGAGTTTGGGAGCAAGCAAAATACGCCTTTGCACTTTTGTCTGAGAAAACAATAAATGTTCAAGAATTCAGTCAAAGTTGAATAAAGAGTAAAATATAGAGATCCTAAACAAACTGCTTCTTCATGTTTATGGAGAGATAATACTAAATGGTTCTTTTGCTTTTTTAAATCAGTGATCATTTCTTGTGTTCAGATGTCTTTCCTTTCCACTTTTGCCTTCTGGCATTGCCGCAGCAAATCATCTGCTTCCTAGTGTGCAGTGATTTGTATATTAATTTGGCATCATTTTTCACGCTGACCGCCCTTCCTGAAGCAACCCTCTCCATTTATCTGGGTTTAGGACCAGAACAAGAAGTGGGCTACGTCTTGTGACCCTCTGTGGCTGGATTCCTTGTGTTTTAAACTGATAGTACATGTTGTACTATCAGTTACAGGGTGATGCTATTCTCAAATGTTCTATTCTAGTCTTAGGCTTGTATCTCACTGTGTAACATTAAAATGTACTCTCTAACTTTTTTTTTATTGCATTGTAATATAGTCCAGCCACAAGTCAGTGTATTCCTTGTGCTGGTCCCAAGCCCAGATAAGCCTGGAGAGTTCTGTCAGGAAGGGCAACAAATTAATACCAAATCAATATAGAAATCACTGCACACTAGGAGGCAGATGATTTACTGAAGGAAGAAGCAAAAATGAAAGATGAAGATGACATTTATTATCATACTAATGGCCAATTCTAGCACTGATTAGTTGTTGTGCTGCAATTAAGTATTTTTACATGGATTTTTATATAAAAGATTCTGATTATCTGTGTTTTCTGTCTTACATCAACAGCCCTCTGTGACTAACCAACAAACATCAGATTTGATTTGTGTTGAGCCTGAATCTAGCAGATGAAGAAGCTTGCTCTCTACAATGTTCCCCACTGAGTACAACAAGGACCAACATGGCAAACCTGGACACAGACACTGTACACACACAGGATGGTCCTACTACCTGCACACCCAAACACCCCCGGCTCATGCGCTTGCTGATGATAAGGACTCTGTGGGTTAAGATTGGCAGTGGGGGGTATGGGCTAGTCAAGAAGAGCTCAGCGTGGGGTGGTAAAGGCCATGTCACCAGCCCTGGCTTGGACACAAATGTCAACAGCATGACTACCTGAACATGGAGACCCAGCAGGGAGAGCCCCAGAGATGATCAAGAGGACAAGGGGAATAACATAAACAAAATTATACAGAGTAGAGAGAAAAAAGAAAGAACTATTTAACTATACAACATACCTTTTTTGCTGGAATTGTGCAGAGTAAATTTACAGTAGGCTATTTGGTGTTTTGTAAAAAGGTCTACCAGTTGTATAGTGCCAGAGACCCACACTTTCACTTAATGGGAACCTGGCTAGTGCATGGGCCAACATGAATTAATAAAAAATTGCCATGGCTCCATTAAAAAGGTGGAACTTGAATTTCTGTTTTGGTTTTGCTAACACAGCCAGACAGAAAAAAACAAAACAAAACAAAACAGTAGGCTAGATTATGAGCAATTCACCTTAACCACAAACTAAACATTCTGCCATTTTTTTTTATTCACTAGATGTTCAACCATTTAAGAACAGTGTAATTTTCTGCAAAAAATTGAAGGTTTGGCAATAAGGCTATGTAATGTTATTGCCTGGCTTTGTGTAAAACCTTGTCTTAAAGGCAGCTGCTTGGAGTTCTAACAATGGATCATAATATTAACCAAAAGAATGGCAATTGTGATGCATTTGTAAAATACGTATTCTAATTTTTTACATACAGCATACAGCATACATACATTTGACAACCTTGAAATCCTTTAACTTTTAATATAATAATCAAAAGCAGTGTTGGACTTTTTTCAAACATAATAGCTAAAATTATTTAGTATTAGGCCAAAGGTATATAGCTGTATAATACTGAGTAAAACTAAGAAATGTTCCTTATCAAACACACATGCACATATCCACTGACACTACCTCAAGATGGCTGCACATTGTAACAAACATAGGAACAGACAAAACTCTCAAACCAAGGCCATCTTCCTCTCAGCACGCACTATTTTCAGGACAAAAAAGGCCTATTCTTAATACATGTCTTTCTTTCTGCTCTATTCCCTCATTTCTCATTGTTTTCTTCCTGCATCATAGAGGCACTCCAATGTAAAAGCAGTGTTTCTACTCATCACTGTGGCTTTTACACATCCACAACCAGACAGGGATGATTTGTGCCTGGGTTATAGGGGAGCGCTTCCTTCCCCCATTCACTCTATAGATTGCTGCCATTATCTAGAGCTATTCCTTTAGCTGGCATGGAAAAAAGGAGGAAACATGGCGGAAAAAGGATGAAGGAATTTCACTCAACTGCTGTATGAATTGCTGATAGGACTTGAGTGACAATTTGGCATGCAATTGTCAATGTCACTCACAGCAGAGATGAAGTCATGTGTGATTCCCTTAGTTTTGTGACAGAAGGGTGTACAATAAGGATCACATGGTAGGAAATGAAATTTAGGGATGAAAAGTATACTGTGCAAAAGTTTTGAACAGCAAAAGGTGTAACAATGAACAGAAATACACAAAATTGACCAAAAAGAAGAAAATCAGATGTAGAGAGAGTGCAGACCTCTACCAATGCATTGCTCCTGTCTCACAATGGTGACGATACAGTAGATTGCCCAGAGCTGGACTCAAACTCGAAGATCTTCTAGGGGTAAATTGAGCCACAAAACACTTATATCCCTTCTCACAAAAGTAAAGAGTCTACAGAAAGTTAGTAGCTGCAGTCACAAAAATCATCTAAAAATGGTACAGAGTCAATTCACTTCTAGACAGCAATATGGGTTTTGTCCTTGGCCCATCAGTACGATTAGAAGATTTTATAACAAAAATAAAAAATAAAATTCAGTGTTAACCAAAGCACTTTTGCACAGCATTGTATTGGAGTACCTTTAATCATATAGACATGTGTTGTACAACATACCAAGAATTCAAGCGGTAACTGACTAATATTTCAATAATTATGGAATAAAAGAGAAATTCAAGAAAAAAAAGTCTTTTTGCACACTGAAAATTGGAATCAAATCTTTTGTAGCTTTTGGGCAATGGTGGTGGAAAAACATGCAAGTAAAACTGAATTTTTGGGCCACCCATTTGGGCTATGGCTGCACCAAGTTAAAACGATGACGTGTCCATCTAAAGGAAGCTCTTTGCTAATTGATTGCCATGGCTCCCAGTAGCCTAATGTATTCCATTGTGATCATCTTTGGGCGGTAGTCATTAAGCCAGGAAACAGCATGATCTTTCCTTTTTGTCTTGCTTCTGGCCTTTTCGATCCCTTCCTTCCATCATCCTCCCCTTTCCTCACCCCGAGCCGCTTTTCCCTCTGCCCCTCTCTTTCACACTGGATGAGAAAGGTGATGCAAAGGTGCTACGACAGCCGAAGCATCCTTCACCATCCAGAGTATAAAAAATAGGGAGGAACAAAGGACAAAAAGAAGGGGCAGAGTGGGTGCACAGGGGCAGGAAGAAGTGTGGGGAAATGTGATGGAAGATGGACATGACGACAAGAGCCAAAGACACCATTAAAAAGTGTGGGGGGAAAGATGGTGGCAGTAAATGGGATTAGAGATTTACGTATTTCCTACTGTCTTTCTCCATCTACTCCCTTGTCACTATCTCCTACTTTAAACTGTGTCAAGTCAGGACTTTAAAATAATTGTTGTTCGTGTTTGCGGCTGAATTTGTTTCAACACTGAATTTGTGAATGTGTTTGAGAATTTAAACTCTTTTATTTTCTGTTTGCATATTGCAGTAGGAATCATCAGTAATAAATATAATATTATTTTTAATTAGTTGGATATACTGGTCAATAAGAAATGCTCCCATTAGCTATTTATTAAATTATATTTGTTGACCTAATTCTAGCTTACTCTTTGGTCTCTTATTTCCTTCTGGGTCGCCATACCAAATCATCTGCCCCCTTGAGTACAATAATTTGCAATTTTTTTTTTTTCTTTTGATTGGATACCCTTCTTGAACCAACCCTTTCCATTTATTCGGCCTTGGGACTGGCCAACAAGTACACAGGCTTGTGATCCTATGATTATGGATTATACTGTATTGTTGTAGGAATCTGTTGAAAAAATTAGACAATATATATAATGATTTTAATTTTTTGGTACAATCCACTCTGGTGGTGGCTTATATTTGCTGACCTAATTTTAGCTACTACTGTATAAAGAAAACATCCACTATTTATTTATTTATTTATTTATTTTTTTGCTTTAACAAATAAATTGCATATTAGAGTACAGAAAATTGAATTTGCCATTGCCCAGATAATTCAGTGATTATTAGATAGCTGATTAAAATCTACTTAAATTTCTTGTTAGGTGTTTCAGTTATCAGAGTCCCTTGTATTCATTGTTTAAAAAAAAAAAATACAATTTAACTTAAGCAACCCAAACATTTTATAAAAGTTAAAAGGATACAAATGTTTAGTCTGAAAAATGATCTTCTGAATTTGGACAAAGCCATTTTTTTATTATCAGTGTCTACTAGATTAGAATATGCTGCAGACACTGGCACAATGACTGACTGCAATAAATAAAGGAATAATACTCTTCTACCACAATAGTCTCAGATGGCAGAAAAACACATTGCATTGAGGTAGTGTTGTCACATCCCCCATCCTTTACCTCTTTGAATTGTACCACAGCTATGAGGCAAGCAGTATGCAAAACAGGAAAATGAATATGCATAATTAGGCGGGTTGATGTAATTTTTCTGGGTTATGAGATGTGACGTTTGGGGGGTACAGGCATATATCAGTGTGAGCATGACAGACAAATGCATTATAAGCTCATTCTCTGCAAAAGGGCATTTCAGACTTTGCAAAAACCAAACATAGTGTATACTGTGTGCATCATAAACAATGGAGCCTATTACGAGGGGATCTACGTCAATTAATGCTATAGTCGTATACAGCTGCAAGCTAATAAGATGATAAATAGAGCTACAATATATTGTACCTGTCTTTACAGTGAGGACTTGGATTCATCTAAAAGTATGGTAGATAAGGATGCAAGGGGCCCAGGGTTACTCAATTGTGGAGAAAACCCCAAATTAATTAAATAAGCAAAGGCTTGGAAGGAAGAAGGACACAAGCACTGCCAAGCAACAAGGGTAAAAGAGGAGCAATGTTTAACATCTGCTAGCTATCAGTCGATAATGAGATGTTGTTGTATACAGTGCAGGAAATACACAACGGATGATCAGAGAGATGTAGCAAATTTGGCTGCACTCTTCGATATACTGCAATGTAGAGCAATAGATGTGGGTAGCTTATAGTAAGATGGTTTGTGCTTTCTCTTTGGCTCCTCAAAACACTGAATTACTTTATATTAAAATAAATGAATGTAGGTATACAATAACAGTAGCATCTAATATTTGGATCATATGTGTACACACAAAAAAACAAACATTGGGCTTCTTTTCTTGCTTTTTAGAGATGGTATAGATTCTGAACTGGACAACCAGTGTCACCTTCCTCTCATGCCTTACCATGCCCCATTCCGCTTTCACATTTACCCATACAGACACACACACACACACACGCACACGCACACACACACACACACACACACACACACACACACACACATGTATGCGCACACATGCATACACGCAAACACAGCAGCCCCCTGCCACCATCCTCCGTGCCACACGCACCGAAGGGGAGGACACATCCCTCATAGCACCCAGGAAATTAACTTGACATTTGATGCAGACAGAAAAAATATATTTCAGTGGGGGTAGGAAAAAAACACAAAGTGTACAAAAGCAGAGATAGCATAAACCCATCCCTTGTACACCCTTCCCCACCCCACTCCCCCATAAGCTCAGGGACGCATTCGAGAGGGATTTCAGTGATCTGCAATGCAGACACCACTGGGTGCCCACGGAAAAAATGAGCTTCATCTTTTGCCTGTCTTTCTCATTGTACGCTGTATGTCCCTCTTTGTTTCCATCTTTTATGATGCCGGCCTCCATTTCCAAATGGCTCCCCCTCCTTTCACTCTGTCCACATCATGTTTGTGGCTACCTGGGAGGAATCAGGAAAATATACCTAACAGCATTCATACTACTGAGGTTGTATTTGTAATGTAGCTCTGAAGCTTTCTGACATTCTCAAAAAGAACAATGCTGTAGCTGTGATAATCATCTCTTCTGGTAGAATTCAACTTCTAAAATCAGTCAGCTCAGTTGAAATTTTGTGTACAAAAGCTTGCCTTCTGTCATATATTAAAAATAAATGTATTAAAATTAAAAGTGACATGAGCTTGCATTTGTTTATTGAGATTAGCAATGGCTTCAGAATAGCAACCTCGACAAGGGGCCCAAACACCATAAGCCAGACAGATGATTAATACACGATTATGCAGTGCTTTAGTTTGCAGCCATGAGCACACACAACATGCAGCTAGACCATCGACCAGCTAGAGTCTGTCTCAATATCCCCAGCATTAGACATGCAGGAATGTTAACATCATTATGCACAATAGTGACTGTCTGCCTGAACCCTCCCCCTTTTCTCCCTTAACATATTGTGTCTGTGCTCGGTCCACGTGTGTGTCTGAGAGAGAGGTGGTGTTATTCAAATAGGATTTTAAATATGCTAAGTAGAGACAGATAGTTCATTAAATGTAAAATTGTTGAGCTACATGCATGTTAATGCCAGTGTTTTGTCAGATCATGCTATATTTTTATGTTTTACTTAACATATTTTTTTACACATAGTATTATTCTACACAGTTTTATATTGCAATTCTATTATATTTCTTGCTGTTATGAATCCTTACAATACTATTGCTCTAAATTGATCATTTATTGTCAGCAGTGAGATCAACATAATTTGGTTTAACATTTATTTATATCTATGTTTTGTGCAAACGAATAGCTGATTTTATTTGTTTATAAGCTAACACAGAAATGAGTGTAACAAACACCTAGATTGATATACTAAGCTCAAACCTAGAGCAGAGTGTGTAGCTGGCTGTCAGTGTGTTGTTGCATATTCGCGGGTATCCTATCAGAATATTCAGACGCCTTAACCACACTGCTTGTGGATAATGTCTCTCCATCGCAGACACTGGATTATAAAGCCCTCCTGTAGCATATTTTTGATTCGGATTTCAAATTGAAATTTGTTTACACAAAAAAGAGAATCTTTGCTACCGGCTTCTCTCCCACCACCTTTTTTTTTTTTTTTTTTTGGCATTAATTAGCATTTTACACAATGAGCGCTGTCATTGCTACTACTGTATGATATGTTAATATAATATTACTATACACATATGTAAGGTGTTGAAACAGATTTGGAGGAGAGGTGGCTATGCTGTACTTTTCTAGAATTTGGAACAACTGTGGACATATTGTGGTATCACGAAGAGCAATATAAGGTAACATATGAGAGAAAGTATATAAGGGAAAAGGATGGCATTCAAGCATGAAATATGGAATTACTTGACAAACAGGAACATTAGAGATAGAAACTCAATAAATGAAACAGAAAAAAAATGTTTGGCAATATATTGGAAAAACATAAATATAAAAAATATTTCTCATTACTTTATTCATTTTTTATTGGACTAATGTTTCATAAAACTTTTTCTGTGAAATGTGTGTGTGTTGTATTGGTAAATGTTTTCTATAGGCTGACAGCTGTTGTTGTCTGCTCTTTTCTCAGCGCCGATGACACACACAAAGCGCGTTAGCACTTCTTAATCATGTAGACACATGCAGATGACTTCATTAATCGCTGGGAGCTGGCTCAAGAGCTGGAGGCTTTATAGACACAACGTGGGTGCTACATTATAAATGCCTACTCCTGCTGTCAGCCTAATAGTAAGCAGATGTACTGCAAATATGAAGTCTGATACATTATGATGAGTTTAGCATAGTCAATGAGGTGGTGCCGGGTTACAGTAAAGGATATGTGTTTTCACTGCTGCTTTCACTTTATTTATTTGCAAATGGTCAAGATAAAATGTACTGTATGTTTGGGCATGATAAATATTCAATACATTATGCATTACTAGCTTAACTCTTGGTGCATGGTTTGTAAAACACTCTACAAAAAACCTTCAACTTATTTTCTTTGAAAATATTGTACAATATTCACAGAGACATAATGACACAGTCATAATGGCTGACGAGGGTTACCTATTGTTTGCATTGAAACTAATATTTGATTCTGTGTCTCTAACTGAAAAATACAAAGTAAACAGGAATAAACCTACCTACCTGACCTACATTTTTAACAATTATAATACACAAATAAAATGCACACAGAAGCCTTAGAGCCATATAACAAGTTTGCATAGGAGTACATAGGATGCAGGATCTTTTTAAAATGTCCTCTGCACGTTTTGCCCTCCCCTAACAAATGAATCATACATTTCTTGTAAAATAAGTGAGTCTCATTAGTACGTTTGTTGTCAGTTACAGTAACGTTGTCTTAGAAAAAGTGGTGAAGCCCTGTAGCTTGGCACATATTGCCGATAATGCAAAGGATGATTAATTTATCTGGGTGCGTGACTTTTTAACAGCAAACAGAAATGTTCAAAATCACATCCTAATTGTTACACAGTACCCACTGTAACTTATATAAGAGCACAAGTGAACTTATTTGCATGGATCTTACACACACACACACACACACACAATGGCATACACTCACCTTATATAGAACCAACAAAGACCTCTTCACGTTGACTTCTTTCCTTGTCCTTGAAGCTTCCTGCATCTTCACTTATCCATCCTTACTGCAAGAAAAATACAATGGACAAGCATGAATGCCTATTCCAAATATTTACACAAATCCCAGTTACACTAGAAATATACAATTAAAATCCTATCAGCTTCATCAGTGTGTATATTTTTGCTTTTATAATGCAGCATATAAATTTTACAATCATGGATGACAGACTTTTGAAATATCTATGTTCAAAAGTGTAAAAATGCATTATTTACACTGTGATGTTGTGTTAGAAGTGTGTGTTATTTTGTGTTTTGTTATATTTGCCAAGGGCTGCCAAGGTTAATTTAGTGTGCCCAGTTGTAGTGTCAATAGTCATGTTCTTGAACTTGATCACTTGTAACCTCTGTCTCAGGCCAGTGGAGGTCAAAGGTCAAGGTCAGAGGCCAAGTCCATTTTCGGTCAAGGGTATCCATTTCAAGATGATGGTGAGTTTGCCCTCTTTAGAATGCAATTGAAATGATATAAGAAGTCATTCTTGCTTCTTTTATTGAGTTGTTTTTTTTCTGTTTTTCATTGTGTTTTGTCAATATAGATTTAGTAAGAAAAATAAATGTCCAAACTAATTGTACTGCATTTCCCGGTAATAGAGTAGTAGTAGAAACACACAAATAGGCTTGAATAAATCAAAACACACTAAAAAACACACAAAAAAGTGTAACACATTTTTGTATTTATTAATTCAATTTTCACATACAGAACATAATGCACAAGATGTAGGCAAGATATAGATGTAGACAAGTCAATCAATAAAACAAGTGCAATTGCTTTAATCATGTCCTCATATTCCCTTTAGTAATGTTGTGTGCATCTTGTGGTTATGTGACAAACCAACATGTGTAAAAACCCAGTGTGGCTTTTCTTTCCCTACGGCAGGGTTTAGGTTAACTATGTAGCATTCTTCCCCTGTCCATTCACCTCGTTCCCTTTGCGGCTTGTGTGGCTTGTCTCATCCCATCTCTCTTCTGCTTCTCTACCCAGAACCCCCCCCTCCCTTTCTCCCCCATGTACCCCTCACCCCAACACACACACACACACTTCCAGTCTCCAGCGGGTGTGGGGGATACGGCAGTGCCAAGGATTATAAAGCCCTCCTGTAGCATATTTGTAGCATATAAGTGCCCTTGTCTAATGCAACAGTGTAAAGATGCAGCGAAGGCAATGCAAATGATAAATTATAGTCATGCATTGATATCATATTTTCATATCAAGCAACAGTATATACTTTAAGGAGAAACATGATTCAGACATTGATTGGAAAAATGCCCTATACTAGCATCAATAGCACCTACCTATGTGTCAAAAAGATGTGGTCAAAGGACAAAAGCATTTCCTTCATAATAGGTGTACCCTCGGCCCCGATGGAGGTCTGCTTAGTGCCTTGTCACCCAGCTCCCCACGCTGCCTATGTCTGACTTCCTCTCATAACAATCCATTAGGCAACGCCAAGCTCAAAAACATGCAGCCGTTTAATTATTCTCACTTCCTTGGCAGCAAACCGGGGCGTACCACTGTAAGCAAATGGGGAGGAGGGAACAGCTGAGATCATATACATCTCATGCATGCAAAAAGGAACGCGCTGAAGACTACCCGTCGCCGTGCAGCTCAAATGTATATTCACATAAATTGTTCTGTTATGGAGACACAATGACTTCTATAAGAACAGCATCTGACATGGAAGTAGCCACACACACTGCCAATTTAAACCTATTTTCTAATAGTAAAATAGCTCAGGTGACATCTCTCTATATGCTAGGTGAAACTGTGTTATTCTGTAAATGTGTAGATATATGTCTGTGTGTGTGTGTGGATGTGCACAAAAATGGTGATGATGTGTGGAATAATTCGTCTTGAATAATTTTCTGCACATCCTATTTTATGCTATGCCTCAGGAACACTTGAGGATGAAAGGAAATGCTAATGCTGTCTGTATCTGGCTGAACAATGTGTGTTGATGTGCTGCGTGCACACTGTGTGACAGTGTGTACACTGGTGTTTGTGGATGCCACCTTACAATGCACATTATGGTAATTAACAGATGAGCGAGGCCAGCTGAAATGTGTTTAAGTTACACTAAGAATAATAGACGGTTAAATATAAATGATCAGTTGTTTGTTGATTTATTGTGTCAGTTATTATGCCAGTTTTGTGGTTGGTACTGATAGATAAACTTCAACATGAGCTGGCAATTTCAAGGGCATATTTGTAAAATTGAAATATGTATTTGATCACATTTTTTTATTCTAAACAGAAAAGATAAAAACCCAATATTGTGTGATCTAAGACTATGCAAACATTTCAATTATAGACGCATTGTTTTCTAATCAAAACGGCAAAAATGAGATACCGTAAATCCAAATATTTAATGGCCAGGGTGCTGAATATTAACTGCGTACCCAATAATTGGCGAGTGTTGGAAAGTGAAACAACGCCCCTTCTCTGGCGACTGTAATCGAGGGAATTAATACATGCAAATGAAATTCTCAGCATGCAAAGCAGCCGCTGACAGTCAGTGAATGGCTCTCAGGGCTGGGCTTTCCTATCTGTGTACAGCACTGAAATTTGTATGCAATAATGTGAACGCGTGCATGTGTCTATGCCAGCGGACATTTTAGGTCTACCCTCCTCACACTCTGACTACTGCCAAACGCCTTAAGATGGTGGCACCTTGAGGCAGCGAGAGACACTCATCCTCCTCCCTTTCCCCCTTCTTCCACTTCAGGTCCTTGCAACAACACAGGACAGGCCCACCTTCCTAACCCCTGCCCCCCCTAATAAATATTTAATTCACCCTTCTCTAATAAGGATATTAGGCGAGTACACCCCAGCCACAGCGTATATGCATGAGTCTTTTCTCATCAAATTTACATAAAAGGGCCAGATGCTAATGCGAATGTAGCAACCACTGCTCACTATGCTATATGCGGTGTTGCTAGTTCTCTGCTCCAGGAGCCCATATAATTTAATTGCTGACCGGCATATATTTTTCAAATGATTCGCCGTATTCAAATTGCTCTGAGGCCTCAACACACCATAGAGAGACTGGGGACAAAATTTAATTTTAATTGTAGCCACCACATGCCTCCAGTATTTATGCATATATAATTTTTGCAAAAGCCCCTCCCTTTTTACAAAATAATTCATAATACTGACACCTCTATGCATTATAAATAGTGCAGGAGATTCTGGATATTCACACAGCAAATACAAAGACATGTCTTTGTCCGTCACAATTCAAAATAAATAAATAAAAGCAAATTATGGTTTGGAAATCATTATGTCAACAGTGACTACAATGGGACAATATGAGGATTAAAAGACAAGTCAAGTGGCAATTGGTTAAAATGGAAGTGTTGTCTGTAGCACTTTGAAGCGACGTATGCCAGTGTGTAATTAATAGAAGATGAATAATACAGTGACATGAAATATATTATTTACACTCTTTCATCTTCAAGAGAGATTCAAAGCATATTTCAAATGCAATTATACAAATTTATTTATAGTGCCTGGTATTTGCATAATCGCAGCCAGCGGAGCACAGATATCCTGGAAGACAGGCTTTAAACATGTAGTGCAAAAAATGCATTTATGCACCTTGTGATTATGCTCTGCGGCTGCTCAACAGTATCTAATCCTGCAGGCATATGTGAATGTATATACATATTAGGTCAGTTGTTAGCATTTTAATCTGCACCTTTAACTGTAAAGAATTTGGTCTTATCAACATAATATGATAACAGTAACAATATTTAGTTTTCAATTTGATTTTGTTTTTAGCACATTGTTCATGATAATGTGCAGTGTGTTAGTTTATTAAAAATCTATATTGATTTGAGCTATTGGCAAAAACAGTGTGACTACAAATCCATTGTAGTACACATATGAACAGGTCTTGTTACATAAAGCTGTAAAGATCATACAATGTTAAAATACATCAGAACCAACACATCGAAGCATAATTCAGGTAGATATTTGTCATTTCATTTTCATGATCTTTCATCCTACGTGGCTTTTTATGTTGTTTTAATGTAATTTTGCAACACTTAATACTTCGAGCATCATTGCAGAAAATGTCAGATTCTTACTGTTTTACAGTGCAGAGCAATGAAACAAGGTGACTATTATGTCGGATGTGCATATCCACTGCAATGGGGGAGGGCCATACAGCATGGCAGAGCACAGCATGCCCGCTGCTCCCCACAAGATGCTCAAGTGGCCATGCATGATGTCATTAAAAAAGGGCCTAACCATGACATTCCTTTGTGGATTATTGGGAATTTGTGGCTTGTTGCTCTGTAATACAGGAAGGTTGAACATATCCTCATTTATCAGTATTGGCCATGCTCTTGAGTCTAATTACTGTACACTCATACAGTGTAAACTTTGGTTGTGTCCATCATCCATAACAAAAAACATATTTTCAATATTCACCCAGTAATACAGTAATAATTGTAGAAATACAATATCAGTAATCCTTAAGAAGACAAAGTATATTTACATAAAACAACAAAACAGAATTATAAATCTATGAAAACCTATTCATACATTAATGTTAAGTCTATAAGTAACTATAAGTGACATTCTGGTTCCTTTTGTATGCTCTAAATGATGAGGGTACACATATGCACAAATATTAAAACCAGGAACTGTGTTGGCAGGGACTAACACTGCCATGCGCACAGTGATCTCACCTACGGTTGCCTTGGTGACACCAACCAGAGGGGAAAGCTTTACTGTTAGTGCGCATGCGTATGTGTGTGACAGAGGCTGGAGCTGGAGGGATGTAGGAGGAGGAGAAGGAGGGCCTGCAGGAATCCACATTGTGCCTTACTTGTTTAAGGTTTATGTCTCACTCACACCTTTATCAAAAGGAATACTAAGCCCACCCTTTCAATTAAAGAAATCAATTCAGCATGGCTAAGTCGCTAACAGAACCATGCAGGTAAAATGCTAATACAAGTCAAGAACAGACAGCATTTGCGAGCATACACCATAAGACTACATTACATGTGCAACATACATATGCTTGCATGCTTAAAGATGGATATGGACACAGTGCATGCACCATCATAACCTCCTGCCCTGTTGCTACTACTCTTGCTTTGAAGGCACACAAAACAAATTCGCAGCTGCTTTTGTTGATTTTCTATTAGTAACGAGGAGCTAACTTAGACTATAAGGGTCATCTGCTCATCAGTGGACGATGGTGGCCTAGGCTTACTTAGCCATGAATGCACTGAATTCATTACCCCTGGTGCACAGATGGTGTCTGGCTGCCTGTCTCAAGTTCAAGTTCATGTCCAGGAGACACACACACACACATGCTTATAGATACACAAAAATAGAAACATGGCTAAAACCAGAGAGACGTTGACTGAGACACAGCTATTGTTTCTCTTCATCTACATGATGTAGTAGCCTTGCAAGATTTCTAATTGGTTAGATAAAAACATAGCATAGCATGCAGACAGCCCCTGCCCTTTGCTTAGCCAGGTGCCTGGCTGTACCAAGTCTGGCCCCATTCTCCAGTACTAGCATAGTATTATTAGGTCACAATGACGGCACAATAAAGGCAACTCATATACAGCATTAATAAATATTACCTGAATGAGTTGCTCTGTCTGACAGAATAATGTCCTGGATCAACATGTACTGTAAACTTGCCATTGCACCTGCCATACACAAATAGAAGCACACAGAAGTCATATAAATAAATCCCGGGCAGACGGGTGTGAAATATGCTGATTGCCCAGCCAATGAATATGAAAACATGTTCCTCTGTCGCCATGGTTTTCGTCCTCAACTGATCACATGACAACAATGGCTGCAGCTACTCGCTACATTTGTGAGATAAAAAAACAACCACAGAAATACAGTTTAAAGTGTGTTTGTAAAGATAACTAGCAGAATCACTGCAAGTGAATTCATTAATGTATTATAAACATAAATTGAAGACATTAATCAGTCATAAAAAACAGACACTATAGGCCCGGCAGCGGGGCATCACTCCACATGCAAGTAAATGCAAGTGAGTAAGGGGCCAGTATAATATGCAGCTGTATGAAACATGTGATGCTGCTCTCTCCTGGCAACTGTGCATCTCAGCAATGATTGCTTTTCAGTCTGACCAGTTGCAATGAGATTCCATGAACAAATGGACTGGCTGGAGTATCAAGCCAGTGGATGTTTTTTAAACACCTGCGTTAACTCATCTCTTGTAAATCAAAATAGCTATAACCAAAATATGTGCTTAGACAGAAGAATTCAATGACAGCCCAAATAAAAATAGCATGAAAGTTGTGTACTAAAATGTTCTTAGGTGCACTACTGGGTTGTAGTGAAAGATGGTGTTTTTTTTTCTGCCATTGTGCAGGGTGCAAACGAGCCTGGGCATCAGGTAATGTGGTACCACCATAACTCTACTGACAATGAATAATCTCACTACATTTTAACTGCAATCACTGGTGTTTAAAAAAGGAATTGAAACACTACACTATCATGGTATGAGAACAATAATACATATTTCTAACTCTAAACATAAGCTGGGGGCCATATGTAACAGTGAAGAGGCCCGTGTAAAAAGCTAAAAAACTCTAATTCACACAGAACAGTAATGAGCCATGCATTCAATTTGTTGATCAAATTATAATTGATGAAGAGAGATTGAGAGCTAAAATATAGCATTTATATTAAATAAAAAGTATATTATACTTTTTCTCACCCCAAACAGCAGCCAAAACTAACAACTACTTTTAATTCATGGTCAAGTTCAAAAACAAACAATTCCCTAAGATGCCACACATTTAAATGTAACATTATCTTCCCCGTTTAAGGTCTGGGTCCCGCGCACTGGAGCGCATGGAGCCACGAACAGCAGCACTATAGGCTACCTCTCTTTAGTTTTAACATAATGAGCCCGAGTCCTCATTATGAACACAATTGCTGAAACATTAAGCATTCAGGACCGTTACTGGCCCTCAACAAAGTTTTTTTTTTTTTTTTTTTTTTTTTCTTTTGGAAGGGGGGCCGTGCGCGTCGGCTGAGGCTGGGAAACGTCGCCTCTTTCTTTGGGGATGCAGATGAGTCTGGTGCACTTGACGTCTTTTCATGACCCCTGTGCCCTCCCATCCACCACTACACACACGCAGGCACAGCCCCCACCCCGGGCCCTTTACGCCGTTGCTGTCTGTCATATCGGCCCTGGGCATGGCATTGCCACTTGCCCCAACCGAGCGTGGGAATGGGATCGTCCAGTCGTTCACATATCCTGCACTGCGGTTAACGGAATCAATTAAGAAGGGCCGACCCCCCCCCCCTACCTACACACACATACACACACACTCCCCCCTCCGCTCCTAACCCCACACCCTCTGTGTCCCTCTCTATCCCTCTCGCAGTTTTTGTCACATCAGAGCACGTCCTAATTATTACTGTTTGGGATGCCAGCGCCGTTTCCTGGCCATCATGCTTCAGTCATGATAAAAAGAAAAGAAACAAGAAAAGAAAATAAACATGGTGGCAGAAAGGTGAGTTGCCTATTGCCACAAAAATAACTGTATTAAATCATGTTATAGCAAAATATCAACTCTTAAGTTTAGAGTCTATGAATATTAGCATTTGTTGTAGGTTACAATGAAAAGTTTACTGATGTGTATAACCTTTATGGAGTGTATGTCAGCTAACTAACAAACTAAATCTTAGGTCTACATAGTTCAAATAAAACACAAAAGCAGCACAGTCCACTGATGACAATATGACATTGTAAGTGTTTAAGGAGGTCCCAGGAAATAATTTGTAAAGAGTGGCCCATTAAGTCCTCGACGAGTCTGGAAGTAGTTTTTACTTTCGGTTATCTAGCTTTATGACGAGCAGAACACTCATACAGCTAGATAACCAAAGATAACAACCCACTTCCCATTCTTCTTTAATGATCCACGCGAGATTTCCTCTTCGGGTCTTTGAGTTTATAAATATGACGTTGAAAAGGCAATCAGTGCCCATTTACAAAGTTATAATCCATATATTCCGTTTATTCACCATTGAGGGCCACTAGACTTAGAGTGTTATAACTCACGTATAAAAGAACGGCAATACTTGGAAAAATGATATATAATCCCAACGTTAATGTCATATTCACTTGACATTAACCAATATTACTGAGTTGGAGTAGGCCTTGAAAGCGCGGGTAAGGTGCAGTCATCCTTGCACAGGGGCCCTAATTTGCAATGCAAATAGCTTCAATCCCACAAAAGGCTCTTTCGCCTCTATTAAGTCGTCGTGGCAGTAGCAATAGATATCCTGTGAGGCCGGCGCAGGAGAAACACAGTAGAGAAAAAGAGACAGGGGAAATCCGGTTTCCTGTGGAAAGTGCAATAATGGCGTAAGGAATTACGGCGCAAATGATCGGATTATGAAAACAGGATCTTGTTTTTGGAAAAAGGGGCAAAGAGCATGAAGTTGTCCATTCGCATCCCGAAGAAGATTGAAAGAGTCCGTAGCATGTGCATGGAACACAGGCGCTTGCTCTGTCGCTGTGAAAAGTGTGGCAAAATAGGGGCCATCCCACAAGGAGAGACGGGTCTGGGGGTGGCCAAAATATGGACCAACCCCGGTGAGGTCAAAGGCCTCGGACCACGACCATGTAGCGGTGGTGATGTCATAAGAACAAATCGCATATGCATCCTCCTATCCGAGCTCAATCTCCATCCGTTACTCGGCGCTGTGGAATATGTCCGCCTCGCAGTGCAGCGCTGTGCGTGTACGCCTCGCTGTCTTTCACAGGCACGCACAGAGCAGAGAATGGACAGTTTAGACACAGAATGGAGCGATTCAAGTGCTTTTAATGAGAGATGTGCGGTAAGAGATACAATAAAGGGGCAGAGAGGAGAGAGCCTCCTCGCGCTGCATAAAGTCTTTATCCCACGCACGCTACGTTTTTATCTTAACAACAACACGCGGTTTGCTTGTTTACCGCTTTCCTTCACAAGACGTAGAGAGACACACTACTCATACGATTCAGCGATGAAATTCTTACTATCCATATGTATGCCTATATATTTTAGCTTAGCAGCAGTCGCTTGCTTTAATCCCATGCAGACAGCCTGCTCATGTCGCTCTGCTACATAAAAGCCAAACGCTCTGCCGTGCCCGTGTCCTGGACAGCCTCACTTCGCCACATCACCGCGACGCCCTGGTCTAAAGCGTTCGTACATGGGATCTTTGTAACTGAGTCAACAATAACAGCCAGTGGACATGTGATGGATCATGCGCACGAGCATGCAGCTGCGGGCTGCACTTAGTGGCACCTTTAGCGCAACTTCGATTCTGCTCGAACCCTAGACCAACAGTGGTGAGAAAAATGTAGCTCGTGCGTATTTGGCATGCACCTGCTCGCACGTGTCACAACAGAGTGATATTAAGAGTCTTTTTGCCTCTTTTCTCACTCACTTGCAACAGTTTAGCCAAACAAGTTTACTCTAGTTTAATCGGTGGGAGGAGCCACTGAAGAGTGGTTCTTTAATAGGCAAATAGACACAAGGCCCGTGCGTTTTAATTAGCCGCTGTAAACAACAGACTCAGTTGTTGGTCTTAAGTCATTATGTCATTTATCTAGAATAGGTCAGGCACATTTGGTCTAATTCTTGTTCAAAGGTTTGGTTGCTTACCCTAAATTTGGACTTGTGCCTTCAGATGGAGGTGATGGGTGATAGATTTTATACAAGATTTGCTAATAGTCTGAATTAAATGAAGCATCGATACAGGCCTTCAACACACAGGCCACTTATCAATTCTCTCTCTCTCTCTCTCTCTCTCTCTCACACACACACACACACACACACACACAGCACCTTAAGGAAAAAGGGATTACGTTATGCTTTGCAATCCAGTCTCAATTTTGTTTAATAAATAATGTTTTATCCAAAGCCATTAATTCATTCATTGCATGAGAGCATGTTGTACTAATGTCTTTACTTGAATTAAAGTCAAATTATGGAAAACTAAAACTACTACTACTACTACGTTTTTGTAAGCCAAGAATACACTTAGTTACACAGAGTCACAGTCTTTCCACTGAAAGCCTTTTATCTGATTTGACTAAGAAACTTGTTTAAAAAAAGAAAGAAATTTAAGCTGAGACATTGATAACTAATAAAGAGTTTTAAAAACTCCACGCACAAGAAAAGTAAAGGCTTGGTAAAAAATAGATTTTTGTTGCATCTGAGACATATTTTTTGTGGAAATTATACATGTAATTATATATGTATTATTAAACTCTAGAGGCCCAAATGTATAACTCTCACATTATTCTCAACACTTTTTTTCACTTTTGATATTCATATAAAACATTTACAAAAGTTGCACTTACTTCGTGGATGTGTGTCGGATCACTGCGAGCAAAAAAAGAAAAAAAGAAATCAAAAAGTATTTGAGCCACGCATTGTCCACTTGTGTCCTCATGGTGACATACAGCTCAGATATCCCAACTGTGTGATCTGATCGATGTTGGGGTACTGTGTGTGGCTTTAAAATTGCCGCTACGTCTGAGTGTGTAGCCTGCGTTACAGGCTTCAGCTGCTCTGCTCTAAAGCATGAGCGTATCCCAAGCACACGGTACACGGCGAAGGGGAGGAGGAGGAGGAGAGAGGAGGAGAGAGACACAACTTTCCCATACTGCCACCAAATAAAAAAGTGTGCAAGTTTTTTTTTTTTTTTTTTTTTTTTTTTTTTTGGTACTGGGTGGGATAAAGAGTATGGGAGTGGAGGATGGGGTGATGGCGATGATGGCTAGATGTATAAAATTATCCTTACGTGTAAAAGCTGGAGGACGTGCTCTGAAATCCAAGTTCCCCCGGTTCTTTTGTTGCGCGCACGAACTGAAGCAGTATTGTTCTGACTGGGGCAGCCTGTTTTTGGTGTGAACCTCATCGTCCCATCTCATCTCCTATTGCTCCATGTCTCTCTAACCAGGTTACGAAGTTGGGGCCCGTTATGACATTGCTAGAGGCAGCTTTACTAACGCGCTTTAACAAATGGGACGCATTTGCAGGTTTCCGCACTGAGAGACAGCACGAAATACTGAGATAGAAAAAAAGTAATACCATTTTCCACATGCTATTGCCAAAGTACAAAATGAGGTCACTGAAATATAAAAATGGCAGAAAAAACACAGAATACTCTAAAGTGAAAGCAAGTGAAGGCCTACAAGACTTCCAATGACCAAATAAGAATTGTTTCTAAATATAAAATACAGTTTTAGGCGGTCTAGCTGACTAAAGGGGAATTATAATAAAAGAAAATATTGACAAAAATACTTGAATGAGGTTTTCTTCATGCCTTACTCTAGTCACTTAGTTTTAGGAAGTATGACCAAAATATAGCTATTACACTTTTCTATTTCTATATTTGCACAAGTTACAAACTGTGACATGATTGAATTTAATAAAACAAATTTCCATTTAAAAAGAATCAAGTCACTGTGGAACCGTAACAGGCAAATCGGCGCCCTCTTTCTCATCCCCTCACCCCCTCTTTGCCTAATTGCGGGCGTATCCATTAGAGTCGAGCGGATTCACGTTGTGCCTTAACAGCGAGGGCACGTTCGATGACGTAGACAAGCATATCAGCTACGTGCAGCCATATTTAAATACATCAAGGCAATTAGCGCATCAAAATATGCAAATCCCGCTTACTACCGAGTGTGCACGGCTGCGGTCGGACTAATTTACGCTTCAGACACTTCTGCCGGCTGCCCTCTCCTTTTCACAGCCTACCACATTAGTTTTGTTTTTATATATTTGGACGGGACAAGAAGAGGAAACGCGAAGGAGAAGAAGAGGATCGATGGCTCCTGCGTGGAAAAGCGTATATGCGTAATGGTCCGCTTCACCGTTATCTTTTCGGGTATTGTTTGTAATATTGATGCATATTCAGAAGACAGATTTACATAGTTTATTGTTAGGCTATGTCATATTGTTTATTCCGACACTGATTTTAGGTTCTTAAGAAACGCATGAAGCTACATTCTTAACCTTATTTTTCGATAACAATTGAGCAAATATATGAAACTTTTGATATAGGCTTCTAAACGTGCTGTGTTATGTTTTGAATGCGTGCACCTAATGGTCTCAATAGTATAGATCCTAAAGAGAATCATGTAAATCGGCTTTGAATAGTCATGGGGCGCGTGCATGGACAAAGAGCTGGATGGCAGCAAACAATAGGTTGTGACAGAGAAGGTGAGACTCGCTTTAAGAGGGCTGCTGCTTCATGCTATAAATGTGTCGCTTCTTAAAAACTAATCGGCAACTTGAGTCTTGTGCATAGTTTGGGACAAGGCAGTGTGACGCAACGCTCACATTCACGATAGACTAAAACTCTGACCGTCTCATCTGTACACAACGTGTGCGCGCAAAGCGGTGCCACGAACGAGCGCGCGCTTTCATTTACGGAAAAAATCTACTTTTGTAATATGATATAAAACACGCCCCACTTACCATATTGGGTTATCTTTAACACTTTCTATGCACATTACTCCATACCTTAAGAAAAAGTTGCGTCTAAATCTTCACTTACCTGTAAATAAAATTAGCATACTGAGCTGCTGTCACTAGGATTTACGTCGCGGTAAACTCGCTATCAAGTCAATGGGACGTTTTCCAGACAGTCAAGTTTAACGTGACGGCAGCCAAAGAAGAAGGAGATGCAGTTCCCCATAGGCTACTCCCCTCGTCATTGAACCTTGCTCTTAAACGGATCGTGGCTCAACTCCAGTGGCCAGACTGGCTGACGCGTAAAGATATTCACAGCGAGAGCCACAGGAGTCTGTCACTACTCCACCAATGCTTGGACGCCTCACTCTGAAAACCACAAGATGCTCATGCAATCCTAAAATAGGCACGTGGTTTAAAAGGAGACAGGTGCCAATGGCACAAAATAAAAAGGACATTTAGATCGATACTTTATTGCAAATCCGTTTACAAAGTAACTCATGTTCCCTGTGAGTTGAATTACTGTCAAAATAACGTTGGATTAATTTTAAACAAAATTCACCTCGCTTTAACAAGATGGCGTTGGCCCTTAGTTGCATGTCGTTGCTAGTGTCAAAATCATGTTTTAGTGACCCTTCAGTCTGTTTTTGTCTTTTCAAGGCGATATTAAATCAATAAGACGTACAAAAATCAATAAGACGTACAAAATTGAATGCATAGCCTATGTGTATGATCATAATGTCGTAGTAAATACGTTTTATGAGACAGATCATGGTCCTGAAAAAAGATTTCTGCCAGAATCAAATTCAATCACAAGTCCCAGAATGATAACAGAACAATAAAAGATAGTGTCCATAACTAAAATGATTCGAATAAAAGCGTTTCTACTGTAAGACCAGCACACTACTACATACAGTAGACTTTGGAGGCAGTTCTTGACTGCTTTCTGCTGCAGTATTAACAAGCAATGGTACCCTTTCATTCATTCAACATGATCGATTATCCCACTGTTGTTGTTATTATTATTATTATTATTATTATTATTATTATTATTATTATTATTATTATTATTATTATTATTATTAGCCACGTCTGTTAAAAAAGTGAGTTTTTAGCTCATAAAGGCTGAAGACGCGCGAGTCTTCTCTGAGTGGCTATATGGTGCCATCTCGTGGTGAAAGCGAAGGATGCGCCAAAAGCAAGGCCAGTGCGCTACAGAAAGCTGAGTGCGGCCACTTTTACTCTTTACTCTGTATCTATCTCCCGTGTGGTTAATATGGACCACATAAATATGAAACCCTTAAAAGAGATCTAAATCACAGTGTGCGGAAAATACAAGATAGCCTCATGGTTTGTCGACCCGGGACCAGATTTGATTTAAACGCATGCAGGGGACGTGAAGCAGCCTACTAAACTCTGTAAACGCCATGAATGTCTTTTTTATATTGTCTTTTCAATGTAACATCTGCATTCACTTTATTTATTTATTTATAAGATTATTTCCCCATATAGGTTAATTGATTGTTTATTTCACAGACAGCCGATAATGCATGTCTTTAATTTCAGGTATAAGGTTGGCTGGTAGTCTATATGTGTTTAACTACGTCTTTTGGAAGAATATTAACTTTTGAGCAGTCTATTATTTGCAGTTGGTCTAAAGTGGCTTCAGGAAATGAACCACTCACGCTCTCTCAAAGAAATTACACTTGACGTCATATTTGAACGTGACAATGCGGCCTAATTAAACCTGACGTAGGTGTAACCACAAACCTTTGCGAAGTCTGGTCACGTGTGTAATCATGTGGAATAAAATATAGCTAACAAAATAGCTAAATTAGAAAATACAAATAAGAAAGTAAAATTACATAATTACTAATGTGTTGGTACTGCTAAATAATAATAGCTGACAAACAGAACACGGGTTTTACGCACATTTCTTTAGTTGTTGTAGTCGCCCGTTGGATAGCTTATTTCATTCATTCTTATTTACTATATTAAGCTTATTTGCCTGTTTCCCCACGCTTCTATGTTTTTTTTTCAAACTATTATTAAAATTAGAATGCTAATATACACACAAGAATAAAAATGTAACCTATTTATAGAAAATTTTACAATTCCCTGACCATGTGCGTACTTGCCCGTGTATGCCTATGATTGAGCAAAGCAATGGAAACAGCCTTTAAAATAGCCTTAAAGAAAATTAACAATAAAATCACATTTTGAAATTATTTATTTATTTATTTTATAAAATTGACACAAAAACATTGCGCACTATAAACGAAACTATTTATTTTTTAGGACTCCATTTACGAACTCCTGCAAATATTGATATTGTAAAAATTCTACATTGTAGCATTATTGCAAGGGCATATTGGTAGTCCCCGTGCAGATAACATATAAGAAACACACAATAAAGACAGATAATACTCTAATGCACATTAAAGTAACGTTTTTAAAAATACGAATGAACATACAAAACAAAACAGTAGCCAGGAGAATTTCAAAGATCTGGTTTGCTTTTTTCCACTGATGTGAATGATTCTAGTCTTTCTATATGCTACGCTCCAAAAGAGGTTTAGCCTTAACAAGCCTACAATAGCTACGTAACAGTAATGTTTTTCTTTTAGATAAAATAAGATTACACGAATGATGCGACGAAATTTTGGGATTCAATAAATTATTCGCATTTTGAATTTTTAATAAACCAACCTACTTACCTACTGTCTTCTTATTCGGCATCGTCGATGCCCTATAAAAAATGTATTTTTGATGACTCTATCTTGTACTTGCAGGGTGTGCGCGCCATGGGCATGCTAGTTTGTGGGCCTTAAGGCAGATTCAAAAACTGAAAAAAACTGTCCCTGAATCTTTTTCGACAAGCAGGCACAAAATTTTGTTTCGTTTGCTGTTTAAAAAAAAAACAAAAAAACATTATTATAAATGCCCAAACATGTTACGATAAATAGCTAATAATTAAAATAACAAGTTGTGATTGGCAGTTTAGGGTTATCTAGACAGCCACGCATGGCTATTGCCTATAGCTGTGATCATGTGTTTTTAAAAATACTTTTTCTTATTCTAGATATTTAACAGTACGTTTCTTAACACCAAAAATACTGTATAATGTAAGTGTTATTGTTAACTGCAATACAGAGTCAATGTAGTTGCTCTATGACACAATAGCTGCTGTGCTTTCTTTCATTGTCAGATTTTAGTATCAGGATGCATGCAGAAACAAGTCCAAGCAAAAAATGAAATCACACCAAGTCATGTGAGGATAACTAAGAAAGCCAGTAACTTTACTGAAATATTTGCAAAATACAAATAGCCTTTAGTTTCCCTCTAAGCACAAGAGACGCCCATTTTACCTCCATTTGTGTGTTTTCACTAAGTACAACTCAAACAAGTCCCTTGAGTTACAGAGATATGGAATTCATTGAATACCATCTTAGTCTCAAGTGGCGAAAAAGGCCAGCTTATGCCACTGAAAGCCGCATTCCACAAAACATTAAACCTCCCCAATTATACACGCTACATTTGATACTACAGACTGACAATTTGAAGCTTTTTTTTTTTTTTTTCAAACATATTACTCCCTTTTAAATACAGCTTAAATAAAACACAAACACAGTGGGGCAGCAGAGAATCCCTTGTCAAAGTGGGACCTTAAGCAATGGCATGTTATAACAATGGCTGTACAGGTGCATGTCTCTCCTCTGCACTGCAGGTGGCTTAGCAAAACATTATCTGAGGTACTGCCAGGGGCAAATGGTCAACACAAGTCAAATGAAAACACACAGAGTAATAAATGATTGCTCCATGTCTTTGGTTTGAGTTACTATCAAAATGACAATGTTGGCAATATTTTTGAAGAATAAGAATGGCATGCTCTTATATTGAAAGATCACAAATAAATTAATATTAAAGTAATAATAAAAAGAAAAATGAGTTACACTGCATGTACATTTCTCTGAGTGTCTGTAATTGAATTGTCAAGCCGATTGTACATTTGAACAAATTCTTTTATTGTCTTGTTATCAATATTTGCAAAACCATAAATGAATAATAAAATAAAAGTTGGGTTTACAACACAGAATGCCACTGGCTTTGGTTTCTCCACACTTGATGCTGCCTGAAAATTTCTCTCAACCTTCATGTACTCATTTACAAAAGAAAGAGAAGAACACTGTTAAAGAGGCGCTGCCCCTGTTTGACTACACAGACTGTATACAGTAACATCAAAGTGAACCTGCATCAAATATGCACATAGAAATATAATACTAGTGACAGCAGATAAGGGAGTGGGAGGCAGAGAGATATGTGGCTAGTTTCATTGCTAAAAATACAAAACAGCGAGTTGTCTAAAATTAAATTTTGCTTCTACCACAACAGCGCAGCCTTATGTCTGCTGAGCTGTCACTGTCTACTGAAATATACAGAACCCTGTTGGAAAAAAGTAGAACGTATGGGACAACAGATAATGTTTTGTAAATGATTATTATATATTGAAATAAATATTGTCCTGACTGGATGGAGACAATTGTGACATTTTGTTGGAGAGATCTGAAAAATTATAATAACCAAAAGGAAATAACTCAAATGGCATAATTAAGGTCAACAATGAGATATTAAATTGTCTGAAATGTCCGTGGTTATGAAGCACAAATATGAAACACCATGTATTTCTGTGTCCTCCCCCATCCCAGTCCTGTGACGTTTTGCCTTAACAGCATTCAGTGTGTCTCTCTTTGACAGACTGGCGCTGCATTCAGCTGGCTGTAAGTTTTGACTATGCCCGAACTGTTCAGGGCTCAATAAAAACAAATCAGACAACATGTGCAACTGCACATAGAAACTCCACTAGGAAACCAACAAAAATGTTATTATATATATTTATATATTAGAAAGCTATACACAAGCATGTTAATTTCACAGATTTTTTTTAAAAGAATCTTAATATTACCATTATTATATATAATTAGAAATACACGTTAAAAACAAACCTCTACAAAGATAAAACAGTTCAGCAAAGCATTGGATCTCAGTCTGTTTGTCATGGCTTAGGGCTCCCGTGCCCTGACATTTCCCTCCTGGGTCAACTCGCCATCTCTTATTAGCAAAGCTATCAAAAAACACATTCTGGCTTATAGAAACTACAAAAAGCCACAAAATGCTTTGCATTGTATTCCTTTCATATGAAAATATAAGCAAGTGTATCGTACAATTGTTTTTTTTTTCTTCATTTTTAATTTATTAATACTGAATAGTTATTACTAGATCCAGAATTGTTTTTTTTTAATAACTAACATAGTGCTCAGATCACAGAGAGGTCCTGGCTCAGCTCTGGTCTTACAGGAGAGCCTAGATTCACCTGTCGAGCGTTGGGTCTGCCTGTTTACCTGTACAATCCTTCAAATGTTGCATATTGACTTTTCATTGAGTGCGTTAATAAATCTTAACGTCTGGCAACGACTGACTCCTGCCCCTTCCCCCTTGACCCTTTATTTACATAAATACGTTGAACCTGCAACATGACATCATCTAAAGTTAACACACATTTTTGCAAGGGAGAACCGCAGAGAAGGTATAGCATGAAAACTGACACTGTACATGTTGTTTTTCCAACTCAAGTGCTAAGGTGCCGCTGGACACACTCACTCTCAAGTTAATGATCTTTTTTTCTTTTCTTTTTTGTTTTCTTTTGAGGCAAATGTAAGTATGTTGTATGAAACAGAGTACCTGACTTTTTTTGTTTATTTGTTGATATGCATATATGTACACAGATAGGTGTGTATATATATATGCATATGTGTTTTGTTTTAGTCACACACAATACAATTTATGCATAGTTCCCCAACAAAAGTACCCCAAATCCTGACCCAACCAACCCACCCACCCAGATCCCTAAAACAACATCCAGCGTTATATAAAGTCAATATGTATAGCACACACACTCTGCAAGAAGAAAAATAACATTAAAAACAAAAAGATAGAAATTATGGGTTCCCTTTTCATTCCTCAAAGAGATAAAGGGTTTGGTGAGTGACTGGGTGTGAGGAGGAGCAGGGGGGGCTTTGTAATGCCATGTGTTGGGGCTCAGGACAACCTGGGGCACTGCCAGCTGTAGACAAGGCTATCATGTGGCCCACCCCTCTGAAAGGCGCACTCTTTTGATGGACGGACTCTCGCGCTCGTCCAGAGGCCGACCCAGTCCCAGAGGTGAGTGGAATTCATTCCTGTGCTCATCACGGTCGCTGCCTTCATGGGAGCTGCTACAACTGCTCAGGCTATCGACAGGGGACCGTCCCGAGTCCTGGCGGGACGACGGGTTCTGGGGAGGTGGTACCCCGCCACCATAGCCCCCAGGTGTGCTGCTGGTGCGATCTCTAGGAGGAGAAACAGGTTCGGACTTGATGTGC
This sequence comes from Bostrychus sinensis, assembly GCA_020698575.1. Lineage (NCBI taxonomy): Eukaryota > Metazoa > Chordata > Actinopteri > Gobiiformes > Eleotridae > Bostrychus > Bostrychus sinensis. The sequence goes on along the minus strand of CM036249.1, from coordinate 21,083,003 downwards.
AGGCTTTGAGCAGAGGGCAGGGACAGATTTGAACCCTGACATAAGTGAGAGCTAGAGCAGTTTCTGTAGAAGGAAAGCAAAAGCAGAGGGGTTACAGAATGACAGTAAAGGAAATAAAGTGAACTCAAAGTCAAACATGCTGCTACACAGAAATAGTAGATACACAATGTGTAAACATGAAAATAAAAAGGTATCATTGGTGCGGGTGGTTGCAAGTGAAAGGGCTGTGTGTCAAATATAAAAATTATTAAGTGTCCCCATGCATCCACACAGAGAGACAAATTATCCTCACCCTAGCTGATTTAGAGCTGAGTGCTGCATGTTCTGAAGATGCTGCTGTTGCCACCCGCTCATCGAGCCAAGATGGAGGGAGCTGCCACTGTTGAAGCCGGACAATGAGGACAGGTCGGCACTGTTCAGGGAGTATTCTAAAAAAAATATATATAATTTTATATAAATGGGGTAAATAAAACAATGCATCTGTAGTAGGTCCACTGCCTTTAGACCTGACTTAGTATGTTCCAACAATGAGTCAATAGCACCCTCTGTTGTTTGAATGTATTATGACAACTACAACTGCAAGGAAACACACGTATTAGAAAAAGGCACAGAAATTGTCGTTTTTCAGCAGAACTTTAGGCTCCACACTAAAGCATTATGCCTCATAGAGATCTTCTTAAAAAAAATGAAAATTACATAAATGTGAATGAATCCTGCTGTTTTACAATAGAGCTATTTGAAATACAAGAGAATGTATGTTCATATATAAAGTATGTAGATAATATTTACTGCCAATTTCTAAAAAAAAAAAAAAAAAAATCATCATCAATCATCATGTCACTATTGTCAAATTATAAATATTTGTACTGTGGTCAACTATATGACAAAGCATTGTGCAAAGCATTCTGGGAAAGGCGGTGTCACTAGCTTAAATTCTAGGATTATTTTACTGATTTGTCTAGGGGCAGATTTTGCAATCAGAGCTGTTCTTTTAAAAGTATTTCAAATGAAATACCATGTTATTTCTGTTTTGTATATTGTATAGAAACAGACAATAAACTCTGAGATACTTACCAGTACCATACGAAGTGGAGATGGCTGATGGGTAACCGCCCATGCCTTGCCCTGGTAAGGTGGGAGTAGCTACTGATACAACAGGAGTGGCCAAAGACTGAGCAGACTGGGAGTTGTTTATCCTCTGATTCTGTCACAGAAAACAGCAAGACACCAAGGACAACAGAAAGAAATAATTAGTGATTTGAACACATGAAATATTTTTTTACAAAACAAACAGCATAACTGAAATAGACCAGAGAAAGTTGAATTGTTTTCCATTTCTTTCTTTTACAACAGATGCAGAGAAAATAAATGTGAATGCCAACTTCTTGGGAAATTAATCACTTGACATGCGGCACGGCTGAACCCTGCCAACCCTATCATTTACCACTCTTGCTGAGGGCCCACTGTCGCTATAGAAACACCATCAGTCTCCATGGCAATGGACAGACTCCTTAGTGTTACACAGGGAAGGGTATGGTGAATAAATACAGCAGGCTTGGTACCAAATAAACTTTTAAAACATATGTATTTTAGCATCCTGAAGAAGCTAGTCCTAAAAGCTGTGAGCTAAAAGCTTGTGCTATGAGAGAAACCGGAAGCAGAAAGGAGGCCAGCCTGCTTTTACCCAACATAACCACTGGATGGCAGTGTGTGTCCTTTGTATGTGCTAAAATAGGTGACATTGGGTTGTTTAGCAAAGTCAGCAACAATAAAGGTGAAAGTTATTCTGGAGAAGGGCTGAGTTTCTTAAAAGTGCTGCATGTAGTTTGTAATTCTGAAATCTTGATTTATCTGATCACAAAGCTCTTAGCTCTCTTCTGACACTGTAAACATTTGGGTTGACTGTTTTTCTAAAGTCTAGCTACAGTCCAACTTACCAATAGCAGGTCAACATCCTCAGACTGATGGCAATGGAAGGGGAGGAGTGATAAATTCAAATTAATGAGCATTTGTGGAGACCAGATTTAGGTAGGAACTGCCATGGGATCAGGTCTACACAACTAAGACTAGTATGAGGAGAACTACTGGCACCAATAAAGGCAAAATATCATACTTAGGCCAAATGTATAGCTGAAATCTTCATCTAATATATGAGGGAAGTGTGATATTATATGCTTTAAAGTGACAATGTTTGAACATTTCTGTGTTAACTTACAATAGAGGGCATGTTGTTCTTGGCGCCAGGAGGTATCAGTACACGGAGGTCAGGTTTGCGGTTATTCATGCCGAGGTTCATTGGCGGCGGAGACTTGGCTTGCATATTCTTGCTCATACCACCAGGTGAGACCAGCAGACCAGGTGAGTTGCGATGGCTACCATATCCATTTCCTGCAAAAAAAAGAAGAATATATGTATCTGTGAAAAAAAAACAGTGCTGTGCTATTAAACTTTTTTTTAAACTCTAATGAATCTTGAAAAGCCTTCTGTCCACGGTGGTACAAGTTAATTAGGAACTACAGGAATCCATTTTCACCTCGTACTTCCTTTGTCTTTGCCTCATCTCTATTTTTTCTGGTAATAGTCTACCAGCTGACAGAGGTGCTATACCATACATTGTGCATACTAGTTACACATGCACTGCAGTTCCACAGATTCAATAAGCTTACTATTCAGTATATCGAGGGGTGAGAATCAAAAGTGTGCAAGTGACATGAGAGCACTTAATTAAGAGAGAGATTTTTTTTTCATTGCAAAAATATTACAAGTAGTATATAGCCTACTGTTCTTATCGGAATGGCCCTAAAATGTTGAAGCCAAATAGGTGTATGTTGCCATGTATGAATATTTTAGTTTTTAGAACTTTAAATTGTACAAAAAGTCAGATGAAATCTTTGACCTTTTTTCCTTCTCCGGTAAAGTTAGTAGAATGTCACTTGCGCCCTTTTGATTCTCGACCCTCCATATAGTACACTTTACATACACTTAAGTACTGACCCAATCACCTCTGTAGCTGTCAGTAAAGGCAACACACGCCCTGCAAAAGCCAGTATCGCATACAAATGTCTAATTATGGGTAGTGCGACCACAGTGGGATGGGACCTCTCATTTGGCCATCAGAACTAAACACTTGTGGTTCTTCCAGACAAAGACCCCTGCTTTGTGGTTGCTGCTAAATCTACATTTCACTTGAGTATTGGGTGGGGGCAAGTGAGGGTCCATCTTAAAAAAATCCTAAAAATATAAGATTAAATGATCATCAATGGAGTCAAGCGATCTTACAAGCTGCTTCTTTCTAAAGGGTAGAATACTGGGCAGTGTGTGGACGTTCCCACTTGAAAGACCATAAAAGACGGGCAGGAATTATACGTTAGACATGAATTTCCTAATCATATACTCCGGGGGGAAAATGAGTCACAGATGTCTTCCTGAGCAATTTCCCTGGCTGATCTTTGTTTAATTTGAGAGTGCGTTTTTTTGTTGTTTGGAAATGAAAAGTCTCAAAAGCGCAATTTGAACAATCTGAAGAGTAAATGGCCGCGGGCTACAGAAAATGAGGCAGCTTAACAGAGAACAAGAAAAAAAAACGACGCTGCTGGGTGTTTATGCCTCCACTCCTGTAAACATATAGAAAGTGACACACATTTGGGCATGGCGTATGATTACCAAGCTATATGGATGCACGTGTGTTTTTTGTGTCTGACCCTCTTCTAGTCCCAGTATCATGTCTCATGGTAGCAAAGAGCCAGCTGCCTCTTCAGTTTGCCGCTCTCTTATTCTCCTCATTGGCCCTTTGTGAGATTGAGTGGGTGCATGTGGAGATAGTTGAATGAAGACACGCATAAACACGCATACATGCATACACACACTTTTGTAAATAACCCAGCAGGAAGTACATTAGTGTTTCTGTACAGATGAGGGGGGAAAAAAAAGAGAGACGGAGCTAACGAGAGGCATTAATACGCGCTTTGGTCAAGACGACATGGACTTCATCTTGGTGACAGTTAATCAGACATCTGTGTATTGCCGCCCCGTGGAGATGGCTGCGGTCCAGTCAATTATCTGCTAGATGAGTCTGATCATGAGTGGCACAGGCCGGCCCTTAAGCACCTCAATGGTAAAATCACTGGCTAATTAAGTTAACTAAGAAAGAAAAGTTACATGAAATTTTACACTGCTTTGGCTTGAAATTAGTACCACTGCATTTAGGTGTGACAGGATACCTAGGATGCATTTTAAAGCAGTACAGTATAACTTTTGCTCTCACTTGCAGTCTCTCACTGCTTGATAAGCCTCCAGAAGTCTAATTTTAACAACCATGTCAACAGAAAAGGTTGTGTATGTCATATTTTCTAATTTTTTCTTTTATTGCCGATATGAACTAAAGTACTGACAAAAAGACCTACCCGCTCCCCCATAGACAGTGACGATGATAACGCGGAGGGGCAGATTGTCATGTTAAGGTTTGATTTTCCACTAAAATAATTTTCTAAATGTTACTTTAGGGTCCAAATACTACATAGTGTTGCTTTAACTTCTAGGTATGGAGGTTGGGGTCGTGGTACTGTAAAGTTCAGGGTAGAGAAAATCGTTTGTAAGAAATACCAAAATTAGTGCAGCTGGACGTGTTGTATAGATTGAGATTTAGCTGTATGATTGAGATATATTTACTGCTTCTGGTCTGGGAGATTGCAGAGGTCAAAGCCAGAGTACAGGAATAAAAATCTGTCTCCATAGACACCACAGTTACAATGAAGAACCCTGGAGACGCATGTGAAGCACCCACACACATTTGCACAGATAAGGGTGTGGTTAAACTTGTGTACATTTTTACTGTTACTGAACAAATTTCTGATGTCCTGTTGTGGTCTAACAGGCGCGCTCCATTCTATTCCCCATTCACACACACTCTTCCGTTGCGGTTTGGCCAAACGTGCACTCAGCCCTGAATTCTCCAACTGTAAAGACTGTAAAGTCTGATGCATATAACAATCTGAAGTGAGATACTATTTTAGTATCATGTGCAAGTAAAGTGAGAAGGTTTTTGTAAGCTGTAAAATTATCAAAATGGGGCGCCCAAATAATACAGTTCCCTAAGAGTTTGATATCTCAAAGCATGCAGAGGAGACAGAAGCAGTTGTAAAATCAGTTTAGCTTAAACCTACAGCTTGAATTGCTTTGTGGTATTGCCCCATACTGAGCCACTGAGAGAAGCATCATTTAAATGTCACACCAAGTTCATAGAACACTTCCACAAGTGTTTCTCCACTGTTTCTCAGCTGCACACATGCTCTCACCATCACTGGATGTTCATCATTGGTGTCCCCTTTTACTCAGCCCTTGTCTCTGCCTCTAGATGAGCGTTAAGAGACTTTAAATGGAATCTTTAAGCTTCCACATGACTCTGTATGTGGTTATTTTCACTGCTGCTGAGCCATGCACAGACAGCCTCTGTTCTTCTCTGTGGTGACACAAAGGCCACATTTGATGCACGCTCTGCAGTACACCGTCGACTCAACACACGACACAACAACTGGCGCTGTTGTGTGCGCGTGTGTTTGTGAGTATGATGAGTGACCAGACAGAGAAACCAGGCTCTGACCTCTGCAATGAAACCCTAGAGGCCAGACTGGGCTGCCCAGCTGTGCCCCAGTGCCCCCTCCCCAATCTATTTTATTCATTCTTCACTGTATGTGGAGGCTGTAAAACCTCTTAAAAAGAAAGTTTCTTTGCTATAAACTTGTTTGACATGTCCCCAGGGACAAACCCATTGACACACAGAAGCTAACACATTAAGATTTCACGCACATGTTGGCTTACTACAGTCTCCATGTGATTATTATGGCTTGGTGAGCCACCAAAAACATTGAATTAATTTAGTTGCATACATACAGAAGTAGTTACAGTGCTATAAATATCCAACAATGTGTTCCAAATTTAAGCAATGGGTGCTTTAAGTTCAAGAAAAAAAAAGAACATCTAGTCTTGTTGTGACAGCTTGTCACTCATTTTGTTGTCTTATTGTTTAGTAGTGTTAGTGTTTTCTACCTGTTTTCTACCCATTTAATAACCAAACAAAGGCAGAATATGTCTTGTCCTCAGCACTGCCTAAACTACTAAAACATTCCAAGATGAAGTCCAAGACCACTAACATCAACACATCATGGATAAAAACTGAACTTTGGGTTTGAGTAACCATTTGTCATGTGTTTCATGGTCTCCACAATAATGAGTGGGTGTCGTGTGTATGTGTGTGTGTTAGTGCAACTAGGCTGAAGACGATGAGGCATTCTTACCAGCACTGGTCCCTGCGCCAGTGGTGAGGTCAGCACCCATGAGGCCACCTGAAAGATGAAAGACAGAGCAAAGAGAGAAAACCATTACACACCCACACATCTACTACATCTCCTGCCTTTTACCTGGGTGACCTTTTACAAACTAACTCAGTTCAGTCACAGCTTACCATGTGCAGTACCTACCTATGCAAGAATTCATGGTGATTTTTTTAATTAAATTTATGATATTCTAACAACAGACAAAAAGCATTTTAGCACACAAATGCTGTGTTCCTATACATTTCCCTTCTTAAGCCGTTACATTGTAAGCAACTGGGCACAGCAAGCAGATATCCAAGAAAAAAAATGTTATTATTTTAAACCATGCAAGGTGGAAGAATGGGAGCGTCATCAACATTTGCGGTTTTGTGCCAATGGTGCAAGTGCCAAAACTCATATTTAGAATGTACTGGCGCTTCAAACATCCAGTCGTAATGACAGGGTGAGGGTGTGGGCAGCAGACATCAAACCAGAAGGCTGAATTATACTTGACGACAATAACAAACCAACAGTACCAATTTGCTTTTGTCACCAAAAACTCCTGTTTATACCAAAAAAGTGCAGAAGTTTCAATGAGGCGTGAAAGGTGATGTTAACAAAGAGTGCTTTAAAAAATACAGAATTTTATTTTTGTTATAAAAAATTTAGGAAAGCCAAGGACAAAAACAATAAATTTTGGTGTGGATCCAGATCACTGTTTAGTTCTAGGCAAGTTTTAAGGCATTCTGCACTATTTTTAGATGAGTACAAAAGATACTAACTTCACTGAAAAGAAAAAAAAAAGAAAAAATTGTATATTATTTACTATTGTGGAACATATTTTGTGGCTCAATGGAAAGAGCATTTACCCCCAAACTAGAAGATTTGAATTCTTGTCCATCATTAATGTAAAATCAGCACAGCATTGAAAAACGAGCTGGGTTACCTGCACTAGGAGGTCTGTGAGTGACTCCTGGGGACATGCTGTTTCTCTGGAGGCCGTGATGCGCGAGTGGCAGCAGGTTGTGGTTTCCTAGAGATCCTCCGGGATGGCTGTATATGAGATTGTTCTGGTTGCTTACTGGAATGGACACAGGCATGTCATAGTTGGACGGGGGCACAGCCTGCTGGGAACAAAAAGGCAAAACCGAGACACAGACAGCTGGTGAGTTTGATTAAATACACATCAATGGCAACAATTAAGATATTATACACAGGAGACGACAACTTCAAAATGCAATTGCAAAATATTGGTAAGACACCAAAGAATAACATAGCAGAAAAATGCTCTCTAAATAACTTTGATTAATTTTTGTCCTGGGTATTTCATTATATTCAATATTGTGAAAAGGGCTGGCTCATAAAAATAAAGTGTTGTGGCCATATTTCCAGCAATTCATTTTGTGTTCACTACATAAAACCTCTGGGAATAATGTCAAAGGCATCCCACAGTTTTAAAGCATCTAACAATAATTCATCTTGTCTTCACCTCACTAAAACTATATATCTATACATTTCACATCAAAAGAAAGCTAGAAAAAATGTACCATGCTGTTGCATAGGGTGAAAGCCATTGTATTTTTAATTGGCTGATTTGCACAAGACATCTGTTTAACACTTTTTGCTTGAGGCGCCTAGTTTGTCATGTTTATTGTGTCACTTGGCAGAGAAGGTTTAACCTTGGGAGTGCCCTGGAAGTGGTTGCTCCTGCCTGTTAGCTTAAGGAAGTAGAAAATATACCCTCAAATTACTACCATGTGTCTTAAAGCAATAGGGGCTCATCAGAATGAACATCAGCCTGGCTCGGTGAGTTACGACCATAGAACTGCCTTCAATTTTCTAACCTCTGCTAATATTCTTGTAGCAAACCCAAATATTTTTATAACATACAGTGGAAAGATGGTTTCTATAATAGTAGCGGCCCTCTGCACATTTAACTGCAACTCTTTGAGCAATCCATTTTTTTTTTTTTTTTTTCACTTTTAGAGAGTGTAGACTTTCGCTTTTTGCACATGGGGCCCCTCTAGTAAACTGTCCTTTAACTAGTGTCATCCTTCCTGTTTTTTGCTCATCTACCCAGCAGTCGCTCCAACAGTCCCCTGTAATCCGGAGGCGAGGCTCTTGGCAGCCACCCTGACCACACTGAACTGCCACTTGTGAGCACACTGAAGCCCCCTACCAGCACCAGCACCAAAAACAGCAGCGCCCAACCATCCTGCTGTTATTCCCACTCAGTCCCAAATCTCTTTGTTACAACCTACCATTTTTCTTCTGTGGGATATGGCAGTACAGCAAAACAAATTCACTTTAAAGTGTTGGTTAAGTTAAAATTAAGTGAGGTAGTGTTTCTAGAGATTTTTTTGTCTTTTTTTAGTCTCTGTTTCTAGATGAGTTCTGATTTTAATTTTAGACTAAACCTGACAGTGATAAAAGAAAACTGTGTTGGGCTGAAGAATCTGGGGCTAAAGTGCACAGTGAATGACATGACAAGCTTTTAATATACATTCAAGCAAAGTAGTGTTGAGTTTAGTGCAGAGACCTGTGGTTTCATGCAACAGAAGACGATAGGAGCAGAAATAGCTGCTGTTGGATTGATATTTACTGTATGTATACAGATATGTTGTTTTTATTGTACCTGTTTGTCCTTGTTGTTTTTGGTGCAGAAACAATAAAAACAAAAGAGGGGCAATCACACCACCCTTGGAATCCATGCAGGTCATAAGGTTAACAGGTTAAATAAAATAGGAAAAAGGAAATATTTGTCATAAGTCTGCGGTTATGTCAAATCCTTAAAATGCTCATTCCCACATGGTAAGTATATGACTTGTTTGCCTGTCAGTTACTGCAGTCTTGTTGCACACCAATTTGAATTAGCTGGGTTAGATCAGGAGCTATTTCTAGTCAGTATTTAGCTTGTAGAGGATGCAGCCAAGAGTCAACCCAGTACTTACAGGTATCTTATGGCTTTTAATCATGTGATCAAATTCCTCGTTAATCTGTTTGTATTTCTCCTCAGTGCGTGGAGTAAGCATGAGAGTGGGCTCAAGCTCTGGGCTCTCGCCACCCTTGTTCTCCTTCTTGTTCAATGCCTGCCAGGTCCCACACAACAACCACAGAGATGGATGGAGGAGGAGGAGACACAGATGAAGGGACGACAACAAGACAAACACAGGGCAACGGAAAAGAAAAAAGGGGGAGAGGAAAGAAAGGTGAGAGGAAGGTTCATGAAATGTACTTACACACAGTCTCTGTCTGCTGATCATCAGATCTATGTCGTCGTTTATTTTCCTGTACTTGTCCTCAGACTCGGGGCTGTGGCCGACCGAGTCGTCTGCGTCGGGGTCTGGGCTGTCACAGCCATTTAGGCCCTTCTTTCTCAATGTCTGCAAACAAAGCATTTGCACAACACAAATTGAAGGGATTTGGGATGAGGAACTGTGACCCAAACCAACTGTGTGGGGCAGATGGTCGTTAAACTGTAAGGAGGTACTTTATAGAACGAACCCTGAAAAAGACGAGACTAATTGCAGTAATATGTGTCTGTAATAAGACATTTGACATAATTTGCACTTCCACAGGCTCTATTATAACCTTTTTAAAATGGGGTGATTACATTGGCTTCTATGGACAAAACATATTGTAAAACACAGAAGATGGCAAACCTTTCAGTTACAAGACAACTCCAATAAATTCTGGGATCGACAAGAAAAAATGGAAGTCACAAAAGGCACTGCATATTTTCTAACACAAAAGAAAAGGTGATTACAAAATCTAAAATAAACATGAGTGGAAGTGGTTGGGATCATCAATGTGTAAGTAGTTTTGTATATGGCAGTTTCTGTTTTGGCCACCTGATGGCCACCTGCCCCCATTAGAGTGTCCAAAACACAACAGGCGGACAAGGAGAGAGCACTAGAACCACTTGCTTACCACTTAACGCTGTGATGAAACGGGATAATCTTTTTCTTTTTAAATAGTATTGACAAGCACAACAACAAAAATAAGTTTCACTGTAAGAGATTTGTTGCCCTGTTTCAATCCATGCTGCACTCATTTACCTCATCAGACAAAGGAGAAAAAATAAGTACAGTATGTGACACTTAGAGATCTCATCAAAGGTACCCCTCCTCTTCTACCCCTGCTCTGTCTCTTACACCCCCTCCCCACTTCTCCTCCTGGCTTTAATAAAGGGAGATTAGTCTGCAGGAGGAATATCGCAGGCTCACTCCAGTCTGTGTGCTGCCGTATAGCTTCACAGTGCGCGCTCCTGCTTTCATCTGGAGCTCCATATCAGACAAACGTAATTAAATTTACTTTAGCACAACCTGTATTTGATGCCGATCAAGTGTGTGGAAGGGCGGGTGTGGGCGTGTGGGTGTCTGAAGAAAGAAGGCAGTAGTGAGCAACAGAGGAGCGATGAGGATGATAGATGCTAAGATAAGTTAATCTCGGTGAACTTCTCCGTCTCATTTGTTGTTGTCTCTGTCAGCGCTCACTCACGGAAGGAGATGCGAGTGCGTGCTACTCCATCACAGACGCTAGTGACAGGGAAGAGATCTGCTTGCTTAGAAAACAAATAACAAGCCAGTCATCTCTCATGTCAGAACAACAAAAGGCCGATTTGGAGTGTGGTTTTAGTGAACTTGGAGGGCTCCTTTTGTGAGAGTGATAACCGTTTGATTCTCGTAAGCGTGTCGACATTCACTGTTTGGCTCTCCCCTCCGTTCTATTCTCCGAATCCTCACTTGGCCCTCACAGTGGAAATCTGGAATTCAAGAATGCATTTGAAAGCAGGCACTCTCACATCTTTTGACAGTCTTCGGGAAATCACACCAAATGATGCGGGAGATCTGACATCCTACAGTGAACGGGCAACTCTTACTTCTATCTAAGGTGGATGAGTCAGAAGAACAACTGAGTAGCAAAGGTTTAGCAAGCTGTCTTTTTTAGCAAAGGCGAGAGATGTAAAACTTTTTTTTTTCTTCTTTTCCTTTTGTGTGGTGCTGGCAATGCATCATATCGAGCTGACAAGAGGTGAACCAGTGGCCTTTTACTGTTCACATGAGGATGCACGCAAGAAACAACAACTCTTTCAGACTTATATAGATTTCATCCATCCACCTACCACCAATAAGACATTCACTTCTATTCTAATAACTGTCACAAAAGTAAAACCGGACAACCCAAAAAATACAAAAGCCCTCCTTTTGCACTGTACTTGTTCCTGTTTCTATAGTCATTTTATCCACCCTCCTACCACCAATAAGACATCTACCTCTTATTTTAATAACTGTCATGAATGGAAAACCCATAAGGGGGCTCACATGCAAACAGGGGGGTGGGCAGAAGCTCAGTTGGGTGTTGATAGGGCGCAGGGAGGAGGTTTGCTAGTGTTATATGAGTTTGAAGCATGTGGCCCCAGCTCAGCTTTCCACATGGAGGGTGCAGTACAAGGGCGTTATGCCACTCATCCCGACTATGCCCACCTGTTTAAACACATCGCACCTGTTGCCAAGGCACAACACACCACCAGCCGACCAATCCGACGCTCTGGACTCCCCATATTGCCATAGAAGGCCCTCTCCCATACGCACCCCCAAACCCCCCCCGCCCGCCTTCTCCTCTAATAACCCATTGCTTTATCCGCTGACTTGCTTTGTAACTTCCAGGTTTCTGTAGATTATTCTCCCTACGATATGAGCAACATCAAAGACATTAAAATCAAAATGGAATATGCTGGGGAAAAAAAGAGCTACTCGGATATTGAAAGAAAACACTAGTATGGATGTGAGAAGCTGGCATGGAAATCGGGTCTTTTGGGAATATGCTAATAGGATACGGATTAAAAACACTGGTGAAAATGACTTGACTTGCCAAGAATTTAATGCACAAATATGCCCCCTGAATTATTTTTTGTCCAAATAATTAAATTTTCTTAGCAACAAGAATTTGTGCTTGAGACTTTTCATTTTTAACATTATGCATGTTACTACTAAAAATGATTTATGACGGGACACTACAATTTGAGATTTTAGGCCAGGTTTCTTTAACATGTAGCTAATACTTCGTTTCTTTGGAGTGAATTGGAAGAGCTGACTCCTGTAGATGAGAGCCGAATCAGAGCAAAAAATCCGCGCAAGCAGGACCGAATTTTATTCTGATGGGCACAGCATGCAGCCAGTCACTTGTGAGGACAGTCCTTGATCATATTATTATGTAATATGGTGGGCTCCAAAAACTGTGATTTTGATTGTAATGGAGACAATAAAGATGAGCAGAGAATTTTGTAAATGTATTTTTGGCTTACAAACTGCAAAAAAAATATGGCAAAAATATGGCTTTTACAAAAACACTTATAAAATTGTTTACCAACACACAAACCATTTAAATTGCTTAAATAGGCCTACATAAAAATTAATTAAGTGATACTCAATGAAGAGCCACTCGGGAGCCATAGGATTCTAAGGGAACAGAGACAAAAGAACTGAATCTTTGAAAAGACCCAGACTGCCCATCACTTTTTAACACTAAAATAAACTGTCCAAAAAGGAACAATTTAGTTTATTTCATTAGTTCTGTCAAGTTCCGTCAATGAATTTCCACCTTAGACAGCTCCACCTCAGTAGCATATACAACCACTACATTCTCCAGTCTTACACTTAGCTATATTTTGAAGGCTCTTATTTTTAGATTTTGGTATAATTCCTAGCCTAAATTATTGGGCATTTTACTACTAACACATGGTAAAATGTTATTTTTTAAAGCTGTTGGCTTTAGTTTCAAATTTACTGAAATCCCCTCAGTGAAAAGATTTTTATCTAATGTGTTAACAAAATAAACCAAGAATTTTAAACCTGGCTCAGATTTTGGGGTCGTATGCAAATTAGCACATGCCTAATTTGCATAATATTATAAACATTAAATTACACAAATTTGCAATGCATTTTATTTTTTTTTTGATCCTATTCACCTGTAGTGTTTAGCCTTAATACATCAAATAGGAAAGAAAATGTGTGCAAATGCATTGAAGTATTCCATATGTAAAAAGTAAGGCCACAAAGGAAAACTAGTCCAGTGGAGTAAAAGTATAAAGTTGCAGACTATTCAGCATGTGGACAGTCCGTGGTGTGCTACAGAGACGCAGTAAAATAGAGTGAGAAGAGGGAAAAAGTATGACAGGGAGAGTAAAAAAGCTGTGTGCGCTTGCTTTGGCTCTGTGTCTTTCTCTGTGGTCCCTTTGGAGGCGTGCTCCTAATTAAACTCCTTCTTCATGATGCTCCCTCATGACTCGACTTGTCACTGGGCCCGTGTGAAGCAGGCGCAGCACAGACATGGCGTCCTACATACTTAGACCACCATCTCATTTGTATCCTTCAGCTCTCCACATACAGTACTGCCAGGCTGGTCCAGACTTATAGGTGGACCAAGCAAGGTAAAGCGTGTTGACCAGGCTTCATTAACATATTCAGAGAAGTAACAAAGAGGACCAGTGCCAGTTCCACAAAACAGCAAACTGTGCTGTTGCTGTCCAAATAATTGTCCCTCACAAGTTGTGGAGAAGTTGGCTCATCCTTTTAAATTCATGTTAAATTAGTGAGATATATCATTATTAACATGTTGGGCTGGCTTCACAAGCATAAGAGGGCCCACAAACCTTAGCATTGTTAACTGATTTGACTTATTTGGTAATTTGTATTAATATTTTTTGGACTGTATGTCATTTTTTCATTTTTTATAGGATTAAAATGGAACAGGGAACCAATCAGAATAAAGCTTTTAACTGCCAGTTTACCTGGAGCCTCTCTTGCTGAGTTAGTGAAGTTTGTAAGTCTAAAAACAAAGCAAACAAATATAGAAAATCAATTAAAAAGACGTTTTTTGGTTAACATATAGCCAATTATCCTGTTGCAACTTATTATTATTTATTATTTAATTGCAGTTCTTTGATTTCTGGACTGTGGATGAAAACTTAATGGAGTTTGCGAAGAAGAAGTGTGGCGGGTTTTTGGTGTGAATTGCGAGTGGCCCCAGGGGGTGGGTGAGGAGCAGCTGACGCCTGCCCAGAGCTCCTGCCGCACCAGGATCCTTCTGCTCGGCATTCTGCCACCCTGCGCAACCTCGCTGTCCCTATCCGTCTTCTCTGCCCCCTTAGTTGTGTCTCAGTCTGCCACTCGGCCGCCACACTTACCCCCACTTTTATCTTCTGCTGTTGCTTCTTGACAGAAACCAAAACAAGCTATAGCGACATCTTTAATTCACATGGACCCGGTCGGTTGTGGGTTTTGTTTGGAAGGAGCGCCATCTCTGACTAATCGCTGTTTTGGCAGTGACATTTGGGTATGACACTTTCAATACTGTTGTGTTTCTGGCCATTGGCGACATCTCAGTGTCAGTGACACTATCAAAAACAGCAAGTTCATAATAGACCTTTTATATTATAACCAATGCTGTATGGACCTCAAACTACACACAAGAGCAAAAACAGTAATGTAAAACAACACAAAACCATTTTTGAAGCACATTATAGTAGTCAAGTGTTGCATTGTAAAAAGCAGAAGTGTGATGTGTATGTTTAATTAGCTTGGCAGCCTTGTTAAAAAATAATAAAATCATTCTAGTTACAATTTAAATTTTGGACACCAACTTGATCAGTGAATTAACTTTTAACATACAAACCCAATGACGAGATAATTCACAAGTTCTCTGCCTGTCTTTTTTTTAATTATAATAATGGTTAGCAAACTTTGAAAAGCAGAGAATTTGAGTCCTTGCCTGTATCATCTGACGCACTTTGATAGATTGATAAGAAGGAATCTAGTTCAGTGTCCAATTGGGACAGTGAGGGCAGTTGTAGTCCCACTTGTACAAAAAAGAAGATGAGGGTGGCCATGAGATGATATGGTCCCATAGTGGATTAAGGCTATGCTGCACAATAAGCACAATCACTTCATTTCTGTATTTCTATTTCTTCTTCTGTCAGTCAGGGTTTTTGCGTCGCTCCCACTCACTTTCTCTCTCTCTCTCTGTGCATTTAAGTGTGCAGAGGGAACATCAGAGGGATCAGGCTGGCTTAGCTTATTGGAAGCAGATGGCAGACCAAAGGCAAGAGGGCCACAGTTTCATGAAGCGTGGTCTGAACATGCCAGGACTATGTCGAGGGGCATGCCCATAGATGACGGCTACGCAGCGGGTGTGTGTGTGCGCGCGTGTGTGTGAGCATTTGGGTGAGACGGATGATTTTGTAGGTTACCATTGTGAAGAATAGGACTCCAGATCACCAGCCGCCCCCCGCCTGTCTAGTGTACACTTTATATCCCAATGTACAGTACTGTGTTAGTGTTTTTTTATTAAAATTTCAGGAAAGGTCAAAAATGGGCCAAGGAAAAAATTATTAATTTTGGTGAGGATCCAGTTCACTGCTTAGATTTAGCTTTGTTTTAAGGGATCCTGTACCATTTTGAAAAATGGACAATCCCTTTCACTTACTCAAAGAACAAAAGATTAGTTTTAGTAGATTCTTGGGCTATACAAGTTTTGTGCAAAAATAGAAAGAGCATTTACCTCTGAACTAGATCAAGTTTGAGACCAGGTCAATATATTTATTTACTTGACATAAAAACTGTGGGTCAAAAAGAAGTCAAAATAAAAAAAAGCCAAAATAAGCGACAAAACTACTGTTTTTTTTTTACAAGATTTTTTCATTCCATGACTTTTCCAAAATTTTGAGACCCTAAAATAACTTACACATTAATATATAGTATCCAAAATGCTCAACATTGTACATTAGAAACACACAGTTTTTTAAATTTAATTTGTTAAAATTGGAAATTAGTCACTTAAAAAAAAAAAAAAAAAAAAAAAAAAACTGTTGGGGGTCTTCTCCTAGACATATATTATTTCACTTATTTTTCTGACTTATAGTCTATACACCACTGATTAAAACATAATTATTGCTTGGTTCAGAACATGTTTTTTAAGAAAGCAAATAATATAAAGTCATCTTCTATCCTGTTTTAAAGCCTTACCAAAACAATAGACTAGCAAACAAGTATTTAGTTCAAATATTCTGCCAAACAGGTCAGATTATTTATTTATTTATTTATTTATTTATTTAGATTTTTTAAATAGTAGTGGCTGGATATTACACATACTGTTTAAATTTCCAAAACTTTATATCAAAATATAATATTCCAAAACTTTTCCAGGGCCCTGAAATTGAATTTTAAAATTCCATGACTTTTCCATGGCTGTGCAAACCCTGAAACTATAACAAAAGAAATTTTCTACTGCGCCCTAATAGGTCCACATTTCTCCAAACTGTGGCATTGTAGTGGACGTGCTAAAATCTCTATTGAGCCGAGAGCCCAGTGCAGCCCAAAGCCCACTCATATAAGACAGTGAGCTAGCCAGTACACAGCGCAATACCAGATGGTGCAGTGTTTCCCATATGGAGCAGACACACACTAAGCACATGTCAGAATCCAACACTGTTTGCTACAGCAGCATCCCGGCCTTAGGAACAAAGTGGTCATTCAGGCCAGTCACTACAGTGTATAATTAGCCAGATAGACACTATACTGCACAATGCCAGCTCAGTCAGACTGGATAAAGAGGGCACTCATGTCTGTGCCCTCCACTGACCATCTTTCATCCTGTCTGCCCCTCACTTGCATAATATGTCCAAATTCAAATGACAAGTCACTATATGCTCTTATCACGATATATACAGTAGAATGAGGCTGACGTACATTTTTTGTTCATTGTTCTAGTTCCCTTAATAATGCAGCCACAAGAGGGTCATAAGCTGGGTATTCTTCCAAGCCCAGATAAATGGAGAGGGTTGCATCAGAATGGGCATCTGGTGTAAAACCAAGTTGCAGATTGCTAATTTCTCTTTTTTGAAGCAATCGCCTCAGCTGCGCATTATTCCCTGTATTCCAATGTGTTTTATCGTATGGTGCCACAGCAGGAAAAGGGAGCCCGAGGGAGGCTCTGAGTAACAATGACCAGTCACTTGACCTCTATACTGTGACCCTGAGTTTCCACACCCAGCCTGTAACAGCAACAGTTAAAGAGAGGCCTGCCGGGGCCAGAGCAGAGGGGAAAGCTCCAGGCCAGAACAGGGCAGGGAATGCCATCTACAAAAATAGATCTTCATTATTCCAAATTTTCCACAAATAGTTTCAAAGAACAAGGCATCATTTCATCTTAATAGCTAGCATGAATTGTTTTGGGCCGCACAGTGGAAAAGCCTTGGCTCCTTTTGGTAGAGTGGCCTCAGAAGTGGCTTGCCTTTTCACCGCTTCACACCACAGGGACCACATATTGGCACATTTCAAACAGGGCTATTTTTAAAAGCCCCTTTTGTTGTTGCGAGTAAGTCAGACTTCCTCCTGTAAGTGTATTGACCTTAACAAACAGCTCTGACTGGCATCCAAATACTACCCAGTTTCTTGTCTGACTTCAAGATAATAGAGTTTATGTGCTGGAAGTTTACTTCTAACCACAATGATCAAATCTCAAGTAAAATGTTTTATAAGTGGAATGACATATAAAGTTGTTGCTTATATTTATTTCATTGTAATGCTTTAATTAAATAACAAAGGGCAGAGGTTAAAAATAAAATTATATTTCCTTTTCAAAACAGTTTAAAAATACACTTAATTTTATTTCATTTGATTAATTCATTTATTTTTTGGGTGGCTGATGGACAGATTTTTTTCTGTTGCACTTAGTCTGATGTTGGTTACATAGTCGCCTAGAGCTGCTTTTTATGGTGGAGACAGGCGATGAATGAAAACCCTTACACACTTACACACACTTTTAAGTTTCAAAAACAGCCTCCACCCCCTCAAATTAAACACAAGAAGGGGAGCTAGAGACTCCATGCCTATTCTTTTACCCTTTCAGCAAGAACTGCCAGCCAGACTATTTTTAGCCGCACCACACACTATTTTTAGAAGACTTGGAGTTTTTGAGGATTTTATTAACAAAGGGCTACGTCAAATGAGAAGCTATGGATGGTGGTAGAAATTTTAATAAGGTAACAACAACTTTTTACTGGGAAAATCTGTGGTCAGTTTTTGAAATGTGTATATATTATTATGTTATATTACACAAAGCATTTTATTAGTTACATTAGAATGTATAACTGTTTAGCATTTAGCAGCAAGTCTCTGTCTTAGAAGTTTGTGATACTCTTGCTGGTTGGTGTCAAAGGTTAATTTACTTAACCAGTCAAAGCCACTATACTCCTTAATCTGTAGCTCACAAGGAAAAAAGTCAGGTTGTTGATCTGGCCGTCATTAGTAAACACAGTGTGGCACTGTGATCATGACAGCTCCACCCCAGACCTCAGCTCAATTTCACGCCACATGTACATGTCCTGGGATAGGAGATAGGATACAGTAGCACTCTTCAGCACTCTCGGAGGTTGAAGAGTGTAAAAGTCACAAATGATAAAGAAGTCATGGAAATCAAGCTGGAGTAATTATCACAGGTTTGAGGCCCATGAGATCCTGTCATTCAGGACAGAATCCTCAAGGCTAATGTTCTCTTTGGTGTTTAGATATTAACATAAAATACTGGATACTGAATAATATTTGGGCATCAGACCAGCATTTCAGAGTTTCTCAATATAATCAGTTTAAATTTGGTCTCCATACAATTTCCATAATATCATACCATACCATAATATTATTGCAATACATATAGTTTTCTTAATATATGGGTATTGTGCTTGTTTTTATCACAATCACAATAAATTAGTGCTATACTGCGCCACTTTGTATAGGAGTGGGTCTTTCTATAAATCAGTATCTATAAAGTAAACGGTATTATTGTTTAATTGCCACAAAAGCCGTAGTGACTGTGGACATTTGGTGGCAATATAGTAAATTGCCTTTTATTGCTCTCTCCATACCTGCCTCTCTATACCTTCTTGTTCTGTTCCAGTTGGACTGTCACTGGGCTGAAATCACACCTGTGCTCCTCACACATCTCCGTACATGGCTGAAACATACGCAGGGTGAAACACGGCGAGGGAGCTTTGCTGAATCTCATTAGCCAAGCGGGTAGTCATTAACAGAATGACCTTTGGAAATAATTACCAGCCTTCCTCCCTCCATACCTCTTCCCCTCCCTCCTTCTCTTCTCACACTCATCCATTCCCCTGTCCCTCCCCTGCCCCCTCTCATTCAGTACAGTTCTTTTTGAGAGAAACACAGAAATTCTAGAAGGATACATATGTAATGGAGCAGGCCCTGGTCCCTTGTTTAAGATTACAGAGCGAGGTGAATGTTCAGATTAGGTTAATCTTTTGGAAATGGGATTGGGCACATGCCTTTTCCTTGGCCAGGTAGACGGGCAGGCAGCCAGGTGAGCCAAGGACCAAGAGCCATGTGCCGTTCCATGTGATGCAGCATATGAGGTGCTGCGTAGACTGAGGTCATCACAATGGCATCAAGTCGGAACGGTGAGGAGCAACTGTCAAATAATATCGCTGTAATTGTGAAATATTACTACATCCTTCCCTTTATAATGGTAATCCTGGGACTGACTGGGCTCAAGCAGCTTGCAGGATAACCTTCTACTAGGTTTGTGTTCATTGTTGTAAAATAAGGGATTACAAACACATTGTTAGAACAGGGATTGGGCACAGAAAAGCTGGTTTGTACTGCTATGGTTTGGACTTGATCTGGTACCATTCGGAAAGGGAAAGAAAGGCCCTCTTTCATGTGCAATTAACAGCCCAGCACTTGCATAATAAATTAACAATACAGCTCAAAGTGATTTTTCTAAAAGTGGAATTAAAGCAGAGTAAAGATAGAGAAGCAAATCTATTCTCCTGTCATTTCCCAACACTGCTTCCCATTTCCCCCCTAATGCCGTTCACATGTCCAGGAAGCCAGTTTGGCAGACAGCAAGTATAGGAAATCTATCAGGCGTGTTTGACTGTTTTATCTGGAGCCAGTCTTAGAGTGCACTGTAGCCCTGCCAGCATGACATGCATGGAACCTGCTAGGACATCAGAGAGTGGAAAGTCTTTCCTTTAACTCAGGGTCCAAGGTCTATTGGAACAATTAAGTGGATGCAATTAAGTGTGTTGGTTCACATGTCATGATCTACACAATATTTGCTATTGGTGTAAGTGGATATGTCCTAATGTGACAATAAATAATTCATTACCCAAAGTTATCTTATTGCCTATATTTAGCTCAGGGTTAAATTTGGCTTATTGTTTTGTTTTGTTTTTTCCATTTTTAGAATGACACTCCCAGTCAACAGGATATTCTTTCAGACCTCTGTGTGCATTATTTATTTATTTATTTTTTTAATTTTCTTCCTATTTCTGTGGCTAATATAAAAAAGTAACTGACCTGCACAGTTAATTTCTGGATACATAAAATATCCAAGTTTCTGTATGTGCAATAGAAAGCTAAAGCAGTACCAGGACAGAAATAGTCTAAGGAAGAAGGAAAGAAAAGCCCTGCAGCCTCTTGTAAACATGCTGTAGCAGGAGAGGCTGTGCATCGCTCTCAGTGCCACTCTCTCAACAACGCTAATTATCAACCAAAGACATGCTAATTACACAGAGCTTTATTGCTAATGTAGCAGGCCTGTATGCCAGCCGCCCACACTGTGAGCTCCGCTCCCCTACCTCTGCTCTCCTCCCACTACACCTTCAGGCACAGCAGTAACATGCCAGAGAGATGCAGACTTATTCATGGAGTCTCCTAAGACAAGTGTTTGAAATATGATATGTCACACAAAATATGTCACTTTCATCGCACTATCGCTCCAACAAGGGGACATCTAGATTCCTTCTCTAAATTCAGTCCTTCATCTAGTTCTTGACCCCTGCCTTTTTTGGTCATCAAAAACAGGAAGTCTGCTTCGTTCCTGCGCCCACCCCCCCTCAAACTCAACAAGCCACCCACGCTCCTGCACCTGTGATGTAGCCTGGCAGCAGCACATGCGGCTCGGCGGGAGGCACCCGACCCCCTATCCTCCTTCTCCCAACCATGCTAAACGTGCTAGTGTCAGCCCTGTGGCCGATCACGTTAGCATGCTGCAGCTAAGGGTAAAGGCCTCTTCGGATCAATTTTTCCCGCTGTGACTGGCTCAGAGTGCGCAGCCTGAGTCCTCCAAGGATCACAGGGTAGTTAGTGCACCGCTAGTCTCTTTAGTGTCTTCCCTTGACTTGGCTGCTACACACCTATAGCCACAGTTAAAGCCACTCCATCATAGATATACTGTATATGACGTCCCTTCAGATTCAAATGGGGCAATACATTCACTATACAGTCACCAAATGGTGTGCTGCAAAATTAATAGTGGTGCTAATAGGCAACAAGGAAGTAAGAGGATGCAAAATTTGTTGAAATAAATGAGTCAATGCAATGAGTATTTTTCCCTCACCTGATCAACCTAGTTATGATTTTTCTTGTACAAGTGGCTGCTGTGCATATGGGTTTAAAATTACTCAACTAAGCTTGGAGAAACTGCATGTTGTGGGTACTGTTTAAATAAAAAAGCAATAGTCCAAAAAAACCCTTCTTCAGCGTCTTTTTATTTATGCTATAAAAATTCTAGGAGTGAGCTAAAAGATAAAAATAGATGCACTCAATATATTCTAATCATAATTTCTGATCATTATGGTCAGTATGTTCTGGTTGTACTGTGTTCGGGGCTGTATTTGATGCATGAGCCACACTTAAACAAAACAGATCTGAATGTGTGTAAATGGAGCATATCAGAGATGGGAACAGGCAAATGTTAGTCTGGC
Organism: Bostrychus sinensis; assembly: GCA_020698575.1. Classification (NCBI taxonomy): domain Eukaryota; kingdom Metazoa; phylum Chordata; class Actinopteri; order Gobiiformes; family Eleotridae; genus Bostrychus; species Bostrychus sinensis. The sequence goes on along the minus strand of CM036249.1, from coordinate 21,060,905 downwards.
AATATGTTCCAACAGATTCATTTGTGAATTTTTAACCTTTAAAATGGTATCAACAGGGAGTAGATGAGGATAATGTAAGGTCACATCTTTAAGGAGAAAACATGTGATATCAGTGTTCACATTCAAATGTATCCAGTCTGGGCCAGCATGCCATCTGGAATAGCAGAGCTCCCTGTGGGCCTTTACACCCGTGTGTGGGCAAAAAGCCCAGCAACACCCAGATACTGTGAAGAAAATACACACCATTCTGGTTGTTTCTGCATTTTTTTGTACCAAAAATACTGTATGTGTACAAGACTTTCATTTAATAGAAGAATTTGTTAAATTCTAAACACATTTCAAAATCTAAAGCAGTGACTATACAGCTTCAGAAATGTGCATGTGTGTGGCCTCCCAGCTTTGCTGGGACTATCGTCAGGAGGTTATGTAACAGGTTCACGTTGAGAAGCTAAAGCTCCTGGAGGCTGCCAGCGTCATTTCCTACATTATCTACCTGCAGCTTTTAACGTGGCCTTGAGCCACACTGGTTGCATGTGTTCAACACAAGTGAGATCAACATCCTCTTTAAGAGGTGCATCAGTGGTGACACACGGCTCAGCTGCTTCCTCACACTGCAGGATTAGTTCAAGAAGAGAGGCTAGTGTTAGTTTTACAATGTAAATAGACATTCTGATTTTGGTGCATATTTTGGTGTTAGGTCACTAGACATTACTTTTTTACCTAAACTAACAAAGAAAGGACTAAATGCTTATGAATGAGTCTCCTTTAGTGTATATAGTTGTGAGGATGCGGCGCAGTGCATCAGAATGTAAAACTCACCTCCACAATGTCAGAGTTGGTCCTGCTCTCATGTGGCTCGTTGTACTCTGTGTATTTCAGCAGGACCTTGTCCATGTCTGTGCTGGCGTACTGGAACAGCTTGTTGGTGCTATTGAAGATGATCAGAGCAATCTCACAGTCACACAGCACACTCAGCTCATACGCCTTCTTCATCAGGCCGAACTTTCTCTTCGTAAATGTCACCTGAAGGAGAAAGTACATGACAAAGAACATCATGAAAATTTGAAAAAATCCTAATTTAAAAAATCTGAAAATATAAACATTTATGACATAATGTTTTCCTCTTCAGAAGGACTGAGTTCTCATGGAAATGCATTTAAAGGAGATTTTTGATGGTTCAGCACCTCTTGACTGTAACAAACCATCCACTATACCAGGAAAAACAAAAAAAGAAGCTCGGCCTTCATTTGGGGAACTGAAAATACTCTGTCTCAGACAGATAACGGTAAAAAGATCAGTTAATGCTCTTAGATCAAAGCACAGTGGTTCATCATGGAACATATGTGTCAAGTTAAAGCAACTCTTGTTTAGTTGCAGTATATTACTCAGTGTTGTTTAGAAAAGAAAAGGCACATACCCCAATATACTGTAGTCCTAACAACATAGTAGGCACAGAGGCAGTAGATAATTGCCTATAGCATCAATGTGCTCGGTTTAACTGCAGAAATGCCCCTGTAATGGCAACCTTTTCATCATTCAGTAGTTATGGGTATGGTTATTGAGTGAGTAAAACGCTTGCTTATGTAGATAACAAAAGACTGCCCACATTGTTCAAATAGAACAGACTCTATTCCTTTATTGTTTGGATCTGAACTAGAGCACTGAAAATGAGTTATTTTGGAGGGTTGCGCCTGGTATCTTTTCCAAGCCATGTGTCTAGACTCTATTGCTGTCTACAAACTGAAAAAGAGAAAATATGTCACTGACAGGCTGCCTCTTGGAGCAAATCTGCTACTTTAATATTAAAAAATACTTGTGAAACGTTTACATTGGAAGTCTGTGTTGACAATGCCTTTTAGAGATGAGAAACTGTGCCAAAACCGTGCCCAGCTGGTAACTAATGATCCCATTTGTTGATTAACTGTGTGTTTGTCTATTCTCTTCTGACACTTCATCGAGCCAAAAAACACAGACTTACACTCTCTAAAACAAATGGTCTCAAAACAACATACAAAACAAAGATTAGTAGCACCAGTGTATTATGTACTGCCCTTCACATATTCTTCTGAGCTTCTTACAACTGAGAGGCCTGTAAGAGGATATAAGGTTAAATGGATATTGATAAATAGTTTTGGATTTCCTGAAATTACATCTCCCAGGATGCACCAGGGAAACTGAATATCAAACTATCCTTCACCTCCAGCTTTTCTCGCTCTCCTCGGAGTGGGCAAAACCATGCATTGCTTTATCCACAATCAAATGACCATTTAAATGTTTTTTAAGTGTCATTCCCTAACTTTGCAGTTACAACAAAGGCCAGAATAAAGATAAAGTACTGTGCAAACATTTTAGTGAGGTGTGGAAAATACTTTAATAAATACAAAATAGTATTTACTTTTTGTGGGAAAATAATGAAAGTTTATCTTTGAAGCAATGGGACACAGAGAAAATTTATTATTACCTCCGCCAAGACGGAGGTAATAAGCCTATGGCTTGGTGGAGATATGCGCTCTCTGAGTGCTTCTAGTTTTGGTATAGATCAAGATCACTGTTTCCAGGAGTGCTTTTAGTGATTCTGTACCACTTTGAGAGACAGACCAAAGATATGAAAGATATGAAGAATGATTATTTTTTGTAGAATTTTTGGGGATATAATGGTTTTATGGCACAGTAGAAAGAGCATTTACTCCTGAACTAGATGATCTTCAAGTTTGAGTCCAGGTCCAGGCACTAAATTTTCACCATTGTTATTTAGGACCAGAAGTCTGTGTTTCAAGCTTCTATTTTTTATTTTTTTTTTATTTTTTGCTGTAAACTGATACACATTTCTTTGTTCATAGCCTTTCTTCAACACCTGCCCAAGACTTTTGCACAGTACTGTACATTCGTGACAAACGTGCATGTGCGAAGTCAAGCTTGGTACCTCGCCACTAGCTCTCATCTGATTCACAGACAACATACGGAGGAACGACTCCCAAGGGCTCTAAATACCATGCTGACATTTACACAGCCATAGCTGAAATGTGAAGAAAAAACAATCCTGATTCTTATGAGATCAAAAAAGCAGCTTGTGACAATAAGATTAATTGTCATATCCAGTTCACTTTGAGATGTATGATCCTCCAAAAGTAATGCACCATAAAAAGGTCTGTCATGTTAGAAAACTGCAATAACTAAGATGAAAGAAGGAGGACTGAGCAGATGCAGGATACAGCTAACTTTTAGTATATTGTTCAATTTAAATTTCTCATGGATTTGTGATAATTTAAAGCTAGAGTACTTTTGTGTAAGCCCCAAGCCCAAGTAAATGGAGAGGGTTGCATCAGGAAAGGAAGTAAAATCTATGCCAAATCAGTGTGCCAATCACTGCACACTAGAAGACAGATGGTTTGCTGTGGCGACCCCAAAAGAAAATACACACATATTTTAAATTTAGTGTATAACCTTGTCCAATCCATTCTGAGTTGAAGCTTGCAATTGAGACAAACTAGAGAAAAGATTTACATTTCTTCTGATTCACACTGACTCTAGCATCACCACGGGAAGAGAATGAGTGTGATTATGAAAGTCTTCGCTGACCATATAATAACACCTACACACAAATCACACCACACCCCCACATCTCCACCTGACACATACAACCTGCTACCTCCAACCCATGTATATATATATATATATATTTAACAGCACTAATGTGATGCACATATCTCAATAAATAAGGACAAATGGCCGTTTTACAGTCATAATATTAATGATGCACCATGTAGGATGTGCTAAAACTGTATTTGAGGTTTTGTAATGTTTTGACATTCAATTTGACAGCCAAAGCGATGACACATAATGCTGTCATGTGACCACTCAACAATGGTTATGTCACTTCTATATTTTCTTGTTATTGGTTTAAACCATACTTCTGATGCATACAACACTGTAAAACCTTGTATATATGTTTAAAATACCACTATTAATTCAGCCGAAAGCGCACCGGCTCGTCCCAAGCCTGGATAAATGTAGAGAGCTGTATGAGGAAGAGCATCAGGTATAAAATCTATTTTCGATCACTATGTCATCACTGCATGCGGAGGAGGCAGACATTTTACGGTGGCAACCCTGGCAGGGAAAACCCAAAAGAAAAGAAGAAGTTAAAAATACAACAATTATTATTACGTGGCATCAGAATCAAAACTCACTTTTGTTTAGCTGTCAGTTTTTGAGAACACAACCCACTTCTTTATTAAATTAGTCTTCTGTCCCTGCTGTTTAACCAAGCATACAATTATAGACGACCTATAGGCCAGAGTGGGTGTTATTTTTTCTTTAGTAGGTCACTAAGTGCTTGTTATAAATGCCACAGTGTTAATAACAAAGCTTGATTTCTCACCTAAATGTCAGAAATCAATTATATATTTACACATAAAATTAATGAAACCTTATTATTGATATGAAAATGTCTATGGCCAGCAGTAAGAATAAAGCGTCATAATACAAATTGGAGAAGAAGCAGGAATGGGGGTTGGGGGGTGAAAAGAGGGAGCAGACGCACAGGAAGCACATTTGTATGCATTTCCTCTCATAACAGGAAGAGGCCGGTGGCTTCCCCTTCACAATGGCTTCGCTTCTGCTTCCCTCCTCCTGCCCCGATTCCCTGGGGGAGGAGGAGGGGAGAGTAACACCAAAAAATGGCTGGTTAGCAAACCAAACATGACTGTGTGGGGACACTAATGTAACACACACACAGGAGCACTTAAGTGATCTTGGAACAGTGCAAAATAGTCAATTTAAAAGGTAGCAAGGTGTACCTAATAAAGTTTCCAGTGAGGGTACATTGTTGTATGTCAATACAACAATATATGCCATTACATTACAGACCATTACTACATACTGATGAGGAGAAAATGAGGAAAGAGAGGCTATGTAAAATAGTCTAAAAATCCCAGATTAAAATTGTTGTGTTTAGTTAATGCATGCATGTACGTACAAGTATCTTGCAATTACAATTTAGTACTTTAGTACTTTAGGGCTTTATGACTGACTACACTGTTGCTCTGTATGTTCCTGTTTATGGGGAAAAACACAAGTGGAGGAAGACAGCCACTGGTCAAAAGTGGATGTCACACAGTAGCCGGAATGGCAAAAATAACTTTACCATCCTCCATTTGAGACAAATATAGATTTTCTTTTTTTTTTTTTTTTTTTTTTTATATGGCCACAGTTGACTCTGGAAAAAAACACCAAAAGGACATAACTGCTGAAAAGAGGGAAAATAATTTGACATGCTATGTGTTTATGCATCTTCATTATTTTATTAATAGTTTAAGATGGAATATAAACTTTACTAAAGTACACTTGTTTAAGTGCTTGTTGACTAGCAAATAGCTTAATTGCCCATCAACAGCATAATACATTTAGGCCTACAGACACGATCATGACAAAATCAAGCATTAAAATTATTATTTTTTTGGTTTCAGAAGCTGCTTTTACTGGGATACAACTAGCTTGAAGTTTACAGTAAATAGTCTCAAAAATATATATATATTGTTAATGACAGAAAGGCAACAGTAACCCAAAAAACAACCAGTGTGCATATATACACTGAGTGCCACTTGCAAGATGTACCTAATAAAGTGGCCAGCGATATTGTAGTATGTCAATAATTCTGTACAACAATTTGATGGTTCCAAAAATTTGTACCAACCACTGCAACATTCTAATGAGAAGAAAATAAGGAAAGAGAGGTGAGGCAGTAAAATGGGAAGAACATGTGAACATGAAATGTAACAGGCAATAAGTGGAAAAAAGCTGAAGAGAATTAAAATACGGCAGTGAGGAGGTGAGAGCCTGGAGAGCCCTTTTCAGGTGAGGTCTAACAGTGCCCAACATATGACGGAGGGGAGTGCTGCTCGCTGTGGTAAGAGACACAGACAGTGGAAGGTGGGAAACAGGGAATTAGTGCCGGGGTGCAGGGGTGAGGAGCTACCCTGTGGGCCTCATTATTTTCCTGCTGTTAATTTCGCTCGCATATTTTCTCACCCCAGTGCTGTTGATTGGAGAGAAGAATGCTTTGTCGTCGAAACAAAAAGACCTCTTATTTGAGCGCTGCAGTTAACATGGTGAGGCGCTCGTAAGATGACATTAAAACATGTTTTTTTTTTTTTTCTTCCGGCCAACTGTGTGATAGTGGACCTGTTGTCTGGGAAAAGTTGGGAGATCCTGTTGTTTTACTTCCTGTTGCTGATGACCTGATCCTTGTTCAACCTTTGGCCCCTTCCATGTCCGACTTACAGGGAGCAGAGATTTAAAAAACAAGATCTCACTTGTTTACTGGATGAAGAGGTAACTTCTTTTTTTCTTTTTTGCTTTTTCCTTTCAACATCACCCTTCCTGACAGAACCCTCTCCATTTATTTGGGCTTGGGACAGCCACAAAAAGTACACTTGTGACCTGCTGTGGATGGATTAGATGACGTTGTAAAAAGGCATAACATCTGAAAAACTGCCTAAGTACTTGTGCAAATGATTCTTTTTTAGTCAAGTTTCCAAGAATGACTCCAGAGATGGACATGCTTCTAAGCGATAATCTGGTATGTCTCAAATCACACGTTTCAACAGTGTACATGCGGCTATTTCAGCACGCCTGCAAAAAGTGGTTCTAGACCGTGCTCATATGTGCCGCCCATGAGTCTATGGCACAGGGGGCTCTTTCATGTGCCCAGGGCTGGGAGTGGGTCTGAGTGGTCGGGGGGCTCGTCGCCAGAGCTCACACACTGCTGCCTACTGTCCACAGCTCTGGGCAGCCAGTCAACGGCAGGGAGGCCTGGCCCTTGTGCCCCTACGTCGGGGAAGTGTTTCTAGGCCTGGAGGTGGTAGCCCAAAGTGGCCGCCCAGAGAGTCAGGCCCTGTGCCCACTCTGAGTCTGCCACTACTCTGGGGCCAGGGCCGGAGAGGCAGCACTGCCCTGTAGGTGGCAAGGTAGTGTTGACAGCCACACAGAGTGGTGCCAGTCCATAAGCAAGCTGTGGAGGAGAGGAGCGGTGCTGACAGACGAGAAGAAAACTGTACTCATTTGTACACGTTTGGAAAACCGTTCAACCTGAGCTGAGCTGGCAGGGTTATTTTATATCCTTCAAATGTTAAATTTTACACAAGACACAAAACTGGCAAAAGCATGTAAAGAATGTGAGGTTGGAAGTAACACTATGCAAATCTTTTTGGTGTTTATTTGGTTTTGGCACTGGGACATTTCCTCAAAAAGGAAGTGAAAATATGCAAAACTAAACCTTCCGTTTTTTTTGTTTTTTTTTTCCTTCCATTTCACAAGATGAAATTAGAAGTTTCTGTCTGTCTCTGTAGTTGTCTTGTGATGTTCTCTTGTACATGCAAAGTGATGTCATTATTATGGGTCATAGGTTGAATGACACCAAATGCCATATGACCTAGAGTACAGTCTTTTCACAGGAACTGCTAACTTTATACCAAAGAGATTCATTTGGTCTTCCACAGAAGTTTATTAGCAGAGTCTTCTGATAGAAAGAAAACTCTGCTTATAAACTTGACTGACTTTATCACTTGGGGCATGGTGAAAATGACACAAATAAGGCAGATACGTAGTTTTTAGATTATAAAACAACAAGGTGTTTTATTGATTCGCCTTTCCCTGAACCCTCTCTCTCCTCTGCCTCGCTCCTCTCTCCGTCAGTGAAGCCCGGATATCTCAGGCATCGATTCCCCTCAGGTGTCCTTCCTGTCTCCCTCTTTCTTCCTTATCCTCAGGAGCCGGAGTGCCTGGCGCAAATGGCGGGCCTAGTCTACGCTGGGATGAGAGAGCAGGCTGAGATAACAGTGAGGAGGAAGTGCGGGTGCTGCTGCAACATGATAGCTACAAACCAACCTCGGCTAAAAACTTGGTGACCTCTGATTTTTTTCAAACCAATTGCAGAAATTTGGTAAAATATATCTTTATATACAGTACTGTGCAAAAGTATTATGCAGGTTTTTAAGAAATGTTATGAGTAAAGAAAGGTGTATCATAAGAAACTCCAATATCTTCTAGTTCAGGGGTAAATGCTCTTTCCATTGAGCCACAAACCACTTATATTTCACAATAGTAAAGAATGTAAGAGAGATCTAAAAAGTGATTCTGAGCCTCACTAAAATTATAAAATAAATAAATTAAATAAATTATAAATAAATTTGGTCCTATGAATTTTCAAAACAAACAATGAAAAGAAATTTATGTAGTAAGGCTTCTTAGTTAACTGCATGTTTCATACCTCACTAGAAGTTTCCCTCAACACAAAATCATTGTTCTTGTTTTGTTTTGCTGGTCTTAAAGTCATTATTAAAACATCAGATCATCATTATTCCTTTACCACTTTAATACGGGCAAATGGCTGCTGGGTAAATAAAAGGTGACAAGGCCGTGTGACAAGGTGTGTATAGGACTACTTGTGCGGTGTGTGACCTGTAATCCAGGGGCCACAGTAGCAGCGTATGGATCCAATTGGGCTGCCAGGAAGCTGACAAAGTGTTAGTGGTCAGTGGTGCTACAGGAAGTGATCGATTGTGGGCCTGGAGGGCACTAAGACAGCTCTGTCTCTATCTGTTTCCTGCAACAGAGACTATCCAAAACATGTTGGACACTATTTATGGTTTGTAAGATGTAATTGTTTTTTCATGTCTGACAAGGATTTAGTCAAAATATACACAGGTACTTATTTACTAATACTAAAGGTACTAATTTAGCCAAAGGAAAAATGCTTTGACTGTTTGTCCAGCTACATTGCAACTGTGACAGTGGCAATGTGGCACTTTTTGTTTTGTTGTTTTTGCCTTGTTGCCTTTCACTTCTGTGTGGCATGTTGCGTAAGGTCTGTAATACGCAATAATATTCTTCTTCAATAATATTATCCAGGGTGATACATTGACACAATATTCAATTTTGTTTTTAAAGCTTCTCATATTATAAATTTTTAAAAATCATTATGCATTCATTACACATTAGTTAATTTTAGTTAAAAGTTAATTTTGTATATTTATTGGTACAGATTTTGAGTACTTCTTCCACCTCTGATTATTTCCCAGTATAAAGTTGATTTAGAATACATACAATTATACATCTGTATGTTCCCATGTACTGAAAGTATTTACTTGCGGAGGCCAGGGCCAGCCCGCGTACAAGACATAGAGGAGAACATATACTTTTGTGTAAATATTGATTCTACTGCTTAACATAAACAGACTACTGGAATTCAAGTATTTGAAATCATTTTTGAACAAATGTGTGCACGCTGGTGTGTTTGAGTAAAATACCAACCAGCTGTTATAACCAAATGGACGACTTCTACCCAAAGCAATAACGGCCCTGTACAGTATATACCCTGTCCCTAGTTCAGATATTGCCCAGACTCCCAGAAGACCGTCATTGTTGAGGTCTATGTCGGGTGTAGGGTGTCCCCCCTCCTCCACCCCTCCTTCCCCCCACCCTCACACTCATCCATCCTGCCGTACCCCAGGGGCTTACCTGTCTGTTGCGTTCATCCATAATCCGCGTGATCTGAATCTTTTTCCTCCCCATCGTCCCCGTCGCTCTCTCTATCTCTCCTCTTTCCAAAGAACTTTATGCTTTCGTCTTTCTTCTCCCCCTTTTCCTTCTCTTCTTTCTTGTCACTGTTCTTGCTCTTCCTTTATCTGTCTCAGCTTTCTATTTGTTCCAATCAATTCAAAGATCCCAGCATTGGTACCTGTAAGAAAGGGAAAAAAGAAGGGGGAGGGAAGAGTAAGCATTAAATGAAATGAAATATGGCAAAATACTGAAAAAAATAAAAAAAAATAAAAGTGGCATCATGGCAGCCACAAGGGAGGGCGACGAAAGACAAAGAATCTGTCAACAATGTTGTAAGAAGTGCTGTGTTTTTCAGTGTCGATATCATGCAAATCAGATTTTGCATTTTTCTTTTTTTCTTTCTTTTTTTTTCAGGTAGCGACTATGAGAGGAGACAGCGCTGTCAGGATCTCGCCTCGTTCACAGAGAGTTTGACAGTGTTTTGGAAGTGCCGCTAACTTAAACGCTCTAATCACCAACACTGTAACATTACCTCTAGACTGAGAAATACTTTTGTTTCTTCCCACTGTATTGACAATGGAGCACGCTGCTTTTCTTTAACTACTTCTTTTGCTCATCTCCAAACTGGCAAAGATAGGATACAGATGTTGCAACATTCACATAAAGCAAAGCCAGGGAAAAGAGGTTTTAAGTGCCAAATATTATCTTCTGAAACGGCGTCTTCTTCTGTCTTTCTTTTCGGCTTTTTCCTTTTGGGGTCATCCCAGCAAATCATCTGCCTCTTAGTGAGCAGTGATTTGCATATTGATTTGACATAGATTTGTGCCAAACCTTTTCCATATATCTAGGCTTGGGACTGGCACAAAGCATAAGTACACTGGCTTGTGACATCTTGTGGCTATACTCTCTTCTAAAACATGTTAAGCGAATGATTGTTGGAGACCAATACAAACAATACATATATACATACATATATATACACATACATATCAAACAAAATACAGTTACATTCACTTGATCCAAACATCAGAAGAGCGTCTGGAAAACTGTGTAAGCAGAGTGGATTACTTGTACTAAGGAGAGGAGGCCAGCAGCAGACAACAGAGCTGGGCTGCATGTGCAAAAAGCCGTACTCCAAAAAAGTTTGCATGAGTGAGTGACTGTGTCCGGAGCATGCATGTGTACTGTACTGTATATGTGTGTGTTGGTGAGTGAGCTTGGCTAAGCCGGAGCTCCAGTGCATCTCTCCAGAGTGCTAAAGTAGGCCAACCCAATCTATCTCAGGGAGGAGCAGAAGAACTGTTGTTGTGTTTTCTTTTGACAGTAGAGGTGATAACGTCCCTCGTTATGCAAATGAGCATCCCATTATTTAAGCTCAGTGCAATGCAGGGGAGCTGTCAGCATCGTCACATGAAAAAAAAAAAAAAAGAAAAAAAAAACTCCATCTACGTTGCCTTTTTACCTCTACTTTCTCCTTCTTCTCTCGTCTTTCCTTTCTGAACCAGATTTCCGGCACCTGGCAGCACAAGCATCAGACGTTGATGTGGAAGACGACACCGCCTCACCAAAAGACATGTCAGTCTCAGTCTCTCTTTCTATCACTCTCACGCTGTATTCTTTCAAACAGCCGCGCACGATACCGCTCAGTCATTGCATAGTTTCGCGCACATAAATGCACTTGCCTGGCTGCTCTTCTTGTTCAAAGATGTTCCTTAACCCGATTTCTGATGAACCCAAAGTAACATGAATGAGGAAGCACAAAATGCTCCCAAAACCTGTCAACAAACTGCCATGCACTTGACCTCTCAGTGGCAGAAGATAGATAATGAAATATAAACATGAGAGCTTGTCAAACCAAGAATCTGTACACAAGGGGTCACAAACATGTGTAATATTTGTGCCAGTCCCAAGCCTTAATAAATGGAGAGGGTTGTGTCAGGGAGGGCATCCTATTTATAAATTATGCTATTATGTAGAGACCCCAGAAAGAGAAAAGCCCAAAAGGAAAGAGCTTGGCAAAACAAGGCCTGCATAGAGAAAATAAAATATACTCAATTTGCCCATGATGTTCTTTTTTTTTTTTTTTTTTTTTTTTTTTTGTTGAAGTGTTGTTGTATGTTTTCTTTTTGACATCATCCAAAAGGCAAAAAGTACCAGACAATGAGACATGCACAATGACGGAATGGATGACAATAACTTTCTTGAGTTGATGGCTCAGAATACGCCCACTTTTTCAGGAAATTAAACAAACATAAATGCATCATTTGGCAGTTTGGACAACAGCCAGAGTGGGCCATCATAATAACAACAAGATCTAAAATAACTCAGTGGCAGCTCTAAAGAGGCAATCCAAAAACATTTTAGCATAGCTGTGCGTAAACACACCCATATATAGACAGAAAAACAAAGAGCTGCCCCCTGGAAGAACACAAAGAGGCATGTTGTCAGACAAACTCGGATTACAAGGCAACAGTAAGGCGCTTGGCACAAGACAGCCAGACAAGGATATCAATCAAGACAGAGCACCTCAATCACAAGCTGACAGGATCACCCCTCCCCCCTTTCTACACAACACACAGCCTGGGCACGGCTCCAAACAAGGGGGCGTTACCTCTGTGATCCCTGCCTTCTGGCCACCCTCCTCAGCCCAGTGCACACAGCTCAACCTCTCAATGTCAACACCCACTGGGGCAACACCTCAGGCCTTACGTAACATTAATGCTAAGACTAAGCCCGTGTCCCGAACACTTAATCCTTGCTTTTGGCTACCAACACAGCCAGCGCTCCCTGAGGTGAGCCGCTGCTGCCTCTTAGGCCCAATTCAGCGCACGTTCTCAAACACCCCACTTTTATTCTATGAGCAATCTGATTTCCGCATGTTGCTGAAGTTCCAGGAACATCTTTCTAGTTATTGTTCCAGGACTATGCCTGCAAAAAAATACTCACCTTATTATGATGTCATGTGCCTTAACAGTTAGAAACTTGCAAGGGTCTGGCTGATTTGTACTTAAAAAGAAGTTCGACAATGCATTGTTATTTGTTCCTTCTATAATATTCTACAATATTTGAATTAGGTTTAAAAGAGTAACAGTGCATTAATTGGTTAAAAAAAGAGTTTATGCTGCCGAAATTGTATAAGAAAACACAATACCTAAACATAACTAGACACTATTTTTATTGCCCAAACATAACCAGAAAGGCCTCCTAGATAAAAACAAAAATGTTACATGTATACACAAACCCACCTTAACCCTTGGAGTTTAAGTCTAAACTTAACCTTAATCATCCAAAACAAGGATTCTGCATATTATTTCATAACTGAAAAATTTTATACCCAGAACATCTTGAAATTTACCAGCACAAGCTTATGACGTCATAATAAGGTGACTGGGTCCAGAACAACAACTAGAAAGATGGAACATCAGCAGCACAGGAAAAATCAGATTGTGATTTTTCTATCCCATGTCTTTCCACATTCTTCTATGTGTCATCTTTTCTGTCCCCACTTGCCTTCCCCTCACCCACTATAACCATGACTGCCACCAACTCCACACTTTTTTTCTCGCCTTCGCCCGCCTCCGCCCATATGAATGCCAAGGCAGCTTCTGGATAAAGAGTGCCCACCTCCTCACTGGGCTCACTTCCCATTCTCCTTTTCCCCCAGTGGTTTGGATAGAGCATTGGTTAACTTAACAGATTAACCACTGATTCATTCCAATCCAATTTACCCTCATGACGCCAAGACGGTGAAACGGAGAGAAACAAAGGGAAACAATTGTGGCTTAGTGAATGTGGTCAAGTGGGTAATCCTTGGGAAGGAATTTTTCTCAGGGGGCTAACCCTGACTCCTGACCTTGACAGGGCAAATGGAGCTGTAAAGTAACGGGTAAAAACAGAGACTCAAATAAGAATATACATGACATGAATATGACGGAAAAGCAGAAGTCATTTTGACACCACTTCACAGTGGGATATCTTAGCACCTTGCGAATGACAAAGTTTTGAATGTTGGTTTTGTCCCACTTGTAGGTACAAAGCAGGTAAGAGTGGAAGGAAAAGGCTGATAATTGGATATTCAGAAAAATTAAAACTGCTTATTGGAGGCCCAAATAACTGTAAATAAGTCCAAACTTTAGTAAAAGTTCTAGAAGGATCTTTGTGCACTGTAACAAAAAAGCACTGTAGTGCACTGTAGTGCACTGTAACAAAAAAAGCAGTTAGAAGTGGTTCTTGCACTTGTTACAAAGTAGAAGTAGTCTCAAGTCTTTGATGAGGTGGAAATAAAGTGAAGAATGAGGAAGAGAAAAGGTAAATGCAGTAATAGAGCGATAGACAGCAAAGATTAGGCAGCAGAAGTGGGTTCTTTTGAACAGGCACCAGGCCTCTCCAGGGGGAGGGGAAGAGCGGTACCCACGACCCTCCCATCTGTTAAGCAGACGGACAGAGCAAGGCAGAGAGGGAGGGATGAAGGTTGGGGGAGGATGAGGAGAGATGCAGCTCCGATTCAGCAGCACATAGATGTAATGAGCTCTCTCTCTCTCTCTGTGTGTGTCTCAAAAGTGGAGCTGAGAGGACGATGAGAACATACAGACTCGGCACACCACGAGGCGTGATTCTAGGTCGCCTCTCTCCCAAGTGTTTAGTCACTAAAAACTAATATACAGCACATGGCGCTTTTTCACATTCTAATAGACAGTCTGTAGGGTGCTTGTTAATGTGGCTTTGTTATTGAGGACAGACACTGGAGGCAGCACCACTGAATTGGGCAGCCGGCACAAAGAGGAACTTTACCTTGACTCATGCTCGGGAGTTTTTTATTTGTCACTTGGAAAGACAGCTGCATAGTAAATGAGAAAACATGGGGAATTAGAAGAAACTCAAATTCTGAGAACATTTGGTTAGATAATTTCTTTATTCAGAGAATTATGAGGAAGTGCTTTCACACCAAAAAAAGTGTGCACTTCTGCTGATGCTGATATTCTCAAATCCTAATTCTTCTTGTAATAGCCAGTTTGATCTATCATGAGGGGATTGCCAAAGTTTTTCTAACAAACCCCTCCTTGATGGCAGTACCCAATTCATGGTACATCTGCAACACATTTGGTTATAGCATGTGTCCCGTAAAATATATATGTAAAAACACCGGTATCCCCTATCCTCATAGGAAATGCGGTTGCAAGGATTTTGAAATAACATATTACAGTGCAGTGGGTAAACCTTTTAGGAGGTGTATGGTACATTAAATAAACTCTCTCTCTTTTCAAATAAACTCACATTTCCTTGCAGACAGTGATGAAAAAGCACTTTAATATAGGTCCCCAAATAAAATCAGAACGTCAGTAACAGTTATCTGCAGTACTGTGCAAACGTTTGCCATTGTGAGATATAAGGGTTTTGTGGCTTAATGGAAAGAGCATTTACCCCTGCACTAGAAAAACTGTGAGTTTGAGTCCAGGTCTGGTAATATATCTTTACCATTGCAAGAGAAGACAAGTGCCTTGGCAGAGGTCTATGCATTGCAGTACATTGATACACCTTTTGTTAAAAGGTGTCTTAAGCGTTCTTTAGCATGCTTGTAAAATTTGAAATATTTGGACATCTTTTGAGGATAGATGTATTGAGAGAAAAGGCTTAAGAAGAAGTCACTGGCTGGGCTGGGTGGAAACTGGAAATATGTATCAGGTCTTATATTGTGCCCCTAATGTCATTATATGCAATGACTCCTTTTTGGTGGCACTGCACTCCCATCTGTCAAGGCGAGATAGGCAGGGTGACGAATGGCTATCACTGCTATACTTCCCTAAATCCCTACTCCCTACTGCCACCTACACTCCCCCACACACATTAATGTCTGCCTATTCTTCTTGGGAAAAAGAGTGACCTAAAGCTGGGTGGTATCCCAACTGTAGGTGGGCTTCTGTGGCTCTGTATCTCTGCCGTTATTAGAGCTAATTTAACGTTATGTTACCAGCTAAAGAGATTAGTAACATGTACACGCTGGGATTAGAGTGATAGTGGTGGATCATCTCATAATGTTGCTTTTCCTCTCTCTCGCGCTCTCTCTCTCTGGCTAAACTTGAATGTAAAATGTGTGTGTGTCTTCTATGTGTGTGCGTTAGAGGATATGTCTCACCTGTCTCACTCTATTAGCTCAAGGTTTAGTTGGATCATTAGTGAGACAGAGAGCGTTTCACATGTATTCTATTTTCAATCTTAGTGTGCCTAAGAACAGAGACACCTGTCTATTGATAAGGAGGAGACTGAGCCAATGGCCTGTGGTTTGGCGTTGCTATTACACATCCTGTCGAGGCCCTCATAAGCGTGATTGACATGCCAGAACAAAGAGCTGGAATAAGGAACAGCTCTAGTACAGCTTTAACTTTAGACTTCAACTTTTGACTTAATTGATTTTCATACAAATGAGACCCCCTCCTTGTTTTGCTCTGCCCTGGGGTGCTAAAGGACAGAAAGACAGGAAATAATTGTACACACTTAGGAAAAGACAATTAAAGGTGTGAAAGGTGCTCGCTTCACTCTTATATATTGTACAGAGAATCCTGTTTCAGCTGACAGATTTCTACTTTTAAAGTGCTTAGCAAGCACCCACTGGACGCTGTCTGAATATGAAAAAGTGGCTATTTGGAATCCTGCCTTTCCTGTTTACAACATTGGGAAGTAACTTAATTATACTGTAGTGGTTGTTGTCATTCTGCAACAGAACATAATTTAAGTAATTTAAAGCTATGTTTTTGTTAATTAAGCTTGGTTTTACTCCAATTTTTAGATTTTAGCTAATCTTGTGATATATGTTGTCACTGATTAATTCTTAAGGTATAAGAAAGAGCATTACGAAAGATTGTGGTTTTGGGGCGTCTTGGTGGTTCACCTGGTGCAGCACATAGCAGAACATGGGGGTTTGGAATATGGTTCAGGTCATTTGCTTCATGTCTTCCCCTCTCACCTCTTACCCTGTTTCCTTTTCTACATCTACACTGTCACTGTGAAATAAAGGCTAAAAATCCCACAAATACATTTTAATTTTTAAAGACTGAAGAATGTTTATGTTAATGTGCTATTTTAATGTTAGTGTATCCATCAGAAGTTGATTTGAGAATGTGAAATGTGTGCAGTGTGCCCTTGGTTAGAGCAGCTGCACACCTCACTCAGCACCAGCATACAAGGGCCTCAGAGTGGCAATGGAGACAGGTAGCCATCAGTCAGAGCCCGTACACAGACAGGTGAGAGCCATCTTTCTATAGCCCATTGCTGACTTCCCCCCCAAGGACAAAATGACTTGACACGACACATCAACTCCCCCCTTTGAAAGGAGGCCAAGGGCCTGTAAGGTTGCAGCTGTTAGGCCAAAATCAGACCAACAAGAGTGCAAAGCAGGCAAACAGACAGAGTTGGTTAAAGTATACAAGAAGTGATTTGTAAAAAACTATTTTGTAAAAAGAAAAAAATTAGAAAAAAAATCTGGAAGCAATTTAGTCACAATAAGAGACTAGAATGATTTACCGTACAATGCATTCCATACCACACAAACAAGAGTTGCAATATCCAAATACACAGTAATGGTTAAAGGAATGCAGAATAGTAGTATAATATAGTAGTAACAGTAGTAGTTGTAAATAGGTAGCAAAGGTCAAGACGGCAACTTTGGACACCCAAACGATAAGAAATTTAAATGAAACATGGAAGTGGCTTGATACAGTGGTCAAAAACATCTGATGGTAAAACAAAAACAGCTAAATTTAAGTTCCATTGTATCAAGAAGGCAACTTTCACTTCTTTCTTTCTGCATACCTCCTCTCTACAAAAAAAATAAAATAAAAAATCAAAGCTTCAACTACAGTTGTGTTCTTTTCAATGTCAACCCCTGTCCACCACAACATCCTCGACTATACGCCTATGTACAGTATTTGCGAGTCCGTAGTCCATCCTGCCTTATGCATTATGAAGAGAATAGAACACGCAATAATGAACAATAAAGCGTGCAGTTGAATTGCAGTATAAGCTGTTGGGTGACTGTACCCTGCCCCCACAGGAACAGCCGGGAGTCATGTCACTAAGAACACAAAGCACTGACATATTCACCCAATTATGTTCCCCGCCGTGTATGACAATGTCTCAGGATGTTAGCAATGTTCACTGATGGGGGAGAGGGGCAGCGTGGATGTGTGCGTCAGGGGTCTAAGGACTGCCTATGCTTATTTATGTCCATGTGTGTTCACTCTGACCTCCTAATTCTCATTATTAGGGCTACATGATATGAGAAAAATACATGAAATGCGATAAATATGTTGAATACTGCAATAACAATATATATCTGTGAATATACTTTCCCTATCGTAACATCACTGTGATACATTTAGTTTCTTGCGATAACGATAAATTTGCGATATATTGTGATAAATCCTTATCGCATATTTTACTTGATCAGTACTAGACATCATTGCACTACAATCGCACTGATGATCTCGTCACCCCCCTACCCCTCCATCCCTTACACTTTTCCTGTGCCACGGCATTCTAATCACCCTAATTAAAAGCTTTGTTCATTTAGAAATCTCTGATGACAATTTGTCTCACTCTACCCCTACAGCAGTGGTGGCTGTGAAGAGAGGAGAATTAAATTTGATCTTCTGACAGCAATTATTAAATGCTCCCTCCTGGCCCTGATTGAGGGCCGCGGGCTAATGCTAACGTGGCTAACCATACAGAACCATTCATTTCTAAGGTACATTTTGTCACCCACAACAAAATTTGCATACTTGGGTGAACCTCATGTTTCATTTGTGGTTTTGCAGAGTTGCCGATGGAATGAGGTAACCCAGCCAAGGGTCCCAAGCCAGTGTCCTTTTTGTGCCAGTCCCAAGCCTGGATAAATGGAAAAGGTTGCATCAGGACGGGCATCACTGCACGCTATAGAACGCAGATGGTTTACTGTGGCAACCCCCAAAAGGGAAAAGCCGAAAGGAAAGAAGAAGCTGTAGCAATGAGGTAAGAACCAGAATTTGATTGTAAATGTGTCCACATGCTGAGACAAGCAGATTTTTTGAGGAAGTGGTAAGAAGTATAATTTTGTGATGGAATGATTTGTGTTTAAAAAAAGACACATAACATACAAAATACAAAAGTTAGAGAAGTCAGGTTTTGGAAGGTGGTCCAAAACAACAAAGTGCACTTACAACCAACCTTTCTGTTACAGTCCATCAACTGTGTATGTCCAAGTCTAAAGCCAGAAAGTGAGTAATATGCAGAAAAGAAGAAGGTTGCACACTTCCACAGGGATGTCCTTCACAGATTCGACCTTCTGATTTTTTTTTTTTTTTTTTTTTTACAATCTCTGGTCCCTGTGCACTGCAAGGAAACCGAGTAACCTAGATCATAGTGTAGCGAGCGAGAGACAAAAAGAGGAAGGGAGAGATTAATCCCAAAGACTGACACGTTTGCTATCCCATTCCCACTGTTAAGTCTTACAAAAATAAAAGAACAAGCATGAAGTCAGCTTTGCTATGTGTTTCTGATTAAGGCAGACTGATTGGGCTGATTATTGGTGAGTATTGTTTCCCTGCCTCATTAAACAGCAGATTGTTCCACTGTTAGTGTTTGTTTAACCAAAGCCACTAGTATAATAGTTCCGGGTACTGTCTCGTCACCACTACCACCCGCACACAATATTAACTCCACACATTTCATATACATCATATTAATTCTGTAGTCTATAAAGACAATTCTGTAAGAAATAATATAAGGTAAAAAGTAAAGAGTTATAGGCTACCAAACCTCCTAATATGAAGTGTGATTTGTGGAACCAGGAAGGAAATGAGCTCAGAGACAACAGTAGTGGATGTGACACAGAATGGGGTAATTCCAAACAGGACAAGGTCCTGACCAGCAAAAGTACAACAAACAGAGACTACACCAGTAAAGCTGCTACTAATATGTTGGATACACCAAGATAACTTAACTATCAACTGGCTCTTTTTATGTTATTTTTGAACAATGTATTTGGACATGTTTTGATATAAACTTGCAAAATGTAAAACACTTTTTCTTTCCTTTTGTTTTTTTAACCCCTCCCGAGGTTGTCAGAGCAAATCATCTTCTGCACAGTGTACAGTGACTTGCATATTGATTTGACAGGTTTTACACCAGATGGCCCTACTGATGCATCCCGCATCATTTATCAAGACTTGGGACTGGCACAAAGAGTACACTGGCTTGTGACCCCTTGTGGGTGGATAGCAGTATGTTACATGCTTAAAATAAGATAATATGCCACATTTTATATGTCAAGTTAAAAAATCGAATCATTATGTGAGATATCATGATATGTAGCCATTTTGATTTTGATGACACAGAGTTGCTCACTAGGGTTAGAGTTTCCAGAGGAGTGGTGAGGTGTAAGAGGAGTAGGCTGTATGGAGTGTGGAGCGTGTGGCGGCATACAGTACCTACACATGAGCCTGTGTTTAGGGGAGTGGCCCCCACCAAGGCTAAAGCCACGCCACAGCCAGTCGTAGCCTCTCATTAGTCATCGGCCCGGCTGCCGCACTGCTTTTTGGAGTGGTTAAGGGGTAACCGGCAAGGGTCTGGCAGTTCCACTGTACTCCACTCCCAGCGCCATCACAACCTGACCTCATCAAAGCGAGCTCTCGTAATTTGTCACAGAAAGCAGCCAATTAACATATGTTAAGGGAGGAGGGAGGACATGAAGAAGGGAGGAGAAGAGGGGAGGCTGAGTGAAAAAAAGATAGCGTATGATTAAAGAGTCTGCACAGCTGCATGAAATCAAGATGGCAAAGAGAGGTTTGAAAGAGACCTCAGCCCCAGTAATCTGATAAAGCCTACTGTTACTTAACCCCATCAGCTAGTGAGAGTGGGAGAGCCATAGAACAGAGGAATGAAATAATAGACAAACAAATATTAAATTACTACTGTGAAGCTACAAGCGCTGGCAGGATGCCTCATGTCTCAATATGTGGCTACAGCAAAAGCATTGAATCACACAGAGATGACCCCTATTACCAAAGCAGCACTCCTCTTTAACTGCACTATTTTTAGCTCAGGGGTCATCATTGCAAGTGACAAGCTTTTTGGGATGGCTACAGTATCTTGTTTAAGTTTGTTTTATAATTTAAAAGTCTGGTAATGATCCATTTTATTAAACAAAGGTGTGTTTTTCCCCATTTTTAGCCAAAGTTTCAGGCATGTTCTAACATTCTGGCTTGTTTGTTTGTGTTCAAGTCCTTGTTCCTCACGGTGGGTTTTTACCATGCGGCGTGTAGTTATTTATGCATGTTGCTGATGTGTGTTGCCTGTGTGCGTGTGCATGCACATGTCTGTTATCGGTGATGTTGTTGTTGTAGGAACATCTTGTGAAGTGACTTGTGTGATATTTTGCCTTGTTGTTGGATATGGTGGCAGGCTGAATGCATTAGCAGTGCACGGCGATGGCATTCTGTGTTGTGCCGTCTCTCAGCCACCTCTGCCTTGTCTCTCTACAGCGGCTGATCACACGGCCTGACAACCAAGTTTGGCTCTTTGTCTCCTGCGCCATTCCTTCAGTGTACATGGCTATGACTCTTTTAGTGAGCTGAATAAAGGAGGCGGGTAATATGAAAGCCTTAAACAAATTTGAGTGATTTTTGAACTAGTGTATCAAATCATGGGGAAGTCCACCCAAACAAAAAAAGAGAAGTAAATGATTTTTTTAAAAATCCATAACTAAGACTAAAATAGAGACCACAAATGGAGAACATGCCAGTCTATAGATAAATGATGAATGTTTCTTTTTCCCCCCTCTTCGTCTCTTTGCACTCTTCCTAGTGCTGCTAGTCATCAAGCATCACTCGTTATTTTTTTTATTTTTCCTATTTGGGAAGTAAAAGGCCGGAGTGGTGGAGCGGAGGAGTGAGGTGAGTAAGTTTGTTCACAAGGCCTGGTTGCATTTTCTCATCTTTTCTTGGTGCAGTTTGCGTTCATGAGCTGGTGGTTGAGTGAAGGACCTGGCTGCCTGGAGTTCCCCCCACCAGCGCTACCAGCACTCAAATCCCTCTGCTGTGAGCACAGCTGCACCGTTCACATAACCTCGCCTGCCCCCTCCTACTCCCCCAAGCTAATGATAGCAGAGCACGTCCCCTACACAAGGCAACAGCTTTTTCCACTTCATGCACTCTACATAGACAAACCCGCAGCGCACACTGGACACAAACTAGTGGGCACAACCTATCCCCTTTCCTCTCTTCATTTTTTCTCATATCATTCAATTTCTCCCCCATGCCTTCGTCCTGAGAAAAAATCCCCCTGGCCTCATGACCGACACAGGCCTGAGAATGTAACACACAAACACACAGCACACAGTCTTCCCCTCTGTACAACCCTGCACAGCAAGTGACCTGTATCACAGCTGTGTGTGGGAAGTTGGACTGGTGGGTGTGTTCCTACCAGAGCCGACTGTGTGAATGTATATTTTTGTACCTTACCTGCACACGTCAGCTCTGAGCTCCTGAGATGATGCATGCTAATGGAATCTATATTAAACAATATAATAAGTAAATATGATGATTTTTTTTCCTCAATGGTAATGGAGAGAGTGGGGGTCATCCTGGAGAAAACTAGTGTGAAAACTTTTTATAAAACATATTTGCCAATCTGTTTACATGAACATAGTATGTTTAGGAAGAACTTTCAGCAAGTGCACCTATTGACTTATGAAGACATACCTGATACTGATTGACTGGTATGGCTATCACTTTGCCTTTAATTTTGACCACTTTTATTGATATTTAATACTATAGCTAATATATTAATAACTGACTCCTCTGTGGCTTTTAGAATGGCTTGTGGCCAATAAATATTTTTCATATTAGATATTGTTAACTTTGACACAATACAGGAATACAGTGTTCTCAAAGTATGACCTTGATAATAATTCCAGATTTTCTGCACAGACTTTAACAAGCTCATCCCAGTGACATCCTTTGGTCTGCTATATTTTTGTTGTGAATATTTTGTTTTGTCTGTGCCTATGTAAGCAGCAGGGGAGGGAGAAGTGGGCTTCTTTGGGCTTCTGCTACACCTACATTGCATTATCCCAAATAAACAACTCATTACACGTGTACTTAACAGAATAGAGCTGGGAAGGACTGGAAGCTAATCCCTGTTATCGTTCCTAGCGCTCTCTTCTTAGGTTCTTCTCTTAGGTTTTACACAGGACTGGGAAGGTAGAGAGAGTGAAGTGGAGGCAACGATATACAAGTTACCATCACACAAGTACTTATGGTGTACCTCCGTGCTTTGTCTCTTTCTCTCTCCTCCTCCTTCTACCCTCTTGCCTTCTCTCCTTCGTATCTTGTCCCTGTGGATTTTGCTCTGCTCTTCCTTGTTTTCGACCATCTCTTAGAACTGGGTCATCAACAGACTGTGCGGCAGCATTTTGAAGAACACAGGAGGGAAAAAAAAACAAAAAAAAACGCTGTTCTTTCTATGAGAACAATCCAAGGCTTCTTTAACTAGTAGCCCGCTTATCAAATTAAGCTGTCAAAAACACATTAATAACAGGCAGCACTATTCCCTTTACAGACACGAGTGGAGGGAAAAGCACATTGGTAAAAGGGAATGATTTCTTTCTTGTGTGAAGAGGTAGTCCACTAGGCCCAGAAAGCGCTCTTAAAAGATGTCTTGCTCTTGCTGTCTCTTTTTTTCCTCTGTTTGTGGCCTACTCTTAATGTGATTATGGCGACAAGATAAGGGGGAGCATTATCTTAAGCTGGGATGGTGTTCATATTATAGTCTTATATTTGCAGTTTAAAGACAAAATACTTTTATACTAAATACTTGAGAAATGAAATAATTAATTGGAACATTTAGTATCTGGTGACTTCAGTGGATTTAAAGATTTCAGCCTGGGATATGATGAAAAACACATGCTGATTCTTGGTCTTGAAGCCGAGCCGGATCAGACAATGTGAGCAGAGGAAGAGGAGTAGAGCAGCAGTGAAGAAAAGACAGTAAGTTAACACTTTCCGTGTTGTTCACATGACAGATGTCTGAGCGGCAGAAATGAAATTAACAAGACATCTTGGCATACAGATGGCAGTGAGGAGTGAAAACCACCTTGTGACCTTACACTTCAATCCTAAGTGTTGCAAAAATATGCTTTTGGTTTGAAAGCTCTATTGTGCTGCCTTGACACTGGTTTCAAACCGAGCAAGTGTCAGTAAAGTTGAACTCTGGACCCTCCAAGTCTGCTTTTCTCACACTCACATTTGGTCCCATCCTGTTTGCTGTGGCCCTAAGAGGGCAGCTCTGTCGTGGGCTGCTGCAGGATGGAAGTGACGTAGGAACTGTGCTGTAAGAAAGTCTGGAGCCACGACAGGTATCCCCCGCACTTCCTCATCTATTTATAAAGTCCAGCACGGGGGCCAGAAATAACACCCAGTCCATTTTTATCCCAAATAATGAAAGGCGGCAGCGGCTCACTTACACTCTAATGCTCCACCGCTGAAACACAAAGGCTCAAAATATCCATCAAGAAAATAACTACAAAGACTAACAAAGTTAAAACCTCCTTAGACAGTGATCAAGCGCTTTTGTCTTAGAGTCGAGCACATAGACACATACACCCAGCAGACAAAAGTCAATATCAAGGCTGAGCTATTTCTGTAGAGAGCACTATTTAGGAAGTGTGGGCCGGGTGCCAGTATTCTCCTCAGTATCGTCTGGGCGTCACTGCACCGCTCCCACTGTTATACAAACTCTCCCCTCTCCTGCCTCTGCTCCATTGTGCAGCGTGTGTGTGTCTCTCATATACACACAAGGTTATTTGTTTTTCCACTGGGTCGAATCACTGTGCCAGGTGAAAGCATCTATTGGCAGGACGAAAGAGAGTGGCTTGGTGTGAGATCACAAGGCCCCCACTCTGCCCAGCAAACCTTGAAGTAAAGCGGCGGGCTGGAGTTTCAAACAAAGTGCCCCCTCATTCATTATACATGCAACTGCACTGAAAATCTCCTTCCGCAACACCATCTCCTCTCTCTCCCTCTCTTTCTTTTTCCTCTTTCTTTTTTTCCAGACAGAACATCCATAAAGTATGAATAAAATTAATGACATCACGAGCTGCACTTTGGAGGAGCCACTGTAGGAAAAAGCCATACATCACGGGCCAGAAGGAGACCGGCCAAAAAGAAAAAAATAGGGGTGTGAAAGGGGCGTTGCTTTACCCTCCGCTCATTTGAAATGAACAAGTTTGGATACAATAGGGAGATTAAAGTATTTAGACCGATCTGAATGGTAAACTCCGTGTTTGAGGATGTCCCCTGTGCATTGTTCCCAGGACCGTGTGGGAATGGCACAGATGACAGAGGAAAGCAACACTGGTGTGGACTTTGGCAGGACACAGTAAAGCTGAGGTAGCACACTGTACACAGACTGTTCTAGCTTTTATATAAATATGAAGGGGTTACTAGGGCTGCACAATATATCGCCAATTAAATTACATTGTGACAAAATAAAGCTATTAAAAAAGAAATGAGTCTTGATTCCTCCCCTTCCTTAAAATGCTGTTTTAAACCTGATTAAGCAAGCATCTTTATTTTTTCTTAGTATTAAAGTTGATGTCTGTATATTATATGGTATTTTATGAATGTATTGTTTTTACTGCTTTGTTATCTCAACTTTGGTCTTTAACAGACAGCTGAGTTTGACTGATTTAGTCTGTTCAAATTAAATTTAAATGAACTTTCTATGGCAAAAAGCAAATCCAAATGGTTCCTGTAAAGCTATATCATTATTACAATATTCAACATTGCATATCATATGTTTTTCCGTAGCGTGGTCCTAGTGTTAACAGCATTTTTAACACTATGGCCCCCTTAGACTTAAACCACAAGCATCCAGAAGTGTGTGAAATTTTATATGAGGAAAAAAAAGATTATTTGCAGTTCATTACGAAAGCCTGACTGAGTAGAATTCGGGTCCCTATCAAGTGTGAAGAGATGCTAAAAATACCAAGAATACACAGTGAGCGACGTAGCGGCGGCAGCAGGTTGTGGCAGCCCGAGTGAGCAGGGCTTTCAGATGGATGTGAGCTTGTGAGAGGCCAAGGCACAGTGCTACCTCTGTGCATCTCACCGGACCATGTTGCAGAATGACTCGGCTATGTTGCTGTCGTGACAAAGATAAATTACAGCCACTGAAAAACATTTCTACATTTTTTTTTTTTCACGGCTTGCTCTCTCACTCTCTCTCCTTTTCCTTGACTTGATTTTTTGGGGGGGTGTAGTCCAAATGTGCCACACCAAAGAGAGCTGTTAAAGGGAGCGATGGAGGGAAGGGGTTTCTCTCAAAAGATACTATATTAAGGATAAGAAGGTGCCCGTCACCATTTAGGATGTACTTTATGGCTAAATGTGCATTCCTAAGCCCACTTTGTGCGGACGGCAATGCTTTTACCCTAAAGTGACCTCAGAAAATCACTTAAAAGGTACAGTACTCTGCAAAAGTTTTAGTGAGGTATGAAAAGATGCTGTCAGGAATTCTGTACCATTTGGAGAGCCAAACTGATAACAAAATTTAACAATAAAAAATAAACAAATAATAAGTTTGAGTAAATTCTTTACTACTGCGAGATACAGTAAGGGTTTTGACTAAATGGAAGACAAAGTTACCCCTGAACTAGAAGATTTTCATGTTTGAGTCCAGGTCTGGGCACTATATCTTTACCACTGTGAGATAGAACCAGTGCTTTGGCAGAGGTCTATGCTCACAGAGTGCTTCAAGTTTTGATTTCTCTTTTTTTTTTTTTTCTTTTTTTGTGGGTTTTTGTACTTTAATAAAGTAGCTAAAGTGCCTGTAATGCATATTCTGTGTACCTCCTCTGTGCATCATAAAAAAAAAAAAAAACAGTAACAGAATTTTAAACATATGAGTCCACATTGAAAGCGTCATCCTGTTTGGACTACCTCATGTTTAGACAAAGAAATCCTATCTGTACTGTTTCTCTTTGTCTTATCATTCAAACTTTGCCGCTCCTAACCCTCCCCCTGCATTTTTCTCCTTATCCAAATATTTCTGGGAGCAAGCCTCAAAGTTTGGCAAGGTGTCTCTTTAGGTGGGCCACAGCTGACGACACCATTGTGTGGTCAGGAGTGCCAGGCGCAGACCACCCAGCAGCTGCTGCCATAACGACCCACAGGCCGGTCCAGGAAATGGGAAACAGGAAGAAGAAAGAAGGCCGAGCATCCTGTCCTTCGTGGCATCAATAACAGATACCTGTTTGGAAACTGTCTCAAGTCTGTATATGTTTGATGAGTTTGTGTAAGGGCTGCACAATGTATCGCAAAATGTGTCATGATCGTATTATCAGCAAATGCTAAATGTATGACAAAAATGTTTTGGTCCTCCATCTGACAGAAATTTACACTGTTCTTGTTCTATCATTACCTTTTACGGAAACAAAGCTGAGATCAAATAAAAATGTATAAAAAAGACCTGATTTAGTCTTGATTTCTCAATGTAGTCCTGGTCTAGTTTTAATTTTAACCAGGTTTTGACTAGTAAATGCAGAACTTACCATGTCAAGTATATTCCAAATATCGCAGTTATATCACATTATATGATCAACATAGGTATGGCGTTGCACATTTTTCTCATATCCTAGTTTGTGTGCATCTGTCTACTGCCTTTCCAGCTTAAGCTTTAGGACTGTTCCATCACCCCAGACATCAAATCTTACCATCACTACTGTAACTAGACGAAGAAAAAAACAACATTTTTATATGAATATACACCAGCAACAACCTCACACAAACTCTGAAGAAAAAAAGCATAAACATTCCACCACACAAACACTTGATGGAGACAAGAGACTCACCGAGCGCACACACAAACTAACAAAGAAACCCAGAAACACAAAGCACAGCGCAGCCAGAAGTCGACTTTATGCAGAAATATTCTAAAGTGTGTTTTACAATACAATTAAACATCAAAGACGGATATATTCCTCTGTGATCCTTAACACCCCAGTGTACAAGCCCCATACACCATCACGCACTTACAGACACACACACACCCAGTGCTCAACGTCACTGCTAATTACTCGATAGAGACTGAAGAAGTCTATTCATCATTATGCAAAAAGCAGGACGTATTCAAATATATGCATTCGATCCACCATAAACCACTCCATGCTTATGTTATTTACTTTGGAACATTATTTTTATGAGAGTAAATGCCGCTCTAATGACAGAACATTTACAGACCAAATTAAAAGAAAGCTGCAGGAATCTGTCCAATTACATATCACCATAAGGCGCTGAGATTTAAAACTTATTTAATTTTTGATGAAAACAAACTTCACGTCAAATACAATACTTCAAAAACCGCTTGATTCTAAACATAGTCTAAATTACCTGATACACAGTAATGTTTCCAGACAGTTTAAGATCTTATGCGCTCCTTTTCTAAGAAGTAAATATGATTTTCCAGAATTGACTTTTATATTACCTTCTCGTTTAAGCCAAAGGGCATGAAGTCCAATTACACTACTTCAATATCTACCAGCCGATCTCGCCAACCTGCAATCTGCAAATGAGTGTTTTACTGATGTTTAACTGTGCAAACTGGGCAAACCCTTCTCAAAATATTTGAAACCATTAGTGGAAAGAAAAAACGCTTGAAAGTGCCGGAAAAACTGGCCCATTTAATTATTTGCTTAGACATATATTTTTCAGATTTGACATTTTTCAGATGTTTTCACAGATCTAGCATGAAATGAACCTACTGTACTGTATTGCATGCCTATAGTGAAGCAGTATAATCCCCCCACTTTTCTTCTTTAAGATCAAGTGTGATGCTCTAGGCTATTTCTTTCATTTGCCGGTCCTTCTTTAAGCTTTATAATAGACATTTAAAATCACAAATATTAGCTTTTCACATCACTTCATGCGTCTCTTCCCTTCACTTAAGTAAAGCTACCCTGAGCCCCCCGTGTACAGCAAAGTGCCCTGACAATCGGCTCAATGCTCTGGCCAATCACAGTCACACGTGACCTTCTAATCCCTCTCTGTAAGAAAGGGTAAGAGTGTGTTGTCACTGTTGGTTTTGTGAATCAGTGCCTATAATCCCGAATGATTTGTCAAGAGTTCTTAAGAGGAAACAAAAGCAGCGCAAATCTTGATAGTGTGGGTGTCACTGTGGCCATGTGTCACCATATGAGTATAAAAGGAAAAAGTACCACAGTTTTGGCTATATGTGTAGGGTACATTGTCCAGGATAAGATTATTGCAAAGCTGGGTCTACAGAGTCCGCTCTGTGCATGTGTGTGTGTGTGTGTGAGTGTGAGTGTGAGTGTATGTGTGTGTGAGTGTGTGTGTGTAATCGTGGGTCCACATGCGAGGAGCGCTCACCTTCCTCTGAGCGGATTAACCTAACACTAAATCCCAAGAGAGCAACAGGCCAGACAGGCCACACAGAACAACTTCATTGACCATGGGCACAAGAGGAGAGCCCATGTGTGAAATAATTCTTATAAAAGATTAATGCATCAGAAATAAATATCTTAAGAAAGGGATAGGAAAGTAAGCAATTAACTAAGCAATTAGGTACAATTATGTATACAATAATTAAATGCAAATGATGTATTGTAAATGTAAATTTTAACGTATCTAAGTTAGAAGTACTTCAGGCAAATTGAACAGTTTTGTTGCAGTAAAAATGTGTTTTCCTTTCGCTTTTTATGAAATGACAAATTAATTTATTGAAGTAAAACTAACACTTTTCAATAATGTCTTTATAATGTTTTTAAATGTAACTTAATGTAATGTTATGAAAAGTGTCTAAACTGTAATCTTTAGACATTCTCATTTCAACATTTAAAACAACATTGTTTTGATTTGCATCTGTAAAAAGGTAAAATAATGCAATAAATATTATAAAACAATGTCTTTAGAATGCTATGTTTATTACTATTAATTTGTACTATTAACTTTATTACTTTCTTTTTGTACAAAAGTAAACATCTTAGTCCGCACCACAAGCGGTCTAAAATTATAAAGTACTCTGTGGCCAATACATTTCCTTTCTCTTTGCTTGTTCTGTCTAATTTCACATGACATTATTATTTGTTTGATAAAAATCAATCAAATGTTGCTTTAGGTGCCACCTATGAAAGTTATCAGAGGTTAATTAGTGTCATTATTAATGATCAGCAACAGGTTTAAAAGAGAATCAAACCCTAGAAAAATAACCAAACTTGTTCTAATATAAATAAATCACACTTGATGGTGTTAAATGTGTTTAACAAAATGTTATTCTGCATAGTTAGGGATACAACATCAAATTATTTAAACTCTTTAATCTGTAAAATCCAAATATTAGGATTGTTTTGTCAAATTCACTCAAATCTGATAAATAAGTTCACATTTCAAATATACACAGGTTGTAATTTTAAGTTACTTATGATGTTCTGCTTACTCAAGTTATGCAGTTATGCTCAATCAGGCATATTTGCAAATTCCAGTTTTAATCCAATTATATACAGTATCAGTTAGTTTTATAAAAAGGTAGCATTACTATAATGTCCCTATATGCTGATTTTAAGTGGAATCCAAGCAGTTGCCTCTTCAAACTGTAACTATTTTAATATATTTTTTAACTTTACTTGCATTTTACTTTTATTTAATTTGCTAGTTCGTAAGCAAGTTAACCGATATTTGAGTGTTTTTTTTTTTTTTTTGGAGTTGTTAAGTGCACTTTTAATATCACAAAGCACATGATGGTATAAAGACTCCTGCCTGTCAGTACTGCGTGCGCCTGCATGTACACACGAGAAAGCCACACAAGGTCGACACGCCACAATATTAATACTAGGTAAGACACGAGGCAGACCTTGACTCTCCTAAAAGCCCATAAAGAGCTATTTGATGTCAGCGTGTAATTATATGACATAGCTGTCACTGGCGTAAGTCGATCGGGGTCACAACAAATCAATAGACGCACTTACTGTACTTTGTAGAGGAAGCGGCGCTCGCAGGAATAGACCGTTAAGTTTGTCCGTGGAAAAAATACACGTCGCCGCGAGTGTTGCTGAAAAAAGTGAGTGGCAAGTGAGTGCTACTTACTTCATTTCACGTGAAGAAGACGAAGGGGTGAAGGTAAAGCAAGCAGTCCGCCCGCAGTTCGGTCCGGGCTGGATGACAGGAACCAAGAAGCCGCTGGTTGAAGGGCAGGGAGGACTTCTGGCAGAGACGCACTTAAATCCAGAAGCGCAACTTAGCAAAGGCTGACAAAAGTATAAGCTACAACGAAAGCTTAGTTTGTCTGTGTGAAAAGTCTGTCTCTCTTGTTGTGTTGCGGTGTGCCTCTCTCTCTCTTCTCAGCGCTGAGGTGTGGATCTTGTGTGGACTGGTCGCCGGTGAGCGCTGCGCAGGGATTCGCTGTGTGCTTCGCTGGAGGTGGTGCTCTGCTAAACTGCTGGACGTCTTGAGCTCACGGTGATGTTTGTCGAAAGGCTTCTGTTTTCTGTTCCGTGCCACAGTCCCGATTCCTGACCCAGTCTATGTCTGAGCCCCTCTGCTCTCTCCCCGTACGAGGAGAAGTAATCGATTTTTTTTCTCTTTTTTTTTTTTTTTTTTTTTTTTTTTTTTGGCTTCTGTAAAGGGGGCGGGCTAACATTTCCCAACTTAATGAAAGGCACAGCTCCTAATGCTTTTATTATCGCTTCAGCCCCGGGTAGAGTGGACGCACAATTTACTGCTCAGAGTGGACCCGTATGCTTGGTATTACAATAAAACAATGGGGACCGCGTTTAACATAAACTTTTCTTTTACGCACAATATATTCTTTTCAATTAAAGACACAACAAATGCAAGAAAAGTCGTTTTGCTTTCTGTACTAGGTTAAAAGGTCAAAGACATGTTACCAAATGCACTGAATATTTAAGGGCAAATTAGGACGTGTTGTGAATAAAAAAGTTGTCAATTTCACAAAAACAACAAACACTTTTGCACTGATTTCTTGCTTGCCTCTTGTCTACACTGGACCAACACTATCTCTTTTCCCATTGTCTTCTACCTCCCGCTGCATGCCGCCAATCACTCTTCAGGGCTCAACTATCTCCAGATACAGATAAGCACCATATACAGACAGACACCATGCATGGGGGAAATTACCAGGCCTTTATCTATCCAACCAAATGATTTTCAAAAACATCCACTCTATTAGTGGGATGGAAACAAGTAGAACAGCAAGTTTGCCACTTCAGATAAGACCACAGACATCTTCATATTTGGAGATGTATTCATGGATAGGGCTTGTAATATTCCACTTCAGTTGTGCGGTCGCAGTAACAGTGAAGAAAAGGTTTTAAGCAGTTAGCTGAGTGGAGGCCTAACTAAACTCACCACAAATTGCCTTTGAGTAGCTGTTGATGATTCTTTGCCTTGTAAATGCATTAGACAATAGCAACTTTAAATAGTTGTTTTAATCTTCAATATCTGGATACACTTAGTTAGGTTAAGAGCTTATTAACTAAAGGGTGGTAAAAGTTTAACTCAATTTGGAAATCGCTCAAAACTGGGGGTATATAAAAACTTACTATACACTAAAGAAGACTTTAGGAATGAATGAAGACTAGCATATGATCTTTCAGTTCAAAGTTTTTTTTATTTGGTCATACTTTGATTTAAGGCTCCAGAAACTTTAAATCTGTGTTAGATGAAAGACCATAGGATTATTGCAATACATTAAGTTTCTTGAGATCCCTTGCAAATATTGCAGTAACAATATATTTTTGATATATTGTGCAGCACTACATAGCACATTAAAATGTTTTATTCCTAAAATTAAAACAATTGTCCCTACATACCCCCCCCCCAAAAAAAAAAAATCGGCAGTGCTCATCGGTCATCGGCTGATCTTAATTTTAAAACTGGTATCGGCATCGGCCATAGAAAAACCTGTACCCCCTACTGATACGCAGCTAATAAATTTCAGTTGATAAATAAATCAAGCTGGCTAATCTGCTTGACGGATGCACATTACAGCTCGTAACCTTAGCCGCTGGTGTCTGGTGACTCGGGATACCACCTTCACATCACCTGACCCTTTAATCTTTAATAGCATTTCCTCTGGCCCCTCTGATCTCTATAATAATCGATAGGAGATGTCGTCTGTTTGACACATCGGCCTCAGGATCACAACATGACAAGTAAGAATAGCAGCTTGTATCAGGGAAACATGTTCACCTTTACCGTGCATGAAAAGTGTCATTGGCATCGACAACTATCGCAGACTGGTACATACCACGTTCACTTTTCCTTCTTCAGTCCTGTAGCTTTTCTTTGTCGTCTGTTAGCGAGTCGTGCGAGAGGTCCATGCAGTGTTCACTGATATCTTGAGGTTGTCTTGGTTGGCACCTGCAGGCAGTAACACATATAGAAGAGTATGAGGAGAGGAGAAATGAGTGGAGAACCTGCCAGTGAAATGGTAATTGCTCGGGCATAATGTACATCATGGACTTTTTCATCTTTGTATAAGTGTGTGTTAAACAGCCATAGAAAATGCAGAGGAATAAAATGGGGGGAGGTGGACTGAATATATTTGAATGGTATAAAATCATTAAATGAGGCAAACACAGGCTCATGCATATTCATAAATGGATGTCTGACTTGTCTACAGGGATGAACCTATAGTGAAGCTGTATACTGTAAGGCAAAGTTGCAGTGCATATGCCTGCCCATAGTGATGTGTGGCTACTTTTGAGTGAGCTTACTAATAGTTGTGTTATAGTGTTTAGTGACAGTACATATTACGTGATATGTCTAACCTTGTTGATTGTTGTTGGGCTGTTTATATAGACCGGCTAACGCAATATGCCATCGCAACAATCGAAATGTATCACAATAATGTTATGGTCTTCCATCTAATGGAAATTTACATTGTCAAAAAGTGTATGATGCCTAGACCTGGTTTAATCTATAGTGCGTTTTGATTTAGTTTTGACCAATGAGTCCAGAGCATTGTATATCTTGTAATTAAGGGACAGATTATACTCTAACTCTACTTTTCTGAGCTTTTTACTATTGTATAATGTTGCTTCATCCCTTTCTCACTGCTCTACATAGACGTGAACACACCTCCTGCAGGAAGTGCTGCTGTTCTGTTTTTAAAGCACATATACCATCGCATAGCCGTGCTAATTAGCCATTTTATCATGCTCTGTCTATCCGCCACCTTTTAGTACAAGTACTCTGAGATTCTCCTCTCATGTCTGAAATCCTCCCAACTTTATTCAGATGTAAACTGAAAGATGATCAAGAGGCAATAGTGTCTGTCGAGGGCTTTAGTCAGGGGAACTCTTGTGTTTGGGCTTGGGCTGCCAGAGTGAAGTGGGCGGGGTAGTCAAAGTATCAGCCCCTCAAAAGAAGATGTTTTCAATAAATATAATTACCAATCATATTGTCATTTATGACTGATTAAAATTATTGCATAACATGGTTTTCTAATACCATGCTGCCCCAGCAATGGGTTAAGTTTGGAATGTGCAACACTGTCTGTTTGTTGTTCTTGTCAGACTTTGTTTTTATTGTTTTTATACTTTTACTGTTTTTATACAACTACTTCTACTACTACTAAGCTGCAAATTTTTGTATTCCACATATATCTACTTCATCATGTGTTGTTTTTTTTTTTTTTTTTTTTTTTTTTGCAATTATATTTTACATACAGTATAAGAAACTATGTGTGTCTGTAATTTGTGATAAGGTTAGTATTAATGGTGTGATTAAACAGATTTTCTAGTACTGATCATGCTCTGACTGTTTTTCAAACCTCTTTCAGCAGTCCCTTCACAGCATGTGTCACACCAGAACCAAAATGTGTTTTAAGTAAGGAAGTACAGTCATCCTCTCGAGCAACAAATAAACACAAACACATTTCTTTGGCAAATAGGGCTGTGTGCAATCTGTCATCAATCATGCTCACGTGAAAACACAGTCTGCCTGTCACTGTAGATGAGGTTGTCAAGCCCTCTACTTACTGCTCTGGAGAATTAGCCAACGATTACAGAAGCTCCATGCAGTCTGTCACTTGATTCCTGTGCTAGCTTCACTGTTTTAGTCCCTTTTCCCTAATGAATTTGTGAAGGATTTTGAGAAGTGACACTGGATTGATGTTACATGATGTGATTACCAAAGTCTTCACAGGGGGCAGCGCCAGGGCCACAGGCCAATTAGAGTCACAGTCTCAGCTGGAGGTCTATGGATCTTTCTTCTGTATTTGTGTATCTATCTCCATGAGACATGCTAGTAGGAAAATTTAACTGAATTCTGTTGTATTTTTTGAATGTTTGGTAAAATATGATGCAATAAATAGTGTTTGGCTTATTAAAATCTGATGCAAAAGTTACTGTATCTATATGAGAAGTAGTTAGCAGTGTTTTTTTCACTGTTCTTACAGGACTAACAATGACTTTCTCTAATATAAAGATTGATTTAATTTGTGATGTTTGTTCATATCAGGCAAACCATCATGTAGAGGTTGGCCTGAACACTTGACTTCATTTCCCAGAAAAAACAGTGCTGTTATCAATTTTTCTCCTCACTATACTGGATAGATGTAAAACATTTTACCGCAGAGTGGCATTTGGTCTTCGCATAAGTCTTGCAATGTGTTATATTACTCACAATTGGAGCTCCATATTAATAAGGTTTCTAATGAAACTCAGAGGGCAATATCGTGTAATTACAGTTGCAAGAATTGTTCCAGTGTACAGTATAATTAGGGGAGCAAAGGTGGGAAATCACTTTTAATTAACTCAACGCATATGTCCTCATATTGCAAAAAGTAAAAAACAAAGAATTCTCCAGGATTCTCAGAAGATATTTATTTGTTCAGTCAAATGAGCTTTTGTGTATTTGTAACTCTGAGGTTATATTGCCTTATCTAAGTCCAATGCCACTGCAGATCTGTGTCTATACAGTTAAAAGGGTAATCCAGCCACAGGGGGTGACATGCCTACTATTTGTGCTGGTCCAAAGCCCTGCTACATGGAGAGGGTTGATAAAGTAAGGAAATCTGGTGTAAAAGTTATACCAAATAAATAGAAGATGCATGTTTTGCTTAGGTGACCCCGGAAGCAAAAAGTTGAAAGAAGAGGAAGAATATATATCTTTATGTATTGTGCTTTAGTTAGTCATGTTTAAGTCTATACAGCCTGCAGTGTTTTGATATGGCATGACCTGGAAAGGCCTAAATGTACACTAACATGTTACCCAAATTTTTTATTCTGAGCTCCCTTCCCTAAAGTCGACTGAATCTGAAGTTGTCAAAATGTTGCTCGAACCTTAATAACCTCTTGCTTGTGTCAGAAAGGGAGTGTCGGTGATTTGCATGTGTTGTGTTTAACCAACAGGCTTCTGTCATACACCTTTTCTGCATTATTCATAAGGCACACGCTGAACAACAAGCTCAGCCTTTGTTGTGCCTGACGCTCCAGTTACATCACAGGAGCAGCTCTGTGGTCCTGTACTGCACTGAGGAGCACACACTGTCTGCCTCTGGATCATCGCACCTGTTGCTCTACAACTTCATTGTACATCTCTCACACAACTAAGGCTTTGACATGAGAGAATAGTCCTGGCTGTCAAGTCGCACCCGTACCACATAATGTATTTATGATAATTGATAGTTTGTTTACTGTATTATTTATCAGCCATTCAGGGGTAGTTGTTGCACACACATTATTTATGTCCATACATATTTTAAATTATTATTTTATGAAGCTACAGTATCATCATCAGTCTCATCTTTTTGTTTACTCTTTTTCTTTTAGCTGCACAATATGCTAAGATGGGTTGTTTTCACTTGACTCAGTCAGTATAAAAACTTCCTATTATCATCACCAACATCACACAGCCAACACTTTTTAAGTATCGTGCAGTAAAACAATTATTAGACATATGACATGCAGCTGGTTTACCTACATTGTATTGTATGTAAGTAATTACAATGTCCACTCTTCTCGTGAAAAGTCCAATTTGCCTATAAGAGCCTGTCCTGTGCAGTTGAGTGTGCTGCCTGTAGGGGAGCTCTGCATCCTTCTCAGTGCACACCTATATTCAGACTGTTGACTTATGCCTTATGCTTATTATTTTAGTCAAAGTCCAAATAAGCTCAAATTAGGATTTTATTTTGACTATAGAATATATTTCTCTTATTTGCTCTTTCATTTTTTCTGAGCAGTTATTTCAAAATATTTATATTTCAAAAGCATATTACTATCACAAAATGAACAAATTGTAATATGTACAGTATTCCTTATACACAAGTACTTTGTTTAAAGATTACTTATTTATTCAAGAATAATAGTTACATATTTCAAACTAATGTATCATAAGTAAAATATGAATTGCTCAATAATTATTGCTTAACTCACAGAGGTATTGATAGTGCATCTTAACTGGTAAGACAGAGCCCAAAAGTGGCTCTTGCTCAGACATGATTAGCAGGTTGTGGAGTGAAGAAAAATGTGAAAAAATATAGTTTATGTCTAACCACTTTAAGTGTTTTAAGGTCAAGACTGTCATGGCCCCCTTAAATTTCTGAAAATCCCCCATGGCCCCCCAACTATAGAACTTCCCTCTGTTCAAGACTATGTCATGTTTTTCTCCATATATTTTTATAAAAACATTACAAAAACACTGACTGTTGGTTAAAAGTTGTTTTAAAGTAATATTTTAAAACAGGTATATAAATGTAATTAATTTCAAATTATATATATTTTTGATGTACTTAATGTTTTTAGGTACTTAATATTTTTATTGACTAATTGTCTTTTTATATTTTTGTATGTTTTATTTTTTGTTAAGGACCAAAACCATGTCTGAAATAAAGAATGAATTGAAATTGAATTCAAAGATAGACAGCCTC
Source organism: Bostrychus sinensis (assembly GCA_020698575.1). NCBI lineage: Eukaryota > Metazoa > Chordata > Actinopteri > Gobiiformes > Eleotridae > Bostrychus > Bostrychus sinensis. The sequence continues at coordinate 21,023,408 of CM036249.1, read as the reverse complement.
TGGGGGCCCCCCTGCAGTATCTTTGTGGACCCCCAGTGGGTCCTGGACCCCACTCTGGGAAACACTGTGTTATAAAATAATTACATAAATACATTAATAAATAAATAATAGTTTTGATATATTGTTTGAAACTTTGATGTTTTTTATAAGGAAGTTACATTGTAGACAAGGTTGTAAAACTTGTAAACTCTAGGTCAAAAAAAAAAAAAAGAAAGAAAATGTTGGGCTAAGTTGTTCTTTAAACTCTACAGTCTGCTGCTTGCTTCTCCCAATGTCTCCATCACACAGTGTCACTACAGCTGCTGACCTCAGCCAATCCTCCTGACGATTAAAGATCACTTAGGATGACCATGCAAATTCTCCCACACTCTCTACAAGCAGCTGATAGCATCTTATTGTGAAGACATTAAGTGTGTGGTGTGTAACGGTGAGGCCTGTAGTGAGTACTGGTACAGGCCCGCATTACACCACGGTGCCGAGCAGATGAGCGGCGCACTCTAAAAGCTTTGTGTGCCTCTAGGATAACCCCCGACTCATTCTTATTCAGACATGATCAGAGGGGAGGCAGGCAACCGAGATTAGCTGCAGATCAAAGAGCTGCCTCGCGCCAGCCCTCGTGTTTTGTAGGTTTTTAGGCAACCCTAGTAGGCGCTGTGTAGTGGAGGCACAGCGTCGCACTGTTTTCAGGCCTCAGCAGCGCTAAAGGGGGTAGATGGAAGGAGAATTTTCACACACAAGCTTGGGCCACATGCTTGAAAAAATCCAAACTTGAATAATGAAGACAGTAGATGTGGATGAAAAGAAAGATACAAACTACTAGAGGTGGAAGAAGTACTGAAAATCTATACCAAAGTAAAAGTACTGTAAAATATTATTACTCAAGTAGAAATAAAAGTATGCAACACAATTGTTACTTGAGTTAAACAAAACAAGTACTGAGTTTATGTAAAGTTTACTCAAGTAGAAAGTACTTACTGCCACTACCAGCACTATAACTACTACATCTCCTACTTCCATTACCACTGCTTCAACAACTATTACTACTGCTACAACTTTAACTACTACTATCACGACTACTACCAATGCTACTACTACTACTTTCACTGTTACTATTATCACTTCTGCCACCCCTATACAACTATTACTGTTATTATACTAGGATTAGACTACTTGTGCTTATACTTCTGCAAGTACCACTATTAAAATCTTTACCACTGAGGTCAAAAATACTTGTAAAAATGAATGAGTAAAAGTAACAATGTCCTTACAAATGTAAAAGTATGGTTTAGAAAATGTATTCAGAAATTACATATATATAAATATATATATACTTTTTATCTTTGCTAAGTACAAAATGATGGTACAGAGGAAAGTCTCTAGGAACAAAGGTACTTGTACTCTCCATATGCTTCTGACTAAATTGCTTCCGTGTGTGTAATAGGTTTAGGATCAGTGATAATTTCTCTAAAAATTGAATTGCACTTTCCTTGTACATTCAGTCAAGTCAAGAGCATCTGGATCAACAGTACACACTAAATAACCATGGAAACCAACTCCTGCTGCAACCACTGCCATTCTCCTGTCAGCAATACACAAACAGCAAATTCAGTCTAAGCTTGCCCTAAACTCCCTGTTAATTTAGCCACAAGACCAGTGGAGAGGTCACATAGTGTAACGATTCTGCAACGTGCATGCAGGGATTTGCAAAACTAAGTTTTACAACAGATGCTTGTCCTGGCACAAACCCTCTCCTTTTATCCAGGCTTGGGACCGGCACAAAGAGTACCCTTGTGGATGGAATAATGTTTTTTATAAATTTAGAAATCTGGAAAACGTGGAACACACAGGTCTTGTTTTTGATATTCAATTAAACATTTCAGAAAAGGTCTTTTAAGATACCAATGGAGTTAAAACATTAATTCAAGTAGTTAGTAAATCTTAACACATAAAGTGATTTTTATTTTGAGTGTAGAAAGGACATGATGATTTAAACAACATCTATTCTTATATCATCCAGCAGGAAAAGAATAAAGTCAATCCTTTTTTTAATTTTACTTTATTTTTGTCTCATTTCAAAATGGCAGTAAAGTGTACAAAAAGATATTCACACACACAGTGAATTGTTCACACACATGTATACACATACACACACATATACGCATTCACTTTCACATACATCCACTCTCATACGTGTCTATACACATACACTATATACACACAACATACATACTGTATGTATATGTGTGTACATAGACACACATAAGTGCACTTACTTAAACACATCCCTATGCATATACTGTATACAGTTTCTTTAATACACATACAAGTACATATTTATTTCCATTCAGATAAAGTCAATGCTTCTGTCTTAACAACCACCTGATCTTTTGTTTAGTGGTAAAACAACATTTTAAAACATGTATCTAGTATTATGTATGGGGTGAAATGCTACTTTAGTGTGCACTAGCTTCTTAGGCAGCTACTCTCAGGAAAATATGTCAATCTCTGGCTGATAATTCCAGATCAAGCAATAAAATGGTCTCAGCATTACCCTTTACAGTAGCATTAACCTAAAGTGACTGCAAAGAATTGGAAACAGAGCCACAACACAATGTACAATTCCACATGAGAAGCTCAGACTAATTGTCTAGCCTTATAGAAATAGAAATGTGGACCTAAATGTAAACAAGCTTCTGATTAGCAATAACTAGCTCCTGACTCCTCCTATAGGGCGCACTGAGAAAGTCCAGTGACACTTGCAAGCACAGGGAAAAAAAATTACTTAAATGTATCATTTGGCCTTCACAGTTTTGTGGCTATTTCTGGATGGGCTAGACATCATTGACTTGAATTTGAAATTTTAAAACAATATTAATTCATAAATATCTAGAAATAGCATTACATGGCTTTATATTTATCCAGTTAATTCTTCTCTTTCCTTTTAGCTAGTAAATGTAAAGCCAGCAATGATTCACATGTTGATTTGGTTTAGGTTTTATGCTTGAATACCCTTGCTCACACAACCCTCTCTCTTTATCTGGACTTGAAACTGGCACAAACTGGAACTGGACTATTTCAGTCTTGCTAACTTTACTAATGACAAGTTTAATTTCTGCCAAAACTCACCTGTGCCGGTTTGATGCTTCTCCAGGAAGTTCCGACTTACAGCACCAGCTGAGGCCCAACTCTTACAAATAAAAAACAATAAAAAAGAGACAAATAAATGTCCTGCATTTACTAAAGCCAGACCAGCTGGCTTTGAATAGCAACACCCTGATATGGGTTCAATGTGTTTGCCCCCGATCTGTATCTGAACTGCAACTAGGTCTGGTCCAGTCCAGCACAGTGCCCACCCCACTGTCCAAGCTCGGTCCACCTGCTTCAGTCACTCTGGTTTAAAAATAGCCTCATGGGGATCAGTGATCACCGTACACACACACACATGCACTACACCAGCCTCAGACCTTTGTCAGCACTGCCCTGGATTATTGCCCCCCCAAGAATGCTGCCATCTTCACAGTGGCAAACACACTCCAGCTTGTTTATCGTGTACAGTCTCTATAAAACTACATACAACTTTATTTTGCTTTGAATCTATGGTGTTTTGGGTGGCTCTGGTTAATATACTCTGTCTCAGCATTTTCCCAAACAGAAATTATGATTGTAAATGACGCAGAACCTTTAGACAGATATTACAGATGATTTTGGTAAGGGAGCTCATTATTTCTTTAACCTGCTGACTTAGTGTACTGCACAACAAATTGGCTGTAACACATCATATACACCCTACTCATAATCACCATGCATAGATGGTAATCAAGAATAAATATTAAAAAGATCATTTGTAATTTAGTCATTTTAAGCTCGTTTTACTAAGACTCTATTTACCTTTACAGTTGGAAAATGTTTATAAAATGATATAAATCTTCCAGGTGTTTCTCCAAACTGCTGACATTGTGGCTATAGAGGCTGTTTTGTTGCTGAATTACAGTATTTGTTATTAACATGTCATATTAATGAGCCTAATATGCTCTTTCACAGTTTTCATTTCTTTCAAGGAAGGCAAAGAGGTAGAAAAAATCCTCCCAATCTATACTGAAGCAATCTATTGTAACTGCAAAAGACTAATGCTCAAATAGAATTAAATACATTCAACAACATTATTATAACTTGAGTAAAAGTAAAAATGGTATTAAATGTAAACTTTACATAACTAGCTTTTTTGCAAATGCAATAAACTTCTACTTCTGCTAATACCACCACTACTACTACTATATACTACTCACTTTGACAGTGAAGTCAAATAGTACTTTTACTCATTTAGAGAATTTAAATACTGTATTCAAAAGTAACAATTTTCTCTAAAATTAGTAAAAGTATGTTTTATAAAATTTACTCAATTTACATTTTATTTTGTCATGAGTAAAAATAATCAGAAATTCATTACTTAAGTAAAAAAGTACATTTGAATGTTTTTGCAACATCTTCTTCTTCTTCTTCTTCTTCTTCTTCTTCTTCTTCTTCTTCATGTGCTACCCACTACACAGAGGACCAAAACTACTTTTTCTTCCTTAGACAATTTAAAGTTTTACTCAAGTAAAAGTAAAATCATTCAAAATTTGCTCAAGTAAAAGAATGTTTTACAAAATGTACACAGAAAGTACTTTTTCTTCAAAAATAAATAAATAAATAAATAACTAAATAAAAATAAAATAAAATAAAAAGTTACTGTATAACATTACTACATATACAGTAATAATTCCAGCTACTGCTGCACAACTTTTGATCATATTACGGAAAAAATTGTAGATTTTCCCAGAATACATCTAAAAGATAAAATCCAGTGGCATTCCCTGGACATTGTGTGTTCACACTTGTCTGACAATAAAATGTCATTTACATTGATTTGTCTGTATTGTTTACATGTTGGCCTCAGATAATGAACTATTTTGGGAAAAGCCTTTCCACCTGTGCTGCTTTAGCTCTGCGGTGTGAGCGTATGAGTGATGTCAGGAACAGGAATTTGGTGGTTTCTGGGTGAGGGTGGATAGATACCGGCAGAGGGTAATTTAATTATGAGTGATCTCCATCAAACCAATACTACCATAATAACAGCTAGGAGCTTTTTGTACAGTACATACAATATACTGGATCAGTAGAACTAAAATACATGCCAAGGCTGTTTTGTAATATCAGGTCCTTGGTCTACATAAATTAATATGAAAGTGAAGGGTGTGTGTGTCATTTAATTAGATTTTTATTTCACCAGGTAAGTCAACTGAGAACCAATTCTCATTTACAAAGATGACCTGGTCATGAGGCAACATGAAGGGCACGTACAAAAGCGTTTTTAAGACAAAGGACTTACAGTCTCTGAAATACAATGAGATTAGTCAGAGTTCAATTTGAACTTGAGAGCTTTTGCCTGGACCCAAACTCCGGTTCTGACTCAGCCTTATTTTCCTTTTTTATAGAAGCATTATTGCCAATACGTAATGCGGAAGGATGTTCTAAAATGTATTATTCTATAGCTTTTCTTTTACTTTTAATGCCCAGCATGTCTGTCCAGCCCTACGCTCCACACAAGGTCGCTCTGTGTGAATTCGGCCTCTCAGAACGAGGGGAGGCTGCCGTGCACAATCACCACCACCAAGCACATACCTTTCTACCCCCAAAGCTCCACCAGGCCAGACCCTTGTGTGTTTATCAAAGGCTATAAGACTGCTGATTTAAGACCACTACTCAAGTATACCTTTAACCTTTGTTTTCATCCAGAATCACTTTCAATGAAAAAAGACATGAAGTGCTGACGTTTAATCAGATATGCTTGACAAATACAAGGATAGACCTTAACCCAATCCGCTCAACAGTGGATTAGCAAGGGTTGAGTAAACTGGCCCTTTTTGCTGATGAGCTGTGTTGGTTTTATACGAGGCCCATAGAGACAGCATCTGATAAAATGTCCAGGGTTAGGAAAAAAAAAAAAAGGCGTAGTGTACAAGAGAGAGAGAAGTGGAGAGGCAGAGAGAGAGAGAAGGACGTGGAGTGATGGAGACAGTGCAATAAGAAGTGAGCGAGTGTACCTCTATCCAAAAACAATATTTGGACTGAAACCTTAGCCTCTCCATCTGGCTCTTTTGAAGGCCGGATTATGACTGCTGCTTTGGGTAACACTTTTCCACACTGTTCCTTCTGTAAGTCCACTTTGACATTTTTTTTCTTTTGCACAGAGAACTACTGCCCCGTCCACACTTGTTATTTAATGAGTTTTCTTTACATTTTAGGACTGCATGATTGTTGGAAAAACATGTCATAATCACTGCTGAATGTCGACTAGTGATTCTTTATTTGGATGTCCTTTTGACAGCAAGTTTTATTCAAGGGGGACTACACATCTTTTTTACTAGTCAAAACTGTGGGGAAAATTTAAACTAACACTAAAACAAGGCTAAGTCATGCTTAAATTGAGTAATCAAGAGGTGTTTTTTAAAATAATTTTATTTGGTCTCAACTGTGAATGTAACAATGCAGTTAAAAATCTATTTAAAAGAGTGAGGCTTTGTACCATGGCATAGCTCAGTTGGTTGAGCTGCAGCGCATGTACAGTATAGGGCAACTGCAGCCTGCCTTGGTGATGTGGATTTCAGTCCAGACTCTTGTCAAATGTCTCTCCCCACTCTCTCCCTCATGATTTTCTGTCATATCTTGACTACATTATCCTTTAAACACAAAAAAGGCCTAAACATATCTTGTGCATCTTGTATAATTTCTGGTAATAAGATAATTAAAATGTTTGATAAAGGGACAGAAATACAAAAATATTTGGTCATAGTTGGACTGCAGCTCATTCTGTTAATAAAAACTTAAGAAAACCATATTATAAACTGAAAATCATATGGATCCTTGAGAGTATTGATACATTCCTAGTTACATCACAGTTTCAAGGACAAATATTTTGCCAATATAAATCTCAAAATCTCTGTCAGATGGAGGGACATGACATTATTGACATACATTTAATTCCTCATGATACTGATAATGTATTTACTGATAGTGATAGATCGACTATAGTGTGCATCCCTACTAATTTAAATTTGCAGTTTATTATCCATGGTCCAATTAAAATCACAAGAAAGACAAGAAAGAACCAGGTAGTTCAATAGGACTTTATTTTGCTTCTTTCAGCCCGTCCTCTCTGTGCCGGAGACAAACACAATGCATTTTCAGGTGGCCATGGTAACAAAGCATAGCACTTAACCCTGCACTCAGTGGTCCCTGTTTGCCTTAAATTCTACACACTTCTACCTTATTTTTTTCTCTTTCACTGTCCAAAGAGCTGAATGCCAATTGGGATGTCTGGTTAGCTAAAAGAACTGCTTTAAAATACCACTATTATTTATTACTAGCTATCAGTTAATGGTTTGAGCCCATATAATGTGATTGTGTGCTTTAGCCCTCATTTGTCCTTTTTTTTTTAGACACTGTGGCCTAAGGCATTTACTTACATCTACAAAAATGGCAATGAAAAAGGCTAAGACAAGACTAAAATGAAGGGACTTCTTGATTAGTGCATAAAGTACATTAGACAAAACGCACAATATCACAGGGAGAATAATTAAGTCATGCTTGACTCATTAATCAATGATACAGTAAAACTGTATTGTTCAATTAAAGCTCAGTGCTTTTCCTTTCATTTTCCTGCAGCGTGGTAACCTCTGTGTAAACCTCGTGTGGATGTTTTGACTTGAAAGTCAACAGGAAGTGAGACAGAGATGAACTTGTGATGCCATCTGAACCTGACTTAACTACATGCAGTGTGGTTTAATAATATCATATTAACTTGCCACATGATCCCAACTTTCTTTGAAAGCATGCCAGACGCATTTCCTATTAGTGTATTTTTCAGAGTACAGCTATATTTAGCAGCACTGCACTGTGGTATGTGAGATGATCATTCAACAATGCTTAGGCCTGTTGAATCAGAGCTGTACACATCTGCTATTACCAGAATTTTTTTTTTTTTAAAACATTTGTTTTAATTAAAAGATACATTTTCACCTTTATACAGAGGTGAAAAGTAACTAGCTATTTTCCTTTTTTTTTATCTTAGTGGCAAAGTGGATAGCACACTCAAATTGCAATCAGAAGATTCTGGAAAGAAGATTTAGCAAAAACATTCAAATGTACATTTTACTTATACTTTTTACTTTTACTAGTAGTAAGTAATAGTGTTCAGTACTTTTATATATATACACAGTAAGTTTTGATGTAATTTCTTACTACTTAAAAACACAAGATTTTACACAACTCCTACTTGTAATTGTAATTTTGTTCTGAAGACATAATATTAAAACAAATTTAGATGACAAAATGATGACATAACAGAGTAAAATAAGAGAGTGTACTAGGTCAGCCAGCTTATGTCGCTTCCAAACCAGAGGACTGAACTTTGATGCCTAGAGAAAACACTGTAGTCTCTGCAGGCCGGAGGTTTAGGGTGTAGTCTGCCTCCTCTGTCAACTGCATTTAACATGACACAACACAAGACTGAGTCAGACCACAGAGATAGACGGCTTCTCACTGTGTCAGGGGAAAAAGTCATAAGTCAGTTGTTTTATTGTGGCCTTTACTGTACGGCTGCCACGCATGCAACCAACCAGTAGTCATAACCTTGTTAAGAGTGGCCTGGAGTGCTTTGATGAAAATGTCTACCCTTATTGTATAACAGGAATACATTAGCTTTGTAAGTTTTGTAATATTTGTACAGTATGTTGGTATTAGTTTAATTTTAAAAGGGATTGTAGCTCAATGGATAGAAACAACAATAATATTATTAAACTTTTGAACTGTTTGTTAAATTTATATTTAGAAAAATCCATTGTTGATGCTAATAAAAGTATACATATTATAATACCTAATATACATATACAATATACATATACCAAAGTGGGTGGCAATAGCAGGAGTTGTTAGTGAATGTCAACTGGCAGCCCGGGGGCCAGATCTGGCCCGCCAGAGCATTCCATCTGGTCCCCACAATATTACTGAATTCAGGAATAGCCAAGTGAGGAGAAAAATATAGGTGCCCATGTGTTTTTTTCTGAAAGTAGCTTATGCCACAGCCTGTCTTTAATCAAAAATAAAAATTAACTTGCTCTAATTAAACACTTCCTCTATTGTTTTACATGCTCATTTTAGCTATAGTTATTTTTCACATATGTCACAAGTACAAGCCGTGCACATAGCAAATACATACAAATGCCAAATAAATGAGAGAGGCCTCAGATATTAGAAATGTTACTCAGACCTGTGATCTAAACATAAATACAACTAAGGTCAAACCTAAAAAAAATCTTTTTCAAGACTGAATTTGGTTAATGGGAGAAATTACAGTTTCCTCTCTAATACTATCATTGTTATATCAGACTTAACAGGTGTCAGGCTTACCTGCAAGCAGAATATTAATTAATATATTAAATAAAAAAAAAATAATTAAATCTTATTTTATGAGATCATCTGGCCCTCACTGTGACAGCTGGGAAAATGTATGGCCCTTAGACAAATGTATTCTATGTAATGTAGTTGATGACCCCTGTTATAGTATGTATAGTAATAGTATGTGGTAATAGTAGTACAAGTCGTAGCATTAGTAGTGGTAGTAATAAAATAAGTAGTAGTCATGGTATAGCAGTATCTACTTAGGTAAACTTTACACATAATACTGTTTTACTCAAAGAATAAGTGTGTTTGGTACTTTTACTTGAGTAACATTATTTTGAAGTACCAGTACTTTTACTTGAATACAGACTTTGAGTACTTTTTTCAAAGAAACTGTGACCTGTTTTTATCACTTCTGCACCTCCACACACTACACTTTTCCACTATACATATAGTATCTAACACAGAGCTATACATACCATGCACATACTAACATATACATAGCCTGTATATAGTGTGAGTGGCTGCACAGCCTCGCAGACAGACAGGAGAGGGAGACATGGTGAGAGAGCCTCATCACCCACCTGTCAGGAGCACTAATCATTTCAAAGTGTTTCTCATCGCGGCCTCTGCTCCACGCCCTCCATGTTGTACACTGCAGAATAATCATTTAAACGTCTCCCCAATCAGCCCTTTTTGCCATCTTCAATTACACCTTTCCACCCTTACATTTGTATAATTTTCTAATCTAGCTAGGGCGTGGAGCTGTCAGATGTGCCAGATAAAGCAGCAAAGCCCCAGCCGAGACTGACAACGCGGATCCACCAAGATGGAGACGCACTGGGCTATATGTCGGGGGAGAACTTACGTAGCTGGGTTATGCTCCCAAGCAGTTACTGGTTTTTGCTTCAATTAAATATTTGTCTTGTTATGAACTACAGTATATCTCTAATGGAAGAGACTCAAGATGGTCTATTTGTACAGAAAAGGACACAATACACAAGGCTATGTTGCACACTGGCTACTTATTGTGACCTATTACAAGCACCGATTACCTGTAGCCCAGAGTAACCCAGATTGTAAAGTATAGATTTTGTGTAATTTTGTCCAGTTCAGAATTTGCCGTCTTTTTGTGGAGGTACTAGGGAGTAAAAGCATTTTTGAAAGGGCAGTCTGGTGGAGGTTGGTTTCTGCTTCTGAGTAGATGGATATGGAGTGCCAGTCGAGCGCTGATGCATCACCCATTTACAGTGTTTGGGATTAAAGTGCCCAACTACACACCACTCTTCAGGCTGAAAAAAAAGCTCCTGAAAGGGCAGTGAGTGGGGAAGGGCATCCTAGAGCATTTTCGATCTTTCTTCATGAAAAGTAATTATAATAGGACATATCTTACCGCTTTATAATTTATTTTGAACTTTATGTTATAAGCATATGTTTTTATCATCTAACCCGTGTACCTGTCTTGTTTCCTTTGTGTTTTATTTTGATGTCTGGTTAGTCCTTGTGTTTTTCTGTTTTACTTCCTACCCTCTTGTGTTGTCCCGTCTGTTTGATTGCCTGACCCGCCCCAATGTGTCCCACCTGTGCCTCGTTTCCCATGCGTATTTAGTTCCTGTGTTCTCCCCTGGTCTTTGTGGCGTCATTGTCAATGTCTGAGTTAATCTGTGCCTTGTCTGTATCTGCCTTCCATTGCACCAGTTCTGTGTCCTGTAAGTTTGTTATTTTGTTAGTTTAGTTAGTTTTTGCTCTGCCTTTTGAGTTTGGATTATTACTCCTTGTGAGTCCCTGGTTTTCTGTTACGCCCCGGATTTTGTTTTTTGTGTTTAGACTGGTTTGGGATTTTACTTTTGGACTTTTTGTGTTTCTCTTCTCTGTGGAGTTTTTATTTAGTTCATTAAAACCTTCACCTCACAGTCTTGCATTTTTGGGTCCTTTTCCCCTTGTGTTCTGCCACCCTGACAAGTTGATGGATTTTCATTTCTGTTTCTCAGAGTTAGAACACACTGGGACCAATATCTATGAACACCACAGTGGCTATCCAAATTTATTCATCTTCTGTGGTTCACAACCTGGCTCTGTCCCAAAAGCCCCTTCTCACCTCTACCATTTGCATACACTATATTTCCAAAAGTATTCACTTCACCCACCCAAATAACTGAGTTTAGATTCATGGTGTGGGGTTGTTTTTAGGAGCTGGGCTTGGCCGCTTAGTTCCAGTGAAAGGAACTCTGAATGGTTCAGCATCCCAAGAGATTTTGGACAATTCCATGCTTCCAACTTTGTGGAAACAGTTTGGGGATGGCCCCTTCCTGTTCCAACATGACTACACACCAGTGCACAAAGCACAGTCCATAAAGACATGGATGAGTGAGTTTGGTGTGGAAGAAGTTGACCTGCACAGAGTCCTGACCTTCAACCCAATGGAAAACATTTGAGATGAATAACAGCAAAGACTGTGAGCCAGGCCTTCTCATCCAAGATCAGTGTCTGATGTTGGACAAGGACATAAGACACATAGAAGTCTGACGTAGATAGATGCAAAGAGTGGGCTGACGTCATATTAAACCCTACGGATTAAGAATGGGATGTCACTTAAGTTCATATGTGTGTAAAGGCAGGTGAGCTACTTTTGAAATATAGTGTATGTCTGGCCACTGGATGTTTACTGTGCCAAAACAGCTTTTAAAAATGCACTTAACTAGCCTTAAATAAATGAGCTAATTGAAGATAATATTTATAAGATGATATTTTATTAAACACAGTTTGTTCTATCATCCATTTAACAGTGAGCCACTGTAAATATTACAACAAGAAGAATCCTATTTTCTCCTACACTCCTCTTATTGTGTTGGTGTCGCTCCTGATGTGTCTCCAAACAAGCTTTCATTGATCTTGATTAGATGTCAGGGAGGAGCCTCAGATGAAGTTTTGCACACAGATGTGGCAATTTAATAAGGTAATAATAACATAGCATGCCATCACCGTGAAAACAACATCTATTGTCGCCATCTGTTTTGGCAATTCTTTGTGTGATAAAATCAGGCCTTATTAGAGTGTGATTGTGGAGGAAAGTAACTACATACTTTAACTTAAGTATTCAAGTATGTACTGTATTTTATGAGGAAAAAACACACATTTTTAGAATCTTTAAATGAAAGTATTTTTTGAGCTCTTAATAGTAGTATAGTAGTAATAGTAGTAGTGGCAGTGGTGCATGCAGTAAGAGTAATATGGGTTGCAGTCATAATAACCTATAGTGTAGTAATTATAGTACAATAGTAGCAGCAGTTTTTATTATAGTAGTTACTTTAATACAGATTTTTGAGTACTTATTCCACCTGTGCTGAATTTCTGTATCTTCACTTAAGTATTGCAAAGAATACTGATATCATACATATTTAAATAAATATAAACAAGTGTGAATTAATACATGGATTTGTTCATTTTAAAAGAGTTTATAATAGTGTAAAATGTGACTGTGTGGAAAGGAGTGACAAACATTGCCTGGGGTTGTTTTGTACAAAGCTCGTCACTTAAATGATCACATCCTCATCAAAGACTTTTTTTCCCCCCTTTTCCAGTCTCAAGGAGAGTGTCTGACACATTTAGTCTTCCAGTTTTTCTGTGTAGCATTCACTGAAGATAGACTAGGGACACTAACAGCAGGCAACACCTCTGCATCCGGGCTAGGCATCCGACAATACTGTACATGAAGGAGGAAGAAGTACTTGCTGTTACTGCAAAATAATATGCAATCAAGTGAATTTCTTGAGTAAAATATTGAGTTACTTTGGACCTACGATTGTATAATTTAGTAGACTATATGTACACCTATAGGCTACTGCTGCAACCTGTCTCTTTTCAACATCCATATTTTCTGTCAGCACCATACTTCTTCCTCTTTTACTACAAAACTAAGTGGCATATTTTCTTAAAATCCTGGTAGACAAAACTCACTAAATATAATCTTTATCCACATAGACAGCTGTAGTAAATCCTTAATTGACTCTGGAAATCCAATGCAGCATGAATGATCTCCTTTACTAGTTTAAAGAGAGTAGAAAATATGTTAAGTAAACCATTGCCTCTGTCAAAACACTGTGAGGTACTTTTATGCTTTTCCAAAAAAACATAAAATGACATTAAAAGAGGAAATCCAATGTTCGAAGCTGACACATGGAGGCTGCATATTGTTTCTTGCTTGATTTTTACATTGCATGGTCGTCATAGTGACTCACAGAGCGATATCGTCTCCCGCTGTTTAGCACAAAATCTGTCAAGTGGTTAGTGTGTGTTTTTCTTTAATCCATGTGTACGTCTGTTGGAATTCATCTCAGCAGCAGAGTAGAGTTTCAGACAGACTGCACATTTTAAAGGCCTCTGACTCCCAGCAGGCTGTTTTCATCACTTTAAGGCCACATACTATTGTAGTAATAATATCATATTTTACTATTCTGTGTAATTTATTATTAGAACTATATATTGGCAAGAATCTGATGATATGAAACAAATATATCACAATATGAGATATATGTATATATCCTGATGATCTAATAAAATAATATATGACAATATAAACTGTTTCAGGTCAATTCAATTGTTTTTGTATAGCCCAATATCACAACAATATTTGCCTCAAGAGGTTTTACCAAAATATACATAAACAAACAAAGAGGCAAAAAGAGTGTCCCAGGACATTCCCTATCCTGAGACCTTCCTCCTCAATAAGAAAAAAAACAAAAAAACAAAACACAAACAAGCCTTTTCCTACCTGTGGGTCCCAACCTAAAGGTTGAATTTTCAGTGTTCAGCGTTTAAAGGCTAAGTATTGTTTTAATTGCATGACAAGAAAAAAAAAAAAAAAACATATATTAACATATATAGAGGTTATAGTTACTAAATTACTAAGAAACTAATTTAGGAAATAATTTTGGTTAAGTGTGTCATAAGAACATGATCATGGGCAATACTGAGTTCCACAATCAAGAACTCTGACCTAAATGATTAGAAACAATATGAAGGGACTATAGACTTACTAAATAAATGACTTAGCTAAATATGTAATATGTAACTTGTATATAAATGAAACCATGCTATTTCTCAATTTTAAAAGCATAGAAAATATCTGGAGTAGCAATTTTCTTCTTTTGTCTCAGCAGAAGTTTCCCAGTGAGCTGAAAAGCAAGGGCCTGAAACTCTATTGCACTGATAAGGCTTTGTGGAGTTAGTTATTTTTTTTCAAAGAAATGTTGCAGCCAGAGTACGAAACATTATTGATTCAAATTAATTAATCCACTTACATCGGAAAGGGATTGTGTGGCTCTGCAGCGACTTAAATAGTCCGCACAGATTAAACTGTAAATTTGTTGCCTTTAATGATATTCATGAGTAATTGAATTGCAGGAATGTCTTTTAATGTGTGACATTAACATGCAAACACCATGTATTTTAGCAATGGATAACCCAAATAAATTTGATATTAATTAATTTTTTAGATACGGTTCAAGCCTATTTAGTCCTATTGTAATTATCCGCTTTGCAGCAAAGTCTATGTGTGGGACTTTTAGCATGCAAGTTGAGATAACCCAAATATAAATTAATGTTTCAGATACTGGAAAATAACACGTATGTTAAAGTGGATTGTTTGTACATTTATACCAAATATTTGAACAATTACACCTATATTTTATTTTTCTGCTCTAAATTTCATAGTGTGTGTCAATTATTGGTATTGTATGGGAAAGTCATAATTTTTCTCCTGCTCGTTGGTCTTCACAATTCCTAATTTTTGTGACAGCCGTGCCATAGCATCCATAGTTAATCCCAGCAGGAAAAGCCTAGATTAGGAAATGTTGTACCTGCGCAAATGATTCTCTCACAACTGTAACTTTACTGACGCCAAAACTAAAAAGTCAACCAGATAGACAAAGTGGATAAGTACAACATATTTTCTCATGTGATGTTGTGAAGTGATGTTGGAGTGTTACTCTTCACACATCTGTTGGTGACACGCATCACTGCATGTGCATATGTATGTGTGTGTATGTGTGTGTGTGTACATGTTGGATCTATATATTTCTGTGTATGCTTTTAACTTGAGACAGGTGAGAAGGCCTTCACACACTGGAAGTTTTTGTCACACACTACTACAATATATACATGCACAAAATGAAAAAAATATTGAATCTATGGTAAAGTTGAATTTAGATAAAAATTTTTGTTAAATTTTCACATAATCTACAGCAGTTTGCAGTTGTATATGATATTGTATAAAGCTGTGTATTGGCATGAACCATAGCGATAGCATATCATATAATCATCATATAAATGACAAAATATGATATATTAATCTATCATGATTCTGACAATATATTGCTGTTTTTTTAACAATATGATTTAGAAAAACCTCACCTGTATACTAGTGCAACATCAAATGCACAAAATACTGTATTTGATTTAATAATCAGTGAGTACTGCAGCTGTATTTCACAAACAAGTTTTTGTTTTTGTTTTTTGTTTTTTCAAAAAAGGAAGAAGTTGAAAGTGCTTGCAGTATTTTAATAATAAACATATTTTGGGATGGAGCTTTAAATACAATACAAAAATTTGCAGCATGATTGTTTGCATAGAAATAATTTATGAAAAAAAAAGAATACAGCTGTTTTTTTTATATTGATGCAGTATAACCTTTTTAAAATTGCATATGCAAGAGTATATTTTCTTACACTCCTAATATTTTCTTTTTCTTAAATGAATGGTGAAATTTTCTTCTTTTCAGCATTTATAGTCTCCACTGTACTCCATTATGTTATAAAGGTGGTAGTTCCATTGTTTCCATATTCATTTTAATATTGGGCCCACATCTCCTCTCATGTCTGTACTCTGGAGTTCCAATGCATTATTGCTACAAAAAACATGTTTAAAACAAAGCTTGAACTCTATGTGAATTATGTAATTTTGAAAGCGCCTGTTTTGTCTGTGTCTAATGTATTTTTACCACCACTGCTGAATCACACTTGACGGCATAATATTAAACACACAAACAGAATGACCTCCCTCTGTAGCGGCTTATTTCGGCTTCTTTTAAAAGCAGCCTATGGTGAGGGCTAATGAAATGCATCTCCTCTACATGCTCCCAGCTGAGTGCAAGAGGATTTTTCTGATTGAAAACTTCCCGGAGGTGTCTTGCTTGGTTTGTGAAACGTTGTAATTATTGATGGTGGGTCTCCTCCCTACTCTGTTTGCAGAGGGAACGTTTGCTGGCGCTCCGGGGTTCTCCCACAGTTCAGCACACTTAGGCCTGTCTAATTAGACTCTCCGCCGTATTCTTCTGCTACTGTCTTTTCTCGCAGCTGGGGACAACCTCCTCCTATCAACCTACAACATACAAACCACAAGACGTCACGCCACCAGCAAACACTTTAGCTCATTCATCCCATCGCTCCTCTCTTCTCTCCAGCCTAGTTTTCTTCCACAACTTTGTTCTTCCCTTTTCTCCACGCCATGCTAAGGCTGAGCGAGTTACAAAGAGCCCCACATAGGAAGATGAGAGGAAGAGCAGAGAGTGAAGCGGTGGGTTCAGATGCACTGCTGTAGGTGTGTGTTTGTGTGCAAAGTGAGGAGAGTGCGAAGCGCAGGAGATCGCCAGGGTAGCGCGGAGTCGGTAGTACACCCAGAGGCACATGGAGAGAACAGAGAGAACACTTGCCCCCCCATCAAGAGCAGTTGTTGGAGCCCCCCGAGGCGAGGTGAGGTAGGGATATGGGGGGAGCAGCTAAGGGGTGGCAGAGGTGGCAGGGAAAGCTGCTTTTCTACTTTCACCTGTTCACCTCTGCAGTCTCTTCAAACTCCACCCCCACCCTTTCTTATACCCACTGGGTTTACACATGCAGGATTTTTTTTTTCTTTTTGTCTCAGATAAAGTTGAGAAAACACCATCTGGCTGGAATACTTGCAAGTCTATAACATACAGCACATGCACTTGTACAGGTAAATGTATGTTTGTGTGCTAAGATCCTTTGTTCTCTTAACAATTCTGTTTCTTTCTATTATTTAAAAGTTATCTATACAACATTACCTGGGCATAAGTGTTACATAAGTACAAATTACTTCATACTGTACTGTACTTTTTAGCAAAACTTGCTTAGATTAACATTAAGGACTTACGTTACTTACAAAATGTTTTGGTTAGCCTTGGGATGTGTTGTTGTTTCAGTTTGAACAATTAAGTTGGCTTATTTCCAAATGTGGCTAGCTTTTAATACATTAATACATAAAGAATTCCTTTCCAACACTGTCCATTTTCCCTACGGTTTCTTTCTGACCTCTGTAACCGCTGTTGCCAAACTATGTTGTGTTCATTATCCCGTCTGCGCACATATGTACCTTTGCAGTATGTGATGTGTATGGCTGTGTACATCGGTGCGTCTAATGAGGGAGGGTGCATAAACATGGATTGAAACAGCAGTCTTTGAGTCATATACAATGAGAGATAAAACAATGCTGCAACACAGACTATGATGTACCCTCTGGGAACCCTCAGACATGCATGCACACACACAATACACACAGTCAAAGTAACAGGAGAGAAAAAAACAATATATATACAAAGCATGTTTTGAAGAAGGCCCCTTTCTGATCAGTAATGCATATGTATGTGTGTGTACTTACTTTTGTACTTGCACAAAAAAGAACACTTTGTACCAGCCATATGATGCTGCACCTGGAAAAATGACAGAACTGACCAAACCTCCAGAGCCAACATGTAGTTTTTGTCTGGTTTTCTAATGACAATACATCTAAGCAACTTAAATTAAGGTGGATAAAACTGGCAATAGCTTAGCATTGCAATAAATGTTCTTTTCTTTCTGGGGTCACCAAACCAAATAATCTGTCTCTGAGCATGCAGTGGTTTGAATAATGATTTGGCATAGGTTTTCCAGACACAACACTCTCCATTTATCCAGGCTTGGGGCTGTCAAAAAGAGTACATTGGCGAAATCACATTTGCATTACAAAGGATGTCACTTTAGTCCATTTAATTTTTTATGCTGAATGAGGTGTTCTCAATTTAGTAATTTCTTGTCTATAAAGAAGGCTGACCTCTCAGGAAGAAGCTCACATTGCCTCAGAACACATTGAACTGCTAAAAGTGTGTTGTAATGTCTTCTTTCCATTCAGTCCTCTGGTGAGACTAAAGCACTATCACTGGGTGGGCTGGATCTTCAATGATGGAGGTTGCGTTGGCTGATGTAAATGTCCTCCAGGAAAGAAAAGTTGCAGATTTAACCACTCTAAGCAGACCCTTCCTGTCAGCAGAGGAACAATTTGCACACCACATGGTACTGTCTACCACACACTCAATATCTTGTTCTTTACTTTTGGCGGCTCCCTTTCTTCAGGGGTTTACAGCAAATCATCTGCCTTCATCTCCACTGAATGACATGGAGCAATCTGGCCCAACCTGTGAATCTAACCTGGGACGCTCTGTCAGTTAGTGCTCTACTTTACCAGGTAAGCCACTAAGATTCCCCAGAAAGCTATATTAAATTTGCAGCAGAAACATAAATTGATTGCAAAGTCTAAGTGTCAGTCACTTGTTCCTTTTGCATCATACTGTGGTAAGAAGACTGATAGTGACCCTAGATTTGGCTAATAACAACTTGGTAGTAACCGCATACAAATGATCTGATGCATAAAGCCTCCTTTTGAAAGAGAGTAAAATTGAAGTAGACAAAGCTGTGTGGCCTTCAAATCTCAAAGAAAAGCCCATGATATAACAGTGGACGTAGGAGGCCAGTGGGTGGGTGTGGGGTGGCGGGGCGAGCCCATCCAAACTCATTTAGCAAAAACGCAACTTATTTTCTAAAGTCAGCATTTCAAATCCACCCGTGTCCCCTCTCATTTAATGCATCATTTTGTGACGTGATAAATTTGTGAATTAGACATACATTCTTTTTTGCTTTTAAGATAGTGGCTCTCTTAAGTGAGGCAGTATACTGTGGAGGATTTAAGAGCGTTTCGCCGTGTCAAACATTAAAACCCACAGGGAGAGCATCAGCACAATTAGACTTGGGTGAAGAGGAAGGAAAAAAATCCACAGACAAAATCGGGATCTTAAGAGCAGCGTGGTTCTCCGTCTGTACAGTAACGTGGTTATCTGTCTCGGGTGATCCGTTTAAATGCTTTGGTTCGCAGGGATAAAAGCAGAGCGGAGGAAATAAACTTAGTTCTGCCTCCAATCTGCAAATCCTTGGTGGTCATGGAAGATGATCCCAATTTGCTTCTGAGCAGCGCTGTCAGATCTCACAATAATAAATAATTTAAGACTTTAAGCACCAATTATGCTTCATAAATGTGGAAAGCCTTCAGACCACTGCTTGCTGTCGTCGACACTGTAAAAATATACCCATCAGTACTGGTGTCACACTCAATTACACCAGCAGAAGGTTAAAGGGAGAATTAGGGCTTCAATTAAGTGCATTCCAAGGACATATACTCTACCATTATCAATAAAAACTGTTGAATACAAATCTATTCAGTCTATTTTAGTTAAAATTGTATCTTTTACATAAACAGAAATGGGCTTACACCATGTTGTCTGCTGATTTAAAGGCACTAACATATGATGTATTAGGTGTTGTCCCAAGTTTCAACTGGATTCTTCAGAGATTTGTGAGATAACAAACGCCATCTTGTCAGGTTCCTCCCGTTTGGGGCCCACAGTGTGGCAGAAGTGTTACTGGTGGGTGGGTTTTACGTTTGCCGGTAGCAACAAGCCTCTTTTCAATACATAACGGCGATGCTGAAAAAACAAACAGAGTAGATGCTGCTATACATTTACAAAAACAGCAAAATCCTATGTCACATGAGTCATTGCTATGATTGCCTAAAACAAATCATGGTTTTGTGTTCCATCAGTGCATACTGAGCTTGGTAAAGGCCTGGAATATGCTTCAGCAGGATTTGGAGCTGTCCAGTTTGGTGACACTTAGGGAACATTTGAGCCTAATTTCAGTGAAACTTGTACTCAGTCTTACTTTTATGTTAATCATTTTTGGGTACATGAAGAAATGCCTTTCTAAAGTATAGACACTAAAATGAAAACAGTCATAATACTTAGAAAAAATATGATTCATGACTCACTTGCTCTCAGTTCCTTAATGTGTTTGCTATTGTAACTTTCAGTGTAAATATTTTACCACAAGATTATTTTAAATGCCAGTTCATCCTTATGGCTCTCAAATGCAAATTAGGTCTGTTATATGTTTGTTTTGCTGCTGCTGATTGAAACAAAAGTGAAGCTTCACACACAGCCTGTGAATAAAAGTGGAGGGGGCAGTGTTTACAGAGAAGAGTCAGTGTGTCCATTGGAGCTGGAGGAATCCTGTTGGTGAATGGGATCATTGAAGGGCTGAGACCACGGACAGGCAGGAGCCTCTGGTCACCACAGTTTGAACACGCTGTTTGCTCCGCTCCTGTATGGCTATCATAATGTTTGCTTAATGGCAGGTATTAAATAGAAGCAAACATCATGATATGTGGAACATCGCTAAGTGTGCATTTGGCTTCTGTGATATGTTTCATGAGGTAAATAATAGATAGCATGCATTAAATATATAGAATTTTAAATATATATTAAAGGGAAAATACTATGCTTTTTTCAAGTTCTTTTAAAATAAATCTTGACACCTTTGCATTAGTATTTCACTGTTTTTTAATGTAAAATACTTTATATTTATTGATAATGTCTTCTGGGGAACTTTTACTTTCACTTTGCAGAAAAAGCTTTGATGAGATGCATTGTTGGCCCCACCCACTTCTCTCTCTCAGCTGCCACTCCTTTGTAAACACTGCAGGGCTTTTCTCTGACTAAAGCCCTCTATAGACACAACTGCCTCTTGATTGTCTCCTTTGAGGTCACACATGAATAAAGTTAGGAGGATTTGAGGGTTAGGGTTAAAAAGTTGATTTAGCATAACAGGTCTCCTTTAACCCCAGTCATAATTTAAAAGCAAACTGTAAACTGCTACTTTTATTTGTACAAGCATATAGCCATTGTGATATTGAACACACTGACACATTATTCAGGGAAAAAAAAGAACCTAGAGATTTTACTTTCTGCTTTTTTTTTCTCTCTTTGTGATGTTAAGCCAAGTTGTACTCACAATTAGGAGGGAAAAGTATACATTTTTCCCATTTCATTTTTTAATAAGTCATTTTAATACAGCATAAACAAATGGTTGTTGCTAATATATTTGTTAAAAATTACTTTTGGAGAATTTTTGATGATTGATGAATTAAATCTGAGTATACAGCGCAAACTATTGTTTACACATTTATCTTTCTGAAACTACTCGCCCAGTATAACTTATAAATTGAGAAACCATTATTATTCAGTATTTCTCTTATTTGGAAATTGAATATGCCAGTTGAAACGTTGACTCAATAATATTTTTTAACCAGGCTCTGGTGCAACCAAATTGTTTACTATCACTGCAAGTTTCTATAGAGATAGGAAACCTATGTCATAAAACGACCATTGAGTGAAGAACCTGCCTTGTTGGTGGTCACAGACAGAGAAATGCCATAGTATTTGCATTAGAAACAGCGGCATAACAAACGAGCCTTGAAACAACTCTTTTAACTGCTTTGTCACTTTTGGTGAATATTTATCACACACTAAAGTATCAAAATACTTTTGTGTTTATGTGTTAACGCTAACTCGAGTAATTTACATCCTAAATTACTCCATTGTTTTGCTATAGACAATATCTTGTGTGACCACCGATGTGACGTCACAATCACATTCTCTATAGTAGGGCAAGTCAACTGGCGGCCCAGGGGCCAAAACCAGCCTATCAATCATACTGATCTATATCCTTGCTCTATAGACTCTCTGCTTTGTTTCTGGTTAGAAAGTATTTTCTATTTTCTTTTTCTATTTATTTTCTATTTTATCTTTTCTATTTGTTGCATTGTTGACAAAATCTTTCAAAGCTAATAGCCCAAATAATTTATCCACTGAAATGTTAGCTCCGGGCTTGAGTTAGTCATGTGGTACTGGGAGCTGTTTGTACAGTGTTGTGGCAGAGGCCTATTATCAAATTTGACTCTGGAACTGCCTCGTGTCTTGTGTTGTGTTATAAGCCTTGTCTTCACTGTGAACCTGTCCAGTCCTGAGTGGTAGGTTCTTCATGTCAGTGCCAGAGTTCGGTTTGTTGCCAAGGTGATGACCTTATGGCCATCAAATTTCAAAGAGCTGGATTACCACTGTTACCAACAAAAACATACAACAAAACCAAATGTTGCTTACATTTCTACTAGTCTGGCTTCTGGCTAGTTAACCGTCAAAAGAGGAAGCCACAGCTACTAAGGAACAACAAAAAATTCTCACCCCCAAAAAAAAGAGTTTCAGTGATGCCCAGGGTTTCTTATTAAGTAGAAAACTCCCACCAAAATGTCCATGATGTCAATTTAAACGTAATATTTAAAATAAAAACGATTACAGAGAATTTTGCAAACAGAGCCAAGAAAGAGAGAGAAACTTGAGGTCTGGGTTATTACAGCAGCTCGAGTGTGCTTTGAACATGTAGACCTCTGTTGTCTAGTCAAACATGTTCTGAATGGAGAGTAATTTCATGTCCTTGTGTAAAAGTATACCCTATTGTTTGAGAATTAAGCACAGCATAAAGGCCTGTAATTATACCTCTACAATAGTGGGTTTTTAGAGAAGGCCTGGAAATAGCACTGAAGTATTTTGGTCTGTGTGCTGAACTACAGAGCTCCAAACAGGCGAATACACTGTAAAATGGTACAGAATCGAATCAGAGACGGCTTTGGTTTTACTGTGTGTAAATTGGTCAAGGCTCTTGTCCAGTGACTTCCTGTCCTAGACTCTTGTAAAGGGCTCATAAATGTATAAAACATTTCATGTTGTTTTTTTGTAAGAGAAAACATGACAAAAAGGAGAAAGAAACGATAAATCAGCAACAGGATTATGTATGTATGATTGTAGTGTGATGAACAATCTTGTCTTGTAGCCTTTTTGAGCTTATACACCATTTCATAAGTGATCCACCTGGCGCCGTGCCTAACTACTCGGAAAATAGAGAGAATAATATCATTATATCATGTACAATTGAGGGAATTCCCAGTGGTGTGCTGTCTGCATAAGCAGCTGTCTGTGGAGACAGTAGGCGTGCACACATTTCTCATGTGTGTGTATGTCCAAGTAAGGAACCATGCGACAAGGCAGTGGTGTATGTGTGCTGTATTCACTTGAGTGTTGTCAATGACTTTGGCTTTATAGCAGGCTCCCGGGCAGTGCTTTACCTGGGACCTAATCAGTCAGTGAGGCTCACTACCTCTGGGGACGTCCCAGCTGGAGGGGTCTTGTGTGTGCCTGTGTGAGAAAATGAGAGACAGAGAGAGACTGGAGAGTCTAAGGGGGGCGCAGACGCTTGTGCGGAACAGAACGGCCTTCTGGGAACAAGCTGAACCCCACCTTTTCTGTTTCAGTGCCCACGGCTCTCTCCGACTGGCCACAGTCAAGGTGATCTTCTCCATAGGTACACACACTCAGACATGCACAGAAAGTGTACAAATTTTACAATACCCCTCAAGTAGACTGAAATATCAGTTCCTTCAAAATCAAACTGACACATGTAGAAATGTAACTATTGACATTTTTATTTATTAGGCATTGTTTTTCTATGCATTAAACACAAGGAAAGACAACCCAAGCCATGTTGCTGCCACCCCATTAGACAGCAGTGCCACCAGACCAAATTCAAACATTGTGGCCAAATGTATGGCCAAAAACTCCTGATCTATTCTTGATTTTTTTTTTTTCCTCCTCTGGCTCACCCAAGCAAAACACCTGCCTTCAAGTATGCAATGATTTTTATATTAGTAGTTAGCATAGTTATTATGCTGGATGACTTTTCTAAAACAATATAAACCTTCACCATTTATCCAGGCATGGGACCGGCACAAAGAGAACTGGCTTGTGATCTCCATATGCCTGGATTAGGTTAAGAACTTATATTTTAGCATACTCCTATTTGTTTTTTTCCTTGCAGTGCAGTATCATTACCTGGTTTTAACTTTACCTTTTGACCATCTTACCCACGTCTCACTCACTGACTCATGTTTTTCTTTTTACCTATAATCTTTTGAGAGCATGAAACATATATCAAATAAGAATACATAGAATATAACCAATGAAATTAAATAAAATCATGTATTTACAGTCTCCATAAATAAATAGGTGCTTGCTTTTAAATAGTAATGGGCTTTAAGACCCGACCAGAACAAAAACAAGACAATGTCTTAAGTTGAGATTGCATATCAGCTACTATGTCCAAACTGCGTTGGACAATATTTACCAGCGCCACTTGGCATTGTCTGAAGCTGTGAGCACTGGATCCTGCCTGGCCATAGTCTTACTCACTGTGGAGACGTTGGATGTCAGCCACAGTGAGGTTGAAGAGCCCTGGGCTTCAGTCCCGAGGGTGAGCCCAGGGTAAGGAAAGAAACCACTCACCAGCCAACTGCCAGTCCACAGCCCTCTAAATGGCCACCCTCCACCTGGAGAATCACTTTACATGGAGAAAACAGGCATTAAGGTGGAGAGAAAGAGGCCCGGGAGAAGAAAGACAGTGAGGTGGAGAAGGAAGAAACATAGCAGGTTGCCATGACAAGGAAGCGGTGGAATAAAACATAAACAGAGGCGGGTGGCACCATGGTTGTCACTAGTGAGAGCTGTGACAGTTTCCTTGGCAGGCCTGCATGGCACCCTCTGTTGCAAAGTCTGGTGGACAGAAATTTGACTCGCTGCTTCTCTTCTGCCTACAAAATACAATCAGTGCATTCTGTAAGAGGACATTTTTAATAAGCTTATTTTGTATTATGCATCTGCAGCCTGACGTTAAGTGCTGCCCTTCCTGATGCAACCCTCTCCATTTATCCAGGCATCAGACTGGCACAAAGAGCACACAGGCTTGTTAGTCATGGTCTGCCAACTGTGACAGGAAGAACACTTGTGGCCAGACAGACTGCACTAAATGCAGTTTGGTATAGGCCAGCTATATCATGTATGTGTATTAGTTAGCTGGGGGATTTTTTATTCATGCAGTGTATCGCGCTTGTTTGCATGTGTAATATTTGTATGTAAATTAAATTTCCTCTGTAGATCACATATTTCCATCAAATCTGTCCACACAGCACACAGATGGGCCGGCGGGATAATGCTGGAAAGACAGTAAGTGCCTACGACGAACCGACATACTGTGGAGGACCTGGCAAGCGAGGAGCCGACTACAGTATTTGTAATAGGGGAAAACAAAGATGATATAAGATTTATTGAACCAACACGGCAGAGCAAATGAACAACAAATGAAGAGAACTCAGTGAAGGATAAAATAACACAGTGGAGAGGAGGCGTCCACAAACAGCAGTAAAAGCATTCCCATATCGATCCGACGCTGTGAGCCTGCCAGCTACTGCTACCTTCCTCTTTCCAGGAAGACTCTGCATACAGTATACAGGAGAGACCTTAAGGCATCTTGTTGTGCCTGGTTTGAATGTTGGTGTTGAATGTTTGCGTGCATGCATTGCTTCTGTGTAACTTCTACAGGATTACATTGAGGAAAAATAAGACTGTTTGCATTTTAATCATTTGAACAAAGTTTGAAGCTAGATGAAATCAAATTTAAATCCAGGTGGAGGAAGTACTCCAAGTCTGTGTAAACTTTACTAGAAAGTACTACCACTACTATTACAACTACCACCAATACTATTGCTACTACTACTACTAAAAATACTACTACCACTAGTGAATGACCTGAATAAAAATACCTAATTACCTTCTACCTCTGTAAGTAGTGTTATCTTTAAAAATATGCTTTTGCAAGAAGTCTCTAGATGTAACATGTTCAATGATATGCCAGTGTAAATATCTGCCACTGGTTAGGCCTGGACAGTATTCGTTCTCATTGTGTTTAATTGTGATTGCATATTAATTAAGTGGAAGAGGTTTGAAATGTCACAGTGCACAGTGACTCAGTGAACCACCTGGAATATATGACTCTATGTCTCCTCTGGTAAAGACAGGACATCCCTAGCACTGGGGAAGTGGGTCAGGGCTGAAACACTCTCCAATATATAGTGAGACTTACGGTTTCACCAATTCACACACACTTCAGTGAATACAGAGGGTCTCCCAGTGTGGTACAAAGCTAAAGCAAGTTACACTACTGTACTGTAACTGTGTCTGTGTGGGTAATCCAACCTATGGTCAGGGTCAGAAAGCATTGGAGTTACTGGTATGTGCATGTGACACTCTTAATGGATGGATAAGTCTCAAAAAACATCAGGGCCCCAAATATTTACTTGTCCTTTTCTTTTCACACTTATCTTTATGGCCAAGTTGAGTCTTGAATATAAATATTGTATAACACTGTATATTTTATTATGGAACAAGTTTGCATGGATGTATTAGTATAATACATAGACTATGGTTTGAATTTAGAGATTATAGCATCTCAAAACTAAGAACTGGACTAAACTAAGCAAAACAGGTCCACAAAATACTATTATATTACATTTTAGGGCTTGGCTTAAAGTTCTGTGTGTGATTTTTCAAATATGTCTGCCTCAATCAATAATTTAAGAGTGCCTTGCCAATATTCAATATTATGTTTCTCTATTGGTTTCTCCTACTACAAAATACTACAAGGTCACTTTTCCTCAAAGAAAAGGAAAAAAAATATTGTGCCAATTCATGGCAGCATTTGACAAAAATACTTCCCATCGTTACTGTGTGGTTAAATACAGGCAGCAAACCATGTCATTTAAAAGCAATTTTTCAGGACAGAAGAACATGAACAGAACTACATTACAGTGGTAATGTGTAGCACAAGACTAAAGCTGTTTAACATTCTCAAGAGGAAAACATCTAAGTTTGGCAAAAGGCCTATAGCTCCCTATTCCTATGTTGGATGGGTTTACAAATAGAATTCTATATAATTCCTCCTTGACAATAAACTTTGTTAAAAAAAGATCTATCGCATTGTTATGCATACAAAATCTGCTTGGTCAGTTATAACATTTTATATTATCCTCTAAATTATACATCTAGGCTTGTTTTAAAACATAGCAATCACATTTAGCCATCTTTACCTATGTATTTATTTTACTCTGACTCTGACTAAACATTTTAGTGTCTGAACATATCTGCTGTGGACAGTCCATTGTCTCAATGATTAATGGTGTTGAAGAACAGGTGGACAAGCCAAGACTGAAATACAGCTGATGAGCCAAGTAAATAAACAATTTCTAAACTAGAACCAAGGCAAAGACAAAGACAAAATGTACTTAGTTTTTATAGTAAATTATTATATAATTTTTAATAATTTTATAAGGGTCCTAATCTTGTATTGTATTGGCTACATGCTCGCTACTGTTTTTGTTTTAAAATAAACCAATATTGCTGTAAAGAACCAAAAAAAGGCTATTTTAATTTTTTCCCTGTTCATATCTGCATTAAGGGCTAGATTTATTCAGCCCAGAGTCCTGTGTTTGGTAAATCACAGAGCACATAGCCTACATTTGCATCCATTTAGCTATGTTGTTACTTTTCAGTGATGGCGGTGGAAATAGGGCTGCAGTAATAACAATTATTAATGAAAATCTAAAGCAGTGTGAAGTTTGCAGGATTTTTATAAGACATTGAAATGAACTCAAATCACCATTACACCTGGAGCAGAGCGGTGTTTTCGAACACTGAAGAGGATTAAATAATTTCTCCAAAGTTTTTGGGACTTGCATGAACGCATTGGCTGTGTTTTCAATCAGGCATTATACAGAAACCACCCAACTTCAGTGACAGAGTGATTAACGTGTTTTATTAACGTCTGCCTCACTGAAAGGAAGAATAGAGATGTTAGCTTCATTTTAAATAATGTAACATGCACATTTCTCTTCTGACATGTAACTTTAGGCTAACGGACTGCTCTCTGCTCCTTCTGTTATTGTTGCCTGTTTTGGTTTATAATTGTTGAGTAGTACCTTGAAGTTATGTGCAAGCGTTTGTGTGAGAACTTGGTATTAAATAATATTTTCTTGTTGTGGAAGTTAAACATTTGCTGTCTATGGCCTGGTGTTGATGCTGGTTATAAACAATACATTAGCCCCTCTGCCCAGAGTCACCAGCAGCTGTCACTCACTAGAACAAAATAATCAACATATTTACCTCAGAAGGTAGGTATTTCTTTTTAATTGGGTCAGGACATACGCACATTCTCCATACTGCTCACCTAACACTTCAGAAAAAGAAAGTAGCTTTAAGAGTAAGTTTGAATCAACAGCGTCTACTGTATTATTGCGTCCTAGCTTTATGCAGTTACCATTTTGAAACATCTTGTTGTTTGCCTCGCCTAGTGTTGGGTATGTTTAACACTGTAAACAGATGTTATTGCTATACAGGAATAAAAGTTTGTGCTTCCCAAAAGCCACAGTGGAACAGAAAGAACCAGACTCAGCACTGTTCCTACCTGTGCTCTACACTTGCTACACACACGCCACACACTACACACAAGGACACACACGGCGCGCACCGAGAACACAGGCCCGGCACGGCGGCACAAACAAACACACTAAAAATACAAACTACGCATATCCAAACACTCGCACTCCTTAATGAGCTAGCACTTTTAAGAACAGACTCTGCCACAACTCCCGATACCACACACTGATACCTTGAGGAGAGAGTCGCAATCGGAAGAGACGAGGCAGAAGAAGAAAAGCAGCACACTGGGATATGAAAGGAGGGAGAGAGCGGAGGAAATGATTGAGAGAGAAGAAGGTGAGAGGGAAAAAAAAATCAAAAAAGTGCCTGGAGAGAGGGAGGAGGGAGAAGAGCAGGAAGAGAAGGGAAAAAGTGTTGCACCTTGCTGCTCATCTCTCTTAGGAAGATGATAGAAGGGATACGGAGGGGGTGGGAGGTGGCGGGTGGGGGGGTGTCTGGGTGTGTGTGTGTGTGTGTGGGGGGGGGGGGGTGTGCTGTCGCTCTCGGCAAACAAGCGGGTGAGTAAATAGACTCTTGGGCGTATAGGCTTGTGCAGGTAGGTGAGGAGCAGGGGGTGAAGAGGGGATGCACAGATGCCGATGTGCTGTGGGGGAATTCGGCTGTTAGGCCTCCATACATATGTGTATATATGTGTATATATGTGTATATATGTGTATGTATGTGTATATATGTGTATATATGCGTATATATGTGTATATATGTGTATGCATGTATATATATGTGTATATATGTGTATATATGTGTATATATGTGTATGCATGTGTATATATGTGTATATATGTGTAGCATGTGGATATATGTGTATATATGTGTAGCATGTGGATATATGTGGATATATGTGTATATATGCGTATATATGTGTATAAATGTGTATATATGTGTATGCATGTGTATATATGTGTGTATATGTGTATATATGTGTAGCATGTGTATATATGTGTATATATGTGTAGCATGTGGATATATGTGTATATATGTGTAGCATGTGGATATATGTGTATATATGTGTAGCATGTGGATATATGTGTATATATGTGTTAATATACACATTTTCTATGTACTGTTTGAGAGACACTATGCTGGTCTCCTTCAGACACGTATTCATTGGGCCTTTATTCAGACTGCTCTGTAACAATGACTTTTACAGTGTTTTTATGTTATAAAAAATAATTTAATTTAATAACATCTGGTTAATAAAGTTTTCTATGAGATGATAAGTAAAAGTACAGTTATTTCAAGATTACTCAAGTAGAAGTAGAAGTAGAAGTAGCAAACAAAATGATTATTTATGTGGAAGTAAAGAAAGTGACTGCAAAGTTTAGTTAAATATAAAGTACTGCTAGTTTTTCTACTTATTAAATTCTACCACAACCCACTTCTACCAACCTAAAACATACAGTTACTCATTTTACAAATGTATTTGCATAGAAGTAGCAACATGCATTCACATGTATTGTTATGTGCACATTTATTTTACTTGCACTAAAATAAAAGTACTGCTATATGAACAAAAGTGCAATAAAATTTGGCTTGCAAACACTTATTTTATTCAGTATTTCTTTTATACAGCAGTTAAATATAAATATTTATGGTAAATCTGAACTTATACAATAATATAATCAAATTAAACATAAAAACAAAGTTATTTGCCCCTGCCAGGACATTAATATTGTATCTACTTGTTTTTTTTTTTTTTTATATGCCTCAGTGTCCAGAGATAACTCTTATATCAGTTGCATCCAATGAAGTCTACCCAAAGTCTGTTTCAGTGGCTGATTTGCCAGCATCAGCAGTGTATGTTGCAGTTCAGTGATACTTGAAGTATTAAAATGATAATAAAGTGATAATAAAATTCAACTTCTTTTATGTTCTGGTTCATGTTAGTGCTGCATGTGACCCATAAACTGTCTGTTACATGTCAGCTCCAGTGACCAATGGACTTTCAAAAAATGGAAAAATAAGTTTACGTGTGTTAACTCGATAATAATGTGTTAACTTTGTTGGGTCATACAAAGGTACCTGAAATAATGGAGTAAACAGCTGTTCAACAGTTGATGTAGTGTGTGAGGAGGCAGGAGGACATTAACAAAGCGGTCTATTGTGAGAGCATTACACTGGTATTGTTTCATTTTTAAGTCTTGCAAACTCTATCTTAAAACAAAACGCTTTACCTTTGAAAAAATAAGGACGCAAAGAATACCAAAAAACAGTCACAATAATAGTTTTTAAATCTGATCTGGCAAACCTAGAGTTTTGTCAATCAGGATCAGGATTATTTTTTATTTTACGGTAAGGACGCATATTTGCCATTCTTGAACCAAGCACCTTACCTGGTCCATCTCTCCTCCTAGTGTTCTTCTCCCTCCTGTCTTCTTCAAACATCCCTAACAACCCTCTTCTCTCTGCCCAACCCGCAGGCCTTAAGCTAGCTCTCATCTGCGTATCCCTTCACTTAAACCCCCCCCCACCCCAACCAGTAGAAGCCTCCGCCGTTCCCCTGCCCCCTCCTGTCTGTCTCTCCCTCCTCCGCCTCGCCTCTGTGGATATCCCCCGGGTGTGTGCAGTGCTGTTCGACTGATGAGGGGGGAGGATATCGCTGCCGGTGCTTTGATCCTATGAAAGCTGATATCCAGAACAGAGCCGACGATCCTGCCACCGGGCACCCTGGCATTTGAACGACATGGCTCTGTGTAAAGCCCGAGTGCAAGGGGCTGTTCCCCTATAGGCTACCGTTTGGGAATGCTAAGTCTAGACAGGTGCAGCGCTGCTATAGAAGAGTCTTACCTGAAAGGTTGTGAGAAAAACATGGCATAGATTGATCATACTGAAGAAACACTATTGGTTTACAATGCAGATACAAAAAACTGGCCTAATATAATCATGTTATTTTTTATTTGAAAGATTTAACTTAGCATATGCAGCAACATGTATAAAATCTTATCAAACAGACCATTCACATTCACATTCATTAACTTGGGACAATTTTAGAACACAGGGAGGCATGCAAACTTCAGTCAGAGAGAGCATGGGTTGTCCGGCTCAAGGATCAACCCTACAACCTCCTTCCTGAACGACAGAAGCACTAACCACTCTTCCACTGAGCATGCATTCACCTAACTAGCCAATAGTGAAATAATGAGGCACTTTACAGACATAAAAGATCTTCATTTGTTATGTATCCTGTAAGTCAGCCAGGCAGTGTTTCTCAATCAGGGGTACGGGGACCCCTTGGGATACGCAAGGCCTCTGCAGGGGGTACTTGGAGTTATTTCAGATTTTAATTTCCAAAATGAATGAATAAGAAAATATTTGCAGTCTTTTTATACTGAACTATTGAACTAAGAAAAGAAGGCTCACATGTCTCACTGGCCAATGTAACTGCTAAAGAATATTATAATAAAAGTTTAATAGCTTGTTTCAAAGGTAGTTTTTACAATTATTATTATTATTATTATTATTATTATTATTATTATTATTATTATTCATTTTTTAGGACTTTAGGATGATTATTTATTTTGTTTATCTTGAACATAAACAGAAAAATAAGTTTTATACTGTATTTCTCTATTTTATTATTATTGTATATTTTATTATTATTGTAAGTTATTGAGTATGTTATTGAGATTTATTTTAATTTTAAATTTGAGTTTAAAAGAAAGTATTCACAGCATATAAAATATATTTGTACTCATAAAGACAGCTATCTTATATGACCACTTTTTGAAGAAGGTTTCTTCTTGCTTCTTTTTTTTTTTTTTTTTTTTTTTTTTTAGGAGTTTTTCCTTAGTGCAAAGGAGGGGATGTCCTGGGTGTGTTTAGTTTAGTGTAGTTATTGTTTGTGTTGATTGTGTATTATGTCTGTTTGTGTGTCTATGTTTGATTAACTGTTTGTGAAGCCCTTTGAAGGGAATGTTGTTGTGATGCTGGGATATAGAAATAAAACTGAACTGAACTGACTTAAATTGAAGTGACATCATCACATAAGAGGGAGTGTACTTATGTTATGGCGAAAAGCAAAGGGGGTACACGGGACAAAACAAAGGGTGTACCCCACCTAAGGCCCATAGTTGCTGGGCTAGGTTCCAGTCAGGAAAAAAGCAGAATATGGATTAGTGTAATACTTTTTATGTTACCGTGATTATATGGCCATTAGATTTTTTTCCCTTAGAGATAGGGTGAGGAGCTCTGTCACCGGGGAGGAGCTTGGAGTAG
Organism: Bostrychus sinensis; assembly: GCA_020698575.1. NCBI lineage: Eukaryota > Metazoa > Chordata > Actinopteri > Gobiiformes > Eleotridae > Bostrychus > Bostrychus sinensis. The sequence goes on along the minus strand of CM036249.1, from coordinate 20,990,167 downwards.
AGCCGCTGCTCCTACACATCGAGAGGAGTCAGTTGAGGTGGCTCGGGCATCTGTTCCAGATGCCTCCCGGACGCCTCCCTGGGGAGGTGTTCCGGGCATGTCCCACCGGGAGGAGGCCCCGGGGAAGACCTAGGACACGCTGGAGGGACTATGTCTCTTGGCTGGCCTGGGAACGCCTTGGGGTCCCCCCGGTAGAGCTGGAGGAAGTGTCTGTGGAGATGGAAGTCTGGGCATCTTTGCTTAGACTGCTGCCTCCGCGACCCGGTCCCGGATAAGCGGAAGAAGATGGATGGATGGATGGATGGATGGATAGATTTTTTTCCCTCTGCAACTCTTTGGCCACTGCTGCCCTAAAATGTTCTAAATGCTACAGAATGCTAATTGTGCAACTTTGAAATGCAATGTCCCAGGAATGTGCAGTCAGCTAATTACAGAAATCTCCATGAAAAACAGGGCACTTTCAACCAGCTCGCTTTTCACTCATCGCCATGTGAGAAATCTTTATATTTTGTTTAAAGGCTGTTGATACTCTAGCAGGATACTACTGACCAGCATTTCCAGGAACATTGCCTTTGTATGTATAACAAATAAAAAATGAAAGCAAGATTTAAAATAAGACAAAAGATCACCATATTTAATTTACTCTGAACTAAAACAAACTTAGTGCAATGACACACAATAATTATAAAGTAAGAGTGTAATATTCATCTTTCGACAGACTTCTATAAGTGTCTTTGGTTACATCAAAGCAATTGTGAAGAAAATAAACAATTAGCCATGGACTGGGAATATGTTCATAAATAATGGATTCCTTTTTTCTCTTAGAAAATCAGTTGTGCAATGAGTAACCTTATATAGATCTGAAAGTACCCTGCTGTGAATTGACACACAAGACATTAGCCTTTCCCCCACAGGCCACCCAAAGGCAAGAATAAAGGAACGCCAGTGGCACATGTGAATAAGCAAACAGCTACAGAAACTTGGCCAGTTAAAACTAAAGCTTTGTGGTTTAATTGAGAACTGTAAAAACTTCTAATGCAAACAAAAAGAAATGCTAAGTAAATAAGGGCTAATTCAAAGTCTTTTATTAAGATAATTGGCAAACAGCAGCACAGAAAGTTTTTTTTTTTTTTTACAAAAGGCCATTGTTTTGGTTCTGTCCTGCTCTGAATATCCTCTAATGGAGGAATTCGTTCTGAATTATAACACATACATTTTCTTTAACTTTAGAAAGCACTGAAATTGACACATTTAAATACATTTTTACTTCTTTAAGCATTAGTTGTAATCAAGGACTTAGTATCAAAAGGGCACAACTAACATTCTTCAAAGTCAGAGGGAAAGGAAAGAAAAGCACACCATTCCAGGGCACACAATGGGACAGCAGTAGCTCAGGTGTTAAAGTGTTGCAGTGTGTGCAGAATGGCAGCCATGTTCATGTCAGTCTGCCCCGGGGCAAAAACTGCTAGATAAATCAAAGCTATTATTGATCAGACTTTTCCTACTACATTATTACTTTCCTAATACAACAGTTGATAAAAATGCTTGCATAGACCTTTTTGGCTTAGACTTTTCAAACTTTTCATGCTGACTTTATAAATACTGTGTTCAGAGATATAACTGGTCAATAACCCTCGATTGGCCATATTATAGAGATATTTTGACAATAAAGAATGCTCATCATAATCTTACATTCGTATGAAATCCACTTGAGCCAGGAATCAAGCCCCAGGTCACTTCCTTTATGTGGTACATGCTCTACCAGGTGAGCCAAGGTGCCTTCTAATGGTCTTTTCATAATCTAGTTGTGTTCCACTGTGCCTTACCAAATTTCCAATTCAGAGAGGATGAGGATGAACTAAATGGCATTGTTCTTTTTGTTTTGTTTGTTTGTTTGTTTGTTTGTTTTTTGGTCCCCTTTGTATTAATTAATGCAAAGTAGAAGTATAGCCACCTCTGATCTGTATTTACAGCAGGTTGTCACAGCGGTAAAAGAGATTGGGTGCAGAGTGGGAGTGGGTAAGAGGGGGAAAAGGGCAACAGGAAAAAAAGTTTCCCGGCTGTCCATCACAGAGCTATCAGAGTATTATCTTTGCCAGACGCCTACTATCCTCAGCAGTGATACTGAGACAGCATCCAGGACCTGAGCACGCGGCGGGAAACACAGCAGGACGCCCCGAGAGGTGTGACACACAACGCACATGAACATTACACTACATGCACGCCCACACAATGGATGCACATATTCACACACAAAGACGAGCCCCGACACCATCTGATATTGCAAAACTGTCACACCCACACAAAACAGACGCTAACAGGACTGACTTTATGCAATTAATTGTATTTACTGTAAAGAAGAACCTACAGAAGCTCAAATGCACCTCATGCTTATTAGGGGTGTAAAAAAAAAAAAAAAAAAAAAAAAAAAATATATATATATATATATATATATATATATATATATATATATATATATATATATATATATATATATATATATATATATATATATAAATGCTGGAAAATACTGATATTTTATTGGGCTATAAGAAATGACTGTATCAATTTAATTTAATTATAACTATGCAAACATTCACCAGTAGTTTGCATTTAAACCTCCAAATAATAAAATAATAATAAATAATAAAAATAATATTATTTAGATTTTATAAAAAAAAATAAATCCTGTAAACACATCTGTTGCCTATTTGGAAAAGTTTTTACATTTATACTTTTAACTTTTTTGCTTTTGTAAAATAAAGGTGAGGTATTCCTAAATCATATTGTGGAATAAATTGGGTTACAATGTTTTATGATAGATGAATATACTGTTATATACTAATATATACGATATACTACATTGGGATATGATATACAGTAATATGCAAAAGTCTTGAAGGTTCCAATATAAAAATATGTATCAATTTACTAAAAAACACAAAATTACAACAAAAGAGGAAATATCTAGAATCACATGGGGAGTGTAGAACTCTGCACAAGCACTGGTCTTAGCTTATTGTAGCATTAACAGCATTTTTTTCACAACTCACTAAAACTGGTAGAACAGTACTATTAAGTCACTGTGAGTCAGAGTATTACAGTCTACAGTATTGTAGTGCCAGGTTCCTGCCAATAGACCATTTATTTATTTAGAACAAAGGCAGTCAATCATGTTGTAACTGCAAGTGTAAAGAAAGCATAAAGCTCTAAAGGGGGCAGAGAAATCAAAATCCCTTCAAGCTGTCTATGCACACACACACTCACACACACATGCACACACACACACACACACACAAAAAAAAAAAAATCATAGAAGTGGAGTCCAAATATCACTGGGAAAAAGAACAGCTTGTGCATGTTGTTCAATATTTGGAAGACTTGGTGACTGTCTGCTCAAATATTGCCCCGTGGCTGTTGGGCTTGAGAGAGGAACAGAGTGGCAGTGAAGCTGACAGTGAGATCTCTGTCAGTAGCCAACGCTGTATTTATCCGTCTGTCTGTCTGTCTGTTTATCTGACTGTCAAATTATCCTCCTCAGCAAACAGCTCGCCATGAGACCAGAGTAAATAACGTGGTCAGTGTCGGTCACGTGAGCCGGCTGCTTTGGCTACTCCACTGGTCAGATGAACAGCCACACGGGCGAGGAAAGTTGTAAATAAAGATTTATAGAGACTAAAAGAGTACAATGACTTGTGTTATTTTTGTTGTTGGTTGTAAGGTTTGTTTAAATAAAGATACAGGCTTGTATTTGAAATGTTATTATTACATTATATTATATTATTAGGCACCAGAAAAGTTCAACTCAACCAGTAGCCCAGATATCTGATTTTAGTTTAAGTATTTTTATTTTTTATTTTTTAACAACACATCAAGATTGTTTTATATGACTAGGCATGGCATACTACTATTGCATTATTAATAACTGTAGGGGCAGTAGCCAGTAATTGTGTTTTTGGATAGCTAATTTATTTCTAACAGTAGATGTGTGCACTTTCAGTCTGGAGACTAGACAGGAGCAATGGCACAGTGATTAAACCACTGTTGTAAATGCGGCTGTTGGGAAAATAAATGTCCCCTGCACAGCCGTACCAAGGACAGAACACACAAAGCACACCTCCACTTCCCTAACAGGGGCCAGTAATATTTTCATTATAAACAAATAATTGGTTCTTTCCTTTTGGCTTCACCACTCTTCATCATCAAGTGATTTAGCAATGTTTTTGTGTGCCTCTCCATTTATCCAAGCTTTGGACTGGCACAAAGGCTTCATAGGCTTTTGACTCTTTCTGTCTGGATTATATTAAACAAACAACATTTAAAAGAACCACATAAATCTAATTTTTTCATAATTAGGGCGCTAATGTACAGTGTTTTGGCTCAACTTTTACTAAAGTTAGATAACCTGCTGGTGTATGTTTCTATAAGCTGTGTTTAGTCTCACCTGAATGTTATGGCACTAGATGGTTCATATATAATATGTTTTACAGGTCTGTGAGTGACAGAGCCTTTCACTAGCATCAGATCATCCGGGATGAAAATATCTTCTGTTGAAAATCTCAATTCCATGCGGATTATACAGCAAATATACAGTGCTCAGGCATAAACATATCAGAGCTTTAATTCACAATCATCGTTTGTTTAAATGATCAAAAATCATCAAAAAAGCAGACATCTCTCATGTCAGCTTGAGATAAATGATATTAACACTGAGTCAATTATAAATGCATACAACAGATTAACAACAAATTTAAAATGCGGGTAGTGTTACAGATGATTTCAAGCTGGCATAAGCTGAAAATCACAGCATGTTTTCTTTGATCAGTCAGAATTACTCTTACTTCATTTACTGTTCTACAATGACGTGTATACTTAGAGAGTTTATAAAGAGTAAAAAAAAAAAAAAAACTGTGTAGGCTACATGAGCTGGTCAATGTAGAACAAGTCTTTCATTCATATATGCACTCTACTTTTTAGACTAGTTAATAACATTGTTCGAGACATCTATCACACTCCAAAATACATGTAATGATACTGTCACACCCTGCCCTATTGTTTCTATTTGATAAAACAGCTTTAAAAATGAAAATACTTCAAATTTAATTTCAAAGTAAAGGAAGAGATTTACTTGAATGATAGAAGACAATACGTTCAGACAAGAGCTAATATCCAACCGAGATGCTAGCTGAGATTTCACAGCAGGACATGGCTGCTAATATCCACGAACAATATCTTTTTGAACTGTGATTTGAGCAATACAAAGAATTTCATTGTGCACGCAGAATGTGGTGCTATAATACGGCTGTCAGTAGACAAAGACAAATTTCTCCAGTAAATTTTCTGTATCGGTGTAGAAGTTGCTTAAAGTGGATGCAGATAATACTTTCTTGAGGAATTATCAGATGGTCACAGGAGAGATAAAGAAGCATTGTAAAAATTGTGGTTACTTCTTATGAGGTGAGAACTGGCAAAACTGACTAGAAAAATGGTAAATCTAAATTGCTCCTAGTAAATGATTTTAAGTGTGAAATCCTGAAGCCAGTGTACACTTTGTGCCAAGTGTTTTCAATCTCAAAAACACACATTTTTCAAAGTAATGTCTTTACTGAGACTTAATTCAATGGAATGAAAAAAAGGTGGAACAGATGCCTTTCCTAAAATGCAGGTGCAGCAACACACCAACCACATATTCAACCCAGAGAGAGGATGCCTACAAATATTTATTCTACATTTTACAACAGGAATACTGACCTTATCTTGTTGTTCTTAACTTGAACATTATTTTTTAAAAGAGCCACTGAGCAGCAATAAAAAAGATGGACATTATCTCAATAAGTGGGACGGTGGGACAGATGCCTAAATGGCTGTGTGCAGTACAACCAAAAGTGGGACAGGTCGTCACCCTAGCTGCAGGTGATTTGGTGTGGCGTCCCCAAAACAGGAAAAGACGAAAGGAAAGAATAAAACGAATGGTCAGCAGTGTGTGGCCGGTTTTCCATTTTTTAAAAAGTAAACCACCTTAGGCCCATAGTTGCTACAGCCACCAACAACCCCTAACAGTATTAAGAGGAAGAAGATGACCAAATGAATGCCACACAGAATGCATTTCAGTATGTTGAAAGAGACCCTAGAAGGACTAGCATCTGACCACTTCAGAGCAGCGAGCAGGATGTTTGGAGTCTGAGCTTCAAAAACATCACTGGTGCCTTAACTGTCAACTGCTAAAATAGACGCCAATGCCAACACACAGGGTAGGCCCAAGACAAAATATATAGAAGTGTGTGTGCTGTACGTTTAGCCCATCTCCTTCAACACACCTCTGTTTACCTGCCAGACTGGTGTCGGGGCTCGTCTGTCAGTGCCTGGACACGATTATGAATACCTTGGTTGCGACTCTGATTTGTATGTGTTTATCTGTCTGAGTCTGTGTGTGATATGTGTCTCCATAGGTTTATTTAGCGTATGGCTGTACAAGATGGAGGCGGAGAAAGGTGGCGTGTGGAAAACTCAAGCGTTGCCCAGAGCTGCTGCCGTCTGAGCCCGCGCGGCTGCCAAAGAAAACTGTGGTCGGAAGAGTCTGCTAATAGAGCATGAGGCATGTCACCTGAAACTAGAATCATCTGAAAGTCTGAAACCACAGCAGTCAGCCATCTCTGTGCTGCTCTTATACGGGCCTGATGGAGGGAGTGGGTGCGTGCCGCCGTACCACCAGGGTCCCGCTATTAGCAGGGCCTCTTCCGTTCGCGTGTCCAGCTGCACCATGGGACACCTCGTTCTATTAGATGTGCTATTAACGCCTGCTCCGACATCTGAGCTCACCTTACCACAGTTTACCCAGGAACAGCCGTCACGAAGAGTTAGAAAACCTGACGAGTTACAAATCCAGCTTAGGCCACAAATTTACTGTGATATACACATCTTAACAAGTCGCAGAACAATGGGGTCTTTGTGTAACTACAGAAAGTAATTGACAAGGTACTACTACTGCACTTTCTATCTGACTGTCTTTGTTCATTGGCATTTTTTCACCAGCTACTAATACCAGTACTATGTTCAATATTCCATTTAGTCTATACACTAAATCTACTTCTGCAAATCCAACAAACCCAACAGAACCACAGATAGAAGAAGTACTGAAAATGTATACTCAAGTTAAACTACTATTACTTCAAATTAATATTACAAGTAAAAGTTTAAGGTCTGGGAGAAAGTAAATTGTCGTTTATGTCATCTCAAAATAAAAATAACTGCATTTCCACCTACCCATTTCAGCTTTAACAAACTTTAGGGAAGTGTGCCTTGACATGGAACATCGGAGATATTTTCTATGACAAAAAGGCACACAGTATAACTTAAAGTAGGCAGAAACATATTTCAGTCCAACTTTAGATTCTGTCCATCTTTTGGTACTCTGAGTAGTCACTTCACCACGCTTCATTATTGTTGGTTCATCAGGTGTAGACATTAGGCCAAAAGAACAGGCCTTTTTACTCCGCAGCCTTCCTGTATCAACTTGTAGAAATTGCACCTCTCTAGGCAAAGCTCCTCAGAGGTGAGAATGTACACATCCCATCTTAGCCCAGGTGCAATAAAATGTATCCTCGCTGCAACAGTAGCAATTTGGTGACAGGCTGTGGGTGGTGGGGAAGACGAATCGTGTCAATGGCGGCCATTAAAAAGGACCACACACTCTCCAGTCATTGGCGAGGCATGATGGATGATTATCTCAAGGTGTGACAGGTGCTGCATTGGTGGGGGAGCGCTGGCTCTCCCTTCCCCTTGCTGCCCCCCTCCTTCTCTCTTTCTCTCTGTCGTTTTCTGCCTCTCTGTGCGTATCTTGGTCAATGCTTTAACACCCCACTAACATGACTCTATTGACACACTCCAGATAGCGTCTGTGGCTAATGAGTGTCTGAGTGCCTCTCTCCCTCTCTCTTACGCTTTCTTTCTTTCTGTCTGCTCCTCATCTCCCTGTTATCCCCTTTTCACTGTCAGAGCGCTACGGTCTGGCCCGGCTCACGACAACACCATTAGGGCTGTGCTGCTTTCTCTTACACAAAAACCAAGGCCTAAATATTCGTTCCCATTTAAACATTTACCTTTAGTGCAACTTTTGAATTAACCAGGGTCATCTTTTAATAAAATTACACCAAATTGCCCGAATATAGATCCCTACATGAATGACGTAATCAAAGATGCGTAGCAAAGAGTAGCATTTTGCCTATGTTTCAATATTGCAAAAATGAATGGTTGTTGTTATGTATTTGTTAAAAATACTAAAAATCTTGAATTAACACCTAGATCTCATAGTCAGCTCCATTCACTAAAGTTATCCTATTAAAGTAGGATTTGTAGTGATTAATGGATTAAATCTGAGCAGACACTGACAAACTAGAGTGGTCTGTGATATATGTGAAACAAAGCATCAGAAAAGTTGTAATTTTTACATTTAAATGCCTATATGCTAATTGCTAGATTCAATAAAACTGCAAAATAACAAATTATACACTCAATAATGTTTTCTAACTAGGCTATTACACTACACAGATGTGGTTGATTGGCTTCAGTTGCTTAAACTGTATTATTTGCAATATTTTTTGTGGCTAATACTAACTTTCTGAGGGTCACTTGCCATATTGTTTATTCTAAAAAAGTGTTAAGCTAACTAATATTAAGCAATCATACAGTAGCCTATATTACCAAAGTTCTGAAATAAATGTCATCAGGAACTCATCTTTACTGAGTACTGAAGAGGCCTATGTAGCGCATTAAGTAAACACAAAAAGACAATATGATTTAACCTCAGTAGATCTACTCACATTTCAGTTCGGAAACAGTTCAATTTGTTCAGGCCTGACTGTCAACTGGATGCTGGCCATCTTTTCCCCTGCTGCCAACAGTGGGCTCACAGTCTTTGGCCATGTGGCACTTTGCCTTGCTCATCTCCCATTGCCAACAATCGAGACGCGTTCACACAATCTTGCTAAAGATTTGTGAATTTGTATTTGTATTACACCCACAAACATAACTTACATACTTCATGTTGAACTAGGTAAAGGAATAAAAATTGTCACAGGTCTGGCAGCTATTTCTTGTCATGTTTTGTTTAGGTCATAAATAAAATTGCCCTTTCTAATGAAGACTGATATTGTTTATAGGCAGTTGTGTGTTGTTTATGTAAAATGAAAATCTTGCTCATAACTCCTCGATTGTTCTTTTTTACATGGGTCTCTAAATGCCATATCAGGGACTGCATCACAAATATCGTGTTTATTTTGTTGTCAATCTGAAGTTTAAAGTAGCACCAAAATAAACAAATAAATCTAACCTCTAATTATGGAGAAAATTTGAAATAATTGCAGTGCCCTCATTTGAAAAAAAAAAAAAAAAAAAGAAATATGAGAACAGCCAATTAACATGAGGAGAGAAATAAAAATAACACAAATAAATACAATACGTTCATTAGTCAATGTTGAATAATGGCTTTTAAGAAAAAGAAAGTGTTAATCCCCAGACAATAAGATCCTTCTGATACCTTCATTAAAGGCTTCTTCCCTGCACTGTATGCTAATGAGACGTCTTAGTCATATTATTATTTGGAAAGAGAATATTTAAATTTCCATCTCCTGAGTTAAGTAGTATTAGAAGTATTGTAGATTAAGGCCTATCAACTACAAGCTTTTCTGTAAAAGTCAAACAAGGACTGGCCATTGTTCAGAGAAAATGGTCTGGTCGGCTTAAGGGTGAATTTTGCTTGCGCTGTGCAAAATATAATAAAACAAATAAAATGTGTAGCAATGTACAAAAATACACAAAATAAAGAAAAGAAGAAAAATCAAAACTAGAAGCACTCAGAGCACAGACCTCTGCCAAGGCAATGGTAAAGATACAGTGGACTCAAAAATCTTATATCTCAGGGGTAAACGCTATTTCCATCAGGACGGGCACCAGGTATAGATGCTATGCTAAATCATTGCATGCTAGGAGGCAGAGGATTTGCTGTGGGTACCCAGGAGCTGCACAAAAGAATAAGACAAGTGAACAAGATGCACAGTCGATGAAGAGCACTCAGTGGCTACTGCTGGTGAATGTAAGTCATGAGGACAGACTGTGAAATAAGCATCCTCATCCCCACTCCCCCGACCTCTCCCTCTGGGCTGATGGTATCTCCCACCCTATATCAATTTCACTTTTACAGCCCAAATTTCCAGGCTCTGTGAAATGGTCCACGTAGTGTAACAAATGGCGCGAGATAAAAGGGTTAAACTAATTGCAGTTAGATAGTAATAAAAGTGATTCTTTTTATTCTATGTCTACTACACAAGAACGTCTGCCTTATATCCTCAATAATACCCCGGCTGATTAAAATTTCCCCTTGTCTGTTTCATTATAAAATAAAATGTAGCCCTTTAAGACATTATGCCATTGCCTATCTCAGACGACTGGGAATTGGACATGGTCATTTTGAATCACTTACTATGGCATATATTCAAAAGACACATGCCCACAACTATATTTCTAATTCAGCAGTTAACACTTATTGTATTCTTGGGGCTTTAAATCAATTTTACTGACAAGGAATGTGATCTACAGTCACATTGCACATGTTTTCATTATAAAAGCTGCTTTAATTTTTTATTTTCCTTTTGATCTTACTAGGAACAGAAAAAAAAAAATTAAAATATAGAGACAACAGACATGACCATTGTGCACTTTAAAGGTCCTATAATATGATTTTTTTTCAAGCTTTAAAACATGTTTGGACACCGCTAACATTTCACATAAAATCAGATTTATTGAAAACTCTGGGAGCTGTTTGGTTTCTCGCTTTTTACAATTAAGTGTATGTCTCATTAAGGCACTCTCTTCCACTGCTGGCCACGCCCACTTCACTATGTCATCCCAAGCCAACGATATAATCAATCAAAAGTAGCAAGATAGAGGTAGAAATGTGCAGAAAAGCTAAGCCTTCCTCTGAAGTTCAGTCACATGAGTCCATCATAATGTAAAGGTCATCCCGGTCTATGACGCTTAATTAGTGCAACAGTTAACAGCACAAAATCTCAGAAAGTGACGTTAGCCTTATAGGTCCCCTTTAAACATGTTTTGAGTGAAATGAGGATATTGCACTTTCTTTTTTTTTCTTTTTTGTTCACTGCCAAGTTCTCTACGCCAATGTTAGCATTTTTTTGTAATCCACACTGTATGGTGATTATTTAAATTCACAGTGACTGACAGAGGGCCAGTGTATAGGTCTGGGCAAACAAAGCCAGAGCAACCAGCGCTGAGCATAGTTCCAGCCTTGTCAATTTTTGTAATACTGGGCAAAAATCCATTATGTCAAAACTCATTTCCTGCACAAGAAAACTAAACAGGACCCGTCTAAAGAGGGAAGAGAAAATGGTGAATATTGTACTTTGAAAAATTGATTCATCTTTCCAGACCACCTCTGAGTAATGAGCTGGAGCGAGACATGACTGGGTGCTGTTTGGATAACACGCAGGTAGTACACAATGTCTGTACAGTACTCATTAGAGGTGGTGAGAACAAAATATGAAGAAAACAAATTACATATGATCACTAAGTTATGGCCATACTGCTCTTAACAAAAACATTTCACTTATTATGGTGAGATGCTACAGGTGAGGGTAACATAAAACAAAACAACATTAGGCTTTATTTACTTAAATATGCACACATTTGCATATATTTCAAAGAACACAATCTGAATATTAGATCGAACTCTGTTCACTTATTAGAGGAAAGTTTTCGTTTAGTTTTGTTTTTACAAAATATATTATGGATATCTTGTTTTGTGTTTCAGAGAATATTGCCAACACCCTTAAAAACATTTTTTGCAATGTTTTTAAGAGTAAAATGCCAAATAAACCAAGCTTGGAATTATGCATTAACATCCTCTCTCTGTAAAAGTCAACATTTTGTAGAAAACTTGGCACTTCTGGTGCTTCTGAAGTGGAGATATCTGACTCTGAATGTGAGAAAAACTCATTTTGAGAACGCAGCTTTGAAAGTTAATATTTCAGTTGGAAATCTGGAAATGCAAATTTACCAAATGTAATGAAATAAACACTTTCATGTGTAATTTGGACATTTTCGTTTCTCAAAATTGAAAAACTGAAAAATTGAAAAATACAATGTTTTTTACCTGTCTGATTTTACCATAAGTTTATTTTCTTTCAGAATAATGAATGCATTGATGCTGAAGTTTTATCCCCCTCACACTGAGAACAAAAGAGTTGTCACATGTGCGGTGTTTAAAGAACTTACCCACCTCAAATAAACTTTTCTATAGTTCCCCAAACAGAACTAATGACCTTGAAAGGAGAGCAAATTAGCAAACATACAGAGCCATCTGTGAGCCCCGCAGGCAGGAGTATTATTCCGTCTTTGCCAAGGTAGTGTAATGAAGCTCGTACATTTTACATGCAAATCTCTGCCTAATCTTACTCCTCTCCCTGCCAATGTCTCCACCAAATAAATATATAAAACCCAATTATGATTTAATTAATAGAAATCTACTGTTCCATGGAATTGCTACTTTGGCTGGGGTTCGACTGTGGGTATATTAGTTGCACCGTTAACCCCCTCTCGCTCATCAGCCCCTGCTCTTCAAACAGAGCCGCGGGGCAGAGCAGGGAGGCATCCTGAGGTCTAAGCACCGCAAACGCACCGACCCTTACAGTCAACGCAAGGCAAACCTGCTGCGATACGACTGTCACTGCTGCTCCATTCCTCCTATTTCTTCCTTCTTTTTTTCTATTTTACAGCGCAAAAAGATATTCTCGCACCACAGTGACCTCCGGGGAGCGCTTGTTTTACATCACTATATATGTGTGTGTGTCCGCCCGCTCATTCTCTGTCAGGATGAAGAAGGCAGACATGCTTCATTAAGCCTCTCAATGGCAAGGTGTTATTAGAGCAGCCAAAATCCCAGCACTTTTGTCTTTACCTTTTACCCTATTACACAGACAGGACGGCAGGCACACACATACGTACATGTGCACACTGCAATTTAAAACTTTGCTTTACTCACAGCCTGACTTCCTGTTCAGACTGCCTATTTCAATCTGCGTGAGTCATTTACTCAATCATACGCCAGATAGGCTGCTATTCCAGACTGCAGTATTTCCACCTTATATGAGTCCATCAGACATTCAGTTCATCACCTAGGTTTTTGATGACAGTTATGACTCAGATCAACATGTAGATCAACAAGATGCCCAAAGTTGATCCTGGACTCTTTTCTAGAAGTCATTCACTGAGTGGCTCAAATAAAATCTGGCTGCTCTCTAATGATAGGAGGCCCCCGTCATGCCAGTCAAGTGTCTGCCCATACAAGGACATGGCTTTGTTTGCTCTGTCCTTCACCCTGAGTGTCCTCACCGTAGTGTGACCTACACCACTGGGGCAGTAAGGGCATTCCATTAAAGGTACAAATCAACAGAGGTGTTAGAAATACTATAAATCTGGACTGTAAAAGCACTGTTACTTCAAAATAATAATACTAATTAAAAAGTGGTCACTAAAAATGTTAAAAAATAAAAATTGAGTGCAAACAACTCCTATTACCACTACCTCTACTAGTACTAAAACATACACTAAAATAATTTTGACTTTTACATCTATTGTTACTACACTACAACTGCTAAAAGTTAAACATTTCCATTTTGTCAAGTAAAAGTAAAAGCATGTTTCAAATTTACTAGGGAAGTACATTTTCTTCAAGTACTACATGTACTCCAGTTATTTTCCAGCTCTGGTAAAACCACTCTATTTTTTTATGGGAGGATGTGAATTGTGCCATGCCAGACAAAGTAATGTTTGACTGTGGAATAAAGGTGTATATGTTGCTTCTGATACATCCCACTGTCTCTTCTGGTAAACAGCATGTACACTGTAAGACAAAGACTTGTGCATTCCCCTCTTTTGTCTCTCTCTGTGAATTTCCCCTCTCCTCGACAGCGTCTGTCATTTCCTCTCAGCTCTCCCTCTTTAACTCTCACTAGGTGTCTAACCTGCCTTTTATTCCCTCTTTTCTTTCTCCTCCTCCTGTGTCTCAAGCGAAAGGATCCGATGACTGATACTGGCTGATTTTCCCAGGACTGTGCGGATTGCAGAGCAGCTATCGGGGCCTTTCAATCTGGCTGTGCACCGTGGATGCTGATAGCACCGTCCTAATGGGCCTGTTCTATCAGTGAGCGCCTGGTTCTCGCTCTGGAAGGAGACAAGGCTGGAGAGATTGTGTGTGTAAGACTGATCATTGTGACGCCTCCATCTGATAGCACTGGAGAGGTCCCCTGTCAAATGATACAGCACAGGCTCCTGTCTTTCTCTGTATGTTTGGATGTTGGGTTCCTATAAGGAGACTAACATGCATGCACATTTGGACACACAGTTCATGCGTAATATAAGGTCCTTAAACAGCAATGTTCAATCCAATACTGAAAGCTGGGAGTGTGTAAAATGTAAATACAAACAGATTGGAACTGTTTTCAAGTCTCGTTTTTTGTTTGTTTGTTTGTTTGTTGTTATAATAGACCATAAACCATATATCAGTCATTACAGATTATTCAAGATATTTTGTTTTACTCTGAAAAATAATGTTTTTAATGTATGACAGCAACACATCTCAAAAAGCTGGGCTGAGGCAACAAAAAGTGGAAAACTTGATTTTACAAATACACAAAAAAGTTTGCAACTGGTTTTGTTAGTTGCCAACATTTCAACAAAATAAATCAATATTTATGGTTTTGTTAAAAATAGCAGAAATTATTTTCCAATATTCAAATAATTAACTAAGATTATAAAGATTTGTGAAGCAGCCGAAAATTGTATTATTTTCTCTCACATTGATTTGGTTCAAAAACTTAGTCTGTCACTAAAGCTCAACAGAACTTATGTGAAGTTTACACTCCAAATAATAATAATAATAATAATAATAATAATAATAATAATAATAAACAATTTGTATCCCCTCCAGAGCACACAGACAGCTACTTATCCCCCATAAACACCTTCCACCCACTCCTCCACTTCTCACTTTGCAGCAATTATTAGGAGCTAACAGATTTGCAGTGTTGTCATTCGGTGATCCAATTACTAGGATCTCCATTAGCAATTAACTTCTAGCTAAAAATAACAATAATGCCAATTACATGCACACTTAATCACATAATCAGCATATTCTGTCACTACACACTTATTGTGATTACCTCTATGTTTCATGAATTGCCTTGCCAGAGGGACGAGAGCATACATCAATGACAATTTTGATTACACGAGAAATACAAATGCTACATCGTATGCCAGGATAATGAGTGGGCCAGAGAGGACATTCTCTGCTTTCTAAATTGATTTTTGTGGATGACAAAAGCAGATGGGTTTGGGCTTTGTAAGTGGATGGACTGTAAATTAATTGTGAGTGCTAAGCTGACAAATGTTCATAGACAATCTAGCAATATTTTCCTATTTCTGTGATTAGTATAAGCTACTCACAGTATATTCAGAAAATGAAGCTGTATTCTTGCATCAAATTTGGAAGGAAAATTATTGAAAATGACTTCACAATGAACATAAAGTCCAAGGAAATTGAGTAATGACTACAGGCACATCAATAAATTAGAATATTGGGGAAGTCAATTTGTTTCAGTAGTTCAGTATGCTAACACATGAAATATATCAAGCAGTTATTTTCTTCACTTCTGGTGATTATGGCTTACAGTTAATAAAAAACAAAAAATCAGTATCTCGTGTCAGAACAGCACATAATCATCATAAGCATTACAATTAAAATAAATGCTTGAAATATTTCACTCTTGGTACTGAATCTATATATTAATTCCTTGTTTATTTAAATTTCACTTTTCAATGATTTTGTGAATTTAATTAATTCTTTTATGTACACTCTTATGTCTCTTACGTGACCACTCTGAACCATACACGCCACAAAGCTGGGCTGTGTGGAGGAGTGGACAGAAAAAAGCCATTGCTTGAAGAAAATAATAAGAAAACATGTTTTGTGTTTGCCAAAATGCACGTGGGAGAATCTCCAAACATGGGAAGGTCCTCAGGCCAGATACCATTTAAATGAGCCATCAATGATAGATGCTATGTGTAGCACAAACCTGGCACCTGGCTGTGCCCCCCTCTCTGAAGTGAAGCCTGGTGATGGCAGTGTCCTGCTGTGGGGAGATTTGTCATTGGAGCTAAACACAGGACAATTTTTGAAGAAAAAGACTCAAACTGTGCTGTACAATGCATCCAACCTGAAGGAGCTTGAGTTGTTTTTAGATAAAGAATCAACACAAATCCCAGTGATTTTATGAACCAAGCTCATAAACACTTATCCTAGAAAAGTTGGAGCTGGACGTCCTTCAGAAGGATGTTTCTATTGAGGACTAACTTGAGGGGATGAATACAGTTAAAGTTTTCAGTTTTTCTGTAATATTTCTTATTTGCTTCACAATAAAATAAAAAAAAAGTATCTTCATAGTTGTTGTCATGTGATGTAAAGTGACTGACATAAACCTCTCAATGATCCATTTAATTTCCAGGTTGTAAGGCAACAATAAAGGAAAAATGCTAAGGGGTATGAATATTTTTGCAGCCACTGTATAATGCAAAACTCAAAAAAACTTTTAAAATTCAAGATTACTTACTAATAAGGAATTTATCATTGTACCAGTATTTTACTTCCATGTATTGTTAGTGGTTTAACACTGTACCGAGATATTTTCAAGCAAAGATTCCACCAAGTTTCATGTTACTGTTTCTGTGTTTGTTTCTGTGACCCTTGTTTGTGTCAATTATTGAACACATAATTATTAACACTATTTAGTACAAACACACACAGTTCAATTTCCGTGCCCTGTCTTTGGTACTGTTGTATTACTTTGTCATTTAAAATGTTGAATAATTTTGTCTGCGTTGATGCAGAAGCTTCACATTTCAATCTCATTTGACAGTTTAGGTCTGTACTTTGGTGGACCTTAGGAAAAGGTAGACAATAATTACCAGTCTTTCTCTCAAAATCTGTTCAAGTACGGTTGTTTCAACATAATATTACATAAGAAGTTAGTACTAAAAAGTACTAAAAATTATTACAAAATGATAAACTAGTAAACAAGTAAAAGCTTTTAGTATTGAATGTAAAATGTACTAAAGTATAAATAATTAAGAATACATGTGAAAGTAGTTTTTGTCAACTGCTCGTGTCAACTACTGTATCTGCTAATACTACTAGTACTTCTCTGACTGCTGCTGAGTTGTGAGGTCAGTGCCCTACACCCTCTTTGGTGAAGAGGAAATAAAATATTTTGCACATTACTAAAGTATTTTTTTTTCCTCAAATATTTACCAAAGTAAAAGCATGTCATTTTCTTTACATGTACTTAACTTTTCTAATACTGCCACTTGAAATATGTACTTTACAAATGTCTTAAGTTTACAGTAGTCTTGCATTAACTTTGCTTATCCCACTGACCTTTCTGCCTGACCATCTTATTGCGCTCACAAATGCTTTATGATGTTTTATTTTATTGACCAAACTTTGAAATTGTATTCAATGTTCTAACCATGTTTTGTCTTTGCAGAGATTATTTTCAGTACAAAACACACACCACTTTGATGAGATGAACTGCCCATAGAAGTGAACATGAGCTGCAGACCTGCCATTAACCAAGGATTGTGCAGGGATTGCAATGAACGAATGAAGGTGTAGTTTTATGTATATTTAACCCAGACATCTGCAATTATGTCCATTTCATGTTTATATGGAGTCATTACAGTCCTGTGGTCTACTGTCCCACTGCCCAAGCTTATATATATATATATATATGTATATATATGGTTGTAGTAATGTGAGAACAGATGGATGGTCTGCAGACTAAATATTATAATAAATATGAACATATCAAAGCTGTCTGTCATTGTGGACATGTCCCCTGTGTCTGTGTGTTTCCGTCTGCTTCTACCAGTGTGCAGTAATGTGGCAAAAAGACTGTACATGTGTCTGTAAAGTGTCTCTCGTCACTCGCTACTGTATGTGTCAGCAGCAGCAGTGCAGGATCCCAGTAGGCTGGAGTGTAAGCCTGGTGAGCTGTGTGTGAATGAAGTCTGTGTCTGAAGTAATGACCAACAGGTGTGCGCTATTGTTAGACTCCTCTGACAGCCGTAGAGCTGTATAGCCATGCAGCCTGTGCATGTAAGGATGTGTAACATACGTCACATCCACCAGCACAAGAGGCATCTATGAAAGAAATGTGATCCAGGCATGCACACGAGTCCCACACAGTCATATATCCATTTTGAAGTATTACGTTTGTATGGAAATATATTTTACAGTATTTTACAGTACTTGGGGTGAGACATATCTAAGTGAAATGCCTAGACTAGGGCTTGAACCAGGAAGCTCCAGGTTTATGGGTAACTGAGCTAGCTATGCAGCCAAAAAGCCCTTATGTCTCATAATGGCACTATATCACAAAGGGGCTGTTAATGCGATTATGCGTTTTGCCCAATCTGCAAAGGTTTGACTGTGTTGTGGCCTTTTGTTTACACAAGGACGGGTTTCCATTTCTGAATCCGCAATCTTTTAAAAATGCTGGAAGAGGTGTTATAGTCTTGCAGCAGGGAGCCACTCAGAGCCACTCTGCACATGTGTAAACTGTGAAAACAGTATACTCACTAATGATGATGACGTAACAGGCCAAGTCTGAACAGTGATTGGCTATTGGCACGTGATTGGCACATCAGAGGACCCGCGACTGCAAACTTATGCCTCATATGTTCATATTTAGTCAAGTAACTGTCAGTAAAAACTGTACAAGTATTTACTTTTACTGAAGACGTTATCAGCAACTCCAGAAAACCACAAAAGTAGTTGGGAAGTTGCAGACGGAGCTATGATTTACTCTGCTGTGTGGTGCAGAGCATTCGAGGGGCGCACAGTGTCGTTTGCTGGACAAATACATGTACCACAGTTTATTCACACTCATTGTCGTTTTCTTTACACCTTAGTGTTTTTGTGTAAATGTGAATTGGATGCGGAATGACTTGCGTTTTCCAGGGCAGCGTTGTCATGCAAACTGCCCCTAAAACTAACGACTTGTTCCTTTACTGACCCCATGGGGTTGGAGTAAGTATCTGTCTTGCCCTATCTCAAAATGATGCAGAATTGTTTTACAATACTGTGTTCCAGATCAACCTGACCTTTTAACAGACCACCTAACCAAGTGCCAAAACATAAGGTTACAAATGAATGTGACATCTAAAAAACAAAGAATTCTGGATACTGAAGACAAACTGTTTTTTTTTTTTTTTTTTTTTTTTTTTTTAGTCTGCCTTTTAGAGGAGACTAATGTAGCAGCAATACTGGATGAAAAGTAACAGGTAAATGCATTATTTCTTATTGATGTTCTAGATATATGGCCAGCCAGACTAATTCTAACAATAAGAGAAACAAAGGACTGACCTGTATCCAAAAGAAACGTGGCAGCACTTATAAAGAACTGTTCCCAGTTTTGCCACAAAAAAGTATTCTTAGCAACTTAGCAACTTAGCAACAAAAGCCCATTGTTGAAAGACTGAAAAAGTTTTTAGTTTGTTACATTGAGTATCATCAGGACTTTGCTGTTGTTAAAATGACAACAAGAGCAAGAAAAAGGATCACACAGAAGGATTAACAACAACGCAGACTTCAGCAGAATCAACAGGTGACAAAGGGAAGCACTAAATGCTCTATCAGAGGAGAGAGAAGTTATAAATTTGATCTGTATTTGCTGGCGTCATCTTGGTTATTTTTGATGGGAGATATCTGCCGCTGTTGAATGATGCAGTGTAGATAAACAGCTGTGATTAAGCAATAGGAATGGAAAGATTGTCTGTGGCTGAGGATCCAGACTACTGCCTTTCTAAAAGAAAATGGGTGTGTCTGGCTTTAGTACCTGCTGCAGTAGTTTGGGATTTGCCATCTACATTAAAAGTAATTTATTGTTATTTTGAAATTTTCTAAATAATACCTTAGTAGAGTAGCCTTGCATTGAACATGATTGCAGGGAAGAGCTGGGTATCATAAAAAACTGCTTTGGGAACAAGTATCATCTGCTTTGAGAATGTGGAGGTGTGGGACAGGGCTGGGATTCTTGTAGCTGGAGTCGTGTGTGAGCAGGCAAGTCTGCGGCCGTCGGCATCTGTCCTAGAGGTCATAATGTTGTGGGTCATGTTGGAATGTGACATTCCAGAAACAGAGACAGAGGAAGTGCCTTGTCACACGTTTCAATACACTCAAGTAAGGATTATTTTAGTAAAAATACTGTACAAATTATAGTTACAAATAAAACATATTACAGTAAATTAGTTTTACAATATAAATCTCATGACAGTGCTTTAGTAGAATTTGAAATGTAAAAAATATCCTGAAGATAATAAAATAAAGACAGCAGCCCTATTTCTGCCAGGTTTATATACTCATAGTCTCTGACAAACTAAAACAATTTTGTTATTTTTAAGGTATTTTGCTGTTAAAAATAACAAAACTCGCTGTAATTTGCTTTGATGCCATACAATTTGCCAATATTTTATTGCAAGTTTTTGTAAACTGTTTTTACAGTGCAGAGTTATTAGTACTTCTGCCTCTTAGGTTTGATCCTCAAGCCAGCCGACTACTGGCCTGAGTCGAGTCTGCAGGTCCCACCACATGTTACTCTGGTGCTCCAGCGTCCTCCCACCTTCCAAAAACATGCAAGTGTAAAATAATTGCTGAATATAAAATAGAGAATAAATGTGAGAGTGAATGGCTGTGTGTTTGTCTGTGTCTCTGTATCAGCTCTGTGAAGAAGACAAATAAATGAGAAATAACCTGCTTAGTTATAGCACAATAAGTTTGTATTCTAGCCCACTATATGTACTGTATGTCTCAATAAGTGGACTGCTGTACTGCTGCTGTAAATAGCAGTAGAGCGGTGGTAGCCAGTCTCCCTCTGTCTCCTGCTTTCATCACTGACATGTGCTGTCTGCACTGGACACACTCCGTCATTCAAAAGAGGTTTTATTAATAGAGGCTGAGCAAACACAGTTGAGTCTAAAGTTTCCAAGAGGCCTTACCACAAGCTTGGGTTTCATAATGGGATAATAACATGCATGGATTATTACACATCCTTTTTATTTATCTGAAACACTGTTTGTCTCTGCAATGGGATGTCATTCATTGTGAGTGGCAGCTAGAAATATTTGAGATTATTCTTTATATTTTTAATGTGATAAATATAAATGCATACATTTGAAATGATTCACACCACAAAACTGCTACTGTTGTGGCTATTTGGTCTTTTTATACATTTTGGTAGTTACAACTATAATCTGTCAGGCACTATTCAGTGTAATGATTTTTAATACTAATACTATGACCACTATGACTTGCACTCCATCACATGAAAAATGAAGCTTCAAGATTTGGAGATTCACTAATATTAAATGTCAGCATAAAAATGAAACTTTAATGTACTGTAAATGTAATGGATAAACCACAGCCCACAGGTCCACCCAGACAACATTTCCTTAAGACCTATATATGAAAGCCTACAATTATTACTGCCAGATGATCTCATAAGGAATCTGGACAAATCCAATCCCAACAACCTGACTGTGCCAAAGATAACCTTTGTTTTTTGTTCAGTTGTGTAATTTGTGGGTCATTGTCAGTTTTCATCAAAGTAGGCCTATACCTAATCTGAGAACAAATACGTTCTAAAATAAGATTATGTGTCCTTTACAGAGGAAAAGGATAATAAGGACTTGATTTTCTATAATAAAACCCATATTGAAGCTTTAAATGGTGAGGAAATTTGCAGGCCAGCTCAAATCGAGAGTTTATTGTCAACAGCAGGCCAACAAACATCAGTGAGGTTTCGCTTTTTTTCTTTAACAGGGGCATGAGGCTCTGTCGTTGTCTGACCACAGGAATCTGTCCAACCAGGCCGACCTCTCTAATGTGGGCCGCCACCACAACCCTGTGCATTCCAGAGCGCACAAACATGTTGACCAAACCAGACTCATCTATTCACATTACCCCAGCACCAGCTCCTAAACATCCACACTGTTTTCCACTTGTTCTCTTCAGTGAACCACCTGCCCATCCAAACAATATGGTTCCTATTTGGCCAACATCATTTTCCCTAAGCCATGCTTCATGACTTTTCAGTAAACAATGAAAATGGTAGGGCTGTAATTCTGGGCCCTAAACCAAACAATACACTTACAAATTTGAAGACTAATTTGTTTTGTATATGTCCATGTCAAATGGTTTTAAGAATTGGTGGTAAACTGACATGAACTTGTCTTTTCCTGGCCTGATTATATAGTGTAATGAACTTATCCCTGGCATTGTCAGAACAAGTACACACTGAGTTCAGGTGATAGTTTGTGTTATAACTAATAGAAAAATGTCAGCATTGAAGCTGATTAAGATGCTGGATGGGGTCAGTCCTCCTCTATCAGTAACATCAGGATACCTCAATGACTCTCCCATCAGGGTGTCTGTGTTACAGCATTCCCATTCTTCTTTCAATTTGATAGCTAATCAATGAGGGGCCTGAGGCCTGCGGACCAGCTGAGCTCACATGAAAGGATCCTAATTGAATGTGACAATAATTTTCACATATTTCTCTTGCCCTGTCTCAGATGCCATTAGCGACATCACTGTGATAATAGTTGCCATGACAGCATGAGCAATGCTCATTAATGACGCAGCTGGTGGCAATTTGAGTCTATACTTTTCTTTTCAACAACCATTTTTGCACTTATAACTTTAAATGCAGTATTTTATCCCATATCACAACAATTAATGCAAATTGTTTTATTGTCCATTTCAACTGTTATTTTGTGTCTAAGTGTGAACATGCACAGTAACGTGGACCTCTGTTTGTACAATCACATCATTTTATACAAGAAGCCTGGTGATGATTTTCATTGTTGATTTAATCCACCAACCACACTCTCCACAGCAAAGTGATGCATGTGGACAGCCCTCCATAAGGTTTCTATTCTGGTGCTCCAATCGCAATAGAGCAAAGTCAATGCAAAACAAACATCTGTTGTGGACAGGGCTGTGTTTCAGTGTGGTCTGGAGCTGCTTAACAAGCACCACGGACAATTTCCCAAGAGGCCCGAGAGGACAAACACCTCCTCTTTTTTAGAGAGGACAAACGCTTCTGGAGGGGAGCACGTCCGTCTATACTCAATGTAAACACGAGGGTGTCAGGAACCAATGTCACTCCAACTGGTGGGGGACTTCCGGCTTTGAGGGCCAACAAGGCGACCACAGACACACTGCGGAGAGAAGCAAACAGTTGTACACAGATACACTGCATTAGAACACAGTTCTAACAGCTGAGCTCCAAACAAAGCAAAGACCAAATCAAACTTATTACACTGGATTTTCATAAGGTCAACAGATAATAGCGCTGCAAATAAAAAAGAAATACGAATACCAAATTGGGGAACTGAAATGCCTTTGTCTGCACTTATTTACAGGCACAAAAGAAAGTAAAATTTTACTTAGAAAAATGAAAATGTCAACAAGCTATACTGTATCCAAAACTTGTCAAAATAGAAACAGAAAAAGAAAACAATAATCTGTCAAAAAAAAATCTACAATACAAACATTCAAAAATACTTGCATATGCAATGCTCAACTGTAGCATAGACTCATATCTACAAAGCAAATAAAAACAAGGCAATGTTTTGCTGCTTGAGTGGATGCACGTTTGAACTTTTTGTTGCTACAATGAAAATAATAAAATAAAATGAAGTTGGTCAACAGCTACCATTGTCCCTGAGGCTGCTTGACGTGCTGCATCCTGTCAAATTAAGGTTAAGGCAAGGTGGATGGACTCTATCAGAGCCTGACTCTGCCTCATCACATGGAACAAGCAGCTTCAGGGCATCCCCAGCCTCTGTTCTGTCATCACAGTGTGTGTAGCTGGAGCATCGTAGCCCATACATATCTATAATTCACACACATATAGTTCTTGACTACTAGGGACACCTTGAGACACACTTCTTGTTTTACCCTTATCTAATCTGTAAGCTAATCAAAACACACTAAAGTATATGTATATAGTTGATGTCTCTGTGTGGCGTCTGCATGCACTTTCAGTGTTATTGTGGCTTTTCGGGATCCCTTCCACCGTCCAAAGACATGCATGTGTTAAGTGAATCTAAATTGTCCTTAATGACTGAATGTGAGCATGAATGGTTGTCTGTCTGTGTGTATTAGCCCTACAACTAACTGGCAGTTGCTCAGGGTGTACACAACTTATGGTCCACAGTTGCTGGGTAAATTGATACAATAATCATAATATAAGAAGTAACAAGTCAGTATTGTTAAAGGAAAATAAACTTATTGTTACCAGGCTTTAGGCACACACACATACTACACACACAAGTTGACCGTGGTATGTGTGTGTGTGGCATCTCAGGGAGGGAAGTGCTCCGACACTTGTTCCACAGAGCAGCTGGACAGACACTGAGGACTGAGTGGGGCTTTCCAATACACTCAGACTCTCTGCATATTGAGACTGACACCAACACTTTGACACTCTTGACATTTTTAGCAGAGCATTGTTTGCAGTTTGCTTCTGCTATATTTGTCATCTTCAGGAGAAATGGAAACTCACTCAAGACTGCAGTTGGGCACAGTGCTTGCTTTGCAGTATCACAAGCTGTCAAAGAAGTTTAAGCAGTGAGTGTGTTGAAAACTCTACATTGTTCTAGGTATTACAGTATATTCATATCAAGATGATACGTGTGCTCAGGATAATGACATAATTTGAAAAACTTAACTTTAACATGATTACAAAGGGCACTTAACCTTTAGTTTACTAATGTGTAAGTGAGATGGTAACAACTTGTTTTCACTCTCTTTCGGGACTACATGAAGATTGTAATTATTGAATTTTTATTTAGTCACAAAATGACCAACAACTGTGGGATTTTCTTGTCTTATCAGTTTTTATGCAATCTTTATTACAAAGGCCACGGGCATTCAGTGTGCTTGCAACACAGTAAAATGTAATGTTATTATTTTAAAGGACAGTGTAACAGAAGGGATTCACAAAGAATGTACACATCTCATTTGACTAGCTATTGTTTAAGTGAGCAAATTAAATATCAGGGCTAAGACAGGAGCGGCCCAAGTCAGTTAATTATGTCTAATAAATCTTGGTCCAAATTGCCCTCCAGGGGTGGAAACGGCTGCCGGGGAATAGAGGAACCCAAGTGGCACTTTGGTATTTGTTATTCTACCTTTAACAGATTATACAGGCTGACTTGTCATCCTTCATCTGGCCGGGCAAGTGAAATGAAGAGAGAACATCAACATGCCAGTGGACTGTTTACCTCTGTGTGGCCTGGGGCTAGCATACGCTAATCAGCATGCGACAAAATGTTCTGTAATTGGCCCTATTTACTCTCTTTTAGCGTGATTGCATGCTTGATTGGATTGTTGTATCCCATTTGAGGAAAAGGGTTCCCCTTTTAAAGAGCGTAAGAGTGTGCAACATAGAAAAGAGGTGTTGAAAAAAGTTATAATTTTCATCATCAACTCTCTGCATATGTAACAAGCAACACTAGAATAATGTCTGACGCACTGACTTCTGTTGGCACTTTGCATTCATCTTTGAATAAACATTTTGAAGATAAAGGGGAAATAGAACAAACCAATAGTGTTTGTGTTGACCCTTATCAAAGTGTAGTATTTCCACTCCACTGACCTGCACACATTAGGCACTGCCAGTTTTTAAAGCTGCTGTTGTGACCCTCGCTTCAGTCTGTGATTCTGTAAGATTGTCGATCTAGTTTGCTTTGTGTTGTGTATCAGTAACTAGCTAACAAGCAATTGTTTTTGCTCTTCCAAGATCCACTGGTGAGTTTCTGATAATCCTTGATGCAGTGTAAAGCAAAGTAAATGCCCTCATGTAATTCTTATGTGCACCATTAGTAAGTACCATATGAGCATGTGTAATTTTGACCTAATCAGTTTTAGCTTCTAGTCTTTCAGCTTTAGTGTTACTGACCCAACCAAACAGCTACTTCTGAACAAAGGATTCAGTCTGTGCCATTTCTTTTTGGCAGAAAAGGCGTATGTTTCTTTTATTACACATTTTAAGTATAAGTAACTATAAAAGTATAAAAATTCATGTTTTACTGATGGATTGAAAACAGTTTCATATGTTGTTTGTCAACTGTGTGTGGATTTTGGCTGAACATATTAATAAAAGTCACCTCAAAATACAGCCTTTTTCTGGCTTGTCTTCTTAAATTAGAATTTAGTTAGAAGTTAGTTACAGCCTTTTGATTTTCATAACTCAGGCATACACTGTACATTTGATTTGGGTGAATAGCCTTGAATAATAGAAAAAATAACCTCTCTTAAGTATGTTAGGGTGCAAGGCACATGTCTGCAGATCATGTGGGTTCTGAGGTCTGTCCCCAACTGCAGGCTCATAAAACACTGAAGTTTTTATTCCAAGTCATCTTGAAGGTAACTACAGTACAGTGCATGGCTGTAAAATTCATGTGAAAGATTTGTTTTAATCTCATCAAGGAATACACTTATTTTTTTCTGTTTGAACTGATATACTATAGTTAAGTAGTGATACACCCTCCAGAATTTGTGTAATAATGTCATTTTCAGGCTTATACCATTTGGAGTACAAAAGAAAGAGACACTACACCATAAAGCAATAGTGCTACTTCTCTAGAGACTATAAAAGATAGATTGGTTCACAAAAGGTGCACTGGATCTTTTCCTCTATTCTGTTTTTGGCCAAAACTGATATATGTCTACAGGGTGTATTTCACACTGTCTGTTAACGCAGAAACAACTTGAACTGTACCTTTCGAGAAACTGTAAAATGTTAGAATTGGGAGTTATGATGAGGGATAGGTGGGGGTAAAACTTAGATGGGATTTTGCCATGAGGTAAACTGGCAGCAAACCAATGATCGAGGAATGTCATAGTTATGATTTAGAAGCTGGTTTAAGGGTTGCAGTGAGTAACCTAGACAGAATCTTGCGAGGGACACAACGGCTCTGAACCAAGAGAACTTACAAACCGATCAATGAGTAACTTGAGGCCTACATAAAAAAAAAGAAAGATTTTAGCTCTACTTGCAGTGCTGGTGCTGCTTGGTCTTTGGATTGATGTGGTATACATTTTTTTGTGTATGTATTTAAAGTGGGTGGCTGAAGCATAGCCCAGAAACTAGGGGCCTTAGGTACGGGTACACTCAGGAAAGACAAACATTCACTCTCACATTTATTCACAATATAGAGTCACCAGTTCACCTAACACATGCACAGATCTATGGACAGTAGAAAGAAGCCAGAGTGCCCAGAGAGAACCCACAGTAACATTCAGTCTCCACTCAGAGAGATGAGAGTCAGCTGGCCGAGGATCAAACTCTCAACCTCCCAACTGCTAACCACTCTTCCACCTTGCACTTCATATATTTACAATTATTACTCAAATGAACTTCATATCTTATTCCATAATAAAATTGCTACTTACCAGACATTTTCAGTGTTTATTTTAGTTTTTATGGTTCCCTGTGTCTTCCACCTCAGCAGAACTGGGTAAAGAAACCTGAGCCACCTCCAAATGCATCCTCATGTTTGTTCTTTCTGCGTGCATCCCAGATTTCTTTCCCCCGATACACATGTTGCATTGCACTAGATCTGATTAGCAGGACTGAATGAGGCCTACCTGTGTGCTGTGCCTCTCACAGAAGACAAGGTCCAAAGCTTAGCAGTACCATCTCTGGCCAGCAGTGGATTGGTGAGTAAAGGAAATTATGCTTTTGTGCTCTACATGACTAGACCTGAAGTGAGCGTGCCCTAAATTTACTCATTTCAGTCAAACTTTATATACATCAATGGTTTTGAATAGGGACCCTAATCCATTTTCATATTGTGTTGGCAGGGGTGGGGTTGCTCAAGGAAACCCAGTAAGCCACAATGGCCAAACATGTCATTCTGAATTCCCTTCCGTGAGCCTTACCCAGCCATAGGCAGCCAGCGCCCTGTTAACACAAACATTCAGAGTCACAGAGCCGTGTCCCCAGTCGTTCTCTTAAAACACTTAAAACATACACTTTTTCACAATGTCAACAGGCACACAACGACTCTCCTGGGATGGCTACTGCACACCAGACACCAAAAAGTGAGGGGAAAATGGATGGTGAAAAAAGCAATGGTTGACCCTCCTCCCATAACTGAACAAAAAGGGTCTGATTGAGAGAAAAAACAACTTAAGTCAGTCCCATTCCACTGAACTGCTCATTTATCACTGACTGCATTTACATTAGAATATGCCAAGATTAATCTAATTAATAAAATGTGCATACTTCATGTAACCACTGTTTTTAGAGCTACTGTAGCCAGATTAAGGCCTTTTTCTGAGTAAGCCACAATTGAATTAAGTCTAAAGTTACATGCCATGTTTTGTAAGGGAGATGGAGAAATGTGCAGGTTACCTTATTATAAATAACATATCTCTATTCTTCCTTTCAGTGAGGCAAAGTTGTTAATAAAACATGTTAATCACTCTGTCATGAAGTCCAGTGGTTTCTGTATAATGTCCGATTGAAAGCACAGCCAATGAGCAATGCGAGTTTGTCCCAAAAATGTCAGAGAAAATTTTTAATCCTCTTCAGTGTACCGCTCTGCTCCAGGTGTAATGGTGATTTGAGTTCATTTCAATGTCTTAGAAAAATCCTGCAAACGCCACACTGCTTTACATTTGCCATTAATAGAGATCGGGAACCTACGTCATGAAACGACCAGTGAGCAATGAATTTGCCTCGTGCATGGACGCAGACAGCAAAATACCATAAAGTAGCATTAGGAACAGCATCATAAACAAATGAGCCTTGAAAAACTCTTTTAACGGCTTTGTCACTCTTGGTGAATATGTATCACACTCTGAAGTATCAGAATACTTTGGTGTGAATGCTAACTCGAGTCATTTACATCCTAAATTGCTCCATTGTTTTACTGCTGAAAAACTTGTGTGACCTGCAATGTGACTTCACGATCCTAGCTTGTTATTACTGCCGCCATCACTCAAAAGTAAAAACATGACTCTGCGTGGTCTTTGATTGGCCAAACACAGGACTCTGAGCTGAATAAATTTAGCCCCTAATGTTGTAGATATGAATGGGGGCAGGACTCACGCCAGTCAATCATTGCTCAAATGCAATGTGCTGTGCGCCGTGCCCCTTTTCCCGTTCTTTGCGGCAGTATGAGTTTATTTTAAAACAAACACAAAATAGCGAGCATGTAGCTAATATAAGATTAGAATTGCATATAAGACACATATAAGATTATTAAAAATGACATATTAATTCACTATAACAACTAAATATGTTTTGTCTTTGAAAATGACACACCTAGCCCATGATACCAGCCGTCTTTGCTTTTATCATATAAACAGGAATATTTCCTTGTTTGAAGTCAGTGACCGGCTGTCTGAACTCTATATTAGACGTCTGAGACCCCAGGAGCAAGGCTAACACAGTACCTATGATACATTGGCAGTCCTCAGCACCCCCAAATGGAAACAGTGGGCAAATAAAATCCGCCCAGCCTGTCTGCACACTCTCTGCCCACATACATACTGATGGTGAAAGGCAGCAAGAGCTCTCATGGCAGTTACTAAAGGAAAAGTGGGCAGGTTCCTCTTGAGGGCCCCCATAGGTCCCAGGGTCTAGTTAAGTATACCCCATAGAAAGTCTATCCTGGCTAAACAGTTTCCACTGTGTGCCAGTAGACAGACTTGGTCAGAAAGAACAACAGGGACAGAGAGCGGAAGAGTGAAATAAGAAGTGAACCGTGAGAGAAGCCAATGTAAGTTTGTGGTGGTGAAAAGGGGTGCCACCATCCTGGAAGAACATTTGGATTATTTGTGTTGGGTCAGTTGAGTAGCAAGACTACCTTTATTTTATTGTATTTCAGGTTTTCAGATTTTTAAATTTCAGCCAAAATGGTGAAAGCATAAAACAAATAAACTAACTAGTCTAAAATAAATTCATGTAACTGGTAAATTACTATTGGCCCGTAGTAAATAATTGTTAGAGTGAATGGTTGCCTGTTGTGTGTGTGTCAGCAGTGCCGGTGGGATAGGCTCAAGCCCTCCATAAGCCACTAGCGAGAAAAAATGGTAGAAGAATGAAAAAATAATTGCAAGGAAAATATGTCATACAGAAAAATGGTCAGAAATCCTTTTGACTTTGTAGTAATTTTAATTTACTGTTCTTTTGCAAATGAATGTGGAAGGGTCAAGAAAAAAAGACATATCATATCATAATCATATGTTACCAAACTCTTTTGATTACTAGATTAGTCAGTTTGAGGGTATTTTTAAAAGTTGGGTTTTTGTTTGTGAAGTTAGGAGTAGAAACAAGGTCACAGCAAATATTTAATGACTACAGTTTGACTCTCATATTATTTAAAAATCACTAGGCTCCTTGGCATAGACATGCAGTTGTGGTAGTAGTAAAATCTACTGTTACCTCAATCTTCCTTTACTTACATTAAGGCATATAAATATTGTATGGTTGGTATGTTTATCTGGAAAGCTGATGTTGTGTATTCCACCAGATTTTGTCAAAAAAAAAAAAAAAAAAAAAAAAAAAATCACCTTAAATTACCCATCAACAAATCTTTTAGACAGATATTATCATTTGTTAATCCTTTGATAAAACAACATTACTTTCTAACATTGCAAAACAGGTGGTGCAAAGCAGATGTGAGTTTTTGCAGCACATGCCCTCAAAGCTTTTCTTTTGCAGAGTAAGTAAGACAGCCTGAAGTGAAAGCCTGAACTGCTGCCTCCGCCTGTTCACCCTGCCCGAGGCCGCCTGTGTCTCTCCTAAAGACCTGTTTGTTCACAACTAGAGCACAGCAGGTGTGTGAGCAAAGTGCAAGGTGGAAACGTGGCTTGGATTGCTGCTGTTAATGAAATGCTCTCAATTTACCAACAAAACATCCCTCACTTGGGACTGGAACATGCATGTGTCCTTTCCATTAAGGGAGAGCAGACATGTCCAAAGTTTGGCCCGGGGGCTACTTGTGGAACGGGGTCAGAAGTCATATGGTCCTCAGCTTTAGTAACAAATATAATACTTTATGGACCACCAGCACATTCATGCAGTGTTTAGCTTTATTTTTTTTTTCATTTAGGCATCTCATGTATTACTCTCTAGCTCCTGTTGTTTTATCAGTGAGCCAGAAAATAACAGTGTCTCTACATTGTGAACAATTTGTATAAAAGGTCAGAGCAAGATTTGTTTGTTTAAAAGTATTATTAGACGTTATGCAATTATCTGTAGTTAGCATTAAAATCAAACCTGAGCTACAAATATTTTACCTAGGGGGTGTTTTTATATTTTTTAAGTTCTGTTTATTGGGACATGTTTTACACTGTCAAAGAAATAAATAAAAAAGTTCTTACTTATAAAACAGTGTGCATTCTATTCAAGAAAACATTACGAGGGAATGTTGACTCTTGAACATTTGCACATTTTTAAATCTGGCACTCTTTGGAAAAAAGTTTGGACAAGAGCAAAAGTTGCCTGAAGTAAAAAGACACATCTCAGTGGGAATGAAGTGGTTCATTATTAGTCATTAATATCTCACCAACTTGTTCCCTAAAAGTATTACTCATCACAGTATGTGCTTTCATTTTACTCATCAATACAGTCTGGTGTTCTTCCCCTACACTTCCTCAGAAAACACTCATGCTACTATGTTTTAACAAAATCATTACCAAAAATAAACAATATACTAACTAGGGGTGAAAGAAAATATCAACTTGATATTTTTTGGGCTATACCATATTGATATCAAAAACTGATTTTCGATTTTTATATTATTTCTATGCAAATGTACATGTTTGAGTATGTTAACATAGATAAACAGCAAGTCACCTAATGAAAAAGAAACAATATATTGCCTTTGTCACAGTATTGGGATCGATATATACTGTGATATTTATATACGTTACATACCGCCAGATTCTTGCCAATACACAGCCCCAGGGGAACCCGATCAAAGAAAATAAACCAGTGGAAATCTGCTGTATAATTGGGATCTATGTAATCGTTAGCCTTGGCTCAGTGAAGGAAGTTAATGAATCAAATCAATACCTTTCTCTACTGATCCATAATTATTTGAAAAGAGATGAAAAATTAAACAGGCCGAGACTATGAGGTTATCATGCCATGCAATTAGTCCGCTGGAGGGAGATTATGTTACCTAGATACCACTGGGAAGTGTAATTTCTCTTGCAGATGGAGTTTTTTTTAATGAACAGTGCAATTACCTAAATAGGTCAGCCAAAGACACAATGCCGTGCTGCTTGTACTGCTGCATGCCGCTTCCGAGCATATACCTGAGAGAAAGCTCCTGGAGGGGGAAAGAAAAAAAGTGAATTCTGCAACTGCTGTTCCCTCCTTCATGATCACTCATACATTCGCACCTTATCTCTCAAGCTCCCCGGATGGCTTGTCTTCTTTTTTTCCCTAATTAAATACTGCATACGTTGAAGCCTTTGTTATCCGCAGACTTATAACACTTTGTTCTAGCTGAATCTAAAGCAGGTGGTGCGGTGTGGCCACTTACTCCATGTGGAACAACTGAATGAAATCAAAAGAGAAAAAGAATTATGATGATGAGACTTCTTCTGGTAGATTTCTATTACGTTTTTGATTTGGTAATATAGAGGTGCAATAAATTAGAATATGGTGGAAGTATTTTTTTCTCTCTAGTTATTAATATTTGAATTTATTGACCTGTATATTGTTATTATGCTTTTCCACAGTTACAAGAGGTTCTTAATAAATCACGCAAGGAAGATGATGAACTCCAATCACCATGGAAAGTGTACTTGAGAATTGTCTCAAAAGGTTGCCACCAATAAACTCATCAAAGTTTTTGTTACATCAGATCCGAAAGCAGCTATTTGTAGGTGGTATTCTCTACATTTATAATGATTGAAAGGGATTTGGCACAAGCGCTCTTCCTTCAGCGCAGAAAGAGTGACCTTGTGAACCGCCAAATGGTGTCTGTTTCAGGTTTTTCAATGTGGCAGGTGCCTTGATCACGATTCAACCAACTTGTCAACAAGCGCTGTTTTCCTGAAACTTGGCAGACACTGCGGAACAGATTCCAAGTTGGATGATCGTATTCCAAAGCTGGAGAAGTTTTATTATGATTACAATTAATCAAAGA
This sequence comes from Bostrychus sinensis, assembly GCA_020698575.1. Lineage (NCBI taxonomy): Eukaryota > Metazoa > Chordata > Actinopteri > Gobiiformes > Eleotridae > Bostrychus > Bostrychus sinensis. The sequence goes on along the minus strand of CM036249.1, from coordinate 20,956,858 downwards.
CACAGTACATAAATCTTCCTGTTTTTGTTTGTTCAATAGAATATGTAAAAGAACAATATGAGTTGTCTATTACTTATTTGATCCAGACCAATAAGATCTGCTAATGATATCGGCCATGCGTTCAGATTTTTGATGGACAGGTTTTGCCCGGCACTCCTACACACTGACACGTAGGAAATATGTTTGAGGGAATGACACAAGCATACCCTTTTACACTTAATCATTGTCAATCATTCGCTGCGTTTGGCTCGTCGGGTAATAGGAACAGATCCAGCTTTGCATCCCCTCCAATCTGTTTGGCTCTCACGCGGGAGGTGCATGCTGTTTTCATGCCTGTGTGGGATGGCTTCAAGCTGTTTTCTTATCAAAAGGCCCATTCAGACATTCTCTTTGAGCGCCATCACGAACCTCAGATCTCACAGCCTCCGTTCAACCACATGTCTTGATTTTTTTGGACAGCCAGAATCAGATCCGCTGCCACAAAGAGCTGCCACTGTTAAAGAATGACACAATTTATCATCTTGAACCACAGGCAAGCACTGATAAGCAGAGGTATATGGCTGCATACATATACACACAGTTAGGAAGAACATAGCCTTTCCAACCTAACAGGAATACCTAAAAAACACATGTTCTGCTTCAATATGCTTTCACACAAAAAACACCATTTCACACCTTAGCCGTCGTGGCCCTCGCTCTCTCGCAGCGTTGAGTTGGATCAGATGCTTTTTAACCGACTGCAGCTACATCACCTTACACCCAGGGATCCTCTCTAAACGCTCCTTTTTAAACCTCCACTAACAGTCTCATCATTGATTTTATGTCTCTCTGTATTTTTTTTTCACTCCCGGGTTGTAAGCCAGGAAACACAGCTGAACCCTAAGCACCCTGTGTCCCGCTGCGTCTCCCTCAGGGTGTTCTCATCACAAAACAGCTACACAACATTTCAGAGCGAACCACCCTCAACAACACAGGCCAGAGAAAGGCAAAGGTGGTAAGAGCAAGTTTTACAGCGTTTCAAACATAAACAGCCATCAAATAAACAGTGTTTCTCTCAAGCTCCAATGTTGAGCAAAGTTCTTTTAGCAAAGACATAGTTTTCTCTTAACTCAGTCTTTTCCATACTCTTTTCTTACTATTGTGTTTTGTTTTTTTTTAATTCAGACTCAAATGAGTCTACCAGTTTTGTTTTAAAACCATGATGTGTAATCTTCTACATTCACTGTTTCAAATATGAATGAGTGAACATGGCAGGATATTTTGCAATGGCTGTCCTTTGTCCAAAATTTTGTGTGGCTCTTCAGTTTTTTTCATGGTGTGGCAACTTTGTGGCAACTTCTTCCCCTTTTGTTTTACCTCAACAAACTTTTGATAGGCAAAAGGTTCTGGTCTCGTTTAGTGCCAGTCTTAAAACTGCTTAGTCCAAAAATGTTTTTTTGTTTTTGTTTGTTTGTTTGTTTGTTTGTTTGTTTTTTGTTTTCCAGTCTTAATCCTCATTTTCTTCCAGAGAGTAGATTGCCATTGTTTAGTGTTGTCTGGTTTGAATTTTCATTTAATCTTTTATTAAATCCCAGTTTAGCATTAACCTTTTAGTCCTTTTCATCCAAAGTCCTTGATTTAGAATATGTTTTACTCTGGATGCCCTTTCTGGGACAACCCTCTCCATTTGTCCGCACTTGGGAACAGTATAAAGAGTACACTGGTCACAAGCCAGTGTACTCTTTATACTGGTTTGTGACTTCCTGCGACAAGCTGACCCCTGTCCAGGGTGTACCCCGCCTATGGCCCAAAGTTACTGGGATAGGCTCCAGTCACCCGCGACCCCTAACGGGAATAAGCTGGTAGAAAATGAATGAATGAATGGTTTGTGACCTCCTGTGGCTGGATGCCACTTGTGATTTAATAGGGTAGCCTACATTTATTACCTTTCTCCAAAAGGATGGTCAGAGCTTTAAACAATAATCCATGAAACGCTATGACAGGGCCTTGTCTGGATTGTGGAGCTCTCTAAGCAGAGTGGTTTTCATAACTTGAATAACTGTTGGAAAGGTGCACTGGAAATGACTTGCAAAAAGGCTGGTGAGTGCAAACTTGTATAAACCTCCCATGATGTCCTGTTAGCTCAGCCATTTTTGGGCGGTCAGGCTGTCTTGCCACAATCACATACTGGCGCCACAATTGCTTAGCCCCAACTGCAACCCTTTCACTGTGTAATGAATACATCCAAAAATAAACGTCAAACCACTCCGTGTCCCGCTGCCTAGCTTGCCCCCTGTATGCATGTATGTATACATAGAAGCAGTCTGGAGCCATGTTTGTGTTGTGCCTCAGAAAGTGGCGCGCTCACCTGGACCTCAGGACGACTTGTGGTGACAGCGTGGTCATGGTTCAGCACACAACCAGTCAGTGAGAGAGAGAGGTGACCACTGACCACTGTCACCCTCCACTCTGGACCTTAGACCCGCCCCTGGTCAATGGGGAATGTCGGTCCAAGCAGAGAGCTGTTTTTGTATCTTATAAACTCTTTCATGTTCCAGAGGTGGAAAGTAACTAGATACGTTTACTCAAGTCATTTACTTACAGTACATTTTTCAAAGAGGTTTACTTTCTGAGTAAAAAGTATTTTATTTTGAGGGGGTCCAGTGCATCCCAGTCATAGTGGTGGTGGTGGTGGTGGTGGGGGGGGGGGGGGGGGGGGGGTATAGAGCCATGATGAGGGCCTACAGCCCATAGTAATACGGTAGTGTATACAGAGGGGACTGGGACAGAGACTTAGGTTTATACTTGGTCTATATTGTTTTTTAGTGTTTTTTTTGTTTGTTTTTTTATAATACTATTTTAATAAGGAATAAATTGTAAAAAAAAAAAAACAACAAAAAACAAAACAATGTAATCTACAATCAGACTGTAATGAATATTTTTTGTTTCATTGGGGGTCTAATAAAATTATAAAACTGCTGAATTTCCATGCTTAAAAATCCTCAGACCTGATTTGTTCCTCCAAAAGAACATTTCTAAGTTAAAAAAAAATTGGTGAATGCCAAAAATCCTCCTAAGAAAGGCAAAGTACAAATTTCCTCATAAGAAGGATTCATGAATGAGGCCCATTGTTCATTTAATTTTTTTACATTTAACATCTATAAATGTGTAAAAGTAATTTTTGAAGCAGTAGTATTTGCCGCCATAGTAGCATAACTATAAGTAGTGTATAAGCAGTAGCTTTAGTAGTAGTATCATTAGTAATAGTATGTAATATCTGTTATAGCTGTTATAAATTTGTAACAGTAGCAATTGTAGTATATGCTGCTCAACTGCCAAAAATAACTTTCCGAAGTACTTTCTGTTTAAGTCAATGTTACATCATGTTACCTTTAGAACTTAAAGAATTTAGTTTTACTCAAGTAATGATTTTGTTGAGTACTTCTACTTAAGTAAAATTATTTTGGTGCAACAAATTTTTTACTTGAATACAGTGAATACAGTTTTTTTTCCATAAGTTTATACTCTGTAAACAGTTTATACAGCTGACATTTTTGTGTTTGTGTGTGTTTTGCCATGGTTGTAGTCTGTGTGTGTATGTAAGGTCCATTGCCACAAGAGATAAATATACCTGCAGCTAGCCCTCAGACTTGGGTCTTGATTGTGCAAGAGGTGGTCAGATCAGAGCAGTAATTTTCCACATCTACACTCGGCCCACTTGAGTCTACCTGAAGGGTGTTTCTGCAAGCTTGTTACTGTATGAATGCTGCATCGGCATCTGTTTTTTCTTGCATCTAAATGTTGTAATTTTAACACTAAGCAATTCATTTATTTTCATCTTCCAAGCAAATAAGCACACCTATGAAAGCAGATCGGTTTATTTTCCATTTGTAATAAATGAAACCAATTAAGTTGTACTTTCAAATTAGGGAGGAGGCAATCCTAATTTTCTCCTTAAGTGCGGTTTCCACAGCAATCAGAGGCCTCTGCAGGGGGCCGGCAGTGCAGGCGTTGGGTGGGAGCGCACGCAGCAGGGAAAAACACTGAGCGAGAGCCTAATGCACTCAGGGCTCAAGTCTTCTGCCTGTACATTTGCAGTAACACTCAGATGTTAGAGTGCACATATAGTCAGCTGTAAATCTCTTGCTATATATATTCTGTTATTCTCATGAAGTAATTGGTCAATGTGCAACATGTTGACATGATTGTATTATTTTGACTTTTTTTTCTTATAAAGTGCACACACAGCGTAACAATATATAAGTTTTATCTCTTCTTATTTTCCTTTAAATGGCAAATGTGGATTCGACAACTTCCTCACAATGAAGGAAGTGTTTTCTGTTCCTATCATAGTTTAAGGAACTTGGCCTGTGTCATGCAGTTTGGTAATGTCTGACTGGATTCTCCCTTTTTTCCCCAATGAGCTTCAGTGTGGTTTTAATTTTTTATTTTCTTTTTCTTGTCTGACAAGCGACATGAGTCAACTGTAGGCAGATATTCATAACGTTTATGGAGTTGCTGTTCCAAGAAGATTGTTTAGAGTCAGTACTTTTCAAACTACAATTTTTTATATGCACAACTGAATAGATATCTTTATTTACGAATGTATGAAAGTTTGCAACCACATTAATGCTGCTGCTAATGCATTTTAAAAGAGATTTTAAAAAAAAGTTATTTATTGTCTATATTGCACTGTAAAATGTATGTAAACATGTATTTAAAGAGGTGTTTTAAGTCAGCAGATTTCAATAATGTAAGAAAAAAAAATAAGAACTAATTAAATATTTATATTTACTACCAACCTTTTGCAATAAATATACTAAAATTAAAAATAAACAATGTTTGAACACTTTAATGAAACTTTTGCAACAGAACTTCTCTTGTAAACAATTAAAACTTTTTTGTGAGTAAAATCTTTCACAGTTAGCTTTCACAGTAGAAAAGAAGAAGGAATGATCCAGTGCGTTGCATTGGACTATAGTTAGAGGAGGCACAACAGTTGTTAGTCAAAGCTGCGCGGCTCCACAGCACAAGGATGGAGGAGAGGCACACAGAGAGAAGAAAGAGCTAGGCCTTCTTCAGAACTGTGCTCACGAGCCTGGGCTCTTTCAGGTTCATCTCTCATTACTCCTGGGTGCTCTCTCCAGCTTAGTGCAAATGGATTACACTCACAAAGAAAGGAATAATCAGCCTGTTCTCCTCCTCCCTCTCTGATAAACACACACATTTCTAGCATGTTGTTTTGCTGCACACATGCACGCACGCACACACACACACACACACATGCACACACACACACGCACACGCACACAGGATTCAGATCCCTGTGAGTCTCTGAGTGTGGTGCATGCCAGGGGACTCGTCAATTATCTCCCCAAACGCACCCAGTCCTCAGGGGGAAGAGGCGGAGAGGGAGACATCCCTGTTTTTGAAGGAACCTCCAGTTTGCAACATTCAGTTGAGTGACAATTCACTGCTCTAATTCTAGGCTAGCATATGTATTTTTTTTCCCTTCTTTCGTCTCCCTTTTCCCCCTCTCCTTTAGTCTCCCTCTTTTCTGGAAATGAGAAGTCATATGATTGTTCCAACTTTGAGAAGTTCCTACAGGCTTTTGTCAATGTGTATGTTTTGGCTGGTTCAAGTGACTCTGGAGTGTGCATATATGTGTGTGTTTTGAAATAAAGGGCGTATTTGATCTTAGTACTCCCTAAAGATTTATGTCTCTATCCCAGGGCAAGTTTAGGAAAAAAAATTGCAAAGAAAAAAACACATATAAACAAAATAAACAAAAATTTAAAATAATAATAATAATAATAATAATAATAATAATAATAATAATACTACATTTGTGTTATCTTATTGGAACAAATGCAATCCAGCCTCAAGGGGTCACAAGGGGTGCACTTTGTGTTAGTCCCAAGCCTGAATAAATGGAGTGGGTTGCAACAGGAAGGGCATCTGGCCAAATAATATGCAAATGACTACACATTAGGAGGCTGGTGGTTTGCTGTGGCAACCCCAGAAGGGAAAAGCTGAACAGACAAAAGAAAATACTAGAAGTCTTTTTTATATATTAATGTACCACAAGCCATCATGGACACTAAACACTAAATACAGTTTTTTAAATAGATTTTTATAATAATACAAAGTTGTATGTCTGTGTTTGTTTTGCTAAGGTGACTCACTGTATGTGTGAGCGCTGGGCTGTGAGGCTACTTCTACCTGGTTAAATTAAAGGGAATATGAATAATAGATGGAGGGACTGACACTTCCGTTGCCAGGGGTAATGAAAGAGCGACTCCCGGCTCTCTCTCTTGTCACTCGTCTGACTCACCACGAGTGCTAATAAAGATGACACTTGACAGCTAACGAGAACCATCACGGGCGGGACGCGGGCACACACACAGGAGAGGACGCCCCGGCTGGAAGAATACAGAGGCAAAACAAAATGTTAGAAGAGGCCAAAGTGTTGTCACAGGCATCTAACCTTTAGCTGACCAAACACATTGTTGTCCTCTTAGATCCAGGCTAGAGGTCTTTCTTCAGTGTCTTTTTTCACAGTGACAAAAGACAAACAGGCCTGGGAACCATAAAGAGGAAGACAAAAAGGATAGAGAAGGATTTATAATTATGAAAGGGAGTATCAGGCAAACGAGATGTGTGGAAACAATGAGGGCTGGAAGTTGGAGGAAGCCCTGCCCATACAGCGCAATCCAGGGTTAGCTCCAGCTCCGACCTCGGCCGCAAAGTGCCCCAAATGTGGGTGTGGCATTGTTTACTGTCCGCAGTGTGGGTAAACAATAAACAATGAGAAGACTGAGGGGTAGCCAGCTCTTCAACCTAATGTTCCCGTTTTAGGACCAGGCCCCCGTGCTTCTCTTCCTCCCCCACTCATTCATCCATCCATGGGCCCGGCAAGCCCATAGAGGTGGTAGTCCAGCCTGCCCACACTGCCCACGGTGCCCTCGGAGAAACCACTGGGAGGGTGTGGCTCCTCCTCGAACAGGGAAGACATTTATTTTTGGCGCATCTCTGCTGACTGACTCATGTGTTGACTGGAAAGTTGGCTGTAGTATGCTCTACGGACCGGACTCCACCATCAGCTCCATGCACTGTGTCTAGCCTGATCCCCTCTCTCAGTGGCCCCCCACACTCCTGTCCAAAAGCACCAAAAAACTGCCACTCCCATACGCCAACCATTCTGACCAGTTCTCATCACTCGGCTATTTTTGTCAGTGTGTCAGTCGAGCCACCCAACAGCGTGCTTTCTCAAATTAAAGAATTACTATTGTTTGACTCTGACCTTGAGTTGGAGCTTTGAGGAAGATTATCACGCAGGCTGGTTTTATGATGGGCATGTGTCATGTGTTTTGTTTGGAGTTATTTTTGTTCTAAGAATACACAATGTAAACACACAGAGAGATAAGGGTCACAGAGGTTGTGTAGGATCTTGCAAAACATTGAATATACTGTAGATGCTCTGCTTGTTTTGTTTTGGATATAATTCATGTTTAAATCAATAAAAAGATAAATGCTATAAGAATATACAGTATATGGATGAGAATCACAGACATCCCAACAATACAGAGAATTTTCACATATGTCACAGCAGTTCTAAAAACAAACAAATCACATGCTATTAAAAAGTGACTTAAAATTTGTATTTGTTCTGAAAAAGTTGGTAATCCAGCCCCAACGGGTCACAAGCCAGTGTAGTCTTTGTGTGAATCCCAAGCCTGCATAAATGGAGAGGGTTGCATCAGGACGGGCATCCAGCGTATGCAAATCACTGAACACTAGGAGGCAGATGATTTAGTGTGGCCACCCAGGAAGGCAAAAGCGGAAAGAAGATTTCAAAAAGTGGGAGTTGGAAAGCATTTACAAATCTTTATTAAATGAGCTCTAATATAGAACCATGTAGAACCATGGCATAAATGTGTAGATTTATTTATTTTACAACTGAGAAGAGACAGGCCAGCATGGTCCATAAAAGCGACAAGATGGCCATAAATACAATCATTGTTTGTAGAAAAATAAAAATAAGCCGTTACTATATTAAATGGATTTGGGGGGGGGAATGAAATGATGGAATTATGGAGGTATTATGTTTTTATGATGTTGTATCACTTTACCTGTTTTTCTTTGTGTATGGGGATGTAGTGAACCTTATCTTTTCTGTTTAATCCTCAGGATCTCCATACTGCTGTGGAGATGTCTGTGGGTTCCTTGCTATGGCGTGGCGCTCTGACATTCCCTCCACACCCACACTGGCAGCCAATGTGCCAATTAGTGGCCTTCTCCGCAGGGGTGGGTGTACGGGAGGTGCAGGGGAACACAGAAGAACCAGAGACACAGGAGAAAGAGAAGCAGCAAGAGCAAAAGCGTGTATATGAATTTTCTGGATGTGTGTTTGAGTGTGTAACAAGGCCTCAGACCTCAGACATTCCTTTCACTATGACCTAGGGTACAATTAAGGGGACGTCCCTCCCCTGCCTTCCCTCCTCGGTGGACCACATCAACGGAAGCCCTGGCCCAGCTCGAGACTCTAATGACGAGAGGGAGGCCAGGTCGCGACCCTGGTGTGCCACCTCAGCACCACACCCTTTCCTGTTTAGGTCCAGACTGGGACAGGATGGAGAAGAGAGTGGGACAGGGGAACAGGGTGTAGCAGAGTAGAGCTTTGGGGCTGACCAGATGAGGAGAGCAGTGGAGAAAAGCTGTTCTGCACTTTTTAGTCAAACGTGTTTACATCCTTCTGCTTTATAAATAGAAAAAGATAGAAGGCATACTCAAAATCTGCACTGTACTTGAGTGAATTACTGGAGTAAAAATATCTACTTACTTTGGAAGTGTTCTTGATCCATGCAGTGATTTTCTGTACAGAATCATGCCTGTTTTTAATGCTGCTGTGCTTGAGGCCCTGAAGATCATGAGCATCTGTACATCCAATACACTCCTTATACACCTTTTATACAGAGTCATCTTACTGAAATGTTACCAGTTAATCTGCAAAAGTATACTCTAGATATTTTTATTGGTACATTTTATATTTATAGTGATTTCTTGCCTTTGTTATGACATACTGAAATATGTTGCTGCCATCAATATAAAATTAATTTGGTGTTGATGTTTAGAAAGAAAAAAAGATCAAACAAGTTTTGTTTTTTCATGTTTTGTAAACAAAGGAACTCGAATTGTAAGCTATACATGAAAATAGTGTTTATAAACCCATTTATTGTTTGTAAACAGAACGTGCATGTTCCAAAGACTGGTACCGGAAGTTAAAAAGGTGATAATACATTTTTAATGGATGAATAATCAAGGCAGGTCAGGCAAATAACAACCATTCGATGTAAAAAATGGTTTGATAACATTAGTGAGTTTCAACGTTTAGCCATTTAATTTAACAGTAGCAATTAGCATCTATAATTAGCATATAAGCTAAAAATCCTTCTTAATAAGTTTAGTGACAGTTATTTTTAACTAAATATAAATAATTAATGTTGCTGTGTTTTGTTGTTGTTTTTTGCTCCCTTGTAGAAATGAATGGTACAAAACATTAATTTTGGTGCCACGCTGTGTGCTCAACTTTTCTAAATATGTCACTCCTGAAAGAGTCTATAATATTGTGCATATTTTATCCTGCTGAAATTCTGTCAGAATATTTAATTTTTTTGTTTAAATTTTCAAATAGATCTGTGTAAGAACTGTAGGATTTTAATAAAGCTACAATTTGTAAAAGCTCCAAACTCCTTGATTTAGCACTATGCTTCCCTCCTGCTGTACCAGAACTTCCAAACTTGATGTTAATAAGACACTTGGCATGTTTAAAATCAGGTAGTAAAAGGCTGAAATGAATGGCACAGATGGGCTTAGCAGTGTGTGTGGGAGTCGGGGCATTTGTTAGTACGTGGAGACTTGTGTTAGAGTATCATGGGGCTGAAATCTGTGGTCCTGCTGTATAGTCAGACATTCCCAACCCTGATGGAGAGGCTGGGATAATGATATGTCTGTGAGTCCGTCTGTCTGTCTTTCTGTCAGGCCTCTGGATCTGCTGGCTCGGCTCTCGTGAGTGAGAAACAGCGGGGGACATGTGGGGGTGGTGGAAGAGCATATCTCTGTGTGTGTGTATGTGTGTACCTGCTATATGAATGCTGTACAAGGAGGATGGTCATGCATGTATGTGACAGGGGTCCCCGCAGATTATAGATGTTGATGAGCGACTCGTCTTGGCGCAGAGATCCTGTAATTGTCACCTTGCTCAAGTATAGGAAGAGGGGCGAGAGATTCACATTGGATAGGCCCGCTGGAATCAATCTCCAATCAAAGAAAAAGTGACAAGGAGTGATATCAAATAAGAAGAAAATAAGTTTGCTGACCTGACTCTGGTTTAGCATTGAAATAATGTACGGGATATGTTGCTAACCAGCTTAATTTTATTTCTAGCTGGTGTAAATAATCTTATATTGAGGGGAGGGGATGTAAAGGGACATTCTACTAACTTTTCAGGAGGGGCAACAAAGAAACGCAATTTGATCTGACTTTTTTGGGGCGTGAAGGGGAAATAGATTAAATTATCCATACACTCAAATCTAAACTTGAAGCACTGGGAGAGCATATACCACTGGTAAGACACTAATCCTATCTCGCAATGGTAAAAATATAGTGGCCAGACACAGATTCAAACTCAAAGACATAGTTTAGAAGGACATGCTTATTTGAATCAGAAAACCCTTATGTCTCACAGTGGAAAAGAATCTACTAAAATGAATAATTGTTCTTTTAGAGCGTGAAGTTAGAATTGTCCATAATCATACCTTAAACCTCTCTTGGATCTAAACAGTAATCCACACCAAAATTTAGCATTTTGTCCTTGGCCCATTACTGACCTTACCTGCAATTGTAAATTTAATGAACTAATATTTAGTGTGTGTGATGTGTGGTGCACAGTGAGGCCATATTGGTAGACTCTGTGCTCAAGTGAGTGTGAGAGAAAAAACACAGTGTTGAACAATCAGTGCTTGTCCAGTGATCACAGTCATTACATTATTAGTGCCTGGCTGCCCAATAACACTGACAGTGTTTTTACTTTGTCACTGAGCAAACCAGTAACTTCAGGATGGACTCTCTATAGAGGGAAGTTAATGCTGTGCTCAGTGTTAAAATGTCCTTTATATCATAGGAAATCAAAGGACGTACAGCAATTTTGTTTCTGGATTAACATTGTCTTTTCTGTTAACAGTGAGCTTAGTCGTTCACTATTTAAAAAGATTATATAGTATGTTTATTGGTTAACAATAACAACCATTGCACTACTTCTATAGTTTAAATGGCAGGAGACAGTAAATATGGAAACCTCTGGCATTACAGATAGCAAATTGTCTAAAACAAACATACTTGATGTCTTCTTTCCTTTTGGCTTTCCCTTCTGCAACTAAGTTTTATGCCATATCCCCTTTTTGATAAAGCCCTCTCCATTTATTTGGGCTTTGGACCAGAACAAAGACTACACTAGTTTATGACCTCTTGTGCTGGAATAAAATCGGCACTGCTTCCATCCTATGATTCCCACTAAAGAGGCCAAGTTTCATTCTGTGGTTTGATGGACCAATAAAGTATTCACTTGTATTAAGTAAGTATTCGACAGTGGTTCTCGATCTGTGGGACAGATGTGGGCCTCTTTGAATGGAACTCAATTAAAAGTTAAAGGGTGTATTCACACCAGGAAAGTCCGTTGGTCCACTTCTTTGGTTTGGATCAAGTCTGGACCTTATTTTTTTTTCGTTTGGTGATGGAGGATGCAGGGTGGGGCAAAAGACAAAAGACAAAGAACCTGAGGAAAACAATCATGAGGACTTGCCATGCTGCACTTGTTACCGGGATATTTATTCTGATTTTACAGCTACAAATCTGTGAAAAACATTTTCAGTGTCAAAAGCAGCTAATTTCATATCAGTTTCACCGCGCCATACTTGTTATTTTACACGGCAAAGGCATGGTGCAAGCCGGCTGCAGGTGAGAAGACGCGCTCTGTGCGCTATCTACAACAGCGTTGCTAAGCAGAAAATGACAGAACAGGTAGGCTATAAGTGCAGATATCAAAGAGGCACTGTATCCACATTGTTCCAAATTTGTCCACGGCTCATGGCTTTTTGCGCAACTTTCACAGCTGTTTTATTTTCCTTAATGCCCGGCTACGGTGGTTCATTAACCCCAAAAAGGCTGGTGGCTTTTATAGTTGGGCTGGATCAGGGCGGTTCATATTCACACCATAAGCAAACTGTACCAGAGTCCGTTTGGAAGCGGACCAAGACCACCTCTTCAGACAGGTCTCGGTCCGCTTGTTTGGTCCAAACCTGAGTTCACATGAGTGCATTCACACCTGCAAACTTGGTCCGGACTAACGTGGGAAACGAACTGTGGTCCGTTTTAACCGGACCAAATGAGGCAGGTGTGAATACACCCAAAGTTTGGTCTATAGTGAAATGTAGACCACTGCTTAAATCTGGTTTAGGCACAGTTCAGTCCTGGTCCAGTTTTGGATCTGGATCTGGTTCAACATATGGTATAGCTCTAGTTTAGTCCTTTTTGAAACCTGGTTTAATGCCAGTTTAAGGTCGTGACGCACCGAGGTGCTTATTGGCCGTCTGGTGCGTACAGTTTGACACAGGTCGGCGACGTGAGTCTGTTTGGTGTGTTCCTCACTATCGGACGCAGTGGGACACAGTTGGACACAGCTGGACACAGTTCTGGCCGATTGAACATGTGGAATCTGCATCTAAATAAATACTTGAGTTAAAAATGTGATAAGTGTGTTAAGGAGTTTTGTTTATCTGAGCCCCAAATATCTGCAGAGTTTAGTGACTAGTGCTGCCTGCTGATGTAACTAGTTCTTACATCTTGCACATGTGCAGAACTAACACACTACTTGGTTGTGGGTCTGAATCACTTCAGTCTGTCTGTAGCTACTTTAAGTGACAACAAGGGGAGACGTGAGGTGACAAAGCATCGCCCTGCCTTTTTGGACAGTGGTCAGCTGTTGGGCCAGTGTGTCCCAGGCTTTAAATCTCATTTGGCCCTGGTTTAGACACTGTTTAGTCCTGGTGTAGACCTAGTTTAGGCTAAGTTTACTCCTTAATTAGTAACATTTTTTTCTAGGTTTATCCCTACTTTACTTATAAGTTTGGACCTGAATTATTCTTGATTTAGACTAATTTCAGTCCATTATATTGGTACATGGAGACCCAAATATTTTCTGAGGTAGTACTGGTTGTAAAAAGTTTAAGGACCATTGCACTAGAAAATATGGGTCGTATTAGGTCCCTGTTTGACTGTGCTGCTCCTCTGTCTCTCATTAGCTTCTATTAATCCATTTACCCTTGACTGTGCCCTGACACCAGCCCTGCTCAGGCCAAAGCCAAAGTGACACTGGCTCTGCGGGCGAGGCTAGGGGGCCGTGAGGTCATACCAGCGATGGCACTAGCTGTCGACCAGTGAGATGTGGTTCCTGTAGGCGTAGGGTGCTAGGATGCCTCTGAGGGTAGAGTGAAGGGAGTGCGCTGGAGGAAGTGAGACATTCATTAGGAAAGCCAAGCTGATGCTGTCACCTCACCCTCAGCCTGCTTCTGAGGAGCCTGCTCCGACACACGACCGCCTCAGCTGCTCCCCAACCTGTGTGTGCACGAAAAAACGTCATGCCTTCAACATTCAAGTCACAGTTTGGCTCTGCATAATATAAATATGTGTGTTTGTGAGAGCAGAAATGAATGGTAAAATGTTGCTTTATGCCATTGGGAGGGAGTACTAAATTTTTTTATTTAAATTGTAGCCACACATTTTTTTCCCTTGGCTTGGAGGAATCATCGTCTAATCATCTAATAGTGTACTGTAATAGAAATTATCTGTGGACAATAAAAAATACTTGAAGATATCAAATAGGCTGTAAAAGTCAACAGTACCCCATGTAACATCTACTTAAGTAGGTACAGATTGCAGCTGTAACAAAGAACTTACTTCTTTACACTCCACCACGGCTTTTTGTCACCAAACCAATTCTATTTCATCCAGAAGAGGAAGATGATAGAGGGACACACATAGAGACTTAGAAAATTCACATTTAAGTTCATGGTTCATCTGCAGAGGCCTTGTGCTTATTTCCGGCAGTGCTGATAACGCTTGAGACGAGCGTGTTCCCTGTGTAAACTCGCACACCTCTGAAAGCAGAGACGGTGTTTTTGGGCCAGTAATGTGATGAGCGAGGCCAGGAGTCAATTACTGTATACTTCTCCCTCTTCCTGAACATAGACTTGTTAGCGCGCTAATAATTTGCTACACAGTATGCATCATCTGTCTGACATGTAAATAAAACATGTTCCATCATCACTGGGCTGCTTGGCTTTAGGAACTTGTTGAAGGGAGAATAATTTTACCAATAGTATTTGAAATGAAAGAGAGGGGGAAGCCCTGAAGAACTGTACTCAACTGAAAATACAGTTCCATATAAATGTTACTCAAAGAGAAGTAAAAGTACTACTACACACCTTAAAGCATTAGTTTTGGTAAAAGTATTAGTTAAGAAATAGTAACTTTTTTTATTTACAAAGCATTTTCAACAATTGAGTTATAGATACTAAATTTACAAGAAACATTTTTTGCTCAAGAGATTACTTAGGTGAAAGTAAAATGTATGGAAAAGTACTTTATTTTTGGGTGTACTTATAATTTACTCAAGTGAAAGAATTTAGTTTGAGTCCTTCTTTGTAATGTATTGCAATATATGGTTTTATTCAATTTGTCCCCAAAAACACATATAATTATTCACCACGTCAACCATAGTGGAGATAATACATGTATTGTTTAAAAGTGTATAAAGCATGGGATGAGTATTGCTGTTTACACAAACAATGCACTGCCCCCAAAGACTTCCATGAGTCCACTTGACCTGACAATTTGTAATTAGTCAGAAGTTGCTAGTTGGAGCTAAAAGAGGCTCCCTGGTCCCCCTCTACATCATTATACTGTACATGTCTCGTGCAAACTAAATTGCAGATCCTGCTAAAAATACAGTAGTGGTTGATCTTATTTTGGTACTTGCCTTTGTTAGCTAATTTACAGGTGTGTTTTCTGTTGGTGTCGGCTAGTTATACCTTTATGTTGGTTTTTGTTTTGCTTATGAGGAACATAATAAAGAAGAGTTTAGAAGTCACAATCAAGACTTTGTAACTTAGTAAACGTCTCTATAACAACTGTGTTTTTCAGTATTTATACATTAGGTGTCACTTTATTGACTTTTCATGTGAAAATTGTGACAATAGACATTATTTCTTGGAAAAAGATTCAGGGTTATTGTAATGTCAAATAAAGTTGCAAGTAACTCTGTGTATAACACAGTTTGGTTTCTTTCTTCATAACATCCCTGAGTCAATGCTGTTTAGTATTCTAGCCAGGCAGACAAATCATTTTTCTGTTCTATACAAAGAATTTGCTCTGGTACCACTTGATTTAAGTTTAAGCACATTTCCCCTGGGGCAGTATGGCATGGGTCAGGTCAGTATAAAGGTGTTTCCACTTCCTAAAGTGATTCAAAGTGTCCCCAGAAAGCGTACTGTACTGTACTGTACTACTGCTGGAAACCCTTGGTTGCTTGGGACCACTTAGGAATGCTTGACATCAACATTTTACAACATATATAAATAAATGGTTATATAAAAGTAAATGTATTAATGCAAATGCAAACGTTAAATATACATAACAGTCATTTTAAACCCAAACCTTTTTTAAGCATCCCCAGTATTTTTGTGTGTGAAGAAATGAATTATCCAATCAGTGTTGTTTCAGACAGCGCAGGAGGAGACTCTGTGTTAAAGTCAGGATTTGAGGAATAAAACCTGCTTCAGATGAAGTTAGGTTTTCAGAAAGTTGGCGCAGCCACT
This sequence comes from Bostrychus sinensis, assembly GCA_020698575.1. NCBI lineage: Eukaryota > Metazoa > Chordata > Actinopteri > Gobiiformes > Eleotridae > Bostrychus > Bostrychus sinensis. The sequence continues at coordinate 20,940,947 of CM036249.1, read as the reverse complement.
GACTCAGAGTTAGGCTTAACTGAAATGGGTTGTAGTTACCACTGTTTTTTGGGGTTTATTTGAACCCCTTCTCTGAAACATAAAATCCGGAGTTTGCCTCATTTCAGGGCTAACAAACTCAGAGTTATCATTAAACCTGCTTTGTGAAATGGACTCTGGAAATAAAAGGGACAATATTATTTTCAATCAAATGTGTCTTGTCCTCAAGATAAACAGCCAAACTCAAAGAGAAGACAAACATTTTGCTAAATGTCCCAACTTTTCAAAAAACAAAGCTAGTGTCAGAGACATGTATGAATGTTGCGGTTATATCTTCAAGTTTGTTCTTAGTCGCTTGAGTTTTTTGTGTGTGTCCTGTGATTGGCTCAACTTGGATCACAGTCACAGTACTGTCAAAATTTTGGGCTGAAAAATATCGGTGCCTCCTAATCCACCCCTGAGTCCTGACTTGGCTTTTAGACTTTTTTATATTTCCAAAGATGAAGAAGACAATTGAAGACTTGACTTCCAGGGATTATATGAAAAAGGGAAAAATCACTAAGAGCATTATGTGCACTACGATGCACACCTTTAAGATAAAGTTTGTAATGTTGTTTTTTTGTTTGTTTGTTTGTTTGTTTGTTTTTTCAATAAAAGAAATGTTAAAATGTCATTCTCATTACTTAGTGAGCACATCTCAAGAGTGTTTTAAGGCAAGATATTTTACAAGTTTACTTGTAGCTCTAAATACTTAAATTCTCAAAAAAAAATGGCATCTTTTTCATATCTTCTAATTTCAGGTGCATGGCTTGTAGTAATTAAGTAATTGATAGGTTGGGAAACTCCCTGGCTGTGGCAAATTAGAACTGTGGATAATTAAAGTGGCAACTCTTTCCTAAAAATGACTATTTTGCACTCCAATTGTTCCAACTACCTCTCTTTGCAAGGTAAAGAATTACATTAGCCTGTTGTGCCTGATAATTTCATCCACACATCCATCCAATCTCTGTATGTTGCATGTTTAGTTATGCAGTGACTCTTTTGATGATTTTTCCTTTCCATGTGTGTGAAAATACTGCATTATGGCTCACAGAATACACAGTGGAAATAGGATAATGAATTCACTGTATAATATTTTAATTCTCTCCAAATGAGGTTGCTCTTTGCCAAATCAGGTTATGAGAACCCTTGGCTTTGTTCATTTGTTTTAATTAACCAAAGAAGAAGAGGTGAGAGTAAAAACACACCAACACATTGTTAGTGTAATTACAGATTATATCTGTGATAATAAGTCTAATACTGGGCATGATAGTCATATTTTGATTCAAGGATGGTTAACTTAATGACCCGTGCCTGGATATTCCTTTTAGTACTGTATTATTGTTTAAATCTAACACTACTCCTTTAAAATGTCATATCCTAAAGTGTCTGGAGGACTCAGAGACTAGACTTGATGGTTGTGTGTAATACTTAACTTCATGACAATATTGTCCTGTGTGGGCTGGTTTTAGGTTTGCAGGCACAACAACCCCAAAAGACATTAGTGTAGATGATGAAATGTTTTACATAAACTGCTAAATCTGTAAAACAACAATGTGTTTATTACATACTTTTACTATTGTTAAGGTATGTTCTTTGAGACATGCTATCTATATCTATCTATGCTATATCATCACTGTGTATTGATCAATGGCATGTAGAAAATAATAAATTGATAAATGTCAGACAGATAGATGGAGATGTCTTTATGTTAAGTTCAAAGCTCAGGACTTTTTGATCTTGTATAATGGATGTATTTATGTTGAGGGATCATGTAGATTACAGTTTATGATGTGTAATCATTATGTATTTGAAAAAAAAAAAAAAACAGAATAAACCATATCCAACCTACTACAGTGTGTCCTCATCTGCTCATCTGTTCTCCATTTCTTCTTTCTGAGGTGTGGCCAGCTGGGTTGTGCTAATCTAAAGTAGATGTTCTGTGGTGTCTCAGGGTCTGCAGCTACAGTCCTGTCTACTGGTTTAGATGCCTGTCTCTAGAGCGAAGGTTTCAGGGGCAATTTCCTTTCCACAGAATACACCATGTTCATAACTCAAGATGATTTTGTCACTTATAGTGAATATATGAGGTAATAAATAACAAAATGTGACCTCCTTCTCATTCATTCATTAATTTTCTTTTCCTTGTTTCTGGTCACAGGTGGCTGGATCCTGTTGCAGCATCTATGGGTTTAAAGCAGGGTACACACTGGACAATTTAATTTACCAATGATTCCTGAAGATGTTTTAATGAATTTAACATGCATTACTTCTTGCATGAATTCCTGGAATGAATTGTAATAGTACATGACTTCTCATCTAACTAACATTTAATAAAAAATGTCCACGTTTATTTCTTTGAAATATTGCACAAACTACATTTAAGTTTTTGTTAACTTTTGGAAAATACAACCACGTTATTTTTGTTTTCTTTTGTATTTTTTGTCAAACATTTACTGCATCATCTGTGCAAGAGATACAATATTATTAAAATCTGTTTCAAATGCTCTTATCTTAAGGACACCATAAAGTCCTGGGGCATATTTCAGGAGCATTTTTTTTCCTTCCACATGAATGCTTAATTACCTAAATGAACTCATTATGTACTTGAATGGACTAATTTGACTCTCCGTCCAAGGTCAAGTCTGACAGAGATTTAAATTGACCAGTGTGTAGGCCTCGGAGACAAGGAGCAGTGTCCAGTGCCAAGCAGACAATGCTGAGGAAGCAGAGGGAAAACCCAGACAAGATAAGATACATGAACTGTTTGTTATTAGAGCAAACGCTATTAATTGCATTTACAGATGAACATTAAAGCCAAGAACATACCTCAAGGCACAACGCTCTGTCTTTGGTTGCAGAGAGTAGGAGGTATAAATCATCTCAATCACCATGTCACACAACACTGAAACTGATGAAATGATGAACCTGCGATTGAAAAAGCTGATGTTGCTAAAAACTTTTATGTAGGTCATACTATCAATCATACATCTACCATAATGGCAGGAGATCAGCAAAATCAGGGTTAGACCAACATATACATGCTTTGGTAATTAAGTAACAGCTTTATTTTAACATAGGGAACATATAAAAAGGGGTCACAAGCCAGTGTACCTTTTGTGTGCATCCCAAGCCCTGAATAAATAAAAAGAGTTGCATCAGGAAGGGCATCTGGTGTAAAACGTATGCCTAATTCATTACAGCATGCTTGGAGGCAGATGATTTGCTGAGGCAACCCCAGAATGATAAAGCCAAAAGAAAGAAGACATTTTAGAGTGGAATATACTGTATATAGCAACAACATTATAGAGCTTTGTTTGTGGCAACATTGAGTTGTAAATCATGAATGAATGGCAGGACTAGAGAAATAGATTTGTCCACAAGGTAGGGGGACAATTGAGTGAGAGAACAAGAGGAGCGTCATAGGTCTTGAAAACTATTAAACCGAACCAGAAGTAGGCATATTTGTATCTATTTTGTGATTTTAAAATTGTATGTAATGTGTGTAATGTATGGTGCTTCAGGTTTTGCAAACAGCCCGGGCTGCTCTGCTCTCCTCATCTCTTATCTAGCTCTCTTCGGCTCGTGTTCCCGGGGACCATTGGGAAGGACAAGTCCTGGCTGTCCTGGCTCTTGACAGAGGAGATAAATCACTCAGCACACCGGAGGATAGCCTTCCAGTCGGCAAGCTGGGAACTTCATTATCCCGCCCCTGCCACACATTACCATGCAGATCGGCACTGATTGGGCCGGCAACAGTGGCATGCACAGCCTACTTCTGTCACTGCCAGAGTAGGCTCAGATCTGTCTCGCTATAGAGATGGCAAGATGAGCGCTAAATAATTAGAGTTTTCATTTATGTGACAAAAATACAGAATCATGTACTTGATTTTTGTATCTACAAAATGATGATTGTGCATTTGCAAACTATATGTTGCTTCTGTTTGGAGTGGAAAACCATAAAACACCAAACTGCAAAACTCTCACCCACTATTACACTTTGTATATTTGAAGCAGTGATTGACCAAAGCCACAATTATTGAATTACAACAGCTTTCCTTGACATTTCTGCTGTGCAATCGAACTGTGCATGGTTTAGTAAAACAAACATACATTTTTGACCATATGTGGAATGGGCAAATTATTTTAACAAAGGAGTATCTGAGTAAAAGATTGATCTCATGTGAGGAAAGTGTGTGGTCTAAGGCTGCAGTAACGTGATCCATGCTTGTCTTTGTCATGGCTGTGTGAGAGACTCACTGCCCCTCCGTCCCTCTCTCTCAAACACTTTACACCACCACAGTGCTGGAGTTTCCTGGCAGAGATTAGCCATAGATTGTCAAAATGTTTGTGTAGTGAAAAATTATTAGAAAGGAACTTGTAGAATATTTTGAAAAATAGCAACCACTGCCTTGCTGACATGTGGTGTGTTGTACTTCGAAATAAATATAATAATGTTTAATCTGTTTTTCATAATTGCTACCAATAACTGTTTCATTATTGATTCCTGTTTACACACAACTCTTGCGAACAATCTACCATTCATATTTATATCCACCTTCTATTTACTTATTGATTTATTTTACCAGGCATAGTCAATACACTGTTAGTTTCTTCTGATTTTTTATGACGTAGAATAAGAAAGTCTTTCAGTACCTGGATTCCTCCCAAAAACGTCAGGCAATGTAGAATATTTGTGTCAAAGTTTAGGTGACAGATGATGCAAAAAAGTGTTGTAACACGATAAACATCACCTTCATTCTGTCAGACACTGTCCAAACAAAATACTGTATAAAGGACAAACCAAGTGCTAGTGTGGATAACCTGTGTAACATGGTGGCCAGGGCATTCAGGTGTTCTAACAAGATTGAAATGTGACATTAGAATTTCACAAACATTTCATTCTACACTTTCTGAAGCATGTGGCGAGTGCAAATGAAACTGTAAGAGGAGCGTGACTGGAGCGTCACTTCTCACCAGTGTCTTGGCAGATGTCAGTTCACTTGTGTTGCCTCGCTCTCACTATTGGCGCTACCACACTGACTCCTAATCAGATTTTCAGCGTATATCTGTGCATCTACTTTTTGGGTGCATATATTTTTAAATTCGGTCTTAACTTTTGCCTCTGTTGTGCCCTCCCCTATTTTCACCCCAGCTAACCCCACCCGGCTCCCACCCCCCCGGCTCCCACCCCCCCTCCCCCTCCTCCAGCCTGGGTCTATGTGTCACTGGATCCCCGGGGTGTGTGTGGGCTAATTAGGGTGAGGCAGATCGTGCAGAAACACAGGTGTTAGCCAGACCCTATTCGCTGTACAGAGTAATGACTGTACCGAAGCCCCTCATCCCACCCCCCCACCCCGGGTAATTTGTCGCAACTCTGTATAACCATGCATCTCTCTGCTCCACTTCTGTTTGCTTTTCATTAATTCTTTTTATGTGGTTATTTGTTAGCATTATTTATGGCCCACACAAATATTAGCGCCATTAGCTGGAGACACAACAATGACTTTGCCACCTGAGCCGCGAGGGCTACAGCAGTTGATGTGTCTTTATCAGGTCAAGGTGGTCGGTTAACATGTGTGCGTATGCATTTCTCATGTGCTTAGGATAACTTTTGTTGTTTTGTTCAGCAGTCTGATTTACAAACCCACTTCTGAAAATGTGTAAAATCTAAATTAAAACAGAATGTAAGGGTTTGGTTTTTTTTTTTTTCTTTGCAATACATAAACAATATATCAGGCGTTGAAACTGTGATTCCAAAACAATGCCATCCTCCCTGGGCTGACTGAGTTTGTCTTTTTGTAATTTTGATCAAATCTGACCATAGTTTTCTATTTTATCTTACCATATTAAATGAGCTTTAACAGACAATATGAAGACATCAGACAACAACTTGGAAGTGTTCCTGAGCCCATGTAGTAATTTCCAGAACAGAATTGCTTCTATATTTTGAGGATATTTTGGCCTTTATTCTGACAGAGGAAGTGTAGATAGAGAGGAAACATTGGGTGAGAGAGAGAAATATGACATCGAACAAATCAACCCAAGTTTCATGAAATTGTACAATGTCTCAGTTTCAACTAATATATTTTTATGGTCTATTATAAATAAAATATAGTTATGTGAGGTGTGCAAATCATTAAATTCTGTTTTTATTTACATTTTACACATTGTGTCAACACATTCCCAATTGCATTTGAATAATCTCCCTTTTTTATTTGGATAAACACCTGATTATTACAGTGTAATTTCTCTGATTAAATAAATCTAAAGGTTTTGAAAAAAAAAAAGGTTCTCCTGCTTCTTGCATCTGATTTTTTAAATATGACTGGGAATCCCAGTTAAGAATTTATAAACACAAATCGACAAAGAGCAAAAGCAGAAGTTGCAAAAAGAGAGATGGGAGTATAAATCCAGCACAGAGAGGATGAAGAGAGAAAAGGAGCAAGCATGCCACTGTTAAGTGCATAAGTGTCCAAATGCACCCAGTGAGGTGGAACTGGACCCAGGGAGAAAATACTGTCCCAGGTCAAGACATGTCACTACCACTTGGGTGATTGTGGCTCACTCAAGCAGAACACAGCTGGAAAAGCCAGCTTGAGTCAGCAGCAGTTACCTGGCTCTGGAAGTTTTTGGAATGTATGTGAAAAACATAAAGAAAATATATTATTCTATCTAGTGAACATGTAGTAATCCAGCCACAGAGGGTCACCACTGTTCTGGTCTCAAGCAAGATAAATGGAGCGGGTTGCAGTCTGGAAAGCCATCTGTTAAAACCAAATGTAAATTGCATGCAAATTACTGTTACTGAATGTAAGCAGGCAGATGATTTGCTGTGGCGATTCAAGAAGAAAAAAAACTGAAAGGAAAGAAGACTTGGTTTAGTGTAGTTTAATTCTACAACACTTTTTGTTTTAATCATCTGTCTTAATAAATTACATATAGACTGTATTTAATATGATTGCAGGATGTGACAAACATTAAAAATTATTAAACTTTAACCATTTGGCTTGTCCTTCCAAAGGTCAGCAATGATTTGTACAATTGCTTTGATATAGGTTTTACACCAGATGCCCTTCCTATTGCACCTCCCTCCATTTATCCAGGCTAAGGATTGGCACAAGGAGTACACCGGCTGAGAATGCTTGTGGCTGGATTAACACGTGACATGGGTCATTAATTTATTTTATTACAATAACCTTAATTGTGCAGAATGGGGATTGTTTTATAATTTTATTATGTTATAGCACCTCAACTCCGGTGCTTCCAGTCTAGGTACAGTATAAGGTGAGCCTCAAATTTCTGGAAATACCAATAATCACTGCTCCTCCACCTACCTCGCAGAAATGGCTTTAACAGAAATGTTTTGTCACAATACGTGTCAAAAGCACCAGTGGGACCTGCACTCTGCACTCACTGTGATATTTCACCTGAATGTCAAAGCAAAGCAAAGAGAAGATGGCAAAGGGAAAGGCGGCAGTGTCAAAGAAAGAGTTTGTCAGAATAATATTGGTCTGACATTTTGAAAAAGCTTGTGCTGCTGATACAGGTGAGTGCAGACAGGTACAGAGGTAGCATGGATAGTGAGCTAACTGATCATTGTTCATTTGCACTTGTTCACTCAGGGGTCGGAAGTGTGACTCAAGGTGTTTGTTCTTTTTTCCACCACTCATGTCAGTTGAAACGGCATCCTGTAAGTACTGCAGGTGTTGCTCAGAGGAGCCATAATGTAGAGAATTTGTGAAATTGCACACATTACAGGAGTTGGATGAGCAGCAACAGAAAAACCTGCATGGGGAACATTTGGATTGGCAGCTGAAAGGTAACACTTCATCTGTCAGATGTTCCTTTGTTTTATTTTGATCTACAACACAAGTGTCTTGTAATGACTCTTGAAGACTTTTGAAGGTACTTTTGCAAGGTATTGCTAGCTAGTTCAAATCCAGCCACAGGGGTCACAAGCCAATGTACATTTTGTGCTGGTCCAGCTTGGATAAATGGAGAGGGCTGGTGCAAGAAAAGGCATCCAGTGTAAAACCTATCCCAAATCACTATGCGAAACACTACACATAATGGAGGCAGATGATTTGCTGTGGAGTCACTGGAAGAAAAGGAAAGAATAAAAAGAGGATTACTAGCTTGTCTTGTTTTTCTTGAGCCTAATCATATTCTAAACATGGATATTATTACAGACTGCTGCATCTCAGTCACCACCTATTAGATAAGCCCCTCAAAAATATCTTTGGTAATTAATAATAAAAATATATATTAAACCATTGCTGAAAGATATACAGGTGTGATACTTGGGCATGGAATCTCATTCAATACACACACTGACAGTAAGTGAGGAAAAAAGGTGATACATCCTCCCTGCGTGTCATGGCCATTCATACACAGTACACATATGTTACTGATATAAGTGTTGTTGATAATTGTGAATTTCCTTTTGCAACAATGCCACGAGCATGTCAAAACAATATCCCTGCCCCTACTATAATATACAGTATTTGGATTTGTTCGATCAGTAGCACTTTAAGCATGGCATAATAATCCAACCAGTAGGGGTCAAAAGCCATTGTACCCTTTGTGCATGTCCTAAGCCCAGAAAAATGGAGATGGTTGTGTCAGTGTTGAGTCATGGTTGTGTCTCAAATAGTACAGTGGCTAGAGACAGTATTTCTAAGTGTGTTGCAGTAGTTTTTTTCTGTATGCTAATTACCTTTTATGTGTCAGGTATATAAAGAATGTGAGAATGTTAACCAGTGCTAATTTGCACCCCTGTTTTCCTTTGACTTGAGACAATCTGTCATGGGTTTTGAAATCATCTCTCAGGTGGAAAAGTCGGGTGTTTAAAATTACCATAAATAATTGATGAATAGATTGACCACACATTCTTGGCACTGGGACATAATGCGTAATCATAACAGACTTTGAGAGAGCCCCTATAGCAGTGAACATCATTTGGCAGCCCAGAGGCAAGATATGGCCCACCAGAGTGAGGAGAAAAATGTAGTTCCCTGTGTATTTTTTATTTTATATTATTTTATTTTATTTTATTTTTTCTGAAAGTAGCTTATGCCATAGCCAGTGAAAAATAAACTCACTCTAAACATTTCTTAAATGTTCTTTCCTTTTCATTGTTTTACATGCTCATTTTATCTATTGTTGTTTTTCACATTATGTCCTTGCTTGGGCCCTTTCCCCACACATAAGTACAAGCCATGCACACAGCAAATGCATACTAATGCCAAATGTTATTAGAAATTTTACGCTTTACATCAAATTAAGGAGGCCTGTAATCTAAAACATAAATACAAATGAAGTCAAACCTAAAAACTCAAGTGTCAGGCAGAATATTGATATATTAAATAATAATATATTACTTATTTTATTTTATGAGATCATCTGGCCCTCACTGTGACTGGTGGGAAAAAAAAAAATCTGGCCCCTGGATAAATGTAGTTGATGACTCCTGCCCTATAGTATCTTACACAAATTGTACTTACTCCACAGTTTTTGAGAAACTGGTTTTGGGAAAATGTTGCCAAAGAGCTCTGTATACTTTTTTATTGTTTTATTGTGTGATTTTTCTTGGCTTGATTTAATTTATTTGGTTCTTTTGTTTGTTGTTGTTTTACTTTGTTAAAAAAAAAAGAATGTCTTTAACCATAAGAAAGTATGCATGTATTTACCATATGTACTGCACATTGTGAGCCCAGAAACAGCAGTGTCATTTTGAAATGCATATTTTGCATCTCACATTTTTCATTTAAGTATTCAAAATATTGTAATGTAATTGACATGTTTGTGGTTGCATTAAAAAAACACTAAAAATTCTAATCAAAGTCAGCATAAAACATATAACATCAAACAGTGTGGTAGGAAAATTCCATAAATGTGATATTTTTCTTGGTAAGGTAAAGCACAGTGTTTGTATAGGCCTTCAAACATGTAGCTTCATACACATCCAACAGGCCAGAGCGGGAGACAGTCTGGCTGCCCCGAACTCAACAAACATTGTCACAGCAAACAAATCTGCTCCCAATTTAATGTGATCAAACAAATTACAGAATATTTTTCACAGGCTATACTTTTTCAAACTGAGACATCCTGCCAGCTCCAGCCAAGAGGAGATACACACACTCAAGCCAAGATATTCATCCTTCAGGAACAACTCTGTGAAGTCATCCCTTTCTATCTGTGTACAAGTTTCACAGTCACTCAGAGCTCCCCACACACTTTTGATACAGTTGGAGAAAATGGCAACATGATTATTTTGTGCAGTAAATGTGCTCTGCTGGAGGGGACGGCGGTAAAAGCATGACAAGCTAGTAAAACGCCATGACATGCTTGGGATTCTTTGCCCTTATCACCGTGTAGGACTTCTTTTTGGATGTGTTTTTGAGGCTTTTTGCCCATCCTTCTCATACTTAATCGCACCCAGCCCAGAGAAAAGCTGGCAAAGCTCATATCCACCAAAACCTGTTGAAAAGTGGTTTGTTTGGTGGCAGTGCTGATGCCTGAAGTTAGATCTTGAACACGAGCCAAATACATGTTATAAATGGGAAAAAGATTAACAATAAAAACATGAATGTGTAAAGTGAGAATTTTGAATACTTCTGAAGTTTGTGTTTCTGCAAATGACACGTTGATGATGTACTGCCCCAGCAACAGAGAAAATTTAGTTTGTATGTTTTGTCCTCTTATGGTTACCATAGTTCTCACAATAATCCTTCACTATGGAGTTTGTACTTGGAAACGGGATGTGTTCTGTGCATACACAAGCCGGAAGTCACCCGACAAGACAGGATCTGGTATACTTCTTTTATTTTTAGTACTTCTTCATTTTATACTTTTTGTACATTCTATACTATACTAAATACCAATGCTTATTATCATTGATATTTGGTGCAGAATAAGTAAATAAATTGTACGTATTTAGTCATTACTATTTTAATGTTATTTATACATTCAGCATTAATTCTAGCAACAATAAAGCAGCCAAATGATTATGTTGAGAGAGTAGACATTAAATTTGGCTATATGCTTTTAAACCAAAACTGTATATGTAATGTTGATCAAAAACAATGCTTATAATGTATTTTGCATGTAAAATAATGAATCTCCAAGTCTGAGTCACTAGCACTACTCCACAACAGAGTAGATTTGAAATATTTAACAGAGGATGGACTGGTTAAGATGAAAAGATTATATGGGACGCTGGATGCGGGAATTTTACCTGTAACATATACACCACCAGGAAGGACCATAAAGGGCTGGTGCTGTGTGATATGGGGGGTAGTCGAAGGCAGGCGCCTCGACAGCCCAACCTGCGGGCACAGAGACTGGCTCTGGGGACATAGATGGTCACCTCGCTGGGGGATGGGGCCTGAGCCTGGGCAGGAGGTTGAGTGGTACCAGCTAGATATAGTCTGGCTCACCTCCACGCACAGCCTGGGCTCTGAAACCCAACTCCTTGAGAGGGGTTGGACTCTCAACAGGGAGTTGCCCATAGTGAGAGGCAATGGGCTGGTGTGGGCTTGCTTATAGCCCCCCAGCTTAGCCGCCATGAATGCCCCAGTGAATGAGAGGGTCGCGTCAGGCACAGGGATAGGTCCCTCACTTTTGTATTGGCTTATGAGCCTAACAGCAGTGTGGAGTACCCGGCCTTCTTGAAGTCCCTTGGAGCTCCAACTGGGAACTCCATTGTTCTACTGGAGGACGTGATACCTGGAGGGGCATGATTGGGAGGAACGGCCTCCCCGATCTGAACCCGAGTGGGGTTCTGTTGTTGGACTTCTGTGCTAGTCACAGGTTTGTCCATAACAAACACCATGTTCAAGAACAAGGGTGCCCATTAGTGCAAGTGGCACCAGGACACCCCAGGCCAGAGGTCGATGATCAACTTTGTAGTTGTGTCATCTGACCTTCACCCATGTGTCGTGGACGCTTGGGTGGTGAGTTGGATTCGCTGGCAGAGGAGGAAGCCGAACAGACTTGGCAGACCCAAATGTACTGTGAGGGTCTGTAGGGAATGTCTGGCCTTCTGTCAAAGGGGTCTCCAACGCCCACCTCTGGGAGAGCTGGGGACATTGAGTCCAAGTGGACCATATTCACCACCTCCATTGTCAATGCAGCCATTCTGAACTGTGGCCATAAGGTCTCTGGTGTGGCAACACCCGAACCTGGTGGTGGACACAGGAAGTAAGGGATACTGTCACGCTGAAGGAGTCCTATTGAGCCTGGCTGGCTTGTGGGACTCCTGAAGAAGCTGGCAGGTTTCGGCAGGTCAAGCGTACTACAGTCCGGGCGGTCGTGGAGGCAAAAACTCTGGTGTGGGAGTTTAGGGGAGGCCATGTAGGAGGACTATTGGTCAGCTTTGAAGAAATTCTGGCAAACCGTCCACTGCCTCAGGAGTGGAAAGCAGTGTTTTACCAACACCATTTACAGTAGGAGGAGGGGAGCTGTTGACCTCAACTGGGGATTTTGTTGGGTGGTGGAAGGAATACGCTTTCCACTGAGTAAGCAGAGGCTCGGGACTTGGGGGTGGATTCACCCATCACCCAAACTGAAGTCACGGAGTTGGTCAAAAAGCTCCTCGGTGGCAGGGCTCCGGGGGGTGTGTGAGATCCGACCTGAGTACCACAAGTCTCTGGATGTTGTATGGCTGTCTTGGTTGACACATCTCTGCAACATTGCATGGCGGTAGGGGACAGTACCTCTGGACTGGCAGACCAGGATGGTGTTCCCTCATTATAAGAAGTGGGACCAGAGGATGTGTTCCAACTACAGGGGGATTACACTTCACCTCACTGGGACAGTCTATTCCAGGGTGCTGGAGAGGAGACTTTAGCAAATAGCTGAATCTCGGATTCAGGAGGAACAATGCGGTTTTCGTCCCAGTTACGGAACAGTGGACCAGCTCTACACCCTCTATGGGGTGCTCGAGGGTTCATGGAAGTTTGCCCATCCAGTCCACATGTGTTTTGTGGATTTGAAGAAGGCATTTGATTGTGTCCATCGCAGTGTCCTGTGGGGAGTGCTCTGTGAGCATGGGGCCAAGGCCCTCTGCTAAAGGCTATCAGATCTCTGTATGACCAGAGCAGGAGCTTGGTCCGCATTGCTGGCAGTGAGTCAGGACCTGTTCCCGGTGCATTTTGAACTCTGGCAGGGCTGCCCTTTATCATCAGTTCTTCTTTCTAGGTGCAGCCAGAGGCTGGAGGGAGTCCGGTTTGGGGACCACAGGGTTTTATCTCTGCTTTTTGCAGATGATGTTTTCCTGCTGGCTTCATCAGGACCTGAACCAAGTGTGAAGCGGCTGGGATGAAAATCAGCACCTCCAGTTCCAAGGCCATGGTTCTTGACCGGAAAAGGGTGGCTTGCCCTCACCAGGTTGGAGGAAAGTTTAAGTATCTCAACGTCTTGTTCACGAGTGAGGTAAGAATGGAGCGTGAGATTGCCAGGTGGATCGGTGCAGCGCCTGCAGTAATGCGGCTGTTGTGGTGAAGAAAGTACTGAGCCAAAGGCGAAGCTCACGATTTACCAGTCAATCTACGTTCCTACTCTCACCTATGGTCATGAGCTTTGGGTCATGACCAAATGGACAAGATCCCAGATGCAAGTGGTGCAGGGTGGCTGGGCACTCCATTAGAGATAGGGTGAGGAGCCCGGTCACTTGGGAGGAGCTCGGAGTAGAGCCGCTGCTCCTCCACATTGAGAGGAGCCAGCTGAAGTGGCTAGGCATATGTTCCAGATGCCTCCTGGACGCCTCCCTGGGGAGGAGTTCCGGGAATGTCCCCCAGGGAGGAGGCCCCGGGGAAGACCTAAGACATGCTGGAGGGACTATGTCTCCTGGCTGGCGTGGGAACACCTTGAGATCCCTCCCGGTTAGCTGGGGGAAGGGTCCGAAGATGAGGTACGTCTGGTCTTCCCCGCTTAGAGTGCTGCCCCCACAACCAGGTCCCAGATAAACGTGAAGAAGATGGATGGATTGACATATACATATTCACATTAATTAAACATTACATTACATTAATTAATGGTACACAGCTGACTTTGGACTACTTTGCCACCAATACAGCTCAAAACAGTTGTGCTACCGGTCTGCTACCTGAAGTAGTGTGTAGAATGACGTCTGACATCAGAGGCAACAAGAAGGCTGAACAAGTGAGAGGACCCTCTTATAGGATGCGGTCTAAAGGCCTCGATACACCAAGGCGACTCCCAGACTGCCACCGAAAAGACAGAGCGACAGCTCGTCTCTTCCCGTCTCCTCTCGTTCCCTCCTGTTTCCTCACGTCGCATGACCTTTTTCCCTCTTCATACACTGAAGCAACAACCGACCTAAAGACCGTGTCTTGCACATGCAGGTGATGTAATTACCCCCCCAAAGCGGCAGATGGTGCTAGCCAGTGAACAAAGATAAACGGAAGTGACACAATGTTTGTGGAGTACATATGCATATGCTTGGTCTGCCACTGTTCTCAGCTTGTTTGAACATTTGAGAAGCGTGATAATGGCCGGTTTGGACATTGTTTTGTGTGGATTAGGTGCCGCTGCTCTGTTACTTGAAGAAGATAACTTTCCGCACAGAATTGCGAAGAATGCAAAAATGGTACGCTGCTACAGCGGTTTTCACCTCTTGTCACTCCGTCACTTCCGCTAAAATTCCTGTGAGCTGATTGGCGCGGCAGCTGTAGTGCTAGGCCTATCAGAGCGCTTCGTGTCAAAGACCAAAGACGCCGATTCAACAAGGCTAATCGGCAGGAAATTAGTCAGACTGCCTCTGTCCTGGAGCGATGGGGGCTGATGGCGCATACATATCAACAGGATGGAAAAGAGCGACGTGGAAGAACCGTTAAGACGGCTTCAGATGGGCGATCGTCACCTTGGTGTATGGAGGCCTTAACACGATTGGCCGACCAGCGGATGCGCGAGCATACTACCACATGAGACCATCAGTTTGGTTGGTATACTGTATGTCTTGGCACACACTTCACATGGTATTACTATGTATTGTATTATACTGCATGAAGGTCTGTACTTCACTGTAGATTTCTCTCGTAACCCTTTACCATGTGTTTTGTATGTAATGTATGTTTTCATGTCTTTTCATTGTAGTTATCTGTACTCTAAAAGCACTATTATTGTTTCTTATACAGTATGCCCTCCTAAAAATATTATAATATTTTTTAAATCTCTGCTGTCCTGTCCTGAACAAATCACATCTTACACGTACAAATCCTGTAGTGACACTCCTATGTTATTATTAGTTAAGCTACTTCTGCTAGTGTTGTTATTTTAGTTGCTGGCAAACATCTGTCAAGTTGTCCGTGGATGTTTACACAATGCATTTTTAATTTGTTTTATAACTGAAAATCATGTAAAAATACAAAATGCTAATAGTGCTAGAGATTTTCCATGCATGTTTATTGCTAGCTATTTCATGTGTGTGTTTGCACCTTGTTTTATTGATGTGTTTTTGTTTTATACATATTGAGGCTACAATTGTGTTGTTTTTGAACCTACACATATTTATATACAGATGTAAAAATTAGAAAATTGGCCTGTAAGACAATACAGGCAAAGCAAAAAAACATGTAGATAATCCTTGGCTTACAAAAGGCTCAAAGTATGCTTGCAATAAGAAAAACTATATAGAAAATGTATTTTTAAAAGGAACAACAGCGAGTCAAAACAAATATAAAACAAATATGATATGATATCTTTAAATGAGAAAATCTTTAAAAAGAAATATTACAATGAATGATTTCAGTCATTTCTCCATTGTAGGACCTGAGCTAGCAAAACATCAACTGACTAGAATCATATTGACATGAAAATAGTAAAAAAAAAAAAGAAAAAGGCCAACATTACTTTTTGAAAGATGAATGAAATTCATGAATACATATAAATTGATAAGATAATATGGATTTCAATCAGGATCAATTTATTTAGCTCTAATACAATTAACTGAAGAAATTACAACTGTATAAACAACAAGCAGTGTGCAGCAGATTTGTTGACCTCAAACAAAGCACTGAATATTATAAATCACAAAATATTATTTAATAAACTAAAAAGTTGCCATAAGAGGAGTGGTATTAAATTGGTTTAAAAGTTATTTACAAAATAGGCAACAATTTGTGCAAATAGGAGAATATAAGTCATCATTCATTTATATTTTGGAGTACCTTAAGGCTCAGTTTTGGGGCCTAATTTGTTCATAATACACTGTATATTAATAATATATCAAATAGATTTTTTTTTTTTTTTTCTGATGACACTTTTTGTACTAGAGACAACTGGCTGCTAGTTCCTAAACACTAGTGAAGGCAGAGTAGATTATTAAACTGCTGAAAACCTCTTTTTATTATTATTCTTTTTGACATTTCTCTGTGTACAGTCTTGCCAGTTATAATATACTCCCCTGTCCTCACGCTTGCCTTCCACCATGCCCCTTCAAGTGCAAGGGTTCATGGGAATGGCCAATGGGAAGCATTGCTCAGCTACTTCCCACAGCCAAGAGACAGCTGTAATCTTTTAACCCTTTCCCCCATATGACTTTTACAAAAACACACACACATTTGACAACACAAAGGAATTTTTACAGTAGGTAGCTATTCACTCTGCCCCATTACAAACACAGTGATGCAGCCTGTGAATTGATAGTCTTTCAGTGCCGTGGCCTAGATTGCCCGCGAACATTCATCACTTGGACCATCCAACGCAAGCTCTGGCCACTGGACTTCACTCAAGCCCCCATGTTGTAGCACCAACGGGGCAGTGACAAAACAAACAACCCAGCGCATGCCCACAGGATCACCATCACGTTTCTCTCTCCATCTCTGCCTACTGCCCAGGCCCCAGTAGACCTGCATCCAGTCTGCTCCTTCTTTACAGCATCAGCCAATCCTCCTCCTCTTGCTGTGGTTTTCTTTTGTGTTGTGCGATAAAAAGGATTTGGGTATAGCTACAGGAGCGGAGAGGTTTGAGGGGGCTGGAAAGGGAAGAGAAGCATGAGGAGAGAGTAGGAAAAAGAAAGGCAGGGAGGTGGATAGGGTATGAGTGTATGAGTGTAGACAGTCCTCAGAGGAGCCCAGTGAGAGCCAACAGTGTTCATCTGAGGAAGTGGGTTCAAGAAGAATCTCCACTACACTATGTCAGTACGTCTTTATTCTGACTTTCCCTCATTCAAACATTTTGTTTTATAGGCTATTCTGTGTAAGCCATTGGTTGCAAAGTGAAAATTTACACCAGTGTACAGGGCTTTGTATATTTGTATTCTCTATTTGATCAAATAATCGTGAAACAAGAGTGTGTGTGTTTAGTGTCACACATGCAGCCCCTTTACAATAAGACCATTCAAATAAAATGTAATAATTGATTTATTTTGGAGTACTAAAGGGAATATAATATGCAAACACATTTTTTTGAATCGTCTACCATACTTTAACATTGTTTCTTCATCAAAAACATACCTAAAATTGTGTTTTGCTTCATTCACTCACTTTAATTAATTGTATTTTTCGGGCACAGCCTTCCTGAGGCCTCAGAACGCCTGATTCCACAAATTGCTGCCTCTCCCATGAACCTCCATATACTCAAGGAGGCACTGACCAATAAACAAGCCCTCTACATCCAGTCTGGTCTCATTTATTTATCCAAAAAACAGCTCTGTTTCCTTGCAGCTATTTTTAATTTAAATGGCATCATACAAAAAGTTTAAGGGGAAAAAAAAGTTATTTTCCTATTTCCTATTTTTCTTTACACCGAGAATGTTGCAGGTATGTCACGGCAGCAAGTTTGTTTTATGTGTGTTTGTTTAAAAGAGTCACAGTCAATCCTCTTCCTCTGTTTTTACAGACTTACCGTCTAAACACAAACTTGTGGATACTGGATCCCATGCCTATATCCTTCTTCATGTTCCTTGCAAAATGTCTGTTTTGTGTTGCAAATTGGATTATGTTTCTCCCCCTCAAGAATTAACTTCTCGATGTGCAATGGATGTAGCTCAGCAGATCGTTGCATAGACGCTCGAAAAATTGAACTCTAATCTATCTTGAGCGTTGGGTCGCGGCAAGTTGTTCCTGGCACACGCATGTGTCATCCCTGGTTTGAATTGTCAAACTGAATTAGACGAGTAGTTCATATGCATCTGACTTGACACTGCCGCTACGCACTGCTGCTGCTGCGTTTGTGTAAATTGGGGGTCAGAAAGGGCATCCACCGTAAAACCTGCCAAATAAATATGCAAAGCACTGCACACTGGATACAAGTATATAAGGGAAAAGCTGAAATGAGAGAAGTAGTTTTGGATTAGTAACTGCCTTTAATAGAGTAACAAACCATTTCTGCCCCTCCAGAGATCACCACAGCAACTCATACAGAGATTTGCATATTCAGCGTGGCATAAGTTCTTACACTGAGACTATTAGTTTTTCCCACTTCCACGTTTTCAACCAGAAGTTGTGTCATGATACTTCCGGGCGCAGTTGTAAGTGACGTAAAAAAGCCAAGTCCAAAAATAAAAAAGTTTTTGCGCTGTCAACTGCCAGCCTCTCGACTAAATTTGATTCTATACAGATGCAGATAAAATAAATAAAGCTTATCACATTACATTACTTAAAATAGGTTATCTCCTTTTACTCAAGTGACCATGTTTTCATTAACAAAACATTACCATCGATCTCACTGTGAGGGCTGTGCTGTATTATAACTAATTTGAGACATTTTCAGTCTCACATAATTTAATACTACTCTGCTGTCATATGTAGTGAGCTAATGCTAATTGTTGATAGCATTACAGCTTTGATCTTTACTTTCCTGGATAATTGTGATAATAAATTCTTCATCATAGAATGTGTTATTATGTGTTAATGTGTCTTATTTGTGGGTTTTTGCCTCTTTAACTGTCACTATGTCTCCAAAAATGAAATTTAATTGCATGTTTAAAACACTCGATCCATTTTGCCTTAGACAAGCGTTAACCAGAATCTGGATAACGCGACAAGTAAATTCTATAGTTTTTTGTGAAAAAGGTCTATTCCTGACGCAACACCATCAATATTTCTAAGCTTAGGACAGGCTACAATATACTACTCTTAGCCAAAATCTTTAGCCAAAGTCCTTTCTTCATTTCAGAAAAAAGTAAAGTATCAAATTACAGACAGGCAGTTTTGAGTGTGCACATTATTCTTTGCTCTACATGTAAGAGAATTTCCCCTCCAGTCTTACCACACTTTGTTTATTTCATCTGCTTTCAGACTAGACAGCGGCAGCATCAGCACTGAGTTAACATGAGATAAAAGTCTAAAATATGAGACACTCTGTGGCGTGCCGCCAAATGCTTTTGTAATAGTTAAGTCAGTGAATCACCAACGGGATTTTTTTCTCTTCGTCATTTACAATTTACCTGTCAATGCACATTTTTCATATTTAAATGCTATTTAAATGATGTTCTCTTTGGGTACACAAACACTGTAGCTGTATTCCCTAGACTCTGAGCAACATACTGTAGAAAATGTAATAATATATTTTATCTCTTTCTACTGTATTACAAATTCTTCAGGAAAAATCTGGATTTATTTTCCCTCTGAATCAAAATTTGCCTTCAGTACATGTACAAAGTAACAAGTGTACATACAGTACTTTACAGTATAATATTTATTCAAATGTATAATGAGGACATCAACGTTGTATGTTCAATTCTCCATAAACACAGTATCATAATATATATAACTTTTTCTTCTATATATAATTCATAAGTCCAGGGAAACAAAAATGCCTGTCTCTGTGAGTAACCAGCAGGTTGTTGGAAGTAGAAGTTGTTGAGTTTGAGGTAGAGCATGTTCTTAAATAAGTCTGTTATTGCGTCTGCCTGGTTGAGCACAGAGGCGTTAACGTCTCACTAATCACATTAGTACACAATGCTCCTCTAGTCATGGGGATGGAGAAACACTCATTTTCTTTTGGCTTACACGAATCCAAGCTCTTTCTGTCCGGACACAAGCATTACAGTGTCAGCACTTAGAAAAGAAAAAAAAAAAGATTGCTTGATGGGATCAGAGGAGCTCTTGCAAAGTAGTGCTCTGAATAAGATTTAGGATGTGTTTAGCGCTGGAGGAAATTGAAAATGAACAGACAATGCAAGGATATACTGTGAGAAAGATTGGAATGCTGACAGTTGAGTTGAAGCTTGACTTAACCAATGTTTAGAAATGAAAAGCTTGGGAGCTTAGTGGCGGTGATGATCAGAGCCACAACGGCACTTGCCAAAGGACAAAGCTGATGCTGATGAATAAAAGAATGATGCATTTTTAAAGCAGGAAAACTGTGGGAGGTATAAACTGCTCGGTGCTAAGTACTCCTTTCTAAACACTTGAAACAGGGAAAAGCTTGTGAAAACACCTTGTTTCTGTTTTAATCACTTTTTCTTAATTGCCATTTCTCTGAAATGACAGGCTCCAAACTTTGCTGACACACTTAAAAAATCTCTACAAGAAAATGCATGAGACAGGATCTGCATTAGTGTCCACCGTGCGAATTGTCACATGCTGAGAATCCTCTTCCTCACGTTCTAACCACTCTCGCACTTTCTTTTTCTTGCCATCTCCGAAGCAGGTCCTGTCTCTTCTGCCTGCCCATTTCCTAATATTATTTGGCAGAACAAACGCTGTGGTGCACATGCCAACTTATGGCACGGAAAGAAAGAAGTTGTGGTGCACATTGAGTGGAGTGGTGGTGCAGGAGGTGATATCACTGCTGTTTGTGTGTCAGGCTGTGGACGCACAGTCGCGGCTCTTTGTCATGTTTTCTTTGTTTGCGCCGCATTTGCCGCTCTATATTCTCGCTCCTGTGTGTCTGGCCTGTCTGTCCTGCTCCTCCTTGGCTTTTTTATTTCACTTTCTGTCTATGGATCCTCACCTCCCCCTCATATTTTTATATTCTTTGCTTGACATCTCATTTTGAGTTGTTGTCTCTCGTTCTCCCTCCCTCAATCTTCTCGCCGGTTCTTTGGCTCTTTGCTTGTGTGTCTTTGATGCCCTCACGGTCGGCTGAATGACTGAAGCCATAAGGCTGTTCCACCCACACACACGTACGCCGAGCAGAGCTGTCCCAAGCTGCGCTGTTGATTCTCCCGCTCAGCCCATCTGAGAAAGAAGGCAGAGTGTGACTCACATGCAAAGGTGGGTGGTGCGGGCCCAGGTGGGTGGTTAAATAGGCTAAGTGTAGCTTCTCCGACGTGCTCGCTCTCGCACACGGCAGATGCAATGATAAGTAACTCAAACACAACAAATTGGAAACGCGAAGAGCTTTCAAATGTGATTTACAGTTCAAAGATTGTTGCAGTCATGTCTCTAGGTTGTTTTGGAGACAAACCAAAGCATTTGATTAGATTTGCGGCAATGACTGTTACTTACAGAGTCAAATGACATTAGCAGATCAGCATTATCATAATCATCCAAAGCATGCATGAGTTATTTTCATATTTGCTATATCACAACAAAGTGTTTTGAAATGTGCATGTACAAATGAGATATGTGATTTTTTATTAAGTGTTTAAAATCAAAGCAGAGTCTGGAAACCCAATTATGAAGCTTATGAATTTACAATAATATCCTACAATAATATCATTGCCACAATCATTACACAACCAAACAAACACAGAAGTTTTCTGTTCAGTCTTAAAGGTTTATATAAAAGGGATTCAAGGCATCACATACGGCCTTTTGCTAGAGGCTACTGAGTCAAAAGCTGACAACCCCCTCCACCACCACCACCACTTCAGTGGAAGGGTTTTAAATTTTACTGTAAGTGTTACATAGATTTAGATTTTTAGTTCTTCTGTGTGTAAATCTGCCTGACAGGCGAAAGTGACGACGGAAGATTGTGCACACCAAGGAAAAACTGTGCAAGCCTTATCTTCGAATGTGATTATGCTGATATGTTTGGCTTTCTTAATGCAAAAAAATAACTTGTTTCCAGAGCTAAGGAATGTGTCTTTTCTCTGTACACAGCTTTAGCCACACATGGGCCAAGATTTCTACCATCAACCATATTTCAACCATTGTTTAGCCTATGTTGTATCAGAAATTTCACAAAATGTCACAATGACAGCAAGGAGGTTGTGAGATCAATCCACGATCTGGCCGACACACAATCTGTCTTGGCAGAGTCTGCACGTCCTCCCTGCGTACCGCAGGTCTCTCCAGGTACTCTGGCTTCCTCCCACCTTGTAAAGACATGTATGTATTAGGTGAATTGGTGACTCTAAAAAGTGTCTCTAGAGAATGAATGTGTTCGTGGTTGTTTCTGTGTCAGCCCTGCAACTAACTGGCCAGCGTACCCGTACCCGACCCTGTAGCTGGGAAAGGCTGCAGTCACCTGTGAGCCCTAAGGGAGAGGAAGATAAATGAATGAATGTCACTACCACTGGTGTATGTGATAGACAGGAATATACTATGATAAACCATTAATTTCATGCAGTGTGACTCAAATACAGTGAATGAAGTCATTTTGACTGGTGCCAATATGGTCCTCCGTTCTCCACAGCACATAGTCTGACAAAGACATCACAAATCCTGTCTATCTGACACCCCAACCATCTGTTGAGAGCCGGCGCTGGAGCCTTGATGGCTGTGCATTTGAGTGGTAATTGAGCCTGAAATGTGCTTAATAACGATTGTCCTGCCTAATACGCCACATCAGGAGCTCAGAGCAGCGTGACAACCCCGAGCAGCTGAGACAGGGGTTCAGGCAGCCACATACAAGAGATGGGCAGAAAGAACATTTCTCCTCCTCATTAGCCTCCTATAACTGGGAACAGCCCACATAAATGGATCACTGGGAATCAGCCAAGAGGAATAGTGTATGTGTGATTTCAGCAATGTTCTGGGAACGGCCCTTTTCAAAAGAAAACAAATTAGTTTTACAGAAAATGTTATGGTCCCACAATATTTATTGCTTTGATATAGGCTGGAGTCCCTGTAGTGATTTATTCCCCCATCTTTTATGTCAGGAAGGACATCTGGCATAAAAATTCAAACTTACCTGTGTGAATGATTTGCTGTGGTGGTCCCTGAATGAAAGGCGGTGGCTGAAAGGCACAGCAACACTTTGATATTGGCATTTACTCAAAACTAATCATTATTTGTGTGTTTGTCTGATAAAACAAACCAACAAACTTTGTTTCATCTTATTAAAGAATGTGTTTTGTTTAAACTGATCTCAGAGGGTTAGACCACATGTACTGGGAACACAGTTACCATGTTCTTACTGAGTGTAAAATGTGTTGTTGGTATTAATAAGGTCTAGTCTATGAAGGGGGGTGGGGGATATACCCTGTGACAGCTGCCCCAAGAGAACACATGGCACTAAGAGGTACTTGTCAGCAGTGCTTTAAGACAAAAGGCAGGCGTCTTCCTGGTCGGCAGGGGACAGAGAGTGGGATCTGAGGGCATGATATCCTGTCCAATGCCCCCGCTGAGGATCCAACAAACTCCGAAGTTCTGCACCTGTCACACACTGTGGGGAGGTGGTTTGACGGTGTCACACTCAGAACACAAGTGCACGCCCCTCTCCTGAGGTGAACGTGTACAGTAATTATCATGGCTTCCTTTCACATCTATAATCACTCTTTCAACTTGATAGAAGCACTGTGTTTTTGTGTGTTCCCCTCATGCTGAAGTGATTTGGTGCTTGGGGTTTTGGAAGGGTAATTGCCTTACAAAGTAAACTGAGTCATGAGGAAATGAACATTCTCAGAGAAAAATCTGTCTTACAAAGTAACTCATATACACAACAACCAAAGCCTGCTGGTGGAGAATTACTTATTCCCTCTCAACTTGCTCTGCTATTCATTTTGCAGTCAGTTCAACTTATAGTGTGTGGGTGCCCCTAACTCACCAGCCACATGTATAACCTGCTCAGCAGTAGCTAAATGTTACTCTGGGGATATAGCTTCATAAGAGCAACGCCATGCATCACACCAAGCACATTTAAATACCAAATATTGCCCATTCGTTTCTCCCTATCCAATTGTAGAGGAGAGCACAGCACTGTGTTTAGCACAGGCCAGAGGGATTTGAGCAGGCAAACAGATGGGACTTGAGAAAAGGTATGGATAAGGTACAAACGCAGGCGCAGGAATCCCCCCTGGGAGCACCTTCCTCATTCTGGCACCCATTTTCATGGTATGTTTAGTGCCCTACTCTGTATGAAATATGAACAGACTCAGCCTGATCGTGTGAAACTCTGAATACAAAGTGTGCTATGTCTAACACATGCTGTATAGCAAGAGTAGTTAGCATTTTGCTACAATACTTCAAAATAGACTTGCGATAGTGGTCTGAAAAGCTTAAACTCTCGTATGATTGTTTTATTCTTTATGAACATTTTATTTTCATTTTAAAAACAAAAATTAGAATACATCACTTAATGTTTCTTCTGAAATGCTTACTTTATGGTTTAATAATGACTAATTTCAAGATTTTGTTAGACCACACAATACTGACAAAACATCTAGGAGCAAAGATGACAAATCTGGATAGAAGATGGGCACTCTGACCTTCCCCTGGCACGCCGCCCACCGCCTGTAAACCCACTCAGCTGTACGGCTGTCTGAGCGTCTCTGCTGAGATTGTGGCAGCCATAATTGCGTCTCCTGTCCAAGTGTGAGGCAGATATTCTTGAGGACCTTTTCGCAGCGCATCTCTGTGAGACGCGACAGAACAAGAGTACTCATCCTCATCTGTGGATCAGACCCCAAAGGTCTCCAGCTTTAGTTGGAAATGTAATGAGACATTGTTAACTCAATTTTCACAGTTTCAGAGAAAATGAAGGTTTTTTATCTTTGGAGCTTCATACTTTCAGTTTCATGTCTGGAGTCTGACAAGGGTGAAAAACAAGACTTGTAGTGAAATGTTAGTTGCAAGATGTGAGCCTGTAATAATTATTATAATATAATCCTCAATGTCGATGAATATGATAGTAAATTCATTGTTGTAGTTCAAAGTGAAACAGATATAAATTCAGTGCATACCAAGTGAAATATTTCAAGAATTTATAATTTTGGGATAAGGAGATTATTTTAGTGTACATGAACCAAAATTCACCATTTTATAAAATTACTAGAATATTACATTGATTTTACATAATCATCATAATCATCACAGTTAAAATAAATAAATGCTTGAAATATTTCACTCTGTAATTAATGAGTATGTGGAATATTCTCTCACTTTTTTAACTGAACTATTTAAATATACTCACTTAAAGAGTACTTTTCCACAATATTTAAATTTATTGATGTGCACCTGTAATAATTGTTTTCTGTGTACATATGTTTCAGCTCTGTTCCAGCATAGTTTATTTATCCCATTTGTTTCTAACCACTGAAGGACAAGTGCTTTGTCCAGGTGAATGTGTGTCACCATCCATTAATGGATGCCGCTCGGTGGAGACAGACAAATAGCCCTGCTCCTGTGTTATCTCTTTCTAGGTCTTTGTAGGTTTTAAAGGGGCACTTGCTTTAGCCATGGGTCGCTGTTCAGATGCCCTGACATTTACACCGCTGTCTCCATGTGCACAAACACGTCACACTCACACATACTAAGAAAGAATCACAATCTGTTAATCTGTGTCACAACGCCCCCTGAAAAAAATTGGGCACCCTTCAAAAAACAGCCCTGTTACAAAGGACAGGTCATGGCACTGGCACATGTTGTCAAGGCAGAGGTCATGGTGAACTGTGTCACTGTAAGCCATGGAAACAAATGAGGTTGCTCTATTATGCCAACTCCTGGTTACATGGACACATCTAAGGACAAAGAGTCTTGGGATGAATCAACTGCCCCTGGATGGCAGGTACAGAATAAAAGAAAACAAATCTCCACGCAACCTCAGTTTCCTTCTTCTGACAGAACACATGTCCATCAAGTATCGTGACCTCTTCATGCTTGGTTTTAGTATTGCAAAATTAGCTTAAGGTGAACTATTACCAACATGACTGTAAACAAACGTATGCTAACAGCTACACTACTGGGGTTGTAAAGCTACCACTTACAATTTTGCCATAACAATTTGTCTGCTTCTCAGTACAAAAATCTACCAGCCAGCCAACTCTTCCTATTCCATACAAAGAAGTTAGTCTCATGGTTTGAGTTTCATTTCCATTGGCAAAAAAATCAAAGGCAGAGTAACCAATCACAGAAACAAAGAGTGGGACGTAAGCAGCACACCACTGACAGTTTGTTTGAATGTGGTTGTTATATCGGACGACAGCAGGATTCTACTGTTGTTAAAATGGCAACAAGGCAAAGAAAAAAAATCACACTGAGAACAGGTGACAAAAGAAAGCACAAAATGCTGTTAATCAATTGAGAGAAGTTATTAAATTTGCTCTGCATTAGCCCGGCGCCATTTTGATTAATTTTGATAGAGATTATCTTTCCCATTAGTAAAACGCACTGCAGATAAAAAAAAATCAACTGAGGGGAAACAACTCTCTATGGCTGAGGAACCAGACTATCCTGCTTTTGATAAGAAAGGATGGGGCTGAAAATAAAATTATATGTACACTCAGGGGTTATCTTTTCAAACATTATACTTTAATATTTTAAATTTGATGGAAAAATGTAGGGACAACATCCAACATCTTAACACACTTTATATTGGCTAGAATTATCAGTGTATTATTGTACAAAATTTTTGTTTCAAATTTGACTGCTGTTATTGCTAAACCATTAATCTAATTCTAATCGCTAATGTTATGCTACTTTATAGAATTTTCTTCAGTATTTTAATTGTTCATGACTGTATATTAGTTGTACATAGCAAGATGAAAGAGCATACCTGATATAAGATGAGCACTCCAAACACTATTTTATTACGCATTTTTAATGTTTCCATTCAAGTCTAGAACTTGAGGCCACTAGATGAAGGTCAGTTTGTACAACTTTGTACACAACAAACATACATTTTTTTAAACATTTTCCCTACACTTGCCATAGTTTTTTTCATTACCAAAATGTGGCACAGCTTTTGATGACGTCTCTTATAAAAAGTTATTTGTTATTTTACATCAAGTACTAACAATCTGTTGACTGACTGCAGAAACCACCTCAGTTAATACTGAAACCTGATATAGATCTAATGTGTAGTTTGTTTTAGTTTGTTGTTGTATGCCCTACAGTATTTAGAATAAAAGGAACATTTTGTGCATTTTTTAACAGACCTTACATTCTGCTGCAGTTTCTCTATGAAAAGATTTTCATGTTTGGGGGGCATCACGTGGTGTGAGCATGTGATTTGCTTGAGGAGGCAGCTGTTTGTCTGTCAATCTCTTTCACACATAATGCCCGCACTGTGATGTTTAAGCTGTGAGCCTGGAGGGCAGTAGAGAAACACGGCATTGTTCCTCTCTCTGGTCCATGCTGTTTCTGTGTTCAAAACGCGAAGACTTTTACTCCTGTACATTGCTCCTTTACTTACAGAGAGCATCTGCCCACACAGAGCAAATGCAGGCACCCAACGGGACTCCACTTAGAGCAGACGAGGGGTGCAAAGGAATGTTTTTTCGTTAAAAGTCACAGTCTCCTAGGTAACAACAGGTTTCTTCCTAGCTGAATTTCAAGTATTTAATTGCTTTAATCAGTGAAATTATCAACACAATTACAGCAACAAGGCAAACATGTGACGAAGCAGTTAAGCCGTTTTCTGCTGAGATGAAGGATCGCGTGTTGGTAAGTAATTGGCATTGATTAACAACACAAAGCCACATGTGGTTATGGCACATTAAAGGTGTTCCCAACCTTTACATTTTTAGCAATAAAACAAAACCGTGATGTGTGTACAATCATTATTATTTTACACTTTCTGTAGATTTTTATAGATTTGAAAACCCTAATGTATCTTAGTTTGTTTTGTTTTTTTCTTTGTTTTTTGTTTTTTTGTGAGCTGTGATTGGCTGAGCACTGTACACTCAAAAACTGCACTTCCAATGCACAAACCCAATTTTAAAGAAGTTAGGGCACTGCCTCACTGCAAGAAGGTCCTTGGTTCGATTACCGGACAAATAAAGACAAATAAAAAGCACTTTAGATTATGTTCACATATGTTTTTATCTTTGCATGATATAACTGTAACTTGCATTTGTGCAAAGTGATTTTACTGGCATAATGCTCATCTTATTAGCATTTGCATTTGCTTATCCTTAACCTTTTACATTGTCACAACTTTTTTGAATTGTATTTATAAAATAGTCTTTTTTTTTCATTTCTTTTTAACTACTGTTGCTTTAACCTCAAGATATTTAGTTTGCATTAAAAGTGTTTACCCTAAGATCCTTTAACTTGATAATTTACATATGTCATTTATTTGCTTGTTGCTAATCACAACTAAACAGAAATGTACCTAAATTGAACCACATCACCATTTTAATTGTCTTTTTGCTTTTATTGTTAGAAGTTATCATGTGGTGGCTCTAGTTAAAATATTCAGCAGATCAATGGACAACCAGATGGCCCATGTGATATCAACCTGTTTTGTTTTGATGCTTGTTTGCTCAGTGGCTGCTGCTAACAAGCAAACAGACAAGCAAACATAATGTCCTTGGCAAAGGCAGCTTAGTTGTGCATTAAATGCCAAGTTTACTAAGTACTTGGTTGCTAAAAAGACAGCTCCGTGTGTCTGAAGTTTGTTTCCAAGCTAAGTAGCACCACCATCATTACAATCACGGGCCCACCCAGCCTCTCTCACTCTCTCTCTCTCTCTGGGATTAAATAACTAAATTGATACGAGCCAAAAGCATGCACTTCACCGCTGACACTGGAGGAGATTTGGCCCTGTGGGGGATATAAATACCTGCAGAATCACGGAACGCCTGCCACTAAGAGAGCAAGGAGAGGCCAATCAGGTGCATAATGGCCAGAGTTTTTACATCGTTGGCTGGCTGTACAGGTCGCCATCAGAAGTAATGTCCACCTTGAAAAAAGTAAGTGTGCTGTTTGATCAATGCTGCCTGATGGGAAAGGGGGAAATCAAGCCCATAAACAGGCCCTTGGATGCTAAAAGGGGAGTCGGACCTGAGGGACCAGCATAGAAGTGTATGGTGAGAGGTGTATTGATGGGTGAGTTCCGAGAAGTAGAGGTGTTAAATCCTATAGCACTTTTCCACTCTTGTAATATGCATGCATTTAAAAACAGTTGATTTAAAGTTAGTACTACTAATTTGTAACTACTGACAAATGTAAAATTTAATCAATTTGCCTAAAAAAAATACAAATATATGTCATTAAACTGAATTTTGGAGCTTACCTTAAACTTATAGCCCTGAGTTTAGCTTTAGCTGTGTATCTAGGACTAAAAGAGACACTTTCTCTCACACTAACTCCACCGGCCGCCACTATTCAACAGCCAATCACAGCATCCCTCACTGGATTGTGCCAGCAGATTTATATCCTTAATGATAAAGCCTATATGATGTCTTAAAGTCATTTTTTTTTTTTCACATACGATTTCCATTACAATATATATTATTGGATTACACAGGTTTTCTCCAAACATCTGAAAAAAATCTGACAGATAGCTCTTTTAAAGACAGATTGACCTTCTTGCATGACTTTTACATCATGGGTTTGAGGTTGAAAAGTTCATTACTTCATTACAAATAATGAAAACATCATATTCTCAAAAAAGATGGCAGATAAAAAGACAAGAGCGTAAGAAAGAAGTAAAGTTTCTTCTTCTCGGCAAAGGCAGGCATGCTTCTGTGTCACTGTTTTTCCCTTTTCATGGCAAAGGGAGGAGAGCCAAGGTCGAGCGTGTCAGTGTGAGTCAAGCCTGAAAGTGTGAAGGCTCCAATTAGACATAGCCCGGGGTATGACTCCAAAAGACAAGGATAACACACACACACACCCCTCTGCGAAAAATGTGCCAAACAACGCGTAGTGCAAACACACACATACACACACACAGCACACGTCTTCATGTCCCTGTTTTACATGAAATGCATGTTGATACCACAGCTGTTTGCACCCCATCCATCATCTCGAGCAGGCAACAAGCAGAATTATTAACAAGCAAAATCTGTCATGGCCTATTAGCGCAATAAGGAACCTGCTAAGGCAAGTAAACAATTTATTAATGTATGGCTGATGTATCTAATTATCGCGCTTGTGAAAAAGACCAAATATTTATGATTTCACAGTCTATTTGCACTTAATCGAACATGTTGCTTGTAAAAATATCCCAGCATTGATTATTTAATGAGCGCCAAGATGCTTTACAAAGTTTATGGTGATGGATTTCTTTCACTTTCAACTTCTTTAAGAAAATGAGCTCATCATTGATTTTTAAGTTGTTTCGAGTAGTGTGCTCTTAAAGGTCTTTACACGTCATTGAGCCGTCTCATCAAAGAATCAGAATGTTGTAATAACTCACAGATGTCTATTGCTGATGCTTTTATTTTTTATGTACTTAATCTATTAATAGACAGACTCATGATATGCTTGTTGTGTTCTGCAAAATAATTATGTGATTTTATGCAGTGGCTTTGATAATGGTTAATATGCATTGTTTCTGACAAGGGATGTGTGATGGCAAGATCCTGGCAATATGAATATCGTGAATATCGTCACAATACATTAAAGCAGTGGTTTTCAACTGGTCTAGCTTTGGGACCCACTATCACCCTAAAATGACAAGCCGCAACCCAAATAAAAGAGATATTTCAACTAATGAAATGTGTTGAAACTGAGACAGAATAATATTAGAATATCACATTATGCCAACACAAAAATAAGTGATGATGAGAGGGAACTATTCATTTCTATTTTCTATTAAATTAAGTTTAATTTAAAATCAAAATACATAAAATAAAATAAAAAAGTGCAATTCAATAAGATCCAAGTCTACAAAATTTCTTCTCATGAGCTTTTCAGTGGTTAACACTGAAAGAGATTATGCATTAAAGGAGAATTAAGCAGTGCTCAATTCAACCTTGGGTGTAACACTAACATAATTTTTTATTCATCTTTTTGTTTTTTGGCAAAGCCCCGCGACCCAATCAAAATGGTTCCACCTTTGGGTCCCAACTCACCAGAAGAAAAATGAGAATAACTGCATTAGAGGATATACTTAAAGTTTTTAGCAATATTATTTTGGAAAACCTCACCATTATACTAATACACCACAAAAATGTATTAAAAATAATTTTCATTTCATTTAAAAAGCAGAACAGTGATTAGTGGAGCTGTATTTCACAAACAAGTTGCCTTTTTGGCCATATAAGGTAAAACAAAAGTGTGAGAGATTGTTTGTGATTAAATATAAAGTATATATATTTAGTCCAAGGATTTAAAAGGGGAATATTTACATCATCTATCCATTTTCATATCAATACAGCCTGAGAAAAAATATTGCAATATTTTCCAGTGTTTTCTTACTCCACTATTTCTGACCCCAAGGCCACCTTTACCATAACTGCATACTTTTGTAAAGGAATACAAACACCAATGATTATTATCAAGTGCTGACTAAATAGCCTATGAATAGCACCACTAATATACTGCATACTGTACCGAGGTAAAAAAAAAAAAAAACAAGAATACAGAGCAGATGTCCGGTGTGCACTGTGGACCTAATGAGCCATGAATGATATGAGAGGCAAGTGGAAAAGCCTAGGTCTTTCTGCTAAGGATGTGCCTGGGACACATCTGGTACCTGCCCCTCCTCTCTACTGCACCTGTGCTCCGGATGCTGAGGGACTGTTGTGAAGCAAAGCACACCATTTAAACTCACCAGACATCCATTGCACTGTGTAAGGTAAATACTCTATATCAAAATCAACACTTCTATAGGCAGCAAAAAAAATAACTGGGCTACAATGCAGTAAAATAGTATGCAAAGTAGCTATTATTAAGCTTTATTAATAACAATTGTGTTGGTGCAGTGCAATAAGGGACGCTCAACTAGTTACACATAAAAAAGAAAACATTTAAAACATGCAAAGCAAAGAAACAAGTGGATGAATATTGCTAAGGTAAGATAATGATGATGTTTAATGAGGTTGAGGTAATTACAGCATCACATCAGTCTTAAGCTAAACAGTGCTCAAAGAAGGTCACAAAAGTTGCAGACATTTACTTTGATTGTTTAACTATATTTTTGAATGACTAGTTTCCGATTATTCCTTCAGAGGAACAGAGCTGTAATGGTTTCACTGGTGAGTGATTAAAAGAGGAGTCTGAATGACCATTATGGGGAAGAATGGGAAATGAGAAAGGGAAGTGAGATAAACCAAAGATGAATGAAGGATGGTGAAGGAACTGGAGCAGAGGAACGGCTATCAAAGTGAGGAGCGTGAGGGAGAAATCCACCAAAAAGTGATGGATATAATTTGATGTTGGTTAGTGCCAGTGCCCAGTGGTTTTGCTACTCGCTGTGTCAGGGGCAAAGATGACCCAAAACTACAAAGTCTACCCACTGTCACCCACATCCACAGACCCCTGTTGTATTGACCCAATTTATACTGATTGATCGCCATCCAGGCCCTCAAATTTGACCTCTCACCCAGTTAGAACTTGTATCAAACTGTTTTAAATTTGCAGTGGTGTTGCAATCATGGTCACAAAACAAAGTATGTATAGTAGATTTCAAATTGACATAACAAACTGAGATCATTTGTCCATCCATACAATGACAAAGTACACTGTTGAGAAGAAGTCCAATATCTACAGTAAAAAAAAAAACAAGATTGTATTAATTATGGGGTGCACAGTGGTGGACTGAGTGGTTAGAGCTCCAGCTTCTCTGCCAGGAGGTTGTGGGTTTGATTCTCGGGCCTCTACAATCTCTCTGTGTGTATGTAAAGCCCTTACATTTCTTCCCCTTAGAATTATGGGCTTCTATCTGACAGTTCTGTGAAAATTAAGTTATACATATATTCTTGTTCCTGGATACCTTATCTACAATATATCAAGGGTTTTTCACAGTTTTAGACATTCTGTTTTTTTTGTTGTTGTTTTTTTCACTTGGGAAAATAAAAAGTTCTATCTGCAATGCCAGAATTTAATTTCAGCTCAACTTTAGAACAGACACCAAAAAATGCTAGTTAGTTTTATCGGTCTGGAGAGTGATAGCTGAAACTATAAAAAGTGCAGAGTTAGCTGTAAGTTAACTGTAGTCTCTATATTATTTTTACACAGGAAAAGTATAAACATGGTTTAAAAATGTATAGGGTGTTAAATTTAGAGCTGTTGCTTACATGCCAAAAAATTCTATGTTAAATATTGTCAATGTGTATTGCATGTTACTTTCAAATGTGTGATGTAGTCTTAAAAACTGTAAATTATAAAAATAAGTCGACTGCTGAAGTAAAATTATTGATTTTTGCATGTTTTTTTTTTTTTTTTTTTTTTTTTAAAGATAGAGCCTTATAATATAACTTTTGGGTTCTCAGAATTAAACAGTAACATAAACAGTTCTCAAAAGTCCCACTTCAAAAGTTTCAAAGATTTTGAAATTATATATTTACAATCTCTTTAAGCTGCCATAAATTCCTATTTCCTATTCCTATTCCTTTATGGTCAAAACTTTAAACCTAAATATCTCAAAACTACTCAGAACACAGATAAAACCCTATAATTCTATAATTTTTATTCACAGCTGCATCATTAGCATCTTTTACAAATACTTCTTCTATTATTCCAAATGCTGGGCACCTCGCAGGTCTGATGTTAAGATCTATGTCAACTCAGGGAGAGAATTTGTAGAGAATAGAAAGAAATCACTGGGGGCTTCAGATGAGCTTTTATAAGTTGCACACTGCTCCTCTCTTGTCCAAGCAACAAATCAGCGGGTTAGACTGAGTGGCCCTGCTCCAGCATGTTGAATAATGAATTAGGGCTTGATATCCTGTGACGGAGGCCGGGAGAGAGCACTTCCTCCCTGGGCCAGAGTGGGGCTTGAATACCCGTGAATAATACATGGCCAAAAGTGGGTCTGTTGAAATTACTCAATACTGGGAGTCAAGTGCAAGATTATCTTTCCACGCTTATGAAAATATTGCAGCCTTCGTAACACAATAGGAAAGGTGAGGAGATGGTCGTACAGAGCACACTTACAGTTAGTGTATGATTTGAAATATATGTTTTACTACATGGCTTTAGCGGCTTATCGCAAGCTCCATTTTTAGAAGAATATGGAGCAGTGGTGGGAAATAACTATATTTCTGGCACTTGTTACCTTTGTGACAGTGGTAAGGTGGTTGTTGTAGTTTTGCTGTGGAAAAAACGAGTAAACTGTACACTTTTGCTGAAGACTTCGACAGCAGAGAGATTTGAATAGCATGGAGCAAAGTATTCTGAGCCAGGAATCAAACCCAGGCCACTCCTGTACACATTACAAGCTCTACCAGGTGAGCCATGCACCGAGGCGCCCTAAAACGCTTTATCTTAAGGTGAAAATACTTTTACTTGAGTAGAGATGTTAAGTACTTCTTCCACCTCTGTCCAGGTTTGAGGGTTCCAGCTTCCAAACACTACTCAACTCATCCAGACTCTATTTTTTTCTTTTATATTGATTGTTTTCAGACATCTCTTGTGGTAAACCTAAAGTTTTGGATACACTGGTTTGCACTAGAATATGTACAAGACCACAAATGCAGTGTAAATGCGCCGAAGACCATTCTAACATAACCATCAATTGAGATTGTCTACTTTCTCTGCCTTTTCGCCGCTCCAAGTTCTGCTGCAGGATTCTGGTTACAACAGTCTGGAAAAGTCATACTCACAGCACCTGTCTTTCCAAACACAAAATAAATCCTTCAAGGCAGAATTATGATATATTTACTTATCTTTATACAGTTGTCAATTTACACATGCGGAATTGGATTTTCAGCCTCCCACGAGACTGACTGGGCCCCCTTTTTCTCTTCTCTCCGGGCCAAGGCGGGCTCCAAGAAAGCTGCAAACCACAGGCTCTCACTCAGCCCCTGCTCTCCCAGCTAACCGCTAATCCATGTGTTTGATACATTAGACGCTCTGCTTGGATCTGTTCTGTGGGGATGTGCTGTCCCTTCTCCTGCCAACTCTTCCCCCTATTCCCGGTTGCTCTTGCTCTCTCTCTCTCTTGCTTGCTTGTGCTCCCCACTGCAGTCTAGTGGATTAACCCTAAGTCCATGGGATTTATCTAATTGTGTTTAATTAAGGCTAGGTCAGGCCAGAGTCACAAAGTTCAGGATGTTTTTTTTTTTAGAAAGTAGGCATAGTGGACTCACCTCCCTAGATCTGAGTGGAGTGATTGAGTAAAGAGAGCGTAAGGACAGAGAAAGAGATATACGCAGGGCATAGGAGAGGTGGAGGAGGGATCAGCAAGGCGACGACAGCGTCTGAGTTGGATCCCCCCAAAGAAGAAATCGATTGCCATGCGCCTCGCTGTTCCCCAGACCTATGCTTTTTCGCGCTTTTCTCCATGACACGATGCTGCAGGGAGCCATAACTCACTGCGCTCTTGGTCGAGCTTAAGCGGATTGTGGGTCAGGAAGTCCTTCTTTTGGCGCTATGCACTGTATTCCGGCTAAAATAAATTCTCCACTGAAAAGCATTAAGAGCGAGCGGCCTCCTGCTCTTGTCTGAGGAGCACTGGTGAGGGCTTAAAGGAAGACAAAGGCACAGAGGGAACTCAAAAGAAAAATCCAGTTTCTGTTGGTTTTCACAGAACGAAAACTTGCAACTCTTTGGGGATGGAGGTCTTTGGTCAATTAACCTTTTTTATTGTGTTTATATATAATAGTAAATATACAATAACAGTGATTATGCTAATTTGTAGTAGTGTTTAAATGTCTAGTGATTGAAAAAGAGTACATTCAAAATTTCCCACAATGCATAATGGAAAGTGGCGCACAACAATGGTTAGTAGATAGTCAAATTAGACCATGTCAGTGGTTCCAAAACTGTGGTCCAGCAACTGTGGTAATCCCAGGTGTACATAAAAGGAAAAAATATAAATATATATACATTCCATTAGTGTTCAACAAATTCATTGTTTGGTAATAGTGTGTGTTCATTCTATAGGCTAAATCGTGTCCCTCAGTGTAAATCCTGGTAATGTATTCTAAAAGTCCGAGGGGGGGTACACGGCTGGGGGTCGAATGTCTGAAGGGGTACGGGACTGTTAAAAGTTTGTAACTCACTAGGCAATGATCCTTTGCGAGTTTTGGAGGAGATTTCACACATAAAGACATAGTTAGGACTTTCTGTTGTGTTGTAATCATGAACTAAATTGCGCTGTTACTCTGTTCTGTCAAGAAATGGTGGATCAGTCTCCAATTAAATGTGCACAACATAGTTCAGCACTATAGTGACTGATGGTGGGGAATCTTTGGTCATCTCCTATGAGTTCGAGAGGCTACTACTTTGGTTCATGTCAGCTTTAAATGAAT
Organism: Bostrychus sinensis; assembly: GCA_020698575.1. NCBI lineage: Eukaryota > Metazoa > Chordata > Actinopteri > Gobiiformes > Eleotridae > Bostrychus > Bostrychus sinensis. The sequence continues at coordinate 20,904,487 of CM036249.1, read as the reverse complement.
GACATGAATGGAAAATGAATTAGTTAACTATGGATTATTTATCCAACATCTTGTAATATGGACTTCTTCCTGAATGTTTCTGCAGATTACGCTGATCAAACCCGAGTTATTATACTTTGAGACTGCAGCATTCATGTGCACAGCATCACCATCTGCATTTGACAGGACCGCCTTCCTCGTCAAAACTCCAATCACCAGTCATGCTCCACTTTGTAAAACTTGGTTCTTTGTGTTTTGTTTAGTTGCCAAATGATCACACTTTTAACCTCATAACTCATAACTGATGCAGCTCTTTTCAAAGTCTCATTTGCTTTGAGTTTTTGTTTTTTAACTTCTAAAACGCCTCAGAACAGTAGCCGGTAATGAAGCAGGGCCACCATTTTCACACTGTGCAGAGGTAAACCCACTTGAACTTAAGCATATGCATGTTCAGTGAGTTCTGTTAGCTTTTGCCAGAGCCAACTCTTTGCAGCGTAAGACTTGTATCGGACATAATTCAATGATTGGTAGTCTTTATAAAACTCAGATTATTAGCTTTTCTGAACCTATTCAGAATCATTTTATAGACCCGAGCTATGCATCAAAATAAAAATAAAAATAAAAATAAATTGCCCCAAGTGATTGAGGAGTTAGGGCCCGGGTAGAAAAGAAGAAATTATTTCATTCACTTCATTTTTTGATTATACTATGTATTATGTAACCATGGAAACTGAATAATATGAAGTGGCATGCACATACAGTATATGTTGCACATGTTAACCAATCTACTGAAATGCTATTATAAAGGGCTTATAATACTGTAGATCTGAGAGAGCCTATGATATATCTGCATAATGAGAGAAGCAAATAGAAGCTGTCATGTTAATCTCACCAGTTTTTACTCCTGTTACAAACAAAATAAATCCATTTAGCTTCATAATGAGTTTTTATTATGCTATTCTTTATGTTTGATGAAACAAATTGTTATTCCTCTGGGGAGTGCAGAAAAAATGTCATTTGTGCACTCTGGAATTGTCAAGCATTCAGTCTCTTAAACACTGATCTGTGGACACCCATACACATACAAAACAAGGGTATAATGGAAAAAAAAACAAAAAACTTCTAACTAGGAGTTCTGGGGCTCGTAAGGTATTATGAATGAGAGGCTGTGGTAAGTATAATGTGGTAAAGCAGTGCTGCATGCTACTGTCTTGATTGCTTTGTTGTGTGAAAAGAAATTAGATGCATGCGTTTGTGTATGTGACTTGGAGCTCTATGTGTGTTGCAGGCAAACAATTTGTAAATCTGTTACAAAAGTTCTACAAGCATCAAGAAGTGTCACATAAAATACAATATTTAGATGGAAATTGTGCAAGATTATGAATACATTTTTATAGCAAGGCATCCAGTACTAAACTTTGGTCTAGATGTAAGTGTAGCATCAGGACTAGATGCAACAGGCAAACCTCTACCTTTGACTCTTAAGACCAGTCTTGGTCTTGTGGTCTGTATTACCAACAGTTAGTTAGCCACGTAGTGACATCCATTAAATAAATGTTTTACACATAGCTTTAATACTACTACTACTACTACTGTGAGATGAAAACCTGCCAATATTTTTACAATAACTTGAATAGTATGGATGCGGCTGAGCAGCAAACTTTGTTCTAAAAAAAGCAAACAATTGTATTATTGGATCACCCGATCTGATTTTCACAACATTTTGAAACAATTTGAAAACTTTCAAAACACAGCTCTTCCCTTGATATATCTTTGTTTTGAATCTAAAGATTAATAGGCAATATTACCCAGTGTCCAGTGTACCCTTTGTGATGATTCAGCAAACAACACACAGCAGAAGGGCAGTTTGAGCCATGGCAATCAACCTCAATTGACTCCAAAACCTTGGCCAATTACTCACCACCTCCTAATCACAATGACCCATAACAGTATCTAAGGGCCTCCGCTGTGCTCAGCAATGCGTCACTGTACAATTATTCAAATCACAGCTGAACAAGAGCAATGCATGGAATTGTTGGAATTGAGTAATTATAGGGGCAGCCAGCAATGACTCCCAGTGCCACAAGCTGAGCAATTAAGTAATAGTCTTGTATCCAGGGCAACCTTTCTGAAGAAAAATAATATCCATATAATATAGTCCCATCTGATCATAGAGAGAGCACACAGCATGACCACAGGCTTGAGAGAAAAAAAAAACAGTTTTTGACTGAGACTTTCTGTTTAAAAGTTGGAGATAAGCCCTGCACTACTTTTTTTTTTCCTTTGGACCTCAATGCCCCCGGTGCACTGGCCATCCTTAACTTGGAATAGAGCGACAGTGAGCTTTCATCACATGGACCCAAAGAATGAGTCAAGATTATATTATTCATCACATGGCTGGCAGTGTGAACTTTTGAACACAATATCTCCATTTGCATCACCGGAACGACATCATCCTCTGTCATCCTCAGCATTAAGCCCTGAACCCAGTATATCACCCCTGGTCAGCGCTGTTCAGTTCTCTACATCCACCACAACGCTTTTGGAACGTGCTAGGGAGCATGCGTGTTTGCCACATTGTATCTTGTCCCGTGATCGAATCATGAGTTTTAAAAACTAACCCCTTCACGGTGAGGTGTTTGCTGTCCTCTCCGGGCCATCTTGCAGGGGATTCACAATATATTTGATAGGGTGTGGCAACTTCTGCTGTACTACCTGCATCCATTTAGTTTTTAAGTGTCAACTAATGTCTGACTGCTCTGCTTTTCTTTTTTCTTCTTCTTTTGTTTATTTTTTGTTTTTTGTCAATGTTTATATTAAAATAATAGAAATAGAAAGAGCATTTATCTTGTCTAGTTTATATATAGTGTACTATTGTGTACTTTAACTTGAGGGGGGAGTGTAATTTATAAATTTCCACAGCATATGGAATATATACCTCTAAATGTCATAGAAAAGAGCAACTACTTTCATGAAAATATCCCCCACACATGGAGGAAGGAGAAACAACAATGCAGCAACAGAATTCGACCCAGATATGAAAGGTTGTTTTCTTTGCAGAAGTCACCTTTGCCGACTGATACAGTGAAGTATGGCTGTGCTGTCCCCACTGCACGAGGTAAAAGTGGGGCACAGCAAGACTTAATTTAGCAGTAGCACATGTGTTGCACATAACATTGGGGCTGGTTGCCTAGTCACAGCGGAACACAGCGCTGCATCCTGGTCCCAGAGTGTGGAGTGGAGATGCTGACTCAGCCAAATCCCTCAGCTGCAGGGTTGAATCGGCCCCCAGGAGCACAGTGTCTGACCCACAAAACTCAATACGGTACACTGAAGAACTAGCATACATTAAGTTTAGCGACTTTACTTCCTAACACCCACCCATGTGCTCATGATACCTTAAATGACCCATGGATTATATTTTCAGAGACCATTAAAATGACCTTGTTTATTTGATTTCATATGTGGACTAGAAGTGAGTTATTTCTTCGTCTGGGCAGAACTAAATAGGCTTTTTGTTCCTGAATTAGGTTCAAATCCCATATTGGTCATAAAGTTATCTGACGCACACACACAGAGTGCGGTTATGTGTGTGCTCGCCTAGGGCTAACTCGCCTGTAGCAACAGACCACAGGACCATCGGCTCCCATTAACCTTCTGCCTGCGAGGGGGGAGAGAACTGCAAACAGACAAGAGCTCAAGACTTTATATTTAGAGACAAGCTGCTGAGGTTCTGCTCTATCCGTTTTTGTTCCACCTTGAAAGGCGAAGCTTGCAGGCCAGGCTGTAACCTGGCAACAGGTTAGGTACTCTTTACTTAATATGTGCTTTTATAAAACACGAAAAAAAATAACAGTGTAATACGGTTGAGGAAGTCAGGCAACTTCCCCTCGCCTGGCAAAATATGGTCAGACTGCAATTTGTTTGATTTTCTTAACGTATTAAGGAAACTGAAAGCTTTGGTTGAAATAACAAAACTGAATCAAAAAAGAAAGAATTGATTTTTATTTTTAAAAAGTGGGCAGGCAAGATTTTTTCATAATGCTCTTGTACTCTGCAGCAGAAATGTTGTTTTATGTGGAATTGATTGAAAGAACACCTATTCATTACTTGCATGAAGTTTGTAAATCAGGGTTCTTTTCTTCCCGTTAATATTATGTGAAACACCAACATTATTTTGACATATTACTGGATCACAGTGTTTGTCTGATTTGGTCTTCCTATTATCGTGTAGCTTTGAGGTGTGTCAGAGATCATTATATGTGTGAACCGTGTTTGCGTCGTGGCACCATGGAGTGTTTAATGAGTTTGATTCTGAGATTGTTGCGCTCAGGCGTCTTGTTCAGCTGCTAGTGGTCTGAAGGCTTTCTATTTATTTCAATTAATAATTCATACGTTTCCGCAGGTAAACAGTAAACGAGATCTTGACCTATTAAGACAACACGACCTTCATTATGTCTCCAGAAAAGCTTGAAGGCCAATGATCAGGATGGGTTTATTAACGACTGTCACAATGAATGCTCCAAAGCTATTTAACTGTCAACATGAAAGAGAATGTAGTAGTAAGAACAAGAATTACCAATTTAAAGCTGAAGTACATGAGTTCAATAATGCTGTGCTGTTACAAAGAAATTTGTTACCTGTAGTGTTTTCAGCCCTAACATTCATCAACAACAGTACAGCTACCTTCATGCTTATTTAGTACCAAATGTAAAACTTAATTTAGTTCAGTTTCAATTTTATTTTTTGTGGCCCAATATCACAACAGCAATTAGTCACACAATCAGACATAAACAAGAACTAAACTGAGCTGAATTAAACTAAACAGTTATAGGACATCCTCTGTCTTTAGACCCTCCTCCTTGCTAAGGAAAAACTCCTAAAAAACCCAGCTTTGGAAAAAAAAGAAGAAACCTTATGGAAAACCACATTAAAGGAGAAATCATCTCCCAGGACAAACAGGCTATAAATCAATCATGGTCTTAACCATATATCACCAATATCACATCAAACTGAAATTTCCTAAACTAGCCTTAAATCTAACATAACCCTGATGCAAAAAAAGCAATTATCTCCACCTCATTAAACTTTTTGCATCATTAACTTTAATCTGTCTTACTTTGCTTTCCTTGTTTCTAATATGTTTATGTTTTTTCTACGTTTTGTCTGTGTAAGATGTATCTTGTGCTAAAATAAAGACTTTATCTAACTTCCCCTGGCAGAAATTATTCAACAGCCAATCAGAACGTCCCTTATTAGAATGTACCTGCAAATAAAAATTCTTGATAAAATAGCCTTAAATCCTTTTTTAGTAGCAGATTCTAATTACAATGTACTAATGCAAGATTACATGAGTTCCTTCTAATCCAAGGATGAAAAATAAAGTAGTTTAAATTTAAGACAGTTATATTAGGCTTTAACTAATACAGCACATAGAAACAATGTCTATAGTGTTGTGAGAAAGAAGGCTTTTAGAGAAAGAAGTTATGGACCCTACTAGTTCATACTGTTTAATTTCCCAGCCTAAAAGAGAAAACTTGTGTGAACTTTTCCACGCCAGCATTGATCAATGTTGCAAGGTAACTGGCCCTCTGGATTTTGTACAGGAAACTTTGTCCTAATTGTTAAAGCTAACACTGTGCAACCTGTACTGTGTTCTCTGGACTCCAGTGGGCACTACGGCAGCTGGCTCCATTTTGTTGTCAAATGCAAGAAGAAGGAAAAACAGCCTGAGTTGTATCAGCAGAGAGAGAGGACACTCGCCTTTATTAATAGTAACAGACCCATGACAGTGAACAGAGAGTAGCCTGTGTGAGCTGCCTTTTATTTCAACTACCCTCCCATATAGCCCACAATCTCCCACTTCCCTCCGCCCCAGCATCTTATGAAATATGTACAAGGCAAACAGAGGTGGGGTTGATGCGCAGACCTTCCTCCTCTATGACTAACCACTACACGTCCAGTACCATTACTTATTTATAAGGCATGCCGTGTAAGTGCCAGAGTGGCCTTGCTTGCTTCCCTCCATGCCATAAGGGCACTTTCATAACTCCCTGTTTACATTTCAACCACCGAGAGACGAGTGATAACAAAAAGGGATCTCCAATTAGTTACAGTGTCCAGAGCACAGGCAAGACACATGGAGCAGTGAAAGCTCTGATAAATATTTGTAATGTGTCATAAAACTTTGGTTTGTGTGGCTCATTATCCCATATTATTGGCCAGTGAAGTAGATACTGTTTCACCTGGTCTTTACTTACATTTTGAAAATAGCATTGCCAGGCATTTGCTGTTGTTTCTTTGACCTTCTGACATGAATCTGAAGATTTTATTTTTTGGCTTGTAGCCTTTATTGACAGTGACAGTACGGCTGACAGGAAATGATGGGGGAATGACATGGAGCAAACTGGCCTCAGCTTAAAATAAATTTTAAATAAAGACAATGGTTAATTTTATCTTCAGCAGGTAAACAATGCAGTGTGACAAGCTGATATCCCAATATTCTGTTGTATGTTGAAAGTAATCAAATCTTCCAATCTGGCTCAGATCTGGACTGTATAGAACAGTGGTTCTCAACTGGTGGGTCGGGACCCAAAAGTGCATCACAGAACTGTTGAAGGGGTTGAAGGCTTTTGCCAGGGTAAAAAAAGAAAGTTTAATTTTTAAAATAAATCATCAATTTACACTCCTTAACAGTAGGTGGCAGTGTGGGACATACAGAATAGAATAAAATAAAAGAAACTCAACCAAAGCCAAAAAAAAAAAAAAAATTCCAGTTCTATAACATCACTGTTATATCTAAGAACATCACTGTTATATCTAAGGTTGACATGAATACTTCTCAATATGTTTTTATTTTCCTGAAATATCTTTAATTTTTACTCATAATCTCTTAATTTTCCCGAAATATCTTTAATTTTCCTCAGTATCTTTTATTTGGGTCGCGGCTTGTCATTATAGAGTCATGGTCCTGAAGCCAGATCAGTTGAGAACCACTGATATAGTGTGAGTGAGAGCTTGAAATATCATAAACAAAAAGAAAAAAAATCCAATCAAAGTGTTTTAATCAAAACCCAAATTTTAAAATGAATGAAATATAGGAAATATATATAAAATCATTTTAGTACACCCTAGTTACGCATCCATCCTCCTTTATGTCAATGTAGGTCAAATCTTTCTCCAACGCTCCCCCTTGAGTCTCACCATGAAGCTAGTTCCCCCATCTCTGGATGCCACCAAACACAGCGCTAGCACCACCTCCTGAGACACACACACACAAACACACACAAACACACACAACACTCTCTACACATTCTGACAGAAGCCGAGCCAGCCAGACCTCAGACATGTTCCCATACTGCACCACTGTTCAGGACCATCATTTCCACTGTATCCCCAAACCACTCTCCGGTGCCACGCCTCATAGATCTAACCTCACACCAAGCCAACTCAAAACAGCTGTGTGTGATGTGGCCCAGACCTGGCCGACATGAGTCCATCCACGCCGCCATTTTTCCACATCTCACTAATCTTTCTCATCACTTGTCTCTCGGTAGTCGGGGGCTCGGGACTGGGCTCTTGCAGCTCCCGTCCTTGCCACTGCCATCTGCTTAGTGAGTCCGAGGAAAGCGAGACGAACAGTTTGCCAGCCGGCCAGCCAGAGCCTTGCCCAGGGCCGCAATGTCCAAAAACGCTGCGCCGTGCCGGAGAATCTTAACTCACTGTCACAGAGCCGTCCACTGTGATTGATCTGGTCCATTTAGCCGGAGCAGCCAAGTCTGGAGGAGGCCTGGTCCTGGTGTATAGCCCCTGTAGCCCCTTCAGCCCACTCTGAGCCCTGACATCCCGACTAGCACAACACAAACAGCAGAGCCATGCCAGCTGGACTGCTTATCAGTTAGCATACTGCAGGCCCAGAACCAGCCGGCCATAGATTTATTATTGAAGTGTAACTGAACTAAAAAGAATAACAGTAGATGCTTACATTGTGATATGAATTCAGTACTTTACAATAGCTTTTGAAAGGACAGAGCATGTTTTGTCATTGAGTCAAAGATGTACTGCCAAAATATTGAAAGTAATATTTGAACTCTAAAATGGACTCTCCTGGTTAAATAAAGGTTAAATAAAAACTAAAAGGGGAAAATGTAACTTTATTTTTTCAGAAATGTAAAGGAGTAAAATTATAGTGAGCAATAAGTAACATGGCCACACTGCAATGATGGGGTTGTGGATTTGAACCTAGCAGAAGTAGTAGCAAGAAAGGTTTAAATTAAATTCTTTTTTTACTTTTACTCAAGTAATAATTTTGTTGAATACTTTTAATTCTACTTGACATATTATTGTACTTTTAATAGAGATTTTTTTCACCTCTGTTCACAAAGCAGAGCAGTATGTTTTTGGACTTCCAAGTATTTTCCAGAAAAACCTCAATATAGCTATAAAAGACAACTGAAACTGAATTAGGAGGAAATTAAGAGGTCACCAGTTTAGGTTTGTGCAGCTTTATTTTACATTAATCAGTATTATTTCCTATTCTCCAGATTTAATCATCCTTTTTATTGAACAAGAGCTCTGGCCTGGCTCATTCCAAGGAAGCCTTTAGACTGGTGTTTAGTTCCTATGAAAATGAGTTCCCTATAGACGCAGAGGTCACAGCCACAGCTTTTCATGCAGTTTCTTTTGAATTACATCACTTTAAAATCAGGCTCATCTAATGCTCTGACTTCTCAATGCTTCCTTTAATCGACTGAGTGTTAGTTTTGGAATTTTTTATGTCCGACAGTTTTCCTTAAAACTCTGACCACATCACACAGACTTTATTTTTTCTTGAGTTCCGAGAATAAATCGATTCCTCCACGGCTCCATTTCACTATGTAAACAGAAAGTGATTGTAGATTTAGCGTTACAAGTTGTGTGAGGTTTACTTGATTTGTTGATATGGATGTGACATTTAGCTGAAAGAAACATTGCGCTAAAGCTTTGTGGGCACCGAAGCGAGGCAAAGATACAGACCTTTTGCTTTAAAAGGCAGAGTTCAGATGAAAAATGGAGCCAATGTGCAGCACACAGAGAAGGGGGAAGTTCTTAGGGAAGTTGCATGTTCTCTCAGACTTTAATATTTAACTAGAGAAAAGCTTTTTCTTTGAAACTTTACAGCGTCCTTCTGGTCACTATATTTTTTTTCATGTTGTCAAGCTATTCTTTCTCTTCCTCTTTAGCTTTTTCTATTTCTGTAGATCAGGACTGAGGTAGAAACCTGCATAACTTGGGTAGTACAGAGGTTGAAAGTAACTATATACTTTTACTCAAATTATTTATTATATTAATTAGTATATTAACTTAAAGTGAGTTTTTTTAATGTATTTTTACTCTTACTTGAGCAAATGTGTTCTAAAGCAAGTAAATGTTTTTTTGACCTCGGTGGCAATGAGAGTTGTAGCTCAAGTACTATGTAGTATCAGTGGTAGTAGTAGTCAAAACAGTAATTCAAGTTTTAGTAGCACTAACTTAAACATTGCTCTTACTAATAATGCATTTGTTAAGTATTTGTTTTTCTATCTGAGTTGAAGTTGCAGTACTTTTTCAGAACCTCTGAACATTTTCTGGTTTTCTTTTTAAACCTAAACCATGTCCATGTCTTAACAAAGTACTGCTAGCAATTTTAATGGTCCAGAGTTAAATTGTTTTTCTATTGTAACATGATCTGTGTGGCTTTATCTTTGTGCTGTGGTAGGACTCATTGCCAGTTATTCAGTTGTTTTTAGATGGCAGGATTGCAATTGGATTAGATTCTGATTGCAGGGGATTTTAATCTTTATCTGTCCCCTATAAGTCACACTTTAGTGAGACGACAAGCATTCCTTATAATTGACTGAAGCACTCTGTCTGTGCTCTGCTCCTTCTGTGAGCTGTCCAAGGACCACCATGGGAACTTCGCTGGAGGCTGGAGAGACTGTGGGAGTGCAGTGACGGCCAGGAACTTTTCTCATGTGAAAAGCCTCTGGTCCATAGAAAAACACTGGAGCACCAGAAATTCAAGAGCATCCATGACCTGATAATGAAATGCTCCAAAATGGCAACCCTTTCCCTTTTTTTTTTTTTTTTTCACATTCAAAGCCAGGTTAATTAAAGACCTCTTAATTCCCTAGAACATAATCATGACAGTTTTGCAAGCACCAAGGTAACATGATCTCATATTTCGGTTGCTAACCGTGTTGCAAAGTACTTTTAAGCGTGTCTTCCGACGCTGACATCTCATCATGGCGCGCTATGAAATGGTCCTGAAGTTGAATGAGACTCAAACAAAAGCGGGGAGGGAATTAGTACATGCGAGGCACATTTCCAGAAAGTGTTTATGTTCTTCTTAAAGCCTTTCTCTGGCAGAAGCGATTACACGAACGTCTCCCTACTTATTTGTTTTCATCCCAACGTTTGGCTGAGGCGTTTATCCATTTTGACAAGCACATAATATGGCTTTTGCCGCTGTGAGGGAGGAAATGAGCGTCAATCGGGAGGGAGGCATAAAATGTGGAAGTTAAAACAGAAGCTTGTACGCTAGGGTTTATCACTTCTTGCTCTTCCCATCCTCTCTTGAACAACACTCCCCAAAGATGTGTTGAAAGATCACAATAATCCCCTCCAAATGACATTACTCTCCTCTTTGAGTAGGTGGGAATGTATCCGAGCCAAATTTCTGAAGACACTCAAGGGTTTTGGGAACCCTGTGATAAACACACAAAGTTCTCAATGTAATTTGATTAAGTCTAAAAAAGTATAAATATGGAGTCGGCACAACATTGCATGGTAAGTCAATTAGAAGGCAATCATTTTTAGCGAGAGTTTGACTTGACTTACTGAGCAGCTGATAACCAGATGAAGAACTAACAGAGGTGGAAGAAGTACTCCAAATCTCAAGTATAAGTTATGTCACACACTGCAAAGTGATAAAGTACACAACAATTGTAATGAGTGTAATATTTACTTTACTTCTACTGGAATTTCAACTACTATCAATCATACTACTATTGCTACTCCTCCCACCACTACTACTACTATCACTATTACTATTACCACCACTGCTATTTCTGTTGCTACTGTTAGTACCACTACTGCAACTACCAACTTTATCTGGTCAAAAATCCTTTTACAATCCTTTTACATTTACAAACATACCTGAGTAAAAGTACTAATTTTCCTCAAAAATTAAAAAGTATGATGTAGAAAATGTAAGCACACAAAAAAAATGCATTGAATTAAAGTATTTGAGTAAAATGTATTGTAGGTACTTTCCACCTCAAAGGTTTGGTCCTAAACTTCCTGCCATTAAAATCTGTTGAAATTATAAGTAGACATTGTTATTTTAAAAATAATTCTAACACGCAATTTGAACTGAATGCTTTATCTAAAAAATACACTAGCAGCTGTTTTGACCAGACTTGATGACCAGCCCAAAAGACATAATATAGCTGAATGGCCCTCTTACATTCTTTCTCAACTGCTTCAAAATCGAGCGTTACAGAATATGGCCCTCTCCCTGCAGCAGCAGTGCCTTTTCAACAGCGCCAAAGGAGCAGCAAAGTGCTTATTTCTACTCCATCAAATGGGGAGCCAGGAAGGCTGCTCTTGAGTGCGCTCAGCTCCTAAAATTGTGGCCAAGATTTGCCCAAGACTTTTCAAACTGATTTCACTGATAGTAGCCTGTGGTCATGTTCAAGAGCAATACAAAAGAAAGAGATTTTTGTTGATCTGGTATGACATCTGTCAAATCAGTGGTAATAATATTAGCATTTGTCATGGTAGTTTTAGTAGAAGTTGCTGTTGTTGTAGTAGAAGTAGTTGTAATGTAGTTGTTGTAGTAGTAGCAGTAGCAGCAATAGTAGAGGAAGTGGCTGTAAGTACTTTACACTCAATATATTTTATTGTACACTCAAGAAATAATTTAAAACTACTTGTACTTCTATTTGAGTAAGTCATATGTCAAATCATGTGAGGTTCTTTTTTTTTTTTTTGTAAAATTTGCTTTATTATTATTAAAATTCTTGCATTTGTCTTCATAAACGTTACTGTGTAAAGCATGTCTGTGTGTTTGCCAATCCACTTCCCCTTGTATTTGTGCATGCGTGTGTTTGTGTCTGTGTATATGTGTGTGTGTGTGAAGTGTGGGATAATTAGCCGCCTTATCAGCCTGGGACACTGGCAGTCCCCTCTCCACTGACAGGTCATGGAGCCCAGGACCAGCGGGAGGTTGGAGGAGAAAAAGTCGGCTTGATAAGGCCACCATAGCAGAGACGAGGAGGACGGAGAGACCCAGAGAAGGATGAGTGGGAGACAGGGGGAGGAGGAGGAGGAGTGGGCTGAGGAGGCCAGAGATGGAGCTCTTAAAAAGGAGGAGACAGCTAGGCCCCGCAAGGACAGAGCAGCTGCTGCGGCCTATCAGCTCTTCCTCAAGACCTCGGCACTCATTAGCATAAATTCAAATGACAAATGTGGCCCGCTTTGGCAAGGACTAATTAATTCACGGAGGGGGGGAGACGCGCAAGAGTAAAAATTCAAATCATTCAATGCCACGGGCCCTAACAAGTGTTAAGGGGGAGTGTGTTGAGTTACATTGTTTTACCACAGTTACTTTACATAATGATAAAAGGTCATTTCCTCTGGATTTTTCTTTGTTTTATGTTGTTTTTGTCAATAATCACAGTGAGAAATATTTTTGGTGCCTGTTAAGAGAGGTTTAGTCTGATTCTGAGAGCCGAGAGGTAACACTGATTGGGCCCATAGGTTGTGTTGTGTATTTCATCACACACTTTGGACCTCTTGATTTATAACAAGGAACAATGGACCAAAAAAGATTGCTCAGTTCTGAAGTATCAGAAAGTTGCGCTGGAAAATACGGGAAAGGATAAGTGCTCCCCCTTGTGGTTAATGCTCAAACCTCTGCTTTCAGTCCACTTTCAAACTGTTACCTTACATGCATTTAACCTTTTTTTTTCATCACAGTAGCTTCTGGTAGGCTTGAAGATGTTAAAAAATAAAACAGCATTCATAGAAATAATGCTATTTTTTGTTATGCAAGCTTATGAGGTCAAATTTGAAGTGGGACCCCCAAAATGTTCTTAATATATTTTATTTCATTTTGTAGGTTACACCACAGAAATGGCCCTTGCTTACTTGTGCATGAGATGTGTAACTGCTTCAAACATGCTGAAATGAACTGGGAAGTAGCTACTTTTTTGTACTTTCTGATACTGTTACTTTAACTTGAATAAATGCAGTAGGACATAATGTTACTTTTACTCATGCAAAATTCTGATCAGTGAGAATGCGAGTAGCATTCTTATCTCACAATCAAAAGGCCACGAGTTAGTAGCAGCAGCAGCAGCAGCAGCAGTAGATTTTGCTGTGAAGTTAGAAAAAGAGACAAACACAGATTCCAATGTAATATGTGCACTCAATACTTGTTTTACTTTTGTGTTTACTTCTATTTAACCAATATTTTAACACTCAGTTTAACTTGTGTACAGGTTTTGAGTACTTCTTCTTCAAAATGTGCTATAATTAAACAAATAACATTATGGCTAAACTGTGTGCTTTACGTCTGGCTTCAGTTAACTCTCATGCCCCCTTGTGTCCTGCTGTACAGAAGCTCTAACTGACCACAACATCTGTCCTCCATCATGTCCAGGTGTTCCCACTCCTGTGTCTGTATTTGTGTGTTTGTGGCTGACTGTGTTGCCGAAAGCATGTCTTTTCCCATTCCTCACTTTTTCTCTCGTTACATCTCTATCACTCTCTCACCGCTTGTTCTTCTCCTCCTCGCTGAGTCTAAATCACACCAACATGAGCCAGGTGTGACCGTTTTGCCTTTACCAAATCCCTTGTTAAACACTTCGCAATGGCCGCCCCGGAGAGTTCGCTGCCTAACCAGACTTCTACTTGTTCTTCTTGCACCATAATTACATCAAAACAGAACATGTTGTGCGCTGAGAAGACTATTTATACATTCATGAGGAGAGCCAGTTTTTCTGCTTCCAACGAACATCTTTCTGTGACTGCTTTCGGCACCGTTTGTGTGTGTTTTGAGAGTGTGTGTGAGACTAAATGGATAGAAGGCTGGCAATGGTGGTGTGATTCTCCAGGTGGCACACTGGGGGCCCCTATAGTTGCTTCTGCCCATTACCAATTATACCCCTAGACTACCGCACCTGTAAAATACATTATTTCTTGACCAAAAAAAGTAGCCACTAGTCTTTTCGTCTGACCATGGATGACAGCTAAAACGATTCAAAGGCAACACTATAACCAAAAGGGGTCATTCAGGCAAAAGCCGCAACTATTATGGGCCTACTATTCATATCTTTCTATGAGACCATCGAAATTTCCATAGTAGCCTCTGTGTAATATGATTGCTCTCCAATTTAAAAATACAGAAATGGTCTTTGTTAGAAATATCTCATAATGATGCAATGTTCTGGGCTCTAAAAGGCAATTACGGCCAGCCATTTATTTATTTATTTAAAAAGTATTGCTGCCATGACGACAATGTCCTCTTCATTCACATATGATCACTGAATATGTTTAGATTTTATTCTCACCTTTACAGAAGCAAAGTAATCTCTGCTGATGCAAGTAAAAAATAAAAAATAAAAAAAGGAAAGACAGATGACCTTTAGAAAGAAAAATACATTTCCATGTTAGGTTTCTCCAGCTAAATAAAAATGTACTTGTATATATGTGTGTTGTATGTGATCGGCACTGATTTGGTTAAAGTGGAAATCTTTTTTATGTGTTATGTGTATTCAGTGGGAGAGCTCATAAACTTGTGTTGACAGTAGTGCCACAATAAGATATGAGTGCCTTCATTAAAGTAAAACAAAAATCAAAAAGTTGTTACTTAGCCTAACTATCACGCAAAAGTTAAAATAAATAAATAAATGTACTTCTATATAATGTCTATATTTCATCATTAATTAATGGTGAAAGGTTAGGCCATAGCAAGATGATGTGGTAATAATAAAGTTAATCTTCCATGTCCAGGTATGATGTTGTTGTAAAAGTTGGCTGGAGCATATGTATTGTATAAGACCAGCAGTGAAGGAATCCTGCGAGGAAATGGTTTCATGGCTGAGCTGACTGTTTGAGTTAGTGTATCTGAAATGGGCATCGTCTGCTAGCACTCTGACATGGTGTTGCTCTGGCCTCTGGCTTACATCCATCCCTTCAGACTGACACACACACACACACACACAAACACACACACACACACACACACACACACACACACACACACACACACAAAGGCGTTGAATAGGCACAGAAACACACATGGTGCATTTAGCTTGCCTTCCTGCGACCTCCCCGCTGCGTCTGACACAGCACCCATGATCCTCTACCTCGCGGGCTGTTAGCTGTCAGAACGACGGGCCATAAGGAGACTGACATGTGACGCTGTGAGACAGGATCAAATGTGTCATCGCATCCTCAAACAAAGAAACAAAGACATGACAAACTCTTTCACAAAACTAGTTTTTAGCAATATTATAGCTGAACATTTACTGTCTTTGATAAGCATTTTTACACATATATTATATTTATTCAAAAATAACATTACACATATTACTTTATAGCCTACTTTATATACGCATCCTAACATTACAACAGAAAAGTTGGAACAACTTCTTAAAAGGAAAACAAGAGATATTCAGCAGAAAGAAGAAAACTATTAATTTGACTGAGCATCAAGGGAAACAATATACTGTATTCTTGTAATGGACCCCATGTATTCAAATATTCAGATTCACTATTTTCTAAATCTATCTGCTAGTCTTACAAAATTGCATATTGATGTGCATGGATTTTTATTTTTATTTCATTAAAGCCAAGCAACACCAAATGTTTATTGTCATGACAAATCATTTATTTTAGTGAAAAAGGTGAGTGAAAGATTATCTCCTTAGTTGTTTTGTGCCAAAGGTTTTAGATTTTCTGACAATACCAAAATACATGGATAAGGGTTCCCTCAGGAAAGAATTATATTTTGTAACCTATAACATTTCAACTTATGGAAAGTTGAAGAAAACTTTGGAAAATGGTCAGTACTAAGTTATACTAAGTTTTGACGTGAGTGGTACAGGTGTTAAAATTAGAGTTGGACACAAAAGTATAAGATTACTACAGTAATCCTGCTCTGTCTTATAGGTGACAAAGTGCTGACAGGTAAAGCACACACACATTCATACAATACAGTCCAGGCCTCACGGACTTAGCCCAATCTGTCCTGGCCTGTCCGGCTTCTGCTGCGCTAGTAGACCACACATCCTCACTTCAGCTCTTTATTGTTCCTTCCACTGCAGTAATGGAAACAGAGTCACTGTAGCACAGAGGGGGAGGAAGCGCTGGCCAAGGGCTCTGGACCCAGGCCTGAACAGCCCTTCTATGGCTGGCATCTCTCTCCTCACTTACACTCACATTCACACATACACCACCTAATTGCACACAGTACCATTCCTTTCTCTCTCCTACTTTTCTCTCTGTCTGTTGGCTGTCTGCATTTGACACACACAAATATACCATTACGAGGGAGTTCGGCAAGCCACACTTTAGTGAAAACACACGCCGCCCCTGCCTCCCCTCAAATGGGAGGAAATCCTGGACATGTCAAGCACATTCAGGAAAATACTTGAGGTTTTAAAGAAATTGGGATCACCTCATCCCAAAGTAACGTGATGCTAGTTATATTAACAAATGAAAGGGTGCCCATATGGAAGCTATTGCCAGATTTGTGCATGCACGTACACATGAAAGGAAGAGGAGGCGGGTTGTTAATGAGAGTGGCCGTGACGTTTTTATGTTGTTATCCTTCTGTGTGGCTTAGCTAATAGGACAGGGGTTTCATCCACAAATGCACCGGGGTTTAGGGCGGTATTGTTACAGCCTAAACACATTTTTATGGTCTTTTTGGACTTTGAATTATAGTATCAGCTTCACACATGGCAGGTAGGGTTTAGAGGTTGGTTAGCGAGCTGGATTTATTTACTTTAAATGTCCTGCAGCAGCCAAACTAACACACAGAGGGGAAATGGTGCTCGAAAGCTGATGACTGAGAGGAAAGCATGGCGGATACAGCCCATGATCGAATAGAATGGAGCAGGGAGATGCTATAGTTCTGGACCCTCCCAAAATTGTGTGTTTTTATTTACAACCCCATATCTGAATAAGTTGGGGAACTGTGTAAAATGTAAATAAAAGAGAGCAAATCTCATACAACAATATTTTATTCGCAATAGCTATAATCAGCAACATATTAACATATTATGTGTAGAAACTAAGATATTTTACTATTTTGTTAAAAAAACAATTGCTTGCTTTGAATTTAAAAACTGTTAGATCAGCATTTTTCAACAAGTCAGGTTAATTGACAACATTTCAAAGATGACTAATGTGTGGGTCTTCAAGCAACACTGCATTAAAAAAAAGGCATGATCAAAATCAAAATGAACTATTATTTTTCATGAAAATTGCCATGGTTCTCAAACTCACACCTTTCACACCAACTACTACCTCAGAAAATATTTGGCTATATTTCCAAGTACCATCTTTAATGGACTACAGGGAGCATTACTAAAGAAGTCTAAACAAGGGCTAAACCAGAACTTAGCTGAGGCTAAACCAGGACTAAACCAGGATTTAACTGTGCCTAACTGTGACTAAACCAGGACTAAACTAGGTCTAAATCAGGTCTAAACCAGGACTAAGCTGTAGTCCTATGTTTGCTACTGGATCAAACTCCAAATTAAACAAAATTGAGACTTGCAAAAGTCTCCTGTGTACCACCACTGGTACCAGTACCGCAGTTTGAGAGCCACTGTTCTGTTGTGAATTAAATACAGTTTAATGAGATTGTTCTAACAATAGCTTCTAGCTTTTGACTCTCTGGGGTCACCACAGCAAATCATCTGCCTCCTAGTGTGTAGTGATTTGCATGTTGATTTGGCCTAGGTTTTATTCCAGATGCCCTTCCCGACGCAACTTTCTCCATTTATCCACGCTTGGAACTGGCAAAATGTTTACATTGTGTTTTTATTTGCATTTTAGATAGTGCCAACATATTTGGAATTGGGTTTGTATTTATTCAGATATGTCCTGTAAGAGTTTTACACTGTATCTTCAGGCCATGTTGTTAAAATTAAAATCATCTCCATAAGACTCAGTGAATAAGGTCATATCTGCAATGTTTACATGTTGTCATGAATAACAATGGACCATTCGTCTATCAGTTAAAATACTGAATGTAACGTCTCCTAAACTCCCTTTGTGAGACTGTTATTTAAACATTTTGCATGTGTGTGCTGATGTGTGTGCTCCATCAGTCTTGGTCAGGGCCCTGCCAGGCTGCGTGAAGGTCTGTCTCCCCGTGTCGTTGCAGCCTGTGTAATCATGGTATTAATTATTAGCTGTTTGCTCTCCATCATTTCCCCTCCCCTGGGGCTAGCATGACGCTGAGGTTGCCAAGGGCTGGCTCTGGGTGTCTCTTCCACTATAAATCTGTAGGCTTAACATCACTATCATGTTAGAAGCCTTTGCGGTACTTGTGAGAATAAGGAGAATAGTCATGGTTAGTTTTGGTTGCTGCTTTTGTTTGTTCAGAGATGTTCTTCTGCAGAGTTTGGTTGTAATGAGTGGTTATTTAAGTTACCGTTACCTTTCTTTCATCTCAAACCAGTATGGCCATGCTCCTCTGAACTCTGGCATCATCAAGGTCATTTTTAAGAAAGTGAAGAGGTGTACCTAATAAAGTGGCCAGTAAATGTTTGTGTTTTAATGGTCTGGAAGTATTCACTTCAGCCATGGAATAAACAATGCGTCCCCATAGGGTTAGCATAAATGGTGTGAGAAATGATGTCACACATTATCCAGCTCAGTGTCCTCGGGCCACGCCATAAATTAGGCCCAACTCTATCTCACGTGTCCTTTTCATGGACTGCCAGCATATTGCCATTACCTCTGTGCCACATTTGTCTTTGTACAGTGCATTTGTTTTTCTTCAAATGCGACCATTGGCATTGCTCCTGAATCCAGAAAGATGTGAAATGAATTGTCTGAGAGAAAGTCGCAGCATCTGGCAGTGATTGTGAAGCCACAGGCCGAGAGTGCAGACGAGCACAGAAAGCTTTGTCCGCACTAGCCTGCAGTGATTTACCTACATGCCCTGACTGATGACTTCTGAAAACAATTAAGCCTTCAACTAAAAGTAATTCTGACAGCGTTTCACTATTGTTGAAGTAATAGATGCTACTGGTGTTTATGAAATACAAGCTAACCATGTCAACATTTAAAGTCATTTAGTGAATTGAAAGCAATTTGGAAAAGCAGTAGATTAAGGCTTTTTATCCAACATTGATCTTGGATGGTTTTACTGGCTTTCAGCGGCTGCCACTGCCTCTGTCATGTTTCCAATTTCTTTCATTTTCAATAATAGTGAAAAAAACTAAATATAATTTTAGTATAATACGCTTACCATCAATTTACTGAATGGAAACATAAATGACTGATGTAGACCAAAACCCAATAAGCCTAAAGCAGACTGTATTTCTTCTGGAATACGGCCTACTTAATAAAAGTCACTCGTGTTTTCGGAGACACAACATCCTTTCAAAGTCCACGAGAGCCATTTGAAGAAGAGATGGGAATTTAACCAAGGAAGACTCAAAGTACACATTTTTTTGTTTTCATCTTTGCAATCAGAAAAATAAAGCGTTTTATAGTGAGTCTGTTGCATTAATTAACAACTACCAATGTTCCCCTGTGGTTCCCAGGCACTTTGAAGATTCCTTCACAATAGAACCAAAGACTTAACCATTTACCAACCCGCGAAAAAGAAAAATCCCTGTGATCGGATCACAATGCCACATGTTGGCTGATTGCAGGCAGGGAATTTGTATCGTAAAAGCTAAATGCCTCATGGGAATCATGACAGGAAAAATCCCAAAGTGGAAATGCTGCCAACTAGTTGTCTCCAATGACTGGTAAAAGATTTTTTTTCTACTTTTTTTTTTTTTTTTTGCTTTAAGACAGAGAGATGAGGTTCTAATCCTTTGCTCATTGTTAGGCTTGTGTGGGTCTGGCCGAGGGAAACATGGAGAGGAAAGGGAGCTTTGCCAAAGAGGCCCACAGAAGTTAATAGGTTGCTTTCTATGCTGACTGTAAAATCTTGGCTCGAGTCATCAGAATCTTCCAAGGCGTTATCTACTCTAGTGGTTTTGAAGATAATCTTTAAAGAGAAAAATGAAGATAGGACAATGTGAGGCATGAGAGAAATGTCTAAAAGCAATGGTTTAACCATGTCTTACACCAGAAGGAATTATAACTTATCTAAAGCTGATTTGTCTCTATAAACCAAACACAATGAGGAAATGAGATTCATGTGTTGATACAACAGTTTACACTTCGCTTGCCATTGCCGCCGCACATTACTTGATTTATCCGATTAAAAAAAAACACTGCACTGTCAGAATTATGAAGTAAAAAGAGACGTTTTCTCAGTGTGGGTTCTCCGTAGTGTGCAGATGTTAACAAAAAGGCTTTATTTATGGGAAAGACAGGTGCTTTTGAACTATTTTAAGAACAATGATGCATGCCCGCTGCTAACATCATAAAGGCGGCACCACTGTGGATACTGTAAAATGTTAAGGTGAAGATCGTAGAGTTTGAGCATAAAAGAGTGTTTGAGACAACATCAAGCCCCAAAGAGAAACTCACAACCCTTCTCCTTCCTCTCCTCACATGTCTCCTCACGTTTTGCCAAGTGCCAAGAAAGAAAACTAGTCTTATTTCCACTCAAACTTGCCCACAGGTGTTCACAAGCTTGCAGAGATAAGTCAGGGTTACATGAATGCTGAGAAAGAATTTTGTCTGCTGTAAAACTGACACCTCTCCCAAACATGTAATTAATCACAAAAAGTTGTGGCAAACTATTAGTTAGAAGATGACAGGCAGGGGTTGGAAAGTGGCAAGGAGAAAAAGGTTGATTCACAAACTGTGGCTAAGAATAGTGTGCATGCATAGACCAGTGTGTGTGTGTGTGTGTGTGTGTGTGTGTGTATATGGGTGTGGGTGTGTGTGTGTGTGTGTATGGGTGTGGGTGTCCTTGCGTCTTCTTCACCGAGAGCTTCTTGTTTGCTCCAGAGAAGAAACACAGCCAATCGGCCACGAGCTATGAGCAGCCAGGTTGGATTAGGTTTGTGTCATTTGGCCTCTGTGCTGATAACACTACACAATGAGTGGCACTTCCCCTGCGCCACTTCATCTGGGCTGTCCCACACTTGTCACTCAGACAGGCTGTCAGTTAAGAGAGAGATTAAAGGGGTATTGGTTGTCAGAGTTTGGGATGAAGTAGTTACATTTAGTCAGCTAATCAATCAGTGTTTTGGATGAAATCATAGTTTGGAGTGCCAGGCTGCTGTTTTTGTATTAGCATTTTGTAACTTTGCAATCAATAACAGTGTTCTTTTTTTTTTTTTTTTTTTTTTACACACTTCTTTTGTTTCCTTAAGTGGTCATTTCAACAACTTTTTGCTTTTGAATCTGAATTTCATGTTGATTTTGTACTTTCCCAACATCTCTGTTTAGCCAGAGGTGAAAGAACTACTGCTACTACTACACTACCTACTACTATTACTATACTGCTACCTACTAGTGCTACTACTACTACTACTTAGAGATACCAGATTTCTAGACCCAAAACTGGGACACTTTTTTTTTTTCACTAATAATGGTGCATTTGAACTCACCAAGGGACAAAAACACTTCCAAAATCCATACAATTTTCTGTCATTTTTTTTATTAGTTTCAGAATTTACTTAAGAACTTTGTTTCCATTGTATTTTTTCTCAAGTAAAAGTAAAGATATGTTTTAGAAAATGTACCTCCTCCCAAGGTGCAGTGATTCACATTTTGATTTGCCAAAGGTTTACACCAGATGCCATCCTGAGGCATTGATAAAGGGCTTGGGACCAGCACAATGACCATTCTGCCTTGTAACACCGTGTGGCTCTACAGTATCATAATGAAAATTTTCTTTTAAAATTACATAAATGACTGGAGTAAAACTATCTAGGTACTATTATCACTGCAAGAGTAAAATCAAGATTTTGTTGTGGATGGGGATCACTGAAGGAAGGTACAGCCTGCAGACAGAGGACCAGAAAGTTGACTGGCACATTAGTCTGTGTCTCTCTATCACTCTTCTTAATCGAAGTGGACAAGATATCACTGTTGTTGTTGGGATGACCATGGGAACAGGGGTAAGGGGCAGCCTGGGTACAGAGGGGTGCATCTGTCTAAACCAATTTCCTGTCACATTTTGCCTGCACCCATGCCACTTTACCTTACAGCTCTTGCATAATTATGTAAACTTTATGTTCAAACTTATATTCATTTTCTATTTATAAACAAACTAAAATCCCTCTCAAAACACACAAGCACTTTTAAGCCGTTTCACGCTCTTCTGCCCTCATTCCAATTACTATTTTATAAAAGGCTCATCACCTTTTCACACATATCACTGACGATTAGCCTCCTGGAATAACATGGGCAGATCATTCTCCTGGATAGATTTAGTGAGTATGTCAACAAGCATCAGTTCAGCCTGGATGAGACCCACGTCAAACATTATACCTCTCTATTTCAGCTGCCAAACACCCTTACTGAACTGGCACTACCAAAGCATAACCCAAAATACTAAATGGTGTATGCTTAAGAAATATTAATGTCATATTTAATCAATCATTATTCCCCTTGAGGAAAATCCTGTTTGAGGTGTAGCAGCATTAGCAATTTTTAGCCTTGGAAAAGTCTGGATATCCCACTTGTGAAACGTGTGTAACAATGAGCCTTCTCTCTGCCTGTCAAAATATTTTGTCTTTTGTCCCATAGAATACCGTTATATGCAGCGCTACAACGAAGTAAGTAGGGTCGAGTGGGTAAAGGCAATGTCTCCACCTATAGGTGGATTTAGGACATTGCAATTTGCAAACTTAGTGTTATTGCAAGCATTTTAGCATTTAATTCAATTCCACAAAATGCTTATTTTGTATGTGTTTCCCTTGATAGGTGATTTTTTTCTCTACTTTTTGATCTTTTTAATCACTTAATAGGCAAGTGTGATAGTAATAATCTGTGAAAAAGAAGACCTTCAATGCAGACTTTGTCATCTAGGACTTTATTATCAACTTCCATTGATTGATTTAATCACTTATCAACACTGGTGTAATGGCTTTAGTGGTCAGAGTCTAATTCAACACAGTCTACATCATCTAGTTTCTTTGAGAAAAATAAAAAAATATATATTTTCATTACTTTATGTGCTGACAATTTAATAAATGCCTACTGTAGATAGGTTCTGTTGTTATTTGAGGATTAAAAATCCAATGTAATGTTCCCACAAATGACCCCAGTCAAGAGTATTCTATTTTGCACCTGTATGTTTTTATCTTATTTATCTTTGTTGAGTTAGTCTTTGTAACTATACCACAGACTAGAGGAGAGGGCTTACAAAAGGCCAACAGGACCACACTGTCCACACACAGAAGATATTTTTAATTAAAATAAAACAATAACTTAAAAGGACAGCCCTAACACTGTCTAAACTGAACCACAATGCCTAAGGTGACCCAGGCTCCAATATACTTAGGTGAGACAGCCCTGGTCAGCCCGGCCACAATTTCTCCCTTAACTTTAATGTCTCCTAATGGGCTCAGTTATTGCTAATGATATGGTATTTATTAGACACCTTTTATTGAAATAAAGGCATGCCTAAAGAAAGGTTTTTATCTAAATTGGATTAAAAAACAAATTGCAATTCAAAAAGAAAACGTCCACATGATTCTTCTGGATTTATGGAGAGTACAGACACAGTACAGTAGGAGACAAACTTTTAATAAACTTTTTTTTTTCAGGTGCAGTACATTTGGAGCCTTAGAAAGACAATAATGTTCAAGAGAAGAATAGTAAAAGTAGGCCTTTTGTGTTTCTATACATTCTTATATACAGTGTAATGTATTAGGACAGTACAGGGGTTTAGTGAATTTACAATGTCAGAATTGAAGAAATGAGGGGATATTATGAAAAACACACTTCATACTAAAAGATGCACATATATAAAACAGCACAGTGCTTCTTTATGTGATGTTGTAGGGTAAATTAAAATAGCTATGAATGTCGTTAACAAATAGAGTACTACAAAATATCTCAGGGTAATAAGATGACATCCAATGTGATTATGCATACCAGTCAAGAGCAGTAATTTATATATAAAAAACACACACAACAACAAACTATGAGTAGGATGTAATGCTTGTTATATGAGCGGATCAAAAAATTGAATATGTTTGTAATGGAAAAAACAAGTTTGTGATCATTTGTCATGCGTTTGTTCCCTCTTTCTATCATTTTTAGTGTATCGCAACAATAAGTTATTTTGGTCCAAAAGGAAAAGGTCTCATACAAAACAAATGAGGCTGGCTTCTTGCTAACATAAGAGAATATGTTGAAGTTTTACACAACAGAAAGTAGTTCTAGTGGGTGGATGAAGGTATAAGAGCAATTTTGTATTTCCTGAGCGTCTTAATACAGGCATGTCTCGTATCTCAAACTCATTGCGGTGTTATGGTCTCCACATAATTGGCGGGGAACAAGCCTTGACGGCCATCTTGGCTCCAGCCCCTCCACCAGGCTTTGTCCACGGTTTCCACGTCCCTAATGATGTCACCCGGTTCAAACGAGAGCTCCGATTCATCCTCTATATAAAGAGACCGCAAAATAACATGGTGAAGACCTGCTAATCATACATCATGGTGCGTGGAGTAGAAGCACTTATGGCATGAACACACTTCACAATTATCCTCAGAAATTGCAGCTGCTTACCTGCTTGGTAGTCATACAGGGCTCGGACACACATTTGTTGCTCAGCTAAAACCTATGGAAAGGAAGTGAGAAATGGAAAAGAAATGGAGTTACAGAATGGCTGTAATCATCAAAGGCCTTTGTGCCATGCCAGTACATGCTTTTCTTCTGCACAACAGTATACACCAGTCAGGCATAACATTATGACCACCCGCCTAATATGAAGCTCTATACACTACAAACTGTAATATATTCTGACATCCTTTCAGGACCAGCATTAACGACTTTACAGCAATTTCAGCTACAGTAGTTCATCTTTTGGATTGGACCATACAGGCCAGCCTTTGCTCCCCACATGCCTCACCTGACAGCAGTTAACGACTGTTCCTTCTTTGGACCTTTTGTAATAGATACTGACCACTGCAGAGCTGGGAATGCACCACAAGAGCTGCAGTTTTGGACATACTCTGACTAAGTCTTCAAGCTATCACATTTTGGCTCTCATCAAACTCTTAAATCCTGGCACTTTCCCATTTTTCCTTCTTCAAACGCATAAACTATGAACACAAAATGTTCACTTGCTTCTTAAAATATCCCACTTACTAACAGGTGCCATGATAAATGAAGAGATAATCTGTGTTATTTGTTTTACCTGTCAGTGATCATAACGTTATGCCTGATCTTTGTTCTGTTATCAGTATGTTCTGATGGCAGGGAATTCAAAAAGAAAGACAGAGGGCACAAAATCATGTACTACTTGTTACTATGACTGTACCTCTTCTCCATTTTCTGAAATCTTTGTATATATTTGGTCACAAATATCTTCACGTTCATCATTCTCGACTTCACAGTACACAGCAAGCTCTGGGCTGTCCAGCTCAGGGTCAGACGGACTCAAAGAGTGATCTGCAAGATTTTTTTCATAATATACCAAGCTATATTGAAATAATATTAAAAATATGAATGATTGCTTTATACAGTATACGATATCATCTAACCTGTTCCATTGTGTTCCTGTGTGTTTCCATTTGTGATTACATTGATTGGTAGGTCGGTGGTCACACAACTGATATACTGGCTCTCCTCAGATGTGGCATCTAAATAAAAAAACAGAAGTCACTTAGCAGTTATACAAAAAAAAGGCAACACATGTCCTAAAAAGAAGATTGAATTGTCAGTATAATTAATGACAATGTTGTTGCTTCTACACACTGAGGAAAAAAAGGAGGCAGAGCTGGAGGAAGCAGAGGTGAAAACGTTAAAGGTTCTTTTTGGGAGTCAAAAGGAATGAAAGGATTAGGAATGAGTACATCAGAGGGACAGCTCATGTTAGATGTTTTGAGGAGAAGAAAGGGTTAAAAGGAGGCAGATGATTCACTATGCCAACCCCTGAAAGGGAACTCCCGAAAGGAAAAAAGAAAGACTTGGTTATTGCTGACTTTTAATGCTGAATGGTTAAGTGGGCTTAGGTTACCTGTGATCACTAAGATGTCCGCATGTTGTGAAAGCAGGGCAGGTTCAACAGGCCCCAGATCCTCCTCTGATTGGTCAGGCACCTCTTCAGCATCGATTACCTCAGTTTCCTCCTGCAACAGCTGTTCTGGTTCTAGTGTTGTAGGGTCCACTCTTTCCTCTTCCTCTATCTCTTTGTCTTCTGTCTTCAGTTCAGGCTCGTCAGTGTCTTCTGTCTTCACTATGATGTGCTGCACTTCCTCCTCCTCTAACCTTTTGCCCTGCTCTTCCACAGCTAAAATCTCCTCTGGTTCTGTTAGTGGTTGAGTTTGATATTTCTCATCCTCGTTCACCTCTTCCTCCACAACTGAGGCCTCCTCTGGTTCTGGTTGTGTTTCAACAACTTTCACCTCTTCCTCCACAGTCTCCTCTGGCTTGGGTTGTGGTCCAGGTTGGGGTTGAGTATCATCTTTAACCTTCACTTCCTCCTCTTCCTCCTCCTCTTCATCCTCTTCTACAAGAACCGCTTGCACTTTGTATCCGATATCTGAGACCAGCTCAGCAGCTGAAAAGGTATCCACGCATCAATAAAGGATTTATATACAGTGAGCAAACATTCTTTAATTTTAACTATTAGCCAGAACATTATGACCACAGTTTGAATACAATGAGGATTAGCCCATCACCATGACACCAATCAGTGGATATAATAAGATACACTGAATCATTGAATTTAATTTAAGATTTGAAATACGAGGTATTTAGAAATTTACTTTTTTACCAAGGCCAGGTCTAAGCAATTATGTGCCTGAGGTTTTTGACAAGATACAAATCCCATATAATATTTAAGACCCAAACCAGTATACAAGCAGTGGTCAGTAAATTAAAATAGCATGGAAAAGTAGTTCAATTCAAAGTGAAATGCATGTCTTATTTCAATTATATACACAGAGTGAAATATTTTGGGCATTTACTAATTTGAAATGTGATGATTATGGCTTACAATTGATTAAAACCCAAATTCTGTTCTCATAACCTACCCATAACTTTACATAATCCACAAAATCATCACAATTACAGTATAGACATGCATGAAATATTTCATCCTCTGTATCATATCTGCATTTCGCTTTTGAGAAAACTACTGAAATAATTGTAATAATTTATAATATATAATATATAATAATTTTCCACAATATTTTAATTCATTGACTTGCCTGTACTGGGCAGAAGTATCTTTGGGGCGGCAGTAGCTCATCCAATCGATTATTATTATTAAAATGTACCAAATTCAAAGTTTATACCAAGTTCAGGCCTGCATAATTATGATCTTGAGTTTGTCATAATGTTATCACTGATTGGTGTAACTTGGTGTAACTAGCCAGCCTTTTTAACAACAAATTTAAGATTATTTGCATTACAGGTAAATGAATAATGTTGTTGAACCCTTTTCTCTCACCTGTGTTGGACTGTTGCTTAGGAAGTGACTCCATTGTTGCTGGTGGTGTTAAATTGGGCTCAAAACAGAAAGTGTTGTGCTCTAGTGGCTGGGTAATATCTGGTGCTGAGGATGGCAGGCCCTCTATTGAAGAAGGCACCCCAGAAACCAGTAATGTCGGGGAAGCTGGAGGAGCTGATGGTTCTGTGGGTGACTGCGCCCTGCCCTTAATCTGGCTGTTAGTCTGTGGGATAACGGGCAGGGCAGCGGTCGGTGGGGCAGGGTGTAGTGGTGACAGAGGAGGGGACAGGGAGGTTCTTTGTGGAGAGGACGACTGGAAAACCGGACTCGTGGGTGGAGACGTGGCTCTGTAGAATGGAGAGGGAGGAGCTCTGGAGAAAGGTGAGACTAGAGGAGAACTGCGAGGGGAGGACGCAGTGCTTTCCTCTGCTTTGGAGAAGATGAAGGCCGTGTCTGTCAGACTGCGCTGGTACCTTCTGAATGGTCTACCTGGAGAGTAAAATTTCATAGCACAAATAAAATATCAGTATTTATTAAAGCACTCTTAGTTAACAGCCTTTCTTCACCAGAATTCTGTTTTGTTTGTTTTTTTAGGTAAAATTGTACATACTTGTGCGTGAAGGACTGGTGGGACTCTGTGATGAAGATGATGAAAGCTGTCTGAAGAATTCACGAGGATTAATGGAGCGCTGGGACACTAATGCTGCAGCCTCCTAAATCAGACACACATGCAGTTTTAGTTTTGGCCTGACTAATTATAAGGTGAAGGTAGTTGGGTATGGATGCCTGCACACAATTATTTATTATTTTATTCTCACATTTACTCATTAGAGAAGTCTTCAGATGTGATTTGTAAAATTTGAAAAGTCTTAACAGTTAGACAAGTTAGATCACTGCTTATCAAGACCAAAATTCTCACATCTTCTAGCTAAATAGAATAAACATATATACAACATAGAGATGCAATAAATTAGAATATCATGGAAAAGCCTATCTATTTCATTAGTTCAGTTCAAAGTAAAATGCATTCACACAGAGTAAAATATTTCAACCATTTAATATTATTATTAATTATGCACCAATTAAAATAAAGAAATGCTTAAAATATTTAACTCTGTGTGTAGTGAATGAACATAATATAGACTTTCAATAAAACTACTGAAATAATTTCACTTTTTAAAAATAATCTAACTTATTGAGATGCACTTGTACAGTTATTCAGAACCAAAATGCATTAAGGCTCTAAACTGCCAGTTAAAACACTTTTATTCTTGTTTATTTTATAATTACTTTTTATTGCTTTGCTCATAATCTTGAAGATACTCAAGACTAAACATTGCAGAGGCCAGGCTACTGTGTCTTTCACTGCAGATAAATGTAACTATGAGACTGCTCTGACACACTGTTAATTCCAAACATCTCTGGCATTCTCCCTGACTACACACTGTATGTAGGTCTGGGTGACATGGACTTACCGCTGCTTTCTCAATAGATTCACTTCTTTTGAGGCGCGCTCTCATATCTTCCTCATGCTCCCTCTGCTGCTGCTCCTGTCACAGAAACACAGTAACGCATGTCACAGCCATGCACTAAAACCGCAAGCGCTCGAAGCTCACAAGGAAACACAGATTTGGCCTCAGTTCTACACACATAGATTTTGATGTATACATGGATTACATAGATGCTGTTGGATATAACACAGTGTCAAAAATGCTGTCATCCCTTGTCATACTGCCGCTACACAGGTGTAGGAGCTGACTTGAGTGGAAAGAATTCAGTGTCGCTTTGCCCTATGTTTGCACAAAGGTGAAAATTGTATCGATTTAACGCAGTAGAGCTGGTTGTTGGTCACATCCAGTTTTTCTAAAAGACTGAAAAAAAATGTAATCTATATTTATACATTTTTTACCCAGCTTTTAAATTTGGAACTTGACTTCTTATTTGTTCTGTTTCCTATCCACTAAATCTGTATTAACCATTCAAGTGGCAGAAAACCTTTTTAACCCACTTACTGTACTTTAATTAACGCATTATTTACTTAAATAGTCTGTTACGTCTTCTTTTGCTCATGTTTTTCCCTTCGGGGTTGCCTCAGTAAACTATATCTAGTGTGTATTGATAAACATATTGATTTGGTATAGGTTTTAAGCTGGATGCTCTTCCTGACACAACCCTCTCCATTTATCCAGGCTTAAAACCGGCACAAGGAGTATATTGGATTGTGACCCCCTGTAGCTGGATTACCCAAATGTCATACTGAAAATATAAAACAAAATACAATGTTTACATACTGTGTAAAGTAAAAAGTAAGTAACCCACCCATTTAAACTTTTCTTTTCTGCGTTCTTCTTCTTCTTTCTCAGCTAATTTCCTTCTGGAAGACAAGAGAGATGTTTAGCACAGATCTGGCCACCAGAGGTCAGTATCAGCTTAATGCCAAATAACTCCCACCTCTGCTCTTCAATCATCTTCAGCTTCTCGTTCATTTTGCGATCTCTCTCCTCTGCGTCTCTGCGTTCTTTCAAAACTCTCTCCCTCTCAAGTCGCCTTCTCTCCTCCGCTGCCCTTTTCCTCTCCTCTTCTTTTCTCTCCTCTTCCTCGCGCTGACATACAACACAAAGAAACTGTTTGTTAACTTGCTCAATTACACTACAAGTCTAAGATAAGAAAATAAGACTGTAAGAGAAAAGTACCTCTGCACGTGCCCAAAAGGAATCCCGGTTTATTAGTCTCATCTCCATCGCAGCATTTGTTTTTCTATAATTTGTGCCCTGTTTCAAAAAAGAATAAAAAGAATTTAAAAATATGCTTAAATTTAGTTTTTTAAGGTTTTTCTCATTTTATTTAGCTCATTTATTGAAATCTGGTTGAAGTCTACCTTTTTCTTCAAACTTATATTTCAACAAGATTGTCTGTTTGCAAATCATTTAGAACATTTCTCATAATTTCATAGTTTTCAAACTCTCTCTCAAAACACTTCACATGGCTCTCACACAGAGACACAGCCTCACTGAAATCAATTTCTTTGGCCAATACAATAGTCTTGTAGTCTTACAGTAGTCTTACAATAGTTCACACATGTAAAGGGATTTTGGTGAAAATAGTGTTTCTTTAAATATAGAAACTTAAACGTAGCTACTAAAATCTAACATTTGTGAGCACTCAGCTTCTGATTACAAGGAAATGACTTCTGTTTGAGTGTTTTCAGGAATCAAAGGGAAAGGGTCTCAGCATAGAGTCAGGTGCAAAACACAATATATAGTATATATTTATAGAAAACTTAAAATAAAAAATAAAAAAATTGTTCATTGTTTTTATATGAAACAATAAACCATAAGGACTGAGGACACCTGTTTACAGTGAGGTTGAATCTGTCTCTCAAGAGGGTTTTCCCAGCAGACATCACAAGAGGAGAAATACATAATCTTTTTCTTCATCAGAGTAAACATATTTTCATTATTATTGTTTATTATTGTTACCAGTGCTCCCACTGACAGTTGTAAAGATGTAAGGATGTAGAATAAAGCTAATGTCCATTGCTTCAGTTTGCTGTACTGTCATGGTTATTTCTCTGTATTTTTCCTGTTTCAATAAGAAAACAGGAAAATACAGAGACAGGTTTTCGGTAGCAAAAATAGCCACAGTCTCCTGTTCATTCATTTGTGTGAAGTATGAACCCTAAATGCTCGCTGCACTAAATCAGTGAGAGCTGCAGTGACTGAGAGCAGGACTCAGAGTTTCGACCTGCTGTGTGAAATGGGTGAATATGGCTGACTGCAATTTCATCATTTTAATGCAAAAACTTACTTTTGGGGGATAATTTAAGAGTTTTGATTACAGAACAGCATTTTGCAAAGGAAAATCTTTGTTTTGAAAACATGAAACACTGTTTGGGTTTTCTGTGTGACCTGTTTTGCAAAAGACAATTCAGAATGGAGAAATGTGTCAAAGTGATTGAGAAAAAATGTAACTGTTGATTGAAAAGATACATTAGTGAGACATAACATTATGACAACTTGCCTTATATTGCTGGTGCTATGTGTTATGACCACCTGTCTAATATGCAGCCCCACACACAACAAACTGTAATGACCTTTGTATTTTGACACCTATCTATCAAAAAACAGCTATAACATCTTCAGGAATTTGAGCTACAGTAGCTTGTCTGTTGGGTCAGACCACGTGGCCCAGCCTCCCTACATGCATCACCTGACACTGGTTCACTACTCGTCCTAGCTTGCACCACTTCTGGTAGATACTGACCAGTGTAGTCTAGGAACACCCCACCCCGCTGCAGTTTTAGGGATGCTCTGACCAAGTCATCTTGCTGTCACAATTCAGCCTTTGTCAAACTCACGCAATTCCTTAGGCTTGTTCATTTTTCCTTCTTGTAACACATCAACTTTATAACCCACCCACTGAAGAGACCCACGATGAAGAGATAATCTGTGTAATTAATTTCACCTATCAGTGGTCATAATGTTATGCCAGACCAATGTAAGAAAAAGTAAGTTAAAATGGTTGCAGAAGTGCCTTGAAGTATACACTTTACAGTATGCACAAGGCTTTGTCGCCATCTAGTGAAACTTTTTGGTGTTACAGGAGGCCTACCACAATCTCCTCCTTGTCCAATGATCGGGAGCTCCTCCTCAGCCACTGTGTTGAAGCATTGCTCTGGGCCTTGCTAAGCTCGGCCCTTATTCTCTCCTCTGTAACCTCCTCTGGCTTTTCTGCTTTAAGGAACACGTGTGCTTCCTGAAACACAGAGAACGTCAAATGCATATGGCAGTAAATCAGTCCATACATTCACCACATGGTAAACGCAGAAAAGTATACAAGCACATACAGCTCCTCTGTTTGTTTTCATTTACTCTGTGTGAGAGTTATGCATGCTTACAGCCAAAGAGTTGTGCAACTGCTCTGGTTTTAAAGACACAGAGAGCGAACAAAACCAGGCTCAGGCAAGGGATATGTTGGTTTGGGTGGTTATGCAAAATGCCAGAAAAAATGTTCTTGCAATAAACTGGAATTCTTTTTTAAGCATTATAAAAAAGTGTTTCTAAATATAAACATGTAACATACAAGAGGGATATCTATTTCCTTAGGTAACAATATTTAAAACTTGTTTTAGACTATGTTAGTTATTTAATAAATAAGCCAGAACCTATCAAAAACTAAAAACACAGAAAGCAAAGACCTCTGCAAACCCTATTTCACAATGGTAAATATATAGTGTTAAGACCTGGGGTAAATGCTCCATCCACAAAGCTCTAAATGGTAAAAATAAAAATAAAACTAATCATTTGTTACTTTACTGGAGTTATCCATCCCTATGTTGCAATGATATATAATCTAGAATACAAAATAACTGCTGAATTCAGACAGTGATCCTCATCCACACCACATGTTAACTGGCCCGTTACGAATCATTTTGTTTTTGTTGTTTTTTTTTAAACATATATTAAATTCCAATAACTTTTTTAGTTATCTTCCTAACCTATTAACAAGCAAGCCAACACCTACTACATACTGTATGTTCCTAAAAAAACATCTGTAGTTTCTAACAAAAACTTCAGCCAAATGAAAGTGTCCCAATAAAAGAGCTTGTCTTTGTGAAGTTTGCAGTGGAGCATTTGTGTGGTTTGAGAATATTTTCCATTAAGAAAAAGTCTACACTTGTTGATGGAGAGCCAGGTCTGTCCACCGGAAACCACGGCTCTATCTGAGTGACAATACTGACACTGACACTGAGCAGAACACACAAAGCAGTCTATAATACATGTCAGTGCAGAGTATAATCCATATCACTCTAGCTGTCACCGCCAAATGCAACACATACAGACTCAGAGGGGCCCTGTCACACTGTGAGGCACATACTGTATATAAAATCATGGAAATACACAAGACAACAGTGTACGACAAGGGGCAGAAAATCACAATAGCATCATAAATACATGGATTTCTCTGATAAGCTCTTGTTGTAACATCACTTAGCCAAATAAGACCTTTTACCGTACTGTGCAAAGGTTTTAGGGAGGTGTGAAAAATGCTGTTAACTAAGAGTGCTTTTTACAGAATTGCATTTGTTATTTTGTTTTTTGTTGTGAAATTTTCAGCAAAGGTCAGTAATGGTGTGGATCCAAATCATTATATGGATAGATTCATGAGTGTTTTAAGGGATTCTCAGAACAAATGATAATTGTATAGTAGCATTTACCTCTGAATAAATAGACCTTTGAGTTTGTGTCCAGGTCTGGGCGCTATATCTTTGCTGATGCAAGGTAGAGCCAATGCCTTGGAGCTCAAGTGTTTTGTCTTACTTCAGTATTTCAACACAATCTGGGAAAAGACTGTACCCTATTCACATTTTGGTTTTCATAACTTATTGCAACAATAGAGTACTCAGAACAGAATGCTACACACCCAAATGTGCAGACTCGCCTTGACAAAACCCCCTCACTTCCAGCTGGGACATGCAGCTCATAATGGTTCAGAGCTTTTGAATAAAATTTATTTATTTAGAAAAGTATTTCATGTTAACATTGCATGGAAAGTGTCGAGTGCTTAAAAGTTACAAATACTGTATAAAAGAGATTTCCATAGATTGTAATTACTATGGACTAGTGTTGCACTGATACCTATGTTTGTTAATATTATTATTATTAACATTATTACTTCAGTACATAATTTGTGTATTAAATATAAAAACTTTCTTGATGAAAAACCATTGTCTTTTTATGGCAGATTTGCTAATGTCATAAGTGTAGTTACATCATTATAGATTCCAGAGGTGGGAGAAATCTGTACTGAAGTACAAGTGTTGTTACTTAATATAATATTAGATGTAAAAGTAATCAGAAAAATTACTTCTTATGCTAACGCAAAATGTGCAAATGAAAAGTTGTTAAGATACAGGCAAAAGGTGTTACTGCTGTGCCACACCTGACTTAAACCCAGGACTGTCTCATTGCAAAGCAAGAGTCCCGCTCACATTGTCACTAACAACAAAAATACTTACACTCATTTATTCATTTCTTTTATATTTATTCCCATTAGTGTAGGTGGCCCAAGGAACAAACCCACAGTCTTCTTGCTGAGAGGCAGGAGTACTAACCACAAGGTCACTATGCACCCAAAGCCTACTTGTTTAGGGGTGTTAAAACTTAGCAAAAGTTACATTTCTCTCTACAGCTTGAACTGACAAAATAAGTGAATGACTTGAGTAATAGTATATTCGTTTACACATCAAACTCTTAACACTAACTATTTAACCAATTTAACCCTATTTGTGTCAAGACCAGGGGAATTCATGCAAGCAGCCCGCCACACACAGACACCCAACCCCTCTGATGGAAGAGTTAGGGGCTTCCAGACAGCTCCCAAAACTCCCAGACTCCATACTCACGCTTTCAAAAACAGGGACAAAAAACAACAAACATTCCAGAAATGCTTCGGCAGTTGACCGGGTGATGCCTTTATATGGAAACCAGTAAACTCAAGGGTCATTTAACCCTCTCTGCTTTCACATAGGACCATAGAGGAAAATGTGTGGCAGCTATAGCTATGCACCTGCAGCAAAAGCAATAGTCAGACTTCTCACCATTGTTTAATTAGTCATAAGAAATGTTTTGTTTTGTTTTTTTAATCTGTGGCTTTATCTGTCATCACTTTAAATTGTGAAGTGGATGTGTGCCATAAATAAAGCTAGGTTTTTCAAATTGCTGTCAGACAGAACAAACAGTAACAGGACAGGAAGTGGACTGAGCACAGGAAGTCCCCAAAACAATGCAAAGTAAACCAATGTGGGTAAATATAGAATGCCAAAGTGCAGGGATGACGAAAGACAGAAGATACATTAGACATAGCACAAGGAGAAATAGAAAATTTAAGTCAATAGGCAATTAAAGTTAGAAATATGAAAGAACTATTTACAATTTATAGAAGAGATTGTGGATGTAATTTTGTGTACCTTGAAGAAGTTTTTGATTGCCGGGATGTGGTTGGCACATTCTGTCTTTCTAAAGTCATCGACACTTTGACCCATCTGTGGACAAATACAGGATGTTGACACTTACATTCATATCATACCTTTCTCTAGACTAGACAATAAACCAGAAGGAAGAGAGTTCGGAAGAAATAAACAAACAATGATATGGTTTCGTCGAAACAGTCTACATTAAAACCTGTTTTAAAATGAGAAGTAATATGATGGTATCAACCACTCACCCAGATAACCATAGCTATCCGAGGACTTCCCGTCTCTGGATTCCCCATTCTGCACAGTCCATACTGGGGTTTGGAGAGGTGGAACTTTGAGGCCAGCTCTGCCACACCACCCACTGTTTACAAGGACAAAATATAGACAATAAAATAAACAGGTACTCCTCAGTAAAATAGAATAATGTGGAAAAGTGACATTTCAGTACTTCGATTCAAAAGCTAAATAAATGTATTACATAGATACAGAACACACAAAGTTAAATATTTCAAATATCTATTTGTATTGTAATTGTGTTGATTATAATGATAATGTAATATGTAAAATGACTTTATCAGATATAGTATATTGCATTTTTGTTTTCATCAGGGGTGGAAGAAGTACTACATCTGCAAAAGTACTGTAACTACAAAATGTATGTGAAATGTAATACACTAACTCAAGAAGAACTAAAAGTACTTGTATAAAAGTGTTTAATTTAAAGTTTACTTAAAAATATCATCACCATAATCATCACAATTAAAATGTATAAATCCTTGAAAATGTTCACTTGTGCATGTACAGAATCTCTAAACTACAGTATGTGGTTCACTTTTAGTCTAATTTATTGACATCTGTACGTTATTATTTCATGCAAATGCATCATAATGGTATTTTTATTAACAGCCTGGGACCACACTTTAAAAGTTTGCATTTTACTCCACACATGACAGTGTACCTTACCTCCTGAGTCAGCCAGTTTGAGCTTGTCGCTGATTCCATCATAGGCAAACAGCGCCCTGCAGACACACACAAAAGGTCATACACTGAGAAACATGAAGTGTAAAGCAATGAACTGACATACCTTATATTTAATGTCTAAGAAGTGCCATATAAATTTATGGACAAAATAGCAAGTTGTACACAAGAGTTGCAGCATATGCAGAACACGGTGCGGACATCTGGTTGCACAAGATTACCAATGTCATTCAGCCTGCCTCAGGGGACTGAGCACACAGACATACATGGTCAGAAATGTTGGCGCACATACTTTGACTAAAGCAAAACATGCCTTCTATAGCACATTTACATCTCTAAAAGGCAATTCTGTGACATTGCTTTTGTTTGTGTTCATTTCCCTTCTTCCCTTTGGTACCCAGAGGACCTACAGCTATAGAAGACATGGTTTAGGTCGAACTAACACTAATCTTCACTGTGTCAACTTTATTTGATGGTTAAAAAAACAAAAATCTTGAACCATTCTCAGCTAGAGGATTTGTGCAGGTAACAGCCTGTCCCACCACACCTTACTGTCACACTAACTACAGCAGATCATTGTGTGTGTTTATTACTTATTACTAGGTGGGTAGTAACTCAAGTAGCTTTTGAAGGAACTGTACTGTGAGTCATTTTAATGCACCACACTTGTTACTTCTTTTTGAGTAATATTCTTTTGAAGTAACAACACTCTTACTTGGGTATACCACGTCTTGAATATATAGTACAAGATAACAATACAATGAAGCACGTAGAAGATTATATACTTTATCTCAATGATGATTATTAGCTTGGATGATTGGATATTTGACCTTAAGCTGTGTGTCTGTCTGGGATAAATGTGTGCGACTTTAACACAAGGCCTGTAGAGTGATGAACTGTGCGCCGGGCTGCGTGAGAGGCTGGAGGTTTCTCTCTAGGACTCCAGGGGGTGTGTCAAAAACATTTGGAGGCCACAAGCTGCTATTACAACAGGTCAAAAAGGTCAGCATGTGGGTTTGTGCATGTTTGTGTGTTGTGTTTGTCATGGAGGCACGGATATAACAGAAAACTACGAATGTGCATACAAAATCTAGTATGGCCAGCGCAGCAGAAAATGTGGCAATAAACTTAAGTAAAGTCCATTTTGAGTTCTCCTGATTCTTTGATTTATATTAGTAATTAAGCATAATCTTCCTTTTTAGCTTCATGTTAGGAATTCAAACTAATTCATTAACAGGGAGCCTAATCATTGTGGTTTTAATTTGTTTTTGTTTTATTCTAACCACAAATAAAAAGGCTATCCTCAAGGTTTTTAAGCCTTACAAATTATTAAGTTTTGTTCTTGTAAGTGATCTAGGGCTCTTTTAAATTGCAACAAAAGCAGTCTAGCATTTTCCACTGCAGCATTTGGTGAATACAGATGCCAGGTGAGTAAAAATAATTGTATCTGTATCGCAACGTGATACTAATTTTTCATATTACAAGATACTCTCGGATCACGTTTTTAGATGATAAATACTTACACTGATCAGCTGACCTTTGTAATAACGTGAAAAAGAAACAAGATAAGTATGTATCATATAAAAACATAAAGCGCCAGTATATTGTAACAACATGAAACATTCGAATCTATTAAAAACATGATAATATCTTGTAATAACATGATACAGGTTAAATATATTTTTGCTAACCTGGCAGTAGTTTTCAATATTGTACATAAATTTGTGAATGTTGCAGACTTGGTCATTGATGCTCAAGTCATTCAAGTCATCCAGCTATTATGAGATACAAGTGACAAGAAGTAAAGTCCACAGCTGCAATAGAAATCTTGTACTTGTCAGAAAATTTGTACAGTGTATTTGAGTAACACAAATACTGGAAAACCCTGATAATATCTTGTTAAAGTGACTATTTTTTAGAGGGGAACACTGGTATTTCAGACACAAAGATGTGCAGTGAAGTGCTGAGCTTTTGCGCCTAGGGCTGAAGTATTTGGGGGTCAATACTCAACACGATGTAAGCTAAACCTACAGTGGTAGTAGTAGTAGTAGTAGTAGTAGTAGTAGTAGTAGTAGTAGTAGTAGTAGTAGTAGTAGTGGTAGTAGTAGTAGTAGTAGGGTAGCCAGTTCAAATCTCACCCAAACTGCATGCTGTTGTTGTGTCCCTGGGCAAGACACTTCACCCACATTGGCTACTCCAGTCACTGTATGTGGCTGGTTGTGACAGGAAGGGCATCTGGTGTAAAAACCTGCCAAATCACCATGCAGCTCATTTGCTGTGGCAACCCCGAATATGGGAGAAGCGGAAAAAAATAGTAGTATGACAAGAAGTTTTGCAATATACAGGTTTCAATGAATCATGTTTTTTTTTTTTTTTCAGAGCAGACAGTCTTTCTTTGTTGTGAAATAGCAAAGAATAACAATACCACTCAGTGTTTAGTGGAGTCTCAAAGAAAACAGAGAAACAGTAACCATACTGTGCATCCTATAAAGTTAGCTAGATGGCTTTACAAAGTAGACTGATACTGATCTCTTTTTTACAAGCTGACATGTTAATGTTTCCGTGTTAATTCTTGCAAACATTCTTCAGGTCCTCTAAGTGTTATATGAGCTCATTTTATAGCACTGCCTCCTCTCCATCATTAGCCTTGTCAGCATCCAAGTTAAGACAAAAATCCACATCCACTGATCCTAAGTTACTCTGTCATCTGGCAAGGTCACCGTTCACGAGCCGCCAAGGTCAAAGGTCGCCGCCTCTCAGGGAATAAATGTGGAAGGTCTCCAACACAAAACAAGGGTCACAGAGACACTATACCTAATATTAGAAGCTTTTCTCCTTTCTTACCTACCTACTGCATATCTGTTACATTTATAATATTTAAAAAGTGCAGATAATTATAACAAATTCAAACAATATTGTTGATAAGGTTTTGGTGCCTTTTATCTTTTCATAGATAGTCCTCCTACATTACAAGGTAACCTGATCTCACAGTTTAAAAAATACATGACAATATGTGATCATTTTTCCCACCAACATAATCACCATGTAACTAATATGCACACTGTCAGTTATCTTTTCATTCACATTTTATTTATGCAACATACTGACCAAAATCTTACCAATAATAGCTATGTTTTAATCTCTCATATTGTTATTTTGTATTTAAAGG
The DNA here is from genome assembly GCA_020698575.1 of Bostrychus sinensis. Taxonomy (NCBI): domain Eukaryota; kingdom Metazoa; phylum Chordata; class Actinopteri; order Gobiiformes; family Eleotridae; genus Bostrychus; species Bostrychus sinensis. Next base: position 20,864,572 of record CM036249.1, on the reverse strand, counting down.
TGCAAAAATCTCCTATTTAACAGAATAGACAGACCCCTTCACAAGTGTTAGTTTGCATGATGAGGAAAACAGACACTTCTCTGTCCTACAGCCCACCTCCGAGCTCACTCAGCTCTGATCTTCAGGCTGGAAAAAGGAGTGACTGTGTGGAGAGGAGAGACAAGGAGGCCAATATTACAAAAAAAAGGGCTTGAAAAGGGGAGAGGATAATGCAATACGAAGAAGAAAAACAGTGACATCATACTGAAATACAATAGGACTCATGTCAGAGCAAATCAGCCGTTTGAGCTAGTACAAACAAATAATCAACAAAGAGTATAAAGAGAAAGGCTCACACAGTTGTACTCTCAACTGTGACAGAGGAACAAACTGGGTAAACTTTTAACCATATCAAGAAAAACAAACTAATTATCATTATGAGTAAATGTACTGTACTTTATAATAATCTTACTTAGGTAAAAGAACTAAATACAATTATTATTTGGCATCATGTAAAAATATTTTTGTTATTAACTTTAAAAGAAAAGTGTGATTTTTAAAATGTACTCAGACAAAATAGTAAATGACTTGAATCAAAGTGATTTGTCTTCACAAAGCAGAACACAAAGCAAAGCCTCTCGTGTTTCTCCCAACTGTCTGAAGCCTTGTGGACTCTGAGTTGGTTTATTCATTCCACTTGTGCCAGCAGGGGAGATATGAGAGATTTGTGGTTACGTGTGCCACCACAATATGATAAACTGAGATCAAGGAGAAGTACAACAGACTGAGAGTTCTCACCAGTATTCGGAGCTGAGATTATGGTCTCCATCAAAAGACATTATTCTTCCCCTCCCTTCTTCTGTCTCAAATGTGCATTCCCCACTGGCCCTAACAATTTTTCATGTTTCATATTGTTGGCCTCCCCTTTGGCCTATTACTTTCTCCTGGCGCAGATGTGACGTGGACCCCCTGTGTTATTTTTAACGTATACTCTCCACTTTTCAATCTGCACTGCTTTTGGGATTTCAGTGTTATGGTAGATGTTGCTGTACAGCACATGCAAAGTATTTAGTTTTTTTTCTTTTCAAAGTGCATTTAGCAGAGTTATAAATTCACTGCCAGGAAGCACATGCAAACTAACCCGGGATGTGATAGGATAAAGCACCAGCTAGTTAAGCTGTTGAATGTCAGATTGATATCTGTGATACTCTTGCACAGAGTGCTGACGTTACATCAATCTGGAATGTCTCTCAGGTAGGTAAAGGGGAGAAACCTTCAGTACAATATTTAGAGGTGATTGGATGAAGCACTGGCTAGTGACCAACTACTATGATTTGTAAGGTACACGGCACGGCAACGACATAGGAAAAAAAACCACTATGATAATATAACAATGTATTTAAAATGATGGAGGATTTTCATGGTTTTTGTAAATGTATAGCAGCAAGTTACATTTTTCAGCATCGCCATGTTGTTTACAAGTATCACAAGAGGCTTGTTTCCAGCAGCAAACCTAAAACTCACCCACAAGTGTCCTTATTGTCACACTATTGGCCCAAACCACCACCGGTGCAAACCCAAACCAATCAGCGAGAGCTTGAGAAGATGTTTTTTTGTGAATTTGTGAAATCCTGCGACAATCCAATTTGCTGACAAGGTAACCAGCCAGTAATGGCCTACCCTGATTTGTTTTTTTCCAATCATGGCAACAACTCATGTGATGTACCCAAATAAGAAACCAGCAATATAGTAAAAAAAAAAAAAAAAAAAAAATTTCTGTCTTCAAACTAATTTTGCTATTTTGTAAATATATAGCAGCATAATGTCTTTACCAGTATTGCTAAGATGTTTGTTGTCATGATCAAACCAATAACCCGCCCATTCAGACTCTCCTGCCACACCAAAGAGCAACCTGCAGTGGATAAGCAGGAGCCTGACAAAATGGATTCTCATGAGTTTGTGAACTCACAAATCTTGCGAGAACCCAGCTTGCTGATAACATGCACATACTGACTCATCATTGGAGAAACTCTTACTTTGTTATGAATGATGAGGTCATTCTAATAACACATGCTTCTGATATATAAAGTGGGTCAAAAAGGATCTGCTGACAAATATGGATTAAAAAACAACAACACTGAGTCAAGTACAACTTAAGTACAAAGAAAAGCAATTAAATGGGCCTCTTAGTGCAGGCTTTTAAGCAGGAAATTATAAATCTGTAAAAATAATGTTCAACAGACTGTTACACAATGCTAACTGTGAAGGTTTATTAAATAGTGGAATGTCTAAACAATAGTGGCCATGATCCTCCCTGCTAACTTGGTCAGACTTATCTGAAAAGCATTTGTCAGGGTGGAGGACACAGCCATCATCTCTTGAGACTATTACAGACCACTCAAGTTATTTAGTCTGGAGTCAGCGATAAATAGTCAAGGAAAATGACAGAGGTGATAAAGAACAAGATTATAAGAAAGAACATCAGCTTTATGAAATGCCGACGAGCAAATGAAAGCATACAATACAGGGACGTTTGGGCGTCAGAATGGTGAAAAGCAGTGGAATGCTGAAAGAAGGTGGAGAGACGGAAAATATTTTGTTTTCAGCCAAACATTCAGCCAGAGAAGTTTAGAATATTACAATCTAAACAAATAAGTCATTAAAGAGTGCCAAGGATGAAGGAGAGGGAAGAGGCCTGCACATGGAAAATAGTGGAGGAAGTACAAAGACAGATTGAGAGACAGAAAAACATAAGACTGCAGAAGACAATAAAGTGTGAGCAGGGCTTTTCAAGAGGTACCAGTGCGTTGCATGGATAACAGTCAGCCTAGTGTTACACAAGTTAATCCACACTCCACAGTAGCCAGTCATTGTGTAAGCAGAGCTGCACACGTACCAATTATTTAGAGGCCACATTTTCCTCTGTGAAACATAATCCCAAGCACTGACAAAAAGCTTCGCAAGAGTGAACAAAATACATCATGTCATTAACACTTCGAAGCAAATGAATAATAGTAATTCAGAATTATAAGAAGAAAAATGCTTGCGAGTAGAATTCAGGTTGTTCATCGAGTGTTTTCTGATGATAAAGAACAACATCTAGTCCCAAGACAGTTAGTTCATTGTTCAAGTGTGTGTTTAGTATACAGTAGTTTGATGTGTAATAATAATGTCGCAATCTCTGCACCAGTCACTTGATGGAGGGTTTCTGACTGAAGGAAGTGGTTTCAGGTGAGTCCTGTGCTTGAGTGTCCTGGGCCATGTGATATTTTGTGTCTGTTGTGGTAAAGAAGCTGATGGTAAAGCTCTCATGGTGAGAATCTGCTGCTAAAAAACAAAATGCAGGCTTCTTGGCCTAGTTTATGGCAATTACTGGTCTTATAGACATGAAACAAATACTGGCACAAAGTTCGAGTTCTTATCTGTCAGTACAAATGGCCTGAAGTTATTTCTTCACTATAGCGTCAAAAAGTGTCAATATATTGTAATGCACTCTGTCGGGGTCAAAAGTCAGACTTCTCTTGGCCGTCTGCAGTGGCTACAGAATGCAGCAGCACATCTTTTAACTGGTAGCCATAAGCATGACCATATCTCACCGATTTTAGCATCTCTTTATTAGCTGCCAATGTGATTTTGTTTTAATTTTAAAATACATTAAAGTACATCCCCTTGCATACTCTCAGGTGGGCAGATCAGCTGCTTTTTGTTGTCCCTAACACAAAGAAGAAACTTTTTCTGTTGCTGCTCCTTGACTGTGGAATGAGTTACCATTGTGTGTCCAACAGGTTGTTATCTTGTGATCTTTTAGTAGTACTAGTGATGTTTTTGTTAATATTTCTAAAGTGTACAGCACTTTGCCCAACCATGTTGTTATTTTAAAGTGCTTTACAAATAAAATAGATTATTCAAACACACAGGCGTGAATGCTGTCAGTAGACTCGGCATTAAGTCACAAGATTATTATGGTGTGGTTGTGAACCCAGTTGCTAACAAAAAAAATCTGGTTCAATATGTTTGGATTTTCTGTTAGGATATTTCTTTTAAAAATAGTACCTCACTCAAACTTTTACACAGGCCCCTGCCCTCCATCTGAGGTTTGGACATCAACAAATTCAAGATCCCAGGTACAATGTTCCCCGCAGCTAAGCAGTACAGTGGCAAAGTGATAGCATTGTTGCCACAGAAAAAGGATTCACAGTTTGGGCGTGCCGGGGCCTTTCTGTGTGGGGTTTGCCTATTCTCTCCATGCTCAAAATAGGAACATAATATAGGCTAATTCTCCAGGTAGGTACTCCTGACCAAGATCCTGGCTCAAAATCTGGAGAGGTTTTGCTCAGTTTGCCTCTTGCTCCTCCTGACAGATTTCCCCAGCAGCATTGGAAGGATCGGTCAGATGCAGAGAACACATTTCCCTATGAGAACAATAAGTACCTTAGCTATAAGCAGAAAGAAATTAAAAAGAGAATGGGACTAGACCACTGCCTAAGTACAAACACATCAGTTGAAGGGGACATTTTGCCAACACCAGGCTTTAGCAAGTTTCCAAGGGGGCAAAGGGGCGTGTGGTTAGTGGGAGAGGTGTCTCAATAGGGGCTGGTAAAGTTCACTGTATAATAAAATGTTGACTGTGTAAAGTTCACGCAGATAAAAGTATAGTATATACTGTAGTTGGATTGAAAAGATTGAGAAACTACAGTAGAGGAGATCTTTAAAGCTGTGTTCCATTGGGATATCTCAGGCATTTCCTGTGCATGCTGTTTCACACTGCTACATACAGAAACACCCTCCCATCTCCACATCAAAACTCTATTTTCCATATCTAAAGGTCCATTTATCTAAAGTCTAGGAGAGTCAGTTTGTACGCACTTCTTTAAAGTCAGGTTTGAAGTGGACTAGTAAGGAGGGAGGGGAAAGAAAGCTACTTTTTTACATGAACTTTTTAGACAGAAACATTTAGGTCCTCTTACTCGTACAGGAATCCTGGACTCCATGCATTGGCAGTAACTTGACAACAAACCACGGTATGTAAACGTGTTGGCTAGATTACATTATGCACACAGTATTGAGCCAATTGACGCAGACAATGAAAAATGTGTATCAACGCCAGGCTGACTGGATGAATTCTATACTAAGCAACTTGAACCAATTCCCTGCGTTTGAATTTTGAACAAGTAAGAGCAAAGTAAACAGCTGAGATCAGTGAGGTGTAGGACAGACCGCAACTTCTTTCTCCGACTCGTGTGATTGGGTAATCATAGAATCATTTAATAGGTTGTTTTCACATTCTACAATCTCAAGATGTCAAAAACTCAGATGGACTGAAGGGGCCAGTATTACCCTGTGGCGTAGACATTTTTTTCAAAGTAATAAAAAAAAAGGTTTCATCCTATATTTCTCTTACATGTTTTTGTCCAATCATCATTCACTTGGACCCCTTACCAGCCTTGTCAGTCACTCTTCACTGAATCCCCTTGTTTTATTGAGTCTCAAACGACCAAGCTTTCCCACCAGGGTCGCCAAGACAACACAGCCCACCGAGTTTCTCCCCAAGCCCCCCAGCCCAGCCGATCCAAGTGAGCAAACATCACCAGAAAATGTGGAATAGCAGTCGAGACCGGACATGCAGTTCGCTGTCAGACTCTTAGACCCTCAGCTGGTCACTGTTAAAAATGGTGCCCCTTTGTAACCCCCTTGAGTAACCATGGTGAGCTGAGTTTAACTGCTCAAGGCACACTGCAAACATAGCTGATACTTCACACTGTGAGAACAGCTTTGCAACATACATCAGACTCTCAAAAGGAGTTAAAAGTTTCATGCCCATCAATAAAATTAACAGTGAAGCAACAATATTTTATGAAAAGAACATTTTTGTTTTCTGTGACAGCATACAGTCACACAACATGTATGGATTTAATTTACAAAAATGTCTTCTTTTTGTATAATAATAATGTGTTGTTATTGCAATATTGTCAAACCCAATATCTGTATTGCTAGATGCGTATAGTAAAAATGTTATGGTCTTTCATCTGACAGAAACGTACGCTGTCAAAATAAGTGTCTGGAGCCTTAAATCAAATTATAAGTTTTGACTGAGTACCAGTTTTGACCAGTGTGTTTAGAGTCCATATTATTATTCCATAATTAGTAATATTATATATATATTATATATTAGTATATATTAGTTATCACATATGGGATGTTTTACTAATACCATGCAGTCCAACTGTAAGGTTATTACATTGAAGAGTCCCTCAAAGCTGATTTGGAGGACATATTCCTAAAAAGAATGCAGCCGGATGGCTCTCATTTGTTGTACTGAGCAGATTTGAGTTAATTCTTTAATAATGAGGCAGCTGTGTGGGAGTTGGCAGGGAAGCACAGAACACAGTGTCTCAGTTTAGCTCCTACTCCTACAGTCCAAACCAAGCTTTTTTTTCATGGGCATAACATTGCTAGAACATGAAATCCTGTGCATGTGTTTGCTAAAGACACGGTTTCAATAGCATAAAGCTTATATACACACTTGAGTTTTTACATATAGTTTAATGAATCACTAGACCACAGATGTCTTAAAAACTTTGACCTTCCCTGAGAAATACCACCAAGCCTATTACTGTGTTTCTTAGCATTGGCACAAAATGTCATCTGATTTCACAATAATGCATGCAAAGTTTTCAAACAATACAACAGAGTATTTTGTCTGTTGTTGTGGGCACAAAGATAAGAGATTTGCACTCGAAACTATGTGGCTGGAGGTTGGCCATTGTGCCTCAACGGAGAAGAATTTAATGGGCTAAGGTTTGCATTAATATTTTAACTTTCAAACATTAAACAGGTACTACTTGAAACCCATATAATCATGTATATTGCAATGAGGAAAAAAAAATAGCCTGTATGCTGTCATATAAGCTGGAGCTAATTAAAGTTACACTGTGTAACTTTTCTCCTAAATATGTGGGGCATACTGACTTGTTTTTGTGATTTTTTGAGCGATTATAAGGCCTGAGGCGCGATCTGTTGCTCCGAGCGGGGCTTCCGTACTGAGAAACCGCCCTCGCAACTTGGCCGGGAGCGCTCCGCTGTTGAGGAAGAGTCACGTGACAGGGAACGACTTGAGGCGCAGGTACAACCAGGAAGCTACTTTTAGCGTTGTTATTTTCGCCAGTTCGTCAGGGCCGAAGGACACAAGAAGATGAAGACGATGTTGGACGAGGCCAGAAAAAGAAAATGTGAAAGGGACTGCACCAGATCGCAGACAAGAGTCAAAATCGGACAGACTTTTGCTCGCTGGCGTCAGATGAGAGACAGAGAAGGCTGCAAATCGGATCATGTTTTTGCATCTTTATTGTTGGGCAGGTAAATTAGCCTCTTTATTTTTTCTTTAGAACGTGCTTTTTCATACAGTTATTAGTTGTTTTTACTGCAACCATTGCGCGATATTTGTTGATAAGCTAACGCTAGCGCTAACTCTATAGAAGATCCAGTCCAAACTTCCAAAGGTAGCAGCAGGTCAACTAAAGTTGAAACAATGATGGAAATAGACGCACGCTCGCACAGTTTCAGAAGGAGGAGGGGCCCTAGTGTTTACGTTTTGCGACGGTGCAGTGGCACCTGTGGCCTCTAGAGGCGCAAGACCGGGAATCTTACACAGTGTAACTTTAAGGATTATAATCTGCTGGCACACTTCAATAAGGGACGCTCCCATTGGCCGTTGAATAACGGCTGCCGGGGAAAGTTAGCGAAAGTCTCTGTTTTAGAGCTATACATCTGAGAGTAACAGTGCTAAAAAGAAAGATATATATTGGAAAAAACAAAAGCAAAGTAAAACGCAATGCAAGACGTAATATTGCATCATGCATCAGCATAAAGCTAAACTCAATGCTAAGTGTCAGTTTGATGTCATATATTTTTGAGTTTTACATTTTAATAAGATAGAAGCAGAAAAGTTGCTGTATTGTTGTTGGTGGTGAGTGGTGGGGTTGGAAACGCTGTAGGAAATCTATAGGCTATAGATTTGGTTGTAACAGCACCCGGGATGGCAGTCGTAAAATCAAGTAGTTCCGCTTTAATATCAATAGATCAATTACATGGTATATACTGCAACACATTTAGATACCACTTACAAAGACATAAATACAGTACAGGCTAAAGTATAATCTCATTCAGTCATGTCTCATCTTGCCAGACGACCTGCTATTAACTTAGAGCTTCAGCCCAAACCCTGGCTGAATCCAAACAATGTTTAACTAAGCAGCAGGAGTGGTTTAGTGCCTACTAATGAATGGTGATAGCCTGAAGTTCATCTAAACAAAGCTAAGTATAATAGCTATTACTGTATCTATCATTTTCATCATATTCCAAAATGCCACCCACACTGGCTTTCACACGTAGCTTAGCAAAGTGAGAATAGTCCACAGTGGAATCAGTGTGGTCCTTTCAAACTAACAACTGAATAGTAGGGCTATATAAACTGGCATGTAATAGCATGACCTGCTTCGTTACAAATAACCATGTCTTTTTAAGATTTATTCAACTCAAAACAAAATGCCTAAGAGTTATACTGGGAAAACACTTTTTTGAGGGGTGGGGGGTTATGCACAATATTCAAATTAGTATATTTTATTAGTACATTAAACAGTTGCAGTCTTGGGAGAAAGAAAAAATGTTGGTGGGACTGCATTTGTTCAATAAAGAATAAACAATATCATGTATCAATTAAACAATGAACAGACAAAGATGCTACACAGATAAACCAGAAGCTAAGCTAATACAGAAGTAGGTAGTTCCTTGAAATAAAAATAGGAGTTAATCTTTACATGCATCTGTATCAGAGGTGAAGTAAAAGTATTGTTACTGTAAAGTGTTATGTATGTATAAGTTACTTTTGAAAGTATTTTGCAGATACAGGACAAAATCTGTTGCTACTGCTTCTACTATTTTTACTTCTACTAATACTAAAAATACTTAATATGCTATTTAGTATACTACTAGCCGCTACTATTACTTATACTGCCACTACTGCTTCTAATACTAGTGCTCACTTTTCTCATTTAGAGACTCTACAAATGTATATGAGTAAAAATAAGTATATTTCAGAAAATAGGTACTTTTTTTATTTTTCCCCTTTGCTCTGTACACAGTATGGCTCTGTGACAGTTGAAGTCCTAACTCTGGTCTCCTATCCTTGGCTCAAACCCACAGGTGTACTCCATCTACTCTGTAACTTTAGACCTGCTCTCCTGAGCTCTCACTTAATCATGCATGAGCCTGCTCAAAGTTTTGCAAGTAGAAGCAGCACCACCACCCCAGGCCTGAGGTTAAATATACGCTAAAATCATATCATCAACATTTAAGTATCAATGTCAGATGATATTCTTTGCCATAATTGTGTGCATAATACACACCTTTAGGAAGTACAAGTACTCAAAATAATTTCCTAAGTTAAAAAAATAAAATAAATGACCATGAACTGTCCATGCAGCTATTACCATTACTACTATACTATTTTTTTTTTTTTTTTTGAGTAAAATTGTACTTATGAAAATTTACTTTCTTTGGAAATGTAGTAAAAAATCTTGAGTAAAAAATCTATTACTTTCCAACTTTAATGTATAATTAAAATAAGCAAATGTGGGGCAAAATTTGGTTTGGTGGTGTTCATAACAAAATGTATAAAGAAATGTATAGAATTAACCGTGTTTGTGACAATCAGGGACGACATTACTAGTCTATGGGTGGTACTCTATTCTCATGAGGTACTGTCGCCTAAACAATCATTATGTTATGTTTATATATTTCCACATAATCACTGGTTCCTTCAAACAAATGTCCTTCTCTCCAGATGAGAAAATGCTTACCCTCAAATTCTCGTTGCTCTAAACTAAACAAGTTTGCAGATAGCATGTGCCTTTAATGATCCATAGTAAAACTGCTTGTAGCATCACTAAATGCCTCGGTGGTCATGCATAAATCTGGTGAGTAAACCCCAAACAAAGTCATTTTATTGCACTGAAAGAGAAACTATTGTGTGGTACAGCCATAAGGCAGGAATAAGCTCCCTAAAAGAGGACGCAGTTATCAGGTGTAAAAATCCCCCTCTAGTCCTGATGCTGGACAGAAAACTTTGAAAGGGGGTAAGAATTGAGGCGGCTCCTCTTTTCTTTAAAGGCCTGCCACAAAAGGTCTGTTTTCCATTCAGTACACAAGGTCATTAGATAATACACACGGGGACCTCAAGGCCAAATGGTGGGGGTGGAACCACTGAGCCAAACATGCACCCCCCATCCTTATCCAGGCAAACTTTGCAAGCATTGGTGTTTTGGTAGTGATGTATTACTAGTTGTACTCAAAATCATAGACAAACTTACACACTGAGAAGCTAACATCTGTCTCGCTCAGCTGTTTGACAGGATCATGACTTCACTGCCCTCCTCACAACTCCAGAACTAGGTCACTTCTTTTCCCTTTTTTTTTTTTTTTTTTTTTTTTGCAGACAAGAAAGAAATTCTTGTTTAGTAACTACTTTGAGCTCATGCCAGGTTTGCACAAAGAAGCATTAAAGTTTGACAATAACCAAAACTAAGCATTCTCACTTTTGAGTGACCTCTGTGACCTTAACATATGGAAGTCTGGATAGTTTTAAGTGGAGAAAAGAAAGACAGTGGAAGATGTAGAAACGCATTAGTTATGAGCACATGTGTTGGCTTTGGCAAGATCATCTCAACTATGAGTCATAATGCTGGGAAAAAACTTGTAACAAAGTGGGTAGGAAGAAAACTCAGACTTTTTTTTTTTTTTTTTTTACTTTTGTCCATGCAAAAAGTGTGTATTGTCAGAAAAAAACATTGCACTTCTCACTGTTAACTAATCCACTCTTTTTAAGTAAACTGAGAAGGCAAATACTGTTTCATATGTTGCTGGGGGTTATCAAATTTCACCAACGCACGCCTGCCTACATGGTTTAATGTCGCACACTAAAACGTCCACATACGATGACAGCAACACTGCATTTTAATTAGCGTTATCGCCCCTCTGAATAGGTGCAATAAACACAGTGTCTGCCTGTCAAATTAAAGAGCTTCTCCCTGAAAGACAATCCTGTCAATGATCAGCAGCACCAGCAGAAACCCGATCCTCTTAAGAGACAATGGCCAAGTCTTGAGGCGTGCACGGTTCTGGTGAGGGCAGAGAGCTGCTGGCCAGGTGTTGCGCTCTGAGACGCACCAACTGTCTGCCGTGCGTAAAGAAAGGTCACTCTTTATTAAAGTGGTCCAATGCTCTACTGTATATATATACTATTTTATTACTACATGCTTCAGATGCATGTTGTCCTGTTATATTGGGATAATATAAATCAATAGAGTGACTAAGTCTTACGCAATCTACATAAAAGTTTGGCTATGTTTCTAAATTATTACGAAGTGGTGGGAAAAAACACAGATTGGAGGTGTGGCTATGCTATAGTGACATGGATGCAAACTGTTTTTTAAAGTAGAATGAGATGGTTACCAGTTTGTGGATGAACGTGGGTTGAGGATGTCTTCTTTAGCCGTGAGCAGCGACAGGCTGTAGGTATCAAGGTTGACCGTTCGCGTGCTCATCGTGGCAAAAAAAAAAAAAAAAAAAAAAAAAAAAAAAAAAAAAAATCCGGAGCACCTCTTAAATTTTTCTCTTCATTCACTGATCCCGACACTTTTCGGGCTTGAGCTAAGTGCCGCAAGTAGCCAGAGCCAAAGATTAAATGTCAGTTCGGGTGTAAACGTATGCAGGGTCATGCAGCGAGTAAGCTTTAAAGTTCCTAATAATCTTTGCAGGCGCTGCGTACTCCCAGTGTGCAGGGGACTACGAATGCACGCTGCTCTTTGTGCACTGGGGTAGAATAAGTTTTCAACAAAAGCCCCACCTCCTGTTGGGATAGTGGAAGGCGTAATGACTTCACTCGCTGCTGGGTCATCTGGGAGGAAAGTGCTACTCACAGTGTAACCTAGCGCAGTGCTACATGGGGGCCTACAACGTCCTGCATCTTCAACAAGTTACTGAACTATAGACTCGCCTTAAACGAATAGGACAAGTGAAACAGAATTTGAATTCATAACTGATAATTATATATATTTTTGTTTTGTTTGTTTGCTTGATTTATTTAAGGCTCTATTAAAAGTATGTTTTTTATGATAGTTAGCGTAGGTTCTTAATTACTAACCATTTTTAAGCAGAAGCAGAAATTTGGGCATAAAATAGTTATAATTTATGATTTTATTTATTTAAAATGTAAATCTAGTAATCCACCGGCATTTGGCAGGTTTGCTATGAATGTAAATGATATTGTATTTGTTTGAAACTTTTAGTGTTATGTAATAATTAAATGAGAGGTTTTCTCTCTGCGCTTTAAAGGGACCAAAGGGGTAGGATGCCAGCTGTGCATGTGCCAATGTGGCTTTGTCTTTGAGAGGGCCCCCTCTGGTGCTTGGCAGACTTCAGAGACGCCATTTACAGTGCCGCCAATAGGAGACGAAGCCAAAGTGGACCCAATTTCATGGGAAGTGAGTCTGAAGCAGGCAGCACACAGAAAGTGCAAGAAGGCTGCTTTACACTTTTTATTTTTTATTTTTTATTTTTTTAACACAAAGCTGACTAAATTACCATACTATAACACCTAATCATTATTCATATATTAATGACTGCAAGTAATATCCAAACGTTATTGTTATTATTCTGGCCTATTGTGTCCAAAAACTGAACTATTATTATGTTATTGGTTACTTCTTACTGTATTAAAATGTTCCTTATAGAAAGATGAACAGCTACCTTAAAGTGTTGCAGTTACAGCAGTTGCATGCCCAGGGACAAGGGGCATAACATCCCCACACCATTATTATTCTTCCACTTCCTGCTATTAGAGGCTCCCCTGCCCTTCCCCACACTTAGTCCAGCAATGTGGACTAACTGTTACACTCTTATGCCTTTCTTCAGGGGACTTTGGCATTTCCTTTGGTCCACTACAAGTCCAATTATCACAGACTTCCTGCCTTCCTTATGTAGCTTAAACTAACATGTGTCGGTGACACAGTGGTGAGTGGTCTTGCCAAATTAAGAGATCTGTTTTGTATTTTTGTTAAAACGTAATGATTTTTTTTTTTTTTTTTTTTTTTTTACTGATAATATAGTTTGTGAATTCCCAATCTGTAAATAGATATACACTTAATGGACACCTGCTTGCTTAGTCTGAGATGCAATTTTTTTATTTTTTATTTTATTTTTTATTTTTTTTTAACGTTGGATGCCCTTTCTCATTTATTTAGGCTTTGAACTGACACAAAGATTACACTATGGCTGGAGTTTTCAGATTAGCACAATAATAATGTCTTTTTTGACCACAAAAATCTATAGAACTGCTTGTGGAAAAAAACATTCTTAGCAGTTTATACAGAAGTACAATTGACTTCTGTCACTATTTACTTGTTAAAGAGGGAACCACTGCTTATAGCTTTTTTGAGGAAGTTACAATAGTATTTTAGGAAAAGAGAAATACAGATGTACTGTAGATCAGCAAACTATGAAATAAGCACAGTACAACAAACTCTGGCTATTTTAATTTAACAATATTATTATTATATTGTGCATTTGATTATGACTTAAAGAGAGTTAGTTTTGCTCTCCTTTGCATGGCAGAAATCCTAAGAACTTTGCATCTTATATTGGGTTACAAAATGCCAAATGCCCTACAGCAAGCATTTGATTTCTGACTCCATAAATAAGCTCAAAGTTGCTGAGTAGCTCTTTTGGTCCTCCTCCTGTTATTGTGATGCTGAGCTCAGCCAAGGAGTGCTGTTATTGTTGTCCTCAAGGTATAATGAGCTGGATGTGGGAGAGGGCCACTGAACCTCAGTCATGCTTCAGCTATAGGTCAACTCAGATAGCATTGAGGTCATACATATAACATGCAAAAGTTTTAGTGAGGTGCAAAAAATGCTGTAAACTGAGAGTGCTTTAAGAAATACATTATTGTTTTGTATTTTTGTTGTAAAACAGTTAAAAGAAAGGTATGTATTAGGCCAATGATATATAAGATGTAAGGGTTTTGAAGCTCAAGGGAAAGAGCATTTATCCCTGAACTAGAAGATCTTCAAGTTTGAGTCCAGGACAGGGCGCTATACTATTTTTACCATTGTGAGATAGGACCGGTGTCATGGTAGAGGTCTATGCTCTTCAAGTGCTTCTTTTGATTACCTGCAAGACTTTTGCACAGCACTGTTTGTAATCTTCTACTGTTTATTCTCGGTGGGGTGCCGGAGCCTATCCCAGCAGCTTTGGACCTGAGGTGGGGTACACCCTGGACAAAATTAGGCTTTGAACAATTGTAGGAAGCAAGAATAGCCAAAAAGTGCCCGGACTTTAATAAGCGGGTAATGCACAAGATTAATTTAGTGACATATTTTAATCTTGCAAAGTTCTGGACACATTGGTGATTGATTAATTATTTAAATCTAAGCCAATGACATACTTACATGAAATGGGTCTGGACTTTTTGGTATAAAAATAGATGTCCTATCAGCAGGCTTCCAGATGAGGTCACTGCTCAGCTATGCACTTTCATAACAACCCTTTTAGTCCCTTTTACCCTCCCTACTCACTTAGAAGACAACATGTGTCCAGGAGAATGTGACGTGTTTTTTTTTTTTTTTTTTTTTTTTTTTCCATTTCACCCATATTTTCACCTGTCTCACACACTGCAGTCATTTAAATGTATGGAAGTCGCAAAGTGATTGTGGTCGTTTGGTTTACTAATTTAACTTGTGACAAAAAATATTAAATGCACAAAGTGATATTATTATAGTTTCTTGTGAACCTCCTTTGAACATTTACTCATTCTGGTCAGTTCACCCATGGAATGTGCATTTTTGTACTGTGCTCTGGGGACTTCACTTTCAAACATCAGAGCTAAAAAAAGTTAAAGGTTTACAGTTATTTATGTCTCAGCAACTGTTTTACGGATGTTAGTTTTATCTTCGCAAATCACAAAATGACTCTGAAATGCAGATCTTTTTGTCGAGTTTTGAGGGAAGTCTGAGAGATGGGAGCCAGATGTGGTGACGTCATTGTCTCTGTCTCTCTCTCTTTGAGTCTGTGCTCTCTCAGACTGTGGCATTGAAACCAGAACATTTGTGTGAAATGTAAATTTGAGCAAATGACAAAGCAGCTGATACAGCATAAAGGTCTATAAGCAGAGCCCAAACTGGTGTCCAATAATATTCATATCGATTTTACAGAGAAAGACATCCACAGAAAATGATAATGCAGAGGTTTGCTACATAACAATACTACTTTAAATCATTTTATCATTCTTAGAGTGCAGCATGAACTTGCTGACAATACAGCTGAGGAACACTAGAGGGAGCATGTGCTTAACGTCTTCATTTGTCCCTAATAACGGGGTTGCTACAACCTGTTTGTTTGTAAAGAAACAATTATTAATCATTATGACATTTCTAGGAATGAACAAAACTGCAACACAAATAAATAAATACAGAAGACAGGTTCAAAAGATTACCAGTTTAATAAACCCATGTCAAACATCAAAATACTGAAATGGCAAAAAATGAGCTTTTTTGTCTTATTTTCTTAACATTTTGTACAAATTAGTGGTTTTAAAAATATTACAAATTTTTAGCTTCAAAACATTTTTGCAACAGCAGCAAAACATTCTGATTGTTGTAGGTTTTTTGAAAGCCCTTTTTGTTGTGTATGGTGTGCTCTTTTGCCTTTTATTGTAATATACACAACATAAGTGGTAAATGTTAATAAAACTCATACTATATGAGTCATTGGTAACAAAGGTGCATCATAATACTACAGTCAATACTATCCACTTAATGTAAAGTATAGACCAGAGGTTAAACACCATGACAGTTTATGAACACTGCCCTTCAGGGCCTCTCTGTGCATACAAAAACTTTAATACATAAAGCATGGTGAGAAGGTTTTGTTACAGGTAGAGGAAGTCTGATCAAACTTGCAATACTGCCGTACTTTGGGTAACAATTACGTTGTCATATATAATTTATATTGTAGGTCTCCTTACAAGTTTGCAATGTAGTTCTAACAATCATTATCATATGCAACACTAGGGTATATAGGGTTGACTTAATTTGGCTTAAAGAGAAGAAGACCATGAGAAAATGGACAAGAATCGGGCATGTCCATATAATAGCAGTGATATATGGCTACATAGCATGACGTACAGGCACCTTAATGAATGCAACACTGAAAAAAAAACAACACTGTTTTAAACTCCTGGGTTACAAAGATTGCATGTCAGCATCTTAGCATAGACATTACACTAGACATGCATGTGGAAGTTCTCATTATGCTGCTGCTAGAACTGCTTTAATGTCTCAAAAGAAGTACTCCAAAAACACAGGTCAACCAAGCAATAAGATACTGTACATAAATGAGAGCTGCCTACTGTTATTTCTGTGCTCTTGTGTGTGTTTCTTGGCTTCATCAGCAGCTCAGAAAGCTGCGAGTGCAGTGTCTGTACACAGCCAAAAGAGTGAGGTTTTACTCAAGGCACAGAAAAGGATACACCTAACAGTGATGACAGGCTCTACTAGTAATAAGGCCTTGGATTGAATCAATAAAATACAGAAATAAATGGAGATAAAACAGGGATTACTACAATACAAATAATGGGCTTCATTAAACAGACTTTGGCCAGTAGGTGTCAGTGTTGCACATATACAGTATATAGAGTAAGCAAGCATCTTTCACATTGTCCCATAACCCAAAGCCAAATGAAATGGGGCTGGGAAATAATTTTAGCAAGCATTCAAAAATGTAAATACTACAATTTGCTTTTACTATTTAACTTTAGAAATAATGTCACAAATCCATATGCATATCAAGTGGTTGCTCAAAGTAGTCTAGCCCCAGAAACATGCACCGTGCTTCTTTACTCTTTATTTGCAGGTAACTGCTTTTTAATCAACTTTCGTGATTATTTTTGTTTATTTTTGAGCAGCACAGTATTCAAATGCATAGTTTGGCTATTTCATCAATTTTAGGTATTTATTTAAAAAGCTTTGATTAAAAAAAAGTCTCACACCTAAAGGGTTAGGCCAAACACTTTGATGCAGAACCCATTCCTCTGCATACTGGGAACATGTGGGGATGTGCTTGCCTAATGTTATGCTACTGTGAGCTGTGTTGAGCTCATTTAGTAAAGCTGATTTGTGCATAAACCAACATAGCAAATTAAAAGCTACTGTAGAGTTGAAAGACAACCAATTATCCATTTTTGAAAGATATAAGTGTAAATAGCATGCTACAATCATCAGTTTTAGAAAAAAAAATTCTTTAGTACACAAGAAACCATTTGTGTTAAGCACAGGTATAGTCAAAGACATAAAAAAACAAAGAAAGTGCATTCCAACACCAAGTGTCATAGTAAAGATTATAGGCAAATTAATTTTAAACTAACTGTGCGCCCTCCCAGCACAAAGGCCAGCCAGTGCTAAGCTCTCACAGGAATCAACCTGTCACACAACCACTGCTTCCTCTTAAAATCTAGTTAGTGGAGTATTTCAACCACAACAATGTTTTACTCAAATTACAGTATAATAACCTGCAATAGCCATACTAATCTAAGGCCAAACTTGCTTACTACAACCAGCAACGAGTTTAAGTCAAGGCCATCTGTCAGCAAATCTGCGACAAATAGACAAAGGTGCTCTGCAGGCATGGCTCAGGTTGATGCGGAAAAGCTCTTACAATGATATAATGGCTGAGAAAATTATCTGTAAATCTGTAAATTATCTACAACAGAACCAGTCTGCAGTTTCAAACTGAGAATTTTGCTGAAATCCTTTGACTAAGGTGTCCCACTTCTATAAGGCACATGGACCGAAGAAAATATAATTACTGGATCTTAAAACCCATAAGGCCCACAAAACCTCCTAAAAGCCCTATATACTTGGGAGATCTACAAAGAGGCAGAAGACCATCTGAAAATATAACCTTGCATTGGGATAGATCATTTATCCAGATTTTAGCAGGTTGCATGTACAAACAGATTCAGTCTTGCTTCTTCTTTTCCTCCACTTGCACATAATTCAAAGAAGAATTTGCTCATTTCTCACTCAAGCCTTGTGAGATCCTGTCTACCTTCTATTTCGGTAGCTGACAATAACTTTGACACATCTCCCATGGAGAACACACCACGTGTCTCACACAATCTTCTTCCAGCAGTCACTGGGTAATGCTGAGGGGCACACACCCACAAATAGAACAATGTGCTAATAGAAAGTCATCACCACAATGCTTTGTTTTCACATAAAGTCCCAAAGCCCAAAGAAATTAGCCCCCTTCACAACAAAATCAGATTTGCTCTCACCTACAGTCAAACTATTTAAAAAGCCAATTCAATCATCATCAAACCCTATCTTCTGGTTAGGAAGAAAAATATAACAAAAGCAGCAGAGGTCACTGGAGAGTAAATATTTGTACACGTTCTAATATCACTGACCCTACATGACCCTAGACAGACTGTTAGCATTTGTGAAGAAACTAAATACTTTCCAAATTTGAATACCTTCAAATGTTTTTTGCAAGTAAACACTAAACCTCTCAAGAGACACTTACATTGTAAATATCAAATTGCATGTGGACACTATAATATTGTGTCATAAGCACCATTTTCAATTCCAGCAAGAGGAAATGGAAGGCAATGTGTAGCACTGATACTTTTCTACTGACCTAAAATGGAGGTCATCTTACAGTATATAGTGTAATATTTTTCTAATATTCTCTAAATTAACTTCCATCACCTTTTGCTAATTAGAGAATGCAGGGGAGAGTGAGGGACATGTAGAGATGGAAAGAAATCACAGCTTTGGTATTGCAAAACAAGTTAAAAAACTGGAAAACTATGCATTTGCCTTTTGTTCAACTAGAAGTCACAGGGATGTCCTGTCAAGATGAAGATAGTGCAGGGGCCCTGAGTAGTGCTCCTCCTAGTGGTGTAGGAGTGCAAAGGCATGTTAGTAAACTGTTTATGAACCGCTGTTTTACTCTTTTATCCTTCTGCCAGTACACAGGTACCCAAAATTAATTTTGTTAGTAGTGGTCACTGTCACTTTGAGAGTATACAAAGTGCATAGGGGTTCAAATTGATCATTAATAGGAGCTTGTATTTTGCTATTTCCATATAAGACTAAGGATTCAGGAAGGCTGATGATGGACCACTTCCCAGACGGCTAATTGCCATGGTCAGGTCACAGCAATTTACATGGTAGCTGGCTGTTTTGGGTTTCCCTTACACCCACTTCTGGACTCTAGTTTAACAGTCCATAAAGTTTTTTGTTTTTTTTCCTGGGACTGGTGTCCACCACTTCCTCTGATAACATGATACTTGAAACGTTTATAAAAAGATTTAAAAAATCAAATTACATTGTCAGTGTCCGCGTTTCCAGTGCTGGTTTTCGAGGGGTTAATCATGTTCACGTGCACAAGCTAACAGTCTGTGTACAAGTGAAGGCAAAAATGAGCTCCTCACAGGGAGCCTCAGTGGTCAGTGTGTAATAGTCATTAAGGTCAGTGTGAAGGATAAAGACTGAGAGAGATCAAGAGCCCTTGCTCCCAGTGCAGTCACTCAAAGGCTGGGGCGCTGTAAGAGCCGGTGGAGTGACCGGTTCTTGTGGAGGAAACAGAAGGGCGTCGCTGGGAAGCACTCACATGGAAGTGACTGAACACCCACAGCTACATGTCCATGTACACTCCATCACACACACACAGACACACACTCAATTGCACCTAAATAAGTCACAATTAAAAATAGTCACAAACATTCATCAAACTGCTCACATTCAGGCATAGTAGTACTGAATCTTAGTTGTCTTTTAGATTGACTCAGGGACCAAACTCTTAAGAGATGTGGGGAGATGAAGACGGGTGTCTCCAGAAACACCAACCCCGTTTGGTGTGCTGCTTGCGCAGGATTTCTTCCTCACGCTCACGCTCTTTCTGTGAGCGCAGGTAGCGGTCCTCTTCCTTCAGGAACCAGACAGGAGGCCAGCGCTGCTTCTCAAAATGCTTCTGGTTTTCTGCATACAGACATCATGCTAATGAAAAGGACTGAATGAAGTATGCACTATTGTATGCACCTTTAAAATGTTTTTATGGATGGCTCCAAACATATGTATAAATGACTGATTTTAACTTATACATATCACATGCAGTATTTTTTTTATCAAGGTTTTAAAGATAATAAATAGTACACTCAGTACCTGGGCACATGGCCTTCATATCTTTGGGAAATTTGCGACAGATGCTGTTATAGTTAGTGCAGATGTGATGAAGACACCATGCTGACAGTTGTTTGGCATTGTGAAACTGTAACAGCAAGGAAAATGTTAATCACCTATACAGACAAGGGTTTTATGTTTATTTGACAGTTGTAATTTCTCACACCTGAGCCAGTTCCAGGTAAGCCAACACTTGTCCATCAATGTCCACTCCCTTCATTGCCAACTGAAGAAGCTCATCCACAGCATGTTGTTCTGAGAACACAAATAGTATGTTACACTATGCCAGCATTGTCTGTTTACATCAGTGAAATGAGGCTGTTTCAGCTGTTTTATTATTAAATATTATGAAATCAGTAATATGAAGAAGCAGAGATTTAACACAACAGTTTGAAAGAACAAATTATCATATTTACCAGTAAGAGCAACAAGACGTGGCAAACAGAGACGATTGGCTAAAACTATAAGTTCCATGGGCTCCAGAGCGGGACAGGGAGTCAGCAGACCACAGTACAGGAACTCCAGGACCCCTCGCATACAAGCTGTGCTTGTTTTAGGGATGGACACCTAAAACAAACATGACAAATTGTAATTAATTGTACAGCACAAAAAAAATGGTGGGTTCAATGGCAATGCTATACAGTAGATGTTTGCTGTTAAAGGGCAGAGGATATCCTGTTCGGTCACATAGCCTTTGATCTGGGCTCAGATGAAAGGACTGTCTGAGGGTTAATGATATAACCAACATGGCTGACACCTCACTGTGTGCTCACACATTGCTATGCATTATACCTTCTGTTGTAGCCAAACTAAAATCACACCCTTATCACAAAAGCGAGGCTGCTATAAATATTTGGTATTTCACTGATTTGTGTGTTTAGTGAAGTGGTTAGAAACGCTAAACGCTAACCCTAAATGAAATATGCATAGACTTTGTGCAAACACAATCTATATGATATGCACCATCAAGTTAAAACTACAATCTGCGGGATAAACTACATAGGTCTTTATCAGACTATTCTTCAATAATGACCAAAAAAAGTCACAATATGACCTCTAGATGTCACCAAATCATCAGAAAGACCATAGTGAAACTTCAGGCACTTAGCCTTATGACTTGACAGCAGCTTGTTACATAAATGCTGTACATAAAGTCATTAAGAGCATGTACTTCACAGACCCTAATGAACTAAGCCTGGGGAGCAGGTATTTACCTGCAAGCTGAGGGACTGTAACCTGGAAGGAGGGTAAATAATGATGTCAGTGAGAGCCTGACCCCATCGGGAGCTCCTCACTGAGACACTCTTTCACCTCAACTCCACAACCAATTAGGAAGAATGTCAGCCCGGGTGACCTATCGTTAGGACTAGTAAGCAACAATGCCAAGACATGGGTGGTCTCAAGAGCTGAAGGCTCTCCACCTGAGAACAGGAAGTATTAATAAACACACTCACTCCTACATGACACTTATGTACAGAGCCCAGGAGGCAGCATGTTTTTATATAATACTACAATACTTAGTCACTGGATAAAGGCTTGGAAACTAAAGTATCATTATTTGTAGAGAGAAGTAAAACAAAACAAACACAGAAATGTGTGACTCTAAAAATATGACAGAAGTGTGACAAAAGCTTTAAAATAGAGCATTGCAGCCTGTTCACATGCTGGTTTTGAGAATTCAAAACGTTTATTAAAAAGTATTATTTCCTAAATAACTTTATACACAAGATGTGACAGTGTGAGGTTCTAAAGGCACTGCTTCTCATAAGCTTTCAGTTTGTATGTTTTATGCAATGGTTCTTGCACAAATCAATATAATTAGTTATAAATAAATAAGTGAATAAATAAATACACTTAACCACATTCTAAAATGGTCTATACATATTTTTTTATTAAATATACATTTAAACATATTATTATAATAAAATAACAAATTATGTTGTGTTAATCATCATACATATCTCCTATGACCTCTAAAATAAAAAAAAAAATGCTACTTATAGTACGAACAAATGTTGCTGTTACATATCATGGGTGGTGCCTACACTAGAAATGAATACAACTGAACATGAAAACATTATCACAGCTAGGCTCTCTGGCCACATGCCTTATTTATGTGTTAACACAAATAAACATTGCCTCAATAGTCACCAAGAAACCCTGTTAAAAGTAACCATAGACACAGGCAGCCCACCTGCAGCAAACACCATGCCCCCTCAGTGATGCTCATATCCACAGTCCACAATAAATGCTTTTTCATTCACCCACTCACACATGTGTTTATTTTCATTTCAACTTGCCTTGTTGAATTTGAATTAACATCAAGTTAAAACATTTCCTTATTTCTCTGTTCACTGGCAAGACTTGCTTTACTTTCTTCACTTGGATCTAGGTAACATGACACTTCTGGCTTTACAAGAAACCATACTCCTGGGGATCTGGTTCTGTGCTACCATAGGGAGCATCACTTAGTGTTGGTGAGATAATCTATTTCCTGTGAAGTTAGGTCAGTTCCAGTGGAAAAGCCCTGCCCTGAATTCAAGTCTAAAGACAGAGGACATTCACAGTAACCTATCCTACAACTTGGGCAACTTCTTCTAAAGCTAATGAAATAATTTGTAGTAGAACAAAAGACTTAAGACAAAAAAAAAACACAAATCTAACACTATATGTTATTAAGAAATGTGGGAATTAACATAAAATTCATAAGCTGTAAGAGCCTTATTGCCACTACATAAGCACATAAATATGAACTCACCTCATCTATGTAACTTTCCATAAACGAGCCACGAAACATAGCAGCCATCCAGTCACAGCTGGAGATGAGCAGGGGCTTGTGGGCCGGAAGGCAGCCATCATCCAGTCGGAACACCACATCTGAAACCGGGCGGAAAAGAGCATTCATCTTGTGGAGTGCCACAGAGAAGGCCAAGCTACAGAGGGAGAAACAGACATACATACAGGCACACACACACACACAACATAGGACAAACATAGACAAAGACATAGACAGAGGTAGACAGAAAAATAAATCGACAGAGCGACTGAACAGTTAAGACAAGGGAAGAAGTGTGGACAGAGAATAGTAGGTCATGGGGTTAGTCCTGTAAACTATGAAAAATAAGAATGAATTGTAAACATATGCATTTTATAAAATTTTTAATTAAACAATATGTATGCATTAAAATAATTACAATAATATAGATTAAACTATATATTTTTTATATTTTTAGACTAAAATTAAGCATGCAAAAACTAAGTATGCCATATGCATACTGATTTTTCATTTAATGTTGTAACAGTGTTTGGTGTCCATGCACTTTCACACTAAATTATCTTTTAACCATAAAAATGTGTGTTATTATGGTAATAGCCTAAATCACATGTGTCAAACTCAAGGCCCGCGGGCCAAATGTGGCCCGCAGGATAATTTCTTGTGGCCCGCGAGATCATTTCCATTTTATATTAATAATAGCCCGCCGATATATTGTGCTCGATCTGTTTGAACTACATCTCCCATAATGCACTGCAGAAGCGGCGCCGCGCCGGCACTGCCCCTCCCCCGCTGTTTTAGCGAGCGGCATTTAACGAACTGCAGTAGCAGAGAGAGAGTGAAGGATTCTCCGACAGGACCTTTAACTTTCCACAAAAGAAATGGGCAAAGAGGGGTCAATGAGAGCAGGAGCTTCTTAAAAAGGTGGGACTCTCTGTAAACACTCTACACTTTGTTTGTTGAGCTCATGTGGCAGCAATAAAAACAGGCTCCAACCGCACAGCAGTGTAAGAACATCTCCTTTACAAACCGTACGTCTTTAAAAACAGCACTGCCCTCCGTCGCTCTTTTTCCTTTCTCTCTGTCGCTACTTGTGCTCTAATGCACTCATTAACACACAGCGAGCTAAACCTGCCCAGAAAGAGGTATAATCCTGCTCACACTGTGTCCTGCAGAGGACAGAGAGGTGGACAGTAGTTTGCTCAATAAAAGTAAAGTAGGCCTATAATACGTGTTTGTGTGTAGGTGCTGACTCAGCTTAAAGTTGTGCTGGGCTTATTCACCTCAGGGCCATGGCATGCACCTAAATATTTCTCTGCTGGTAGCACCCACTGTCACAGTAAAACAGAGTGGACCTGATGAAAAACCTGTCTTTTAGGAGGAGTTAGGTAACTGTGGCAGTAAATAATACTTAATAAATCATTGGCCAGTGTTAGTCAGTAGTCTGTGGCCTATTTGTTGTTATTTATTGAGTTCTAAGTTCTGATTTAAAACAAAACTACAAAGCCCCTTAAAACCACAAATCTACACTTGTAGTTCTGTGGGGAAGTATTATTCTATGTTAAAAAGCCTAACTGAGAACAAAAATACAGTAGGCTGGCTTTATTATTTATACAATACTCTTATTCAGCCCACGACCAAGACTGGTTTTCTAATTTTGGCCCCAGCTCCGATTGAGTTTGACACCCCTGATTTATACTGTCTTACAGTTACATCTGGCCCTTTGAGGGCAACCATTATGCTGATGTGGCCCTCGCTGAAAATGAGTTTGACACCCCTGGCCTAAATAAAAGTGACAGTGGGGTTCCTAGTCATTGGGCATGAATTCTGAGAATATCCATAAAACACAAGGGTTTGAAGTCACACATTACAGCACAAGACAATGACAAAACAAACAACACACAAATATACACAACAAACACCTAGACTAATTATTACAAGTACAACACCTTCTCATTCACAACACTATACATATATTAGCACTTGAATGCATTCATAGAAAACATCTACAATCACAATTTGCATTCTCAACAGTAAATTATAAAAAGCTATAGGCAGTGGTTTACCAGCAAAGGTCCCTTTACTGAGGCACTCCTTGATCCTGTTGGCCCTGCGCACATGGAAGGCCTTGGTAATCTCCTGGTTCATGAAGCTCTCTCGGTTCAGCACATTTGCCACCATCATCCGCAGGTCAAACACTTCAAGCAGCTCCGCAATAGTGGCCACCTGCATCAGATCTCCTCTGCCCTCGTCCAGACTGCCTGTGTAAAGGTACTGGAGCACAGCCTAGAGCAAAACAAATGTAAAACTGAGCTGCACAAAACAGAAAACAAGAAATATGCAATAACTAACATTTTTTATGACCTACAATAACTGGATGGCTCTTTGATTTAAAGTCCGACTAATCGTTTCATTATGTGGAGACGCTATGGGTTTTATTAAATATTTGTCAAGTGATTGATCACTGGGGTAAAACAGATCAAGATTAAACTTTCCACAACAACACTAAGATCATATAAAACTCACACATGTTCCACATTACTTTATTGTAAATCCTGCAATAACTGCCAGAGGTATATATCAGTCAACCTCTGATTTCTAGATCTATATCACAGTTACCTTAAATGGTTCTTCCTGTATAAGTGCATCCATGGCGACGACAGTCATTAGTCTTGGGCGTCCTGTCATGGGATCATCAACATGCTCCAGACAAACACTCAGAAAGCCCCTGCCCCATCCTGAAAGTGCACGGCCAGTCCCTAACACCCCCAGTGAGTACTGGGCTCGAGATGGGAGAGCATTGTCGCTCTGGGAAGTTCTCAGAGAGCCCTGCTGGAGCAGCTGGGGCCGGTTCAGCCCCTGCCCTCCTCCCTGAACGCCATCTTTGTCAATGTCCAGGCTTTTGGTACGTCCGGCTTGCTCCTTGGCTCCTCTCCTTGTCTGTTCATCTTCTTCACCAAGTTCCATGTTTTCTTTGCTTTCCTGCTCCTCCCCCACCTGCCCTATAGACAACCCGCCCAGATCAAGAGTAAATAGGTCATAGAACTTAGAGCAAGATGTAGCAAGGTAGACCTTGTGTGCAAAGACACGTGTAGCACCACCCTGCAGTAGGAAGAGAACATCAGCACAGAGCGGCTGGCAGAAAAGAGAATCTGGACCTTCACCATCAGAAGGCGGGGGGTCTGGGATTCCCACTATGGGTCGAGGGGGGCGAGGAGGCAGGAATGGTGCCTGCAGGAGTGGCCTTTGGACCTTTTTCAGATGGGACTTCCAAAACTGCAGGTGACGGCGTGAGATGAGTGCGGCTCGGATGGCATTGTCAAAAACGTCTTTGACTCCGAACTGAGCTACAATACTTGTCTCAAAGTAGGGAATGCCAAGTTCTTTTGCAACCTCGTGGCCTCTTTCTGGGGGAAGAATGTCTGTTGGTTTGATGGGTCTGTAGAGAAAAAGACATAATGTTCAGTCCTAAAACATGGATATAACAATGTAATGTACAGTACTGTGCCAAAGTTTAGTGAGGTGTAGAAAAAATGCTAACTACTGCTTTAGGGAGTGATTTAATGGATTCTAAGTCATTTACCTTGTTATCTAACCTAGATCAAGTGCTTCTATAACTAAAAATAAGATGGTGTGGCAGACGTTTTCTTACTTGGCCAAGGGTCGACGTGCACGATTAACAGCATCCAGGTCAGCGTAGCGCAGATCCAGCTGGCAGCCGACCAGGATGATGGGCGTTCGGGGACAGAAGTGCTTGATCTCCGGAAACCACATGGTACGGACATGGCGCAGAGAATTTGGGTTAGCCAGAGAAAAACAAAGCACTACGACATCCGACCTACAATGAGAAAATGTGACAACCATATGTGCCATAAGCTGAAATGTCATAGCATGAGGTCATTTATGAAGACATTGAGCCAGTTTACACCATTGTGCCATTAATGTTGGAATAATGCTTTCATGTTCAACAGCTTGGCATAATGACAGTAGGACTAGTGTCAGAAAAGCAACACTGTGGAGAGCCAAGGGTGTGTGCGTGTGTGTGTGTGCGTGCGTGTGTGTGTGTGTGCGGAGGCTGGGCTCGATTAGTACATGTCTGGACCTCCAGGCTAGTGATCTGTGTGGCCTATTTTCCTCTTACATAAACACATCTAAGCCCTCGAAGGCTACATGGTCACAAAGAGAAGTCTAAGAATAGCTCTGAAATTTTCATTTGCTAAACTGATGGCAGGTAATGGTTGATAAAGATGTGTCAATAATAATAACATGGTCCATTTACAGTGGATAAAATGCTGACAATATCAGTCTGCTAAATTATCTACTTTTAGATCAACAGAATGACAAGGAACCTTTGACCTCAAAGAATAATCCCACAAGAATACACTACTACACACTAGCTAAAGCAAACTGTACACAGAATGCATTTTTGTTCATAGCTATTTTTTCTTGTTTCTTACAGCCCTGTTGGAGTCCTAAAAGTGAAGAGTGGGATTACACCTCACTGAAACGTATGTGCCCCACTAAGCATGGGTTGATAACTGAGTGAACAAAGACTGCACTGGAAAAATTTTATTGATATTACAAAATGATGGGGGTTAGTTATTACTTCACATTAAATAAAAAATAAAATAAAATGCAAGTGTACTAGAACTGATGCATTTAATCATTATATGCACAACATGTACGAGGAACAGAAAAGTGCCGTGTTATTCAGACAAATTCTGTGAAAATATGACACTTATTGATATTACTGTCATGTGTTTTTTGCAGCCATTTCAGGTAAAGCTCATAATGGTCATTTTAGGGCATACATCACATCACCCACATGCTGTATTGTATAAAAGCAAGGTTATATTCTCCATATGGCTCTTCCTGATTGTGGTGTTGAACCTATCATCAGACTCACTGTGTACATCTATACTGTACAAGATGTCCTTTATTATAAACAAACATGTTAATGTGAGATTTGTAGAAACAAAAAAATTAAGCTTACAGTAAGAATTTTGTACAAGCTTAGTTTGAAGAGTCAGTACTACAGAAGGTTTTGTGGTTGTTTGTGACTGAGGTACTTAGTAGTTGGATTATGTAAGAACATACACATAGGCATCTAATAGGTATTACTAATAAGTAACATTACACAATACTGCTACAGATACTGTGCATACAAATAACATTCAACATTCAAGTTCAAATAATTATATTATACCAACCAAGTTGAGTGTGTTTACATTTGGCATGACCTATTTTCACACTTGACTTGTTTTCCATAACTGAATACCCAACTCCTGACAAAGCATGTGACATAGTTTTGTATGACAATGTGATATTTTGAGTTTTTGATATCAACACTGCCCTACACACTACAAGGTCAAAAGTATAAAGGAGCAATGGTTGTGTAATAAAGAACATGAGACACTAGAAAGGTCAATCGAGGTGACACAAAGGAGATGGAGCGTATCCCTGATGAAAAACTGAACAAACTGCAGAAATACAGTGATTGGGGTGAGGGGTGAAGGGTCAGTGCTGCAAATAGTAGATGTCAGAGGCAGGTGAAAAACTGCTGAGCTGGCACAGCGTTTTCATCAGCTGACTGCAGCTGACAGAGCACACAGTACTTAACAAAACAGATACACAACAGTAGACAATTGCACAGGGGGCTCAGATGGAGGTAAAACAACACAGTATGCAATAATGCATATGCATGTGATGCGTATCTGAACTCAGATTATGGTGCACAGTCCTACATCAATAAAATAGAATACTGTAGTAAATTTATCTCTGTAATTTATTTTCAAAAAGTGGGTATATTGATATAATACTGACAGAGAGACCTATATAAAGCATTTATTTATTGTAATTGTGTTGATGATGATACATATGATATAGATTATGAGATACAGATTTTTGTTTTTATTTACTGTGGACAATCATCACAACATCAATTCAAATTATTTAGATGCTCGTTTTTCTGTGTGTACTGCATTTTCATATTTTATTTTGAACTGAACTACTGCAACAAATAGAAAATATACTTTATTGTTTTTTGATGTAGGACTGTATTATTGTGCTGTTTGCTCCCTCTGGTCAAATATTAGCACTGTCCTATCACTTTTCAAATTTAGTTTTAGACAAAAAAAAAAAAAAAAAAACACTTGACAGAGGATGTGGAGGTAGAGGATAGAGCGATGATCCAATCATGTTTGGAGGAGGATAGAGGATCGAGGTCAGAGGTCAGCAGAAAGTGTGGCAGCTGGATTAAACTAAAGTTTGGGGGATGAAGCAAACAACTGTGGATCTGACAAGGTTCTCTTAAGTAACATACAATTTTTACTTTTATCTAAAATCCTTTTTCGTTTCAGATTTTACCTTTTGGACTCACCACAGCAAATCATCTGCCTCCTACCGTACAGTTATTTTCATACTGATTTGGCATAAGTTTTACACCAGGTGCCCTTCCTAATGCAACCGTCTCCTTTGATCTGGGCTTGGGACTGATACAAAGAGTACAGTGGCTTGTGATCCCCTTGTGGCTGGATTTCTTGTAATCTACAATGATTTGTGATAATCTCTTGATAGATAGACAACAATATTTTAGGCATGTATGTTTGCTTACCTGCCATAAGCAAATCGTCTGTCTTTATGATGGTCCCCAAATGTGTCCCATAGCCTGAGAGACACGCTGACCTCATCCACAACATCACGAGATCTCTCTAACACCTGCAACACACATCCGGCGAATTAGGTCAAGGGTCAAAATGCTTAACAGTCTGAAAAACTGATCAATCCATTTTTGAGAAAAGATCTGCAGTAAAAGAGCACCTACCTCCTGGCATACACGATACTGGTCAATGGCCCACACGGTTGGCACGTGGGTGGCGAGCAGCTGATACTGTGTGAGGGTGGCATTGCAGGCCCGGGCACAGATAAGCCTCGTCTTGCCTACTGCGTTATCCCCAACCACCACGCATTTAATGGTTTCCACGTTGGGCCGCTCATAGTCTGTGTCTATATCCATGGAGAGGGCCCTGGAGAAAACAATGAAAGAGAAAAACTTATTCCCAGAAATTATTCTGGGATGACCACAATGATAAGGCCATACAAAAATAACAAGTGAATTTCAAGTGAATTTACTTAAGATTAAACTGGTAGGATAATCATTCATCTTCTTCCACTTCTGTGTATTCTCATTAAATTGTTCCATTAATTATGGGTCTTAGGCGGGGTACACCCTGGACAGAGGCCAATTACAGACGTACACAGACAGACCAATTCACCTCACACATGCATGTCTTTGGACAATAGAGCGAAGACCCTGAAAAAACCTACAGTAACACAGGGAGGACATGCAGACTCCACCCACTGAGATTGTGTGTCAGCTTGCATCGGCATCGAACTCATAACCTCCTTGCTGTGAGGCAAAAGCACTCTAACCACTTTGCCACTGTGGCCCTTGTAGGATAAGCATAATAGATCTGATTCAACTATTTTACAGTAACATTTGTGGATACTGTATTGGTTGTGTATAGTAGAGCATCTTTTATGTGGTCGTATGGAGGCCCACTATCCCACCTCAATGCCCAACAACAGTCTTGGCACAGGATGTTGGCAATTTTGTACAAAGCTCAACTGACTTCCTCTTAAAGCCACACATAACTGTGAAAAGCTTATCAAAATCTCCTTTCCATAAACAGCTTACAAACATTTCTGGCATGTCCAAACACATGATTACACTCTTTTTTTACATTCCAGGAAGAATCTACTGTTGCATAATAAACCACGTAGGCACACACACACACACTGTCTATAGCCAGCAAATCAGTCCATCTGTCCTTGTAGCTAAGTTGTTCGTAGAGCCATCTCAGGGTCCCATAAATAGAGCATCTGAAACATTCATAAAGGTCTCACTTGTTATTCCATTGACATGAATGCCAAAGCAGCACTTCAGTCAAGCATTGACAGACGCTGCAGCTAAAAACGGCATCTATTCATTGGATATATGAGCCACGTGTGCACTCTCGTAACCTCCTGTGGATGCTCTCACAGATCTCTATACTTATGCACTATTGTAAAAAACAGTCTTTGCATAGTCATTTGCAACTACTTCAATAAAATAGCACAAATTATGTCACATAGTCTGACGCAGAATCCAGCCATCCAACCTGAAATGTGTTTGAAAGCTCTGCTAATGTTAAGGTTTATTGAATTTTTGTTTTCTTTTTGCATCCTGTTTTATCTGCATGACCTTCAGACAAGTGCACATATAGTGAGAGATAAAAATTTACAATTAAGTTAAATGAACAGAAGCTAAAAGTTATTGCTGGGCAATCAGACATCTTGGACTGCAATCAATCTCAATATGTTTTTATAGGAAAATATTATATTTAATTGTTCTTTAACTCTCCTACAATTAAAGATAAAAGGAGGTTCGACAAGTATCAGTTATCATTTTTTATGACTGTTCTGTGATCTATTTTTATGATCTTTAAAAAACATTTTAAGTGGCTCTATACTTAATGCAGATTATTTTGGAAAAGTCTTTTAAAATTTTGTTTTTGAAAATGTGTATCAATGTACAGAAGTATACATAATTGTACATAATAATATAGAAAAAGTAGAAACTAGAAGCCCAGGCCTGGAATCAAACTCAGATCTTCTAGTTATGGGGTAAATGCTCTTTCCATTGAGCCACAAAACTCTTATATCTTACAGTTATGGAGTAAACGCTTACAATTGTTCTTTTTGTCCATGTATTCTGGAGATAGTACATGTAAATAAAGTGGCTTAGAGCTACATTGTGAGGCACAGTGTGATGGGAGCAATGATGTAATCGGGAGGCAGCCTGTGTGTCATAAGTTTTCAGTAGGATAAAAAAAAAAACAAATACAGTATTATCCTTCATCTGTGCTTCTGCTCTAGGCTCCAGGCTGGCCATGCATCAATCAACACAATTTAGAAAACAGTGCACTCACACGTCGTTGCACCTAATAGATGTGCACCTGCTGCTGCCAATTTTACACTTCACCACAGTCAAAAACTAACTTTCATCTCAAGCTTTGTATAGTGCAAGTTATTTTTAGCCACTGACCTCTGTGAACTTGTCTAGACCCCATATGCTGCCCAGTTATATCAGTCATTGAGGCTATAATAAAACCTTGCAATGGGACAATAAAATGTGCATAGTGTAGACTCAATCAAAGTGATAGGAACTATGTCATAGGAATACATTTCGGAAATATGGAGCATTAAGAAAGACTTGAATGCACAAAACAGGCCTAGTATGTTTCTCTGTATGGTTTTCCTTTAAAGACAATACAAGCTGTTGTTTGCTTTTTAATTCCATATTTCCATTTTCATTTGTATTGTACACATTTTCTTATGCATTCCTATTTTAAAATCTTTGTCTTACCAAACATATTCATTGACACTATTCTAGGGTGCACATTAAAAGTATACAATTTTTCCACACCCGGTCTACTTCTACTGTCTGCTGCTCTTTGTTATGTAACACTTTCAGAAATCTATTGCAGCAAAAACTCATCCTAAAACCCACCAGAGCCTTTTCTGTCCTTTTTTTTTTTTTGGGACTTGAACATTGCTCTAAAAAATCCTGCAAGTATTCTTTTATTGAAAGTTAACTAATTCTCTTTTACATCCCCAAAACTTTTTTGCCACCAACCATGTACTTTATAACTGAGCCAACATGATGTATTTTACCGTATCACAGGCTTGAACGCATAGTCAAATGGCCCTTGTCTATATTTGTTGACATGTGCGTTCATGTATGTAACCCAATTTTAAGTGTGTTTTTCAAAACTTATGAAACGCCCTCGTTTCCATTGTGCTTTCAGGTGTTAAATGTCAGATAAAGTGTGTGTGTTTCTATGTGGGTGAGACAGTGACTGCCATAGGCGCAGCTGGCACAGACTAGTTATATAACCTGATGTGGAGCTTGTGCCTGGTTCCCCTGCTAGATGACAGTAGACCTCATTTGGTACACATGCACAGAGTTGCCTCACCCACTGCAGATGCTACTGGTGCCTAAACACACCCTGTGACAGATGGCAGTGTTACACATCTATCGCCATGAATGAAAGGATCGATGCAACAGCAGCCCTCCTCTCTCATGTCTGCCAGAGTAATGCTTTGTAAACACAGATGGGCTCCTTACTGTGATCTTACTTACTTGACCTGTCCTCATTGTCCTCCTCTGTCTAGATCTTCCCACCTGCTACACATACATATATTTTTGTTTTCTATTTGTGTCTCTTCTATATAATGAGTTCCTTCAGGTTTATGATCTAGATATGGACTTTAAATTACACCATCAATCCAAAATGTGGTCAAACAAATAATATGAGCATATAACATTGAAATCTGGCAGAAGCAAGCTGTATAAGGTACAAGTGGAACTACATGTTCTTGAAAGTTGTACACATAGTTCACTTGATGTAATGGTCACTTGAAAGCGTCAGACAGTTGTTGGACTGTTCATGCTTTGGTCTGCAAGAGTCAGATGACTACAGAGCGTTTGGGGCATGTTTGGGTCAAAGAGATCTACAAGATGTAAGTATTTTTTTCAAAAAAGTCACTGTTTGGTATTGAATTTTGCTGTCATAGGCTGATTTGCAATATTTTCAAAGTTGCATGCATCATTTCTTTTGCAATAAAACATTGTACTGATACGGGTGTATCCACATTCAAGCCCAGTGATGCTGTCCGATTCTTCTAGGGGAGATTCCCAGTGCTGCATATTGTTATCTCAACACTGTTGACACAGTTCAATTGTATGCACCGTGCCTAAGAACAATATGTACCAATATGTAAACAATGTGTCCCAAGTCTATGGGACTGTGTTGGAAATGTGTAATAATAGTTTTTGTAATTAGGCATTAATAGATTCACATGTCTAGGTCAGGTGCGTCACAAATAGTTTCAACCAACAGTTTCACAAATATTCCCAATAAGTTCAATAAAAAAAAAGAAGCGTGGCCTTTAAAAGACTCTCACATCCAGGCTGAAAGCATCACAGCGACACCTGCGTAACACTATCGCCCCGTGACGTCACAGCCCCAGGATCAACATTACAGTGTAGTTTTGCGCTCGCTCGACCTTTTAACAAACTCCTCTGTCCGCGGTCACCACCAGCAGGCTACCGCGTTAGACCAAGTCCAGGATGAAGCCGCCTATAGAAGGGCATGTTTGCCCTCATCAATGAAAAGCACCTCGGGAGCACTCTACTCCCTGCAGCCATTCATAACCACCTGATCCATTCATATTTTTAGGAGGGGCACGTTCAAGCAACACATCAATTAGGCTCACATCAATGGGACTTTCTTTGATAAAATTTCATGAAATGACAAAGTTCTATTTCTATGTTTATATGGGTTTGGGAAAATGTAGGTGGACGTCTGCCTACATCCACATTGCACTGCTTAGGTCTTGCGTAACGAGCCAAGCCCATCTGCTGCACTATAAGGCTGAAGCAAAATGCCTCAGTAACAGTTACCCTTTAATACTCACATGTGGGATTAAAAATAATAATCCTCCAGTGTAAGTAAAATAATCTATTGCAAACAGCAGACTTTTACACGTGAGAATATTATAGACATGGAGTACATTAAAGCCGTAAAGTAAAATGGCATTGGTATGATGACAATAAAACGGTGATGTTCGTTTTTAAGCCAAGAAGAGACCGTTGGAGCATAGGCTGTGCTTTGTGCACATTGTGCCATGCATTGGAAGCATGTGACCTACTATTCGTGCAGGAGAGGGTCCCTACCTTCCGACGGTTCCGGAATTGACCCACATGCCACTCTGCTGGTGATTTAGCCCGTCCCTAAACCGGACAAAGCTCGAGGAAGCAAGATAAATAAGTATTTGTCGATTTGTTTTTTGTCAAAGAGCACATTAAAACTGCAGACGTCGCGCGAGCGTGACTTCTGCTGTCACATCCTTCTCCTTTCAGTAGTCTTCTTTTCTGTTTCAACTAATGGCTGTACGCTCGGTTAGCTGTTGCAACTAGTTTAATAAAAATTGGGTATCATTTGTGGCTTTGATGTTGTCTAGTCTGAGCCTCCCCTTTTTGTTGTTGTTTCCCCAGCTGACTTCAGTAAAGACACGCCTCCAAGTCTGCGCGTCACGACACAAGACGTCCGACTCTTCCTTTGCTACGTTCAAGCGCTGTCAGAGAAACAGAGACGATGAAAAAAAATTGCCAAAGGTGTAACGCAGAAATTGAGAATTTAGACTCTGAAAGTCCTGTTTATGGCTTAAAATTAAACATTAGTATGTGTAACAGCGGTATTCCTTTGCGCGCAAAAGAATATATCATATAATTATTTAAAATAGGCTATTCCCTAGTATACGCCATACTCACCTAATGGCTTTGGTTTTGAGTCTAGGTCTTTAATTAGCTGTCCGGTGTAGACAGTTTTTCTAATTATAAAGAGTGACTAGTTCACAGTTTTGACACATATTGAAGCATTATGCTGTTTTATACTCGTTTGGATTCACATTTGGAGCATTTGGGCGGCACCTAAACGCGTATCAAGTGATGACTCCACAACAGCCAATCACATGGAAAAGACAGACTTCTAATTCCGCCCCGAAATTGCACTCTCATCCTGTTAACTCTAAACTGTCCGAAAAGCATGCTGCCTTTTGTTTGGGGAGGAAGCGCTCGCGTCCACACTGATTCACATACGCGTAAAGATTTCTTCCATCAAGACGGAACTTCTAACGTGCTTCAAGACACAATAGTGAGCAGGGTGCTTTACGCACACAGTCGTTATGCCAGTGTCAGCGAGTTGATTTCCCGTTGTTAATAGTAGTGTCTCCGAAAATTAACACTGGGGGTAATGTCTAAACTAAATATGACCGTTTGGAGAATGCATTGATTGAACAATTACAAGTGGGCTATGAACACGTCTGCGTTTATGGTTATTCTGGGTGTGCACTGTGCAGGCATAGCAACTAGCTACCACATAGCAACACACAGGGAAGAAAAAATAGATCTAGTCTGCAAATGGTGGAAAAAAACAACATTTCCCCCCATGAGACATAGTACAAATATGTTTGGAATTTGCGTCTGGAAAAATAAATTGTGCCAAATAAAAGTACCATGTTATCATTGCCTTACTATTCATTAGGACAAAATGCGTTTAACTTAATGATCAGTGCAAATATATTTTCTTTATGTCTCTGTTCAAATGTTATAGTGTATTATGTTTATAATTTTACAGAAAAGCAACATTGATTTACAAATCCCCTCTGCATCCTCATGTAAACAAGGCATGTAAGATTGTACAGTATAAGATAAGATAAGATAAGATAAGGCCCTCCAGCTGGAGCGTTTAACAGTCTTGAGCCATGAGGGAGATCCTGGGCTGCCTGACCTAGCTTTCCTCCATAACTGGTAGAAGACTGAAGACAGACATCTGCTGGCTAAGACTGGAACTGGAGCAGTTAACAAAGAAGACAATGAACAACCCCTTGTCTATATGTCTGTGCTGTTAAATAGGTCATCTATCCTGCAACTTATACCTCTTAAGGGAAAGGTTAAATGAGGACAAGGTAAATATATGGTAGTGATCAATCATTAAACCCAATTTCGTTACACACAGAGTGTATATAAAGGATTAATTGTGAAACTATGCGTATGATGTTTTTCGTTTTCTAGTTTGGACCAAGATCCTGAGAAAACCGTGCCCCTTGACCGGGCTGGCATGGTCAGAATAAAACAGCATGAAAGATGGGCTGGAATGCTGCTGAAGAAAACGGGTTCCTCTGCACTGCCACTAAAAGCGCTTAGAAATCTGGAGAGGCAGCTCTTTTGTCCAGTAGATGTACTTGTAAAAGGAATTCTCAAGAAGCAGCTGAG
This sequence comes from Bostrychus sinensis, assembly GCA_020698575.1. Lineage (NCBI taxonomy): Eukaryota > Metazoa > Chordata > Actinopteri > Gobiiformes > Eleotridae > Bostrychus > Bostrychus sinensis. Next base: position 20,827,644 of record CM036249.1, on the reverse strand, counting down.
GTGATGTCTGGCCTTTTCAGCTACAGTAGTATGGAGGGACTGTGGATCTTTGTATACAAGCTTTATCACTCTTTTATTAACTGTGTGGGAAGCCTACTCCCCTAGCATTTACACTCTGGTGAGATTAAAGTTGGGAGAATGAGCTGAGGTCACTCTTTGGCATGGACACCAAAAAACACTCAGACAAACAGCTCCAAGGGTGATACCAAGGCATTTAAATGAACTTACATGCTTCATAAAAACATACCATGATAAGTCATTGGTACAGCCATGTTTTTGGTTTCAGTTTCAGCTCAAGATACATCACTTAAAAAATAAACATGCATTGGGCTCTACAAACACCAGCAACAAAAGAACTAACCCAGGATATGAAAGTAATGAGGATGAATTGCCTGGGATTCTGTTTTGGGAATCATTTGGCAGCATTAATCAAGTTTAATTTCTATTCACAAAGTATTAACTAACATCAATAATGCAGAATGCTAACTAGAAGATCTCCAGATTGAGTCCAGGTCTGATCACTATATCTTTAACATTGTGATATAGGCTATTTTTTCTTAATACTTTTCAACCTGATGCATCTGACAAAACAAAGTAACAATCCTGATTCTGGTGAACTCCCAGAACACAAAACATCAATACAAACAAAATCATTTTAAACCGTGTCACTGTCCACTCCTCTACTGGCCTTATTCTCACCCTTGTGGTAGCACTTATCTGAATATTCAACAGACCAGCCCTCCCCATCTCCAATACTGCACTGGGATTGCTCTAAAGCTGTCAAAACATGCAGCTTCTCACACTCCACGCGTCCACAGAAACTCTGCCTTGTACACACTCCAGCCCAAACAAACACACATAGGAGACACACTACATACAGCCCTTAACACAAGTAGGTCAGAACTGCAGTGGGTCTTCAGCACCCTGCAGCTGATAACAGTATCAAAGATTAAATTCTACTTCCACTTACGACACACACGTCACATATAAGCTAAGGTCAAGTTCATTAGCTGGTATTTGATGATCTAAACACAGAGAGTCACAAGTCAGCGCAGTCTTTGAGCTGGTCCTAAGCTTGAATAAAAGGAGAGGGTTGCATCAGGAAGGGCATTCAGAGTAAAACCTATATGCCAAATCTATATGCAAATCACTGCACTCTAACAGATCCCAGAACAGACAAGCCAAAAGGAAAGATGTTTGTTTAACATTTAAGACTCCAAAACCCTAAAACTGAAGTATATAGGATTGCATTCTCCAAAAGATAGAAATATTCTCAACTGACTGAAATTATTTAGTGGACATCCAGAGGGATTTTGTGACATTTCAAATGACCAGCCAGAATGAGAGACCTAAAGACACTAAGCCAAGGGCTTATACAGTGGAAAAAATGTCCAATACTCAAATTAAAGAAAGGAATCCAGCAACAGGGAGTCACAAACCAATGTACTCTGTGTGCTAGTCCCAAGCCTGGATAAATGGAGAGGCTTGTGCCAAGAAGGGCAAACCTATGCCACATCAACATCCAAATCACTGCACATTAGGAGGCAGATCATTTGCTGTGGAGACCCAGGACAGAAAAAGCCAAAAGGAAAGAAGATTATAGAGAGATAAGATAAAAGTTAAAATATGATCCATTTGAGAGAGACGTGACAATTAAATGTTGCTGGGGGAATCCAGACAGCATGATTAATAAAAACAAAAATAAGTGTCCAGTCCCTCTCTGAGACTGGACCTCCTTTTATCCTCCTCTCAGTCTCTGGCTCAGTCTCCCACACACATGCACCTTTTGACACACAGAAGTGGCCGAGATGTGTTGCCGGAGTCGTCGCTTTGGCATGAAACGAGTGTGTTTTGTAACAGCCAAAGCCTATTTAGAGATAACTGATGTGCATGTCAGTGTTGAGTTTAACTGAAAAACAACATTCAGCACTCAGATAGGGCTCACATGGAAGTCAGTACAGAAAGGCTTAGCGAGGGAGAGAAAAAGGCCAGATATTGTTTGCTGCAAAGTTATCAGAAACTTGTCTTATCTGCCCTCAGCTCTGCTTGTGACCAGCTGCTGTTGACTCATTACTTTCTAATGAACATTTATTACTGCGCTTGCAACACACAAAAGGAAATCACATTGGTAGAGTATTAAACCGAAATCAATAGATAATAAACTTTATCTTATTTATTTAATGCATTTTACATTAGAAGTCAGTTTGTTTACAGAATTTTTCCTTGTGTGGGAAAAGTCAGTGGTGGAAGAAAACCTTTACTTAAGTAAAAGTATTGTTACTTCAAAATACTATTAGTAGAAGTAATAGTATTCAACAAGGTTATTATGTGAGTAAAAGCACAGGTTAAGTTTATGTGCATACGAATTATTGCTACTTCTAGTAGTCTACAACTGCTACCTCTACATCTAACTCTTCTACTACTGCTATTACAATGACTTCTACCACAACTACAATTACTGTTACTGATGCTATCTCTACTGTTGTCACTATTACTGCTACTGATACTAAACTGCAGATGTGTAGTAAGTATACTACACACTTTACCCCCAAAGTGAAAAAATATTTCTACGTACAGGTTTAAAAAGTAAAAGTATAATTTGTTCCAAAAACATACTTAGGTAAATTAGCTTCAGTAATTACCTTAATGTTAATGTTAATGTTTACCAAATGTATCGACGGGAACTCTGTGTTTACATTTAAGTCTTTGGTCTAAAATATTACTACTTATCCAAAATATGTTCATTTATTTATTAGCCTAAAATTACAAACAACTTAATTTAAACATGTCTTCTTGTTGGCTCATATTTTCTTGTATACACAATGACAGTTCGAGTCTCGTTTAAAAACATACTGATGAATGAGGAGGTCAAGTCTACTGTGGTGACGGCAGAATATGTGGGGAATGTGAAGTGCCCTAGGCTCTGAAGTGAACTACATAAGTAAAGCCATAACCCAAAAAAGGAAGAGATAGTAGGAGTAAACAACAGTTAAAAAAGACGGTCTATCTGCAAACATGTTTTTCTCACAACATATTGAACAGTGCTGCTGGTGTAACTTACAGAGGTACAGTTAAACAACCATGTTGAGAATAAGTTCTCAGTAAAATTGTTGGTTTTGTTGTCATAAGGTTGATCTAAACCACAGCCTTATAACAGACTGTCTGAGGACCCAGGGTTTGATTGGATGCTGTAAATCCCTAAGCGCCATAAATCTTAAGTGATAAAGATAAAGTGTGCAATGCACTGATAGGGTGACCTGAAAGTCATAATACACTGTCTGACTCTTCACGCTGCAGAGACATGTCCTGAGAAATGAGACTTCCACACTTCCATCATGTATAGACACATACCAGTTCTCATCTTAGCTTACACCTTTTGAATGTTCATAAATTGCATTATGTTGGATAAAGACACACAGGTCAGTAATGGTGACTTTTAATCCATGGCTGTTAAATGGCAGAGGTAATCTTGTTAAGACTCTTTTCAGTCCATACCCTTAAAGTGATAGTTGACTTGGCAAATAAGCATTATTCACCTGCAAAACTCTTGAGGTGTTTTTGGAAGGGAGTCAGAAAAGTTATGCAATGTTTTTATACATTTGATTAACTAACATTGTGACCACACTAACTGTATTGCTCTTTGTATTCTGACAACTTTCCTTCAGAATTAGCATTAACTTCCTCAGCAAGTTGAGCTACAGTAGCTCGTGGATTGGACCACATGAGCAAGTTTTGGCTCCCTACATGCATCACCTGTCACTACAGTTCTTTCTTTGCACCACAATGTACTGACCACTGGAGAGCGGGGGATACCCTACACGAGCTGCAGTTTTAGAGATGCTCTGATCCAGCCGTCTAGCCTTCAGAATGTGGCCCTTGTCAAAGTCACTCAAATCTTTACTCTTGGCCAATTTCCCTGCTTCCTGCAATATGTTCACTTCCTACCTCTAACACCCACTAACATTATGACCACCTGACAGTAGGCATACTGCCTCATAGGTGTATTCTTGCAATTGGTGATCTTCCAAAGAGAAAGATCATATATCTGGAGCAAACCCTGAGCCTGTTAAGGGTTTTGTGGGGTGATTAAGATGGGTTACAATAAGGCTTCAGGTCAAGGGCATGGCTGGACCTTAAGGAGAGAGAATGCATGAGATTGAGAAATAGGATGATCAGAGGGATCAGGCAGGAAGTGAATGTAGGACCTGAGCTATAACAGGAACAAAGAAGAGACAGAATATAGGTTAGTAAACAGACCTGGGGAGGACCTGCTGAGCTGCACACTGATTCACATCATGAGATAGTAATCCAAGAGTAACTGGTATAATGCACTAAGTAGCACTTTGGGTTAAAAAAAAACATGATCCCGATCCTCTATTTACATTTAATCAACTGCTTACTAAAATTGTTATCTTTTATGGTAAGAAGTAAATGCTTATTACTTATTTGGATCAAACATGTAGTATAAGTAGTACAAGTACAGTGATTTGCTTATTGATTTGGCATAGGTTTTACGCCAGATGCCATACCTGATGCAACCCTCTCAATTGATCCAGGCTTGGGACTGGGACAAATAGTACACTGGCTATTGACTCCTTGTGGCGGGATTAACATAATGAACATTACAAATTGAATAGATTGCAATTTCATGACACACTGTATCTGCCTTTATAATAGTCACAGGTTTTATGTGGAACGCCGTATGCAAACACATGACATGATGTTTTGCTTTCTGGACAGAATGCCTTCTATTCTCAATGCTTGACTATGCAGAGGCAAGTACCAAAGAAAGCAGCTGATGTCCTATTTCTTATTCAGCTAAGACAGGTTACAATAACAGCACTGTGCTATAGATGTTAAAAGCATTATTGATCAATGGCCAATGAACGGCAATAGGAAGCCAGAAACATATAAACAAATTCACAGTCCAGTGATAGCATCTAACTGCAACTAATACAACAAATGTGTCTATTGGAAAAAATATTATATTATTATAATTAGAATAGGGTTTAAAAAGATAAATAGAATGGTACAAACCTTTGACTATGATGTCGAGTTGCGAAAAGAGAGGTACATTTGGCCTGCACACCGGTCAGTGAGTATTCCAGAAACAGGCTGATTAAACAGAGAGTGAAGCCAAGCCAAACAGCCCTGGACTTCACTCTGGCTCAGAGAAGCAGAGCTGCAGCCTGCTGAGATCACACTGCACACAGCCAGTACACTGACCCAGCACTCTCGGCAATTTTCTCTATAGGCTTCTAAAAGTAATGTCTGATCAATACATTAGATAGACAGAGATACAAATTAATGTTATTATAACATATATAGCATTTATGTTTAAGTTTCACACAGGTAGGAGAGTTCTTGGTCCAAAGAGAGAGAGAGAGAGTTAAACCAACATTTCATATCACAATGTATTTCACAGAAAAAATAACAGTCACAGCTCATGGAAAAGCAAAGAACAAACAGTAATGTAGAGCGCTAAGATTAGGGCACAGGGCAGGAAGGACCTTTCTTGTTTTACTTCAAATAGCCTGCATGTTGTATTTGCATTGGTAGGCCTCTTGGTTCCTCGCATTGTGTTGTATGTGCAACAGCACAATCTCACAGAATGCAGTCTGCATTACATTCAGAACTTCTTCAGGGAAGTTTGGTCTGAAATGTTTTATGCATTACTTTTTCTAAAACGTCAACAACAAATTCAATGTACAGGAAACACATGCCCACCAACACACACATTAATAAAATGCACAATAGGCTTCTAAAAATAGTGTGTTGGAAAAATCTATACTGGTATCTAGTTATTTCCGCACGGCTGCTCCATGGACCGGTGATACAAGCGACATGTAATAGTCACCGCACACTGTGACCACATGTCATAGTCTCGCCAAGCTGCAAAGTATCCACATGGGCTTTAATCATTTGAATAGGGGTCAGGGCCATGATAGCAGACTTGACTGGGGCATTATAGTGTAATTCAAACCACTTGTGAGCAGACTGGAGTAATGTTTAAGAGGAACACATTTTAAATTAGTTTTGCTGTTATTTGCATGTAACTCCAGCTACAGACCAGGCTTGACCCTGCTGTTACAGATTGTACTGAATCAGGGTAGCTCCAGGTTTTGTCTTGTGAAATTTAAGACATTTTTAGGATTTTTAAAAAAAAAAATGAAATGAAAGAATGAAATTCAATCCCAAGATTGCTGGTAAAAGAGAAATAATCTGTATGAATTGTACACTAATTAAATATCCATACTACTATGACACTCAAGAATTTTATTTTAAAGCCTAACACAGAGGAAATAACAGTTCTGCATTAAAAAAATCTTAAAACTGAATCATGCATTTCAGTGATAAATTTTCTTCAATAAGTGTATTGTGATGATAATTTTGCAACATTATGCAGCCCATATACTGTAGAACTGTAAAAAAAGCTTGCAGAACTGAAAGCACAAACTAAAGGCACATTCGAGTGAGTGACTTGAAATATTTTTAAATTATGATTATAATATAATGCCTAATTCCAACTTGCAGTGGAATAGCTTCTAGTTGGGAATTAACATTGTGTAATTAATTTGATAAATGTCAAAGTTTGCAAGCATATATTCATTTATATATTACCAACAACACCGAAAAGACCTTTTTCTTAAATTTAAGACTAAGGTGAACAAAATTTAATACCTGCCCATAAGATTTAATACTTTTAAGGCCTTGATTTTGACCACATCAAATTTAATACCTTTTTAATACTTATATAATAACCCTGTGAATAGAGGGCAATTTAACCTGGAACCATAACAGTCATTATGAAGCATGATAACACTCAGGAAATCGATATGTATGTATAACATGAGCTCTGTTAAGGAATGCCGTAGCATTAGGTATCTCAGAGAGCAAAACATAAGCATGATATGTATTAAATATTTATTCTACATTATAGCAAAGCAATGGAATGGAAGAGAGACTTCTTTGAGAGTGTGGCTGTCCCAACATGACAAGACCTACCACCAGAACTGAAATAACATTTTGAAACAATTTTCATCTGGTAGAAATAGGTTGGCAGTAGGCCGTTACATACAACCAGTGTGTGGCTAAATATAGATCTGGGCTGAAACAGGCTATCCAAAGTGTATAATATGTGGTGACTCAGTTTGAGAAGTCTACTGTATGTGAGAGCAGACCACAGAGAATGGAGTGGTGACAGAGCTCTCATCTACAACTTGCTGTGCTGGGTTATCAAATCTGATTCAGCTTGTCTATGTGTGCACTTGCATGTGTAAGTGAGACTGAGACACCAAGACAAGAGCAAAGTTGCCTCAACTTTCTAAACTGTCTCTCACTTGTGAGTAACAGATGTGTTTAAAAATAGCTTTGGAAGAACCTGTTGGCAGGGCCCATCACATAAACACAATTATAGATTAAAACCCAACAGTTTTATAAGTGGCTCAGCCAACAATGAAACTAGTCTGACCCTGATTAACTGTAAAAGCACCCTTGGGTGTTTCTTTCACTAAAGATTAGTTTAAAGCCTCCAGCTATTACTAGAAAGCTGCAGAAGACACAATTAAAGACTAGCATGTGTCAGTATGTTTATGCTATAAAAATGGATGCAAGGCTTGGTACGCCTAGTGAGTCATAGTCTGTGTGAAGTTCTGGCAAGTGGCAGAATGAACTGCAATACAAGCATCAACTCCAATGTTGTCGCTGGTATTATGGTAATACATCATTTTTCCAAAAATCCAGAAACAGTTGGAGACTTTATTGCTGGCCCTTAAAGTAAGAGATTAGCACTGTATGTTAATGACACATTAGCCAGACATATGGTGCAGATTGGTCCGGTGCGGGCATAAAAATGACTGGTGCAAAGGTCAGACTCCCCATGTACAAGTAGAGGATTGAGAACAGCCACACCCACACAACGTACACAACCACAGCTATCAGTTTGGAAGTCTCAGAGGACCTCCTATGGTGTGAAATGCAATGTGTGATTCTGTAGCACAATACATCCGAATGCCTACATGCCAAAGAGGCTGTCACGTACCGGTGAGAGGGTTGGCTTTCCGCCCCAAATGAGAGGAACAGATGCTAAAAAAAGAGACACCCAGGGTTCAAATTGCATGCACACTGATTATAAAAATATACATGCATATGCTCATAGAAATGATCTGTAACCCTTATTGACTGTGGCATCAGCATCACCAAAGAACATAAAACCAGACATACAAAGATGGGCGCACTGCAAATAGAGAGGACAACCATACACCCAAGAAAGTGTTTTGTTTTGTACAAGTATATCCATTATAACTCCTTTAATTCAAAACTTCTGCTTGGTTACCTTTGACCTATAAAACACTGTCACCACATTCAGTCAACAGACATGGCCTTCTAGTGTAATAATCTCTAAACAGAACTAAACATTACAACCCAGCCTAAGCAAAGATCTCTCTATATATACTTTTCTACACACAATTACAACATCTTGTGAGTCATATACCTTTACAGTGACTTGAATCAATTTTGGATGAGAAAAATCTACTTTTATTTCCGTAAACAAGTGAAACTGGAAATTTTTTCCAGGCAAATGAGTGTTTGAGTTGCAATCAGAAAGTTCTGGGTTCGATACCGGCTCAGGATTATTAAATACAAGATCTACTTATTATTATTATATACATATTTTTACATATTTTTGTAGTAACAGTACTTTTACTTGCATACATATATTCAGTACTCTTTCCGCCACTGCCCAAGCTCATCATATCATAGCTGTCATATGGTGTGTGTGTTCTATGGTAAGTGAAGTTACTATTGCATCATAGTGAGTATGTTGACTAATAGGTTTTATTAATGCAGGATTGATTAAACTAGTGTCCAACAAACTGAGCCACAAGCAGAAAGTTTAGCTAATTTGAGACTTGCATATTAGACGTTTTAGACCGATATTTTTCAAACAACACATTGACCTGTAACTCCCAGCTGTGGACTTGGCTTAACATCCCACAACCAGGAATGCTTGCTACAGTCACAATGGAAAGCCCGAGTTTTATATACACACCAACTCACTCTTCTGGAGACAAGCGCCTCCTCTAAGACAGAGCAGAAGACGGAGGGCCGGGCCTCACCCCAAAGGAAGAATGGTTCAAATTCCACAGATGATAGAAAAACACAGTCTAGTGGGACAGAGCCGAGCTGATGTCAATTTAGTTACACCAACTACGGCTGTCACTGGCACAGACCTGTATCCACTATCCTGCTATCATCTTACCCACACTCAAAGAAAAATGTCCTGAAAGAAAACAGCAAATTTTTGTATGTTTGAGCATATGCAAACCCTTTAACAGCTGTTTGGCTCTCTATACAGATTCCATTCTTCTAGTTCTAGGCTGCTTACTCACTCATCCCAGCTGCAGGTAGAACAGACCACTTTTGATTTCAAACAAAGCAGACTCTTAATCTTAAAATGTAACTCAATCTGTGCAGTCAGCCTATTTCACCTTAAAGTTTCTAGAACCTTTTCTTAAAAAAAGCTTTCTGCATGTTGCTACTCATATTTTAAGATGTCTGTAAAGACTCTCAGTTATCCAGGATAATTGAATCACAACAAAAACTTTTAAAAAGACGTCCAGTTCAGTCCAGGTGACTTCTTTTTAAAACGTTTTGATCTATTCTACAGTGCACAGCCAGAGGTGGAAAAAGTACTCAAGTTAAAGCACTGTTACTTCAAAATACTTTTAATCAAGTAAAAGTTAAGCTTTAAATGAAAAGTACTTAGTTCTACTACTGCTGCTGCTGTTACTGCTACTACTAATATTATTTCCCACTTTGCCACTGAGGTTAAAAATATACATTTACTCATATAGAGGGTTTTTTAAATTACTTGAGAAAAAAGTACTTGTTTTCTCAAAAATGTACTCAAGTTCTTTAAATTGCAATTGCATGCGTAAAAGTAACCAGTTACCACCACTGTGCGCAGCTAAACTATTATGCAACATGTGTGGCACTGAAAACAGTTTGCTGGTGTCTTTAAATTTGACGCTTCTTAACTTTATCTTACCTATAAAAGACATCCGTGGCTGGAATAAGTGTTCAGCTATCCTCTCGTCGTCCACACTTTGTCTTCATTCGTTGCTCCCTTTCCCCTTTAGTTACTGTGTAGTGTTCTCTTCTCGCTTCTCCCCATTCAACTCTAAGGCACATAAACAAATGCGATCACTTGAGCGAGAATTCCGTTAGATGACAACACCTAAACGTAACGCTCGCGCCGCCTTTACGCAAATTAAAGCCTTTTTTTTACGTGCCAGTTCGTCTGATAAAGGGAGAGAACAAGAGCAAATCGTCCCGACTTTAGCAGAGAGACGCCAGGAGGAATGTAATTACAAGAAGACGGCTGCATGTTACAAAACACGCTGCAGACAGACAGGGTTTGCTCCGCTATTGTGAGTGGAGTCTGTCTGGGCTGTGGTCCTGATGCGAGTTTTTTCCACGTTCCTTTGTTGTTGGTTGGACACACAGCGTGAACATGTGCGTGGACAGAACGCGCGGACTTTTTTTGTTTGTTTGGAATTTTACGCAGCCTATCTCACACCTGATAAATGGTAGTTTAGTTTTTTATTTTTTGACAATTTCTTCGATATTATCTCGCACTTCATCACACGTGTCTCTCTCTTTCTCTCTTGCATGATCCTGTGTGCAAATGTTTTCATTCTTGTTAACAAAAATCACGTCCTGTAGTCTTAACTTCTACCGCACCCGTGTTGTTTTCGTCTCGGAGCCCCGTCTCGTATCTTACCAGATTCTCGCCTGAAGTTTGCTCTCTTTGTTGGAGAGTGTGGGGCTGACTCTGCGCTGTCACTCTCCCTTTTCCTCTCCTCCCCTTCCCTCTCTCGGTGTCTCTCCCAAGTGTGGTAGAGCTCAGTTATGTTCACTCCCGGGCAGCAGCCGAGCACGACAGCACGCACACCACAGCGTCTGTCCATGCGTGGTGACGACAGCCTTTATTGCAAGTCAGCTGTGCCACACCCATCCATTCATAAAGTAGAGGCAGTGGCAGCTCACAGGAGGGACGGATGGGCAGTTGAAATTGTATGTGACTGGTTTGGATCTTGCCCGTGCAACTTAGTAGTTACTCTGCTGTAACAAACAATCTTATTTTCTGGGTAAAATGTCATTATTATCATACTGTGCAAAAGTCCAGAAGAATTAAAGCTACTGTAAGCAGCATGTGCTCCTACTGGTTTGAAAATGGTACTGCAGTCTAAATCAAAACAAGGGTTTGTGGGTTGCCAGTCTTTCCGCTTTTCTGATTGGACAATTGGTGATGCATGGTGTTAGAACCAAAGCAACAAAAAAAAAAAAAAGAAAAGAAAACAAAAACAACTTGGCTATTATGTAAAATATATATTTTAATTGTTAATAAAATAAAAATAAATTGTTTTCAGTAAAACTAATATTTCATATCTTGGGGTAATTTTATGAAATATAAAAAATATATATATACTGCCTGTAGCACTTTTAACTAAAATGGTCATTATAAAATTCAGTATTTATTATTTAGCATATGTCACATCTCGTGACCTTTGTTGCATGTTACCTATATCCTGACAACACTTACTGCACTGACTGTCTGTCCTGCAACTGCGTTAAAGTATTTTGTTTTTCTTTTACTTGCACCATGATTTAGCTTGTAATATGATTTCCCTTGCCCTGATGGAAAGTCTAAGGACAGAGGGTGCTACAAATAAAAAAGTACCTGACTTGGCAGTGGTCCAGTTTGAAATGACACGTGACATGATGGCAGACAGGGTTCAGTCTAATTTGACAACACCTCATGCCTTTGCCAACTTTGTCACACTGCTGTTTGTATTATGGCCAATGTCTGCTTGAAACTTTTATGTTGTCTGTCTTTCAACCACACATCATAGAAAAAACAATGAATGTATTATAGTTCACTCATCAGGAGACACAGTATATTTCCAAAAGCTCACCTGCCTTTACACACATAACTTAAGTTTCATCCCATCCATAGGGTTTATTATGACATTGGTGATTTTGGATATTGTCCAAAATCTCTTGGTATGAACTCTGAAACATTCAGCTTTCCTTTCACTGGAACTAAGTGACCAAGCTCGGCTCCTAAAAACAACCCTACACTATAATTTTAAAAAGGCTTTTGGTGTGTGAGTGAATACTTTTGGAAATATAGTGTATCTTATAATGTATATTATGATAATTGTCACATTTGAATATATGTGTTATTAGTAATAAGTAGTAGTGTTAGTAGTATATGTATTATAAGTAACATTTTTTCTAAATCTCCTGACTGTACAGTGTTTTTTTACTCCAACATGTACAAACACATATCCAAAAAGTTAGTTATTGTGTAAAATGCAAATATTTGCAAATAAATACAAGAAAATACAGTACAGCAGATTTTTATTAGTAAAAGTTTTGTTTTGTTTTTTCTCCAGCTTTTTGTTACTTTGTCCCAACTTCTTTGAGATGTGTTGCTTCTATCAAATTCAAAATGAGAAATTCTTTATGGTAAAATACAGTATCTCATAATACAAAAATAATCTGTAGCACCTGATATATTATTTTTGTTCTGTTCTAATCCAGCCACAAAGAGTCACAAGCCAGTGTAGCCTTTGTGCCAGTTCCAACTCTGGATAAATGGAGAGTCAGGAAGGGCATCCAGCATAAAACCTTTACCAGAGCAATATGCAAATCACTGCACGCTATGGCAGATGATTTGCTGTGGCTAACCCTGAAAGGGAAAAGCCTCAAGGGAAGAAGATGTATATGGATTTATGAGATTTGCAAAAATTCAGTTTTTATTTACATTTCACACAACTCCAACTTTTGTGGAATTTTATTTGTACAGTATGTCTTCTGGTTTATTTTGCATCAAAATAAGCAGTACATTATATTCCACCAGCATGTTTTCTGTCAGGGTATTTTAACTCTATACATAGCCTGCAATGTCAGACAACGTCTAAATGAAAAGCAGAGAAAACAGGACAAGTTTCTCATTTTGAGCCTCCTCCTCAACCAAGCATCTGAAATAGTCCTTGTTGTGTGCAAAGAAGAAGGGTGGACCTGCCTGGGCTTGTTCTTATCTCAGTATGAACCAGGTCCTAGGCAACACAATCTGGTCATCATCACACACACTGAATACTTAGTAGAACAAATAAACTGTTCAGGCATAACATTATGACCACTGACAGGAAAAGTTAAAAAAAAAAATAATAATAAAAAATCACTGATTAGCTTTTCATCATGATACCTGTCAGTGGGCTGGGTATATATTGGGCAGCTAGTGCTACTACATTTTTTCTTCAAAGTTGATGAGTAAGAAGCAGAAAAAAATGGCAACACAAGGACTTGATCAAGTCCGACGTGGGCTGGGTCAGAGCATCTCCAAAACTGTTGTTTTTGTGGGGAGCTGCATATTAAGCAGGTGGTCAGTGTATATCAGTGTATGTTCCAACTACACTAAAGAAAGTAATTGTGAATACAACTGCTGATCACATATCAGTGTTTTTTTCTGTTGTAGCCAGGTGCATCCTTTATTTGAAATTTACTTGTGAAGCATTTTTGTTGCTTGCAGCTATTGCTTTTGCACAATTGTTGCACAGACTTGGGTACAAAAGGGGCATAATGGGAGTGTCCACATGGTTCCATGCACAGTCTGTCAGCTTTTCTCCTGACAGGCCAAAATGCTGAACTCAGGGGATGTGAACAGTCCGCATCAGCTGATTTTACACAAACAAACAAAGTGGCCAATGTATTTTACACCAAACAGAGCGAAGAGACAGAGACAACTAAACAACACTAAAGTCACCGACATAATAAGGTGCAAAATATTGCATATTTTGGCATTTAAACCAGTCACAAAGGGTTCCAAGCCAGTGTTCTCTTTGTGCTGGTCCCAAGTTCAAATAAATGGAGAGGAAGGGCATCCAACATAAAATGTGCCAAATCAATATGCAAATCACTGCACATCAAGGGGCAGGTGATTTGCTGTGGTGGCCCCAGAAGGATAAAGCCGAATGAAAGAAGATATTTTGGGATTGTTTTAATCAACTTAGGCTGCTTCATAAGTAGACAATCACAAAAAGTATTCATTAAAAAAATACTACCACAGAACTAAAGGCATTACAAATGATAAATTATACAAGTTCCTATATTCTAGTATTATTTTTCTATATTTCTTAGTACAGATGGCCTACAGTGGGTATTCTATTAGGATTAGGATTATTGACAGCAGGCCATCCCCTTGTTTTTCCAGGACTGAGTAGCTATAAAAAGTCATGAAAAACTAAACACTAAAACGTCTCTTGCATCTGATCTTTTTGGACAAATAAACTTGACTTAAAACTTCAGTTATTTTGTTGTTCATCTGCAAGTAAACACAAATTTGTCTAATTCTTTGTTGACATAAGGCCAGAAGTCACTTTGCCATCCTGGACAAAGATCAGAGAATGGATGACATAACTATGAGTGCATTCTTTTTCTGCCTTCATAGAACAGCACATTCCTCTCCTCCTGAAGCCGCTTTTCAGCCAGTTTTGGGGTAGGTGTCCCGGTTGGCCGACAGGGTGAGACCGTGTCCCCACTGGGCGTCACTGAGGTGCTATGAATAGGCTCTGGCGTACACTCTGTGCAGTCAGCTGGGCATTGGCACGTATGGCTCATGTCAGCACGGCCGCAGCGCTGCTCACTAGCGTCACCACGCCGACAGCACACTTGGGTCACCATGGAAACAAGGATGAGCACATTAGGTACCTCTGCCCTGACATTCGCCGCTTGTGTATCCCAAACTCTGGTCTTAACAAGTCTTCGTGTCTGTTTTCTGGTCTTCTGTGTTTCCATTTTATGTTTGTGTGAATTGTGAGGTTAAGATTGGAGTTATTAGGAATACAGATGTCTCTCAATACATTATAATATCATGGGAAAGTATTTCAATAGTTCAACTGAAAGTGAAACTCATATAATATATCAGACATAGGTCATAACTATTGTCAATTACAGTAATGTTCTAAGTTGAATACATAAATTGGCAAGATGGGCCTGAGTTCAGCTTTTTTTTAAATCCAGGTTTGTACAGTTAGTGTCATGAGATGTAAGCGGCCTGAGAGGTGTATGGGTCATTGAGCTTTCCAGAGGTCCCAAGAGCAGATTGCAATGTTTGGACTTCTGCTCCATTTACCACTTTGTGTTTAAGCTCATATCATTGACTGTGTCCTGGCAGGCCGTCAGAGAGCCATGGGAGGAGGTACTAGTTACTGAGTAAAGAAAACAAAACCAAGGCTTTATGGCAGTTAAAGCTGTTGCTAAATGTTTTGGATCTTTTATGTTATTTTAATCAATTTAATCGTCAACATGTCCTAGACCTCAATTTGTATTTTTCATGTTACATTATAACAATAATAACACACACTTTATTTGGTACACCTGTTCAACTGCAAATTGCTAATCACATGGCAGCAGCTCAGTGCAAACCTGCTGAAGATCAAACCGAGCATCAGAATGGAAGAGAAAGGAGATTTAAGAGCCTTTCAGAGTGGCATGGACTGGTCTGAGTATTTGAGAAACTGCTGATCTTCTGGGATTTTCACACACAACAAGGTTTACAGACAATGATCCAAAAAAATTAAATATCTGACAGTTGTGCGGACAAAAATGCCTTGTTAATGTCTTGTCAGACCATCTCTGAACACACAACAATCTTGAAGTATAGAGAATGGGACCATGACATCACATCGGTGGTCACACAAGATATTTTCAATAGCAAAACAATGGAGCACTTTAGGATGTAAATTACTCGAGTTAGCCTTAACACAAAAGTATTTTGATACTTTAGTGTGTGATAAATATTCACCAAGAGTGACAAAGCAGTTAAAAGAGTTGTTTCAAGGCTTGTTTGTTTACTTTTTTGGTCTGTGACCACCAACAAGGCAGATTCATCACTTAACTGTTGTTTTATGACGTAGGTTCCCGATCTCTTCAGCCTACTGTAGATGGGCTCCAACAGCAGAAGGCCAGAACAATGGCCGCTTTATTACGTACAAGGTGAAATTTACCAGTGTCATTGTATCGTTGTGTTGAATAACTATTAAGCTTCAGGTAAAAAAATAAATAAAATGTTTACAAACAAAAAACAGTAGCTAACTGATTGATTTCCACCATGTTTTTCTGTAACACTCACAATGACACATGATTATACAACACAAACTATCGCATTTTTCTCAAGTTCTGAAAAGCAATCAAGGAAGTAAGTTTCTCAATATGGTGCACATCATTTTTTGTATTGCCTCTGCATTATTGTTGACTGACAGAACAGCTGAGGAATGTATTGGGTAAAGAGGTCAGTGGACTATCATGTGAACCTAGCCTTACTATATGCAACTAAATATAATCTTGGATAGCCTCCCACTCCCAATATAAAACAAAAGATGGTAGTAGTACAAACTCATACTAATAAATTGTGGCAAAAAGATATGACAAAAAAAGCAATGTGGAGGTTGTGACTTTGATCCCCAGGCCAGGAAACATGCAATATCTCCAAATAAAGCCTGCTTGTTCTTCTTCTTGTTTACCTTGGGTTCACTCCGACTTCCTCCCACCATCCAAAGACATACAAATGTATGGTGAATTGGTGACTCTAAACTGCCCATAGATAATGGAAGTGTGTGAATGGTGGTCTGTCTACCTTTTACTCCATGAATTTTTTGTTATTTCTGTTTCAAACAAGTCGTGACCCAACTTCAACTACACTTCAGATTTCAGCTGCTGGAAATAATCTGTAATATGTCATAATAAGATGTAGTTGTAGAGTCCTAATTTTTTTTGTAAACACATTAAATGAATCAACA
Organism: Bostrychus sinensis; assembly: GCA_020698575.1. Classification (NCBI taxonomy): domain Eukaryota; kingdom Metazoa; phylum Chordata; class Actinopteri; order Gobiiformes; family Eleotridae; genus Bostrychus; species Bostrychus sinensis. Next base: position 20,810,773 of record CM036249.1, on the reverse strand, counting down.
AGACACAACTGAAATGTGATGTTTTTGTTGAAAATGTCAATTTGAGGTTGTGACTGGAAGATGCTGATTTGTTTTGTATGATCTCAGTCTCAGTGACACTGAGGCACTCAGAGGCACTGATAAGGGTTGCCAGGATATTCCAGTTATTAAAGTAGTGACTCTATTTTGAGATTCGTAACTCTGTAACCCACACACTGGAGGTAATGAGGGGCGGTTGTTTGGGAGAATGATAACATGGGAATTACAAGATCACACTTTTGGGGATTTTTTATTTTTTTATTTTTTTATTTTTTTGCCAGTCAGAACACTTTGTTTTACTATTGCTTTTTCTAATTGTTTTTAGCCATGCATAAACCATTATTAAAGATCATTTTAAATGGGTTGACGATACAGACTTGAGAACAGGGCGCTCATTCCATCATCATTTGGACAGTGCCATCTGTGCCTATAGCCACATACACAGTGCACACAGTGAAACGTCAGCACATCAACGTCAGGCAGTCCAAACAGTGCTGGATGCTAAGCAACCATGCCATCTCAGTGCAGATGGTGGGGTCTGATCATGTTTATTTTACACTAATGCACTTAAATCCCATTGCCTTACCGTGCCTTTGAGATGATGGCACTAGGAATATGCAGGAAGTGTATGGGCACCAAGGGCTGCCCTCATCTCTGACCCTATTCATTTATTTATTTATTCTTAAGTATAAATCTGTGCAATGTATCTTTATTAGGAAAAAGTAAAAAAATAATTGCTTACAAAAATACTATCTACGTTCCCAGAGGTCACAAATACCACTGTATTTGTTTTTTTTGTTTTTTGTTTTTGTTGTTGTTGCTTTCTGGTTTAATAAGGATCACATTACTTGCTGCATCAAAAGCTACATGGCAAAATGGTCAGGTTGTCCGTTTTTTTTACGTAATGATACATAGATGCGGAATTTGGTAGCTTGTCTGATATTTCCTGTTAGACCAGATGTCCCTATATTTTTGTTGTAACCAGGTGGATTAAATATATTAACTTTCCTCACTCTTGCCATAATCACCTCAATGACTACAATAATGACACACCCAATTCAAAGAGCAATATTTCCAAATATACATTTCTGACAAGGGTGTTTCTAGTTATAAATGAGAAAATTTAAAAAGCTCACTAAACAAGATGGTAAGGCTATTAGTTTCCAAAAGTCAAAAATACAAAAAGTCTCTCTGGTTTGGCCTGCCTTGGTGCCATACATATTTTTGTGTATCTGTTAGCTGTCTGTGTTTTCTAAGTCGCTCTGATTGTAGTGTGTTTATTTTAGGTAAAAGATCTATTCATGCAAGGTGTCTTTTAAGGCTGGTTTCCTTCCACAAATGGTCGCTGTGTGGCAACAGACCATATAGAGATTACAGTCCTTATCCCACTTTGCGCAGCTCAGTTCCAGCAGGCTTTCTGTCAGACAAGCAGATGTCACTAGACCGGACAGACTAAGATAAATTGCTCTCTAGCCATAAAAATGATCAAGCTGGTATACAAACCATGACGCCCCACACACACATTTCCTCATTTTCTGCACTGACCTTAGACAAATTGGGCTTTAGTGATATAGGGTTAGGTGTAAACATTCTCACCTTGTTAAACTCGAACATGCACAATAAACTGTAACCACAACCCTAACTTGGAACGTTTTACCTTAGTGTTTCTCAAACTGTGGGAGGGGTATTGGTGGCAGTGCACAGGTGAATTCAGTAGAAGAGTGTAGACTACTTCTAAGTCTTGGTTAAGACCTGTTGAGTCCTGCTTAGTCTAGTCCTGGTTTATTAGCAAGTTTAGTCCTTGTTTAGTGTTATTTATATTTTTTCTGGGTTAATCCCTATTTTACCCCTTGGTTTAGATCTGGGTTAGTCCTCCCCATTTTAGTCCTTTGGTACTTAAAAGCCAAATAATTTTAGAGGAAGTTGTGAGAACCCCACTCTCCTAACTGCTGAGTTTATGTCCAACCAATAAATTCAGGACCTCATTTTTACATTAATCCCTCTCCGCTGCATTGCCTGAAAGCATATAAAACCTAATATAGAGAAAATGCTTGAGTCAAAAGTTGTCTTCATGTCACTCACTGACTATGAGCATAACATCAGTACCTACTAAATTCAGATTATGTAACCTGTCATGTGTGTGGGCCTAAAACAGCCTTGTCAGATGATGTTATGTGATCAGTGTTGACTCCAAACCAGTAAAGCCTGGAACTGAGGGATTTAATACATGCCCTACACTAATAAACAACACACAATGTCTCACTGACCTGATATGCCTTATCATGTCACAGAAAGGTGAGTGGGATTACACTGATACTTGGCTCTTTAGGGTGAACTACAAAACTCATGTGACCTACAATGATAATGAGCAGGTATCAGCAGTAAACTACTTAGTTAGCAATTTCACTATCCAGATATTTTCCAAGTATTTATGTCCATAAATCATGATTACGTGAGAAGTTCTGTGTCCCTTTCTACATGCACATCACAGATACACAGCCAGCACAATTTGTTTCTTTTTCATGGTCTGGAGATATTATCCATTCACAATATGATATGTACAGTCCAAACATTTCAGGCTCTTCCGCCATGCCCCAATGTAAACCTACATTGGGTTTTGACAATAAAAAACTTCACAAACTGTGCCATCTAGTGGTAAAAGGTAAAATGCGCATTTTTAACTAGAGAGACACCATCAGTGCACTGCAGTGCAGCATTAACAATGTGTATATAAGAAATGACAATGTATTTTTTATTTAAAGCTACAGTTATATACAAGTAAACATACCTTAATATTTTATGAACCTGTACAATAATTTATGTATTATGTAGTTTGCTACTATCTCTATCTCGTTACTTTGTGCATTATAAGAGACACAACAAAAGGTTTAAAAAGAAGTTTTCTGGACCTGGTTCTTAAAGTTTAAGATGTTAAGACTCAGCTTTTACTTTAGTTAACACTCTATAACACTTTTATAAACAAAAAATCTGTCAAAGCCAGTTAACAAAAATGACAATAACACATCTTATGTCTGTGTGTAGCGGATAATCTCACTGAGGTCATAGCCTGTAACTGCAAAAGCATAGCCATCATCATCACAGAACCGGGCACCACAGATTTGTGTGTCTGTCACACATTCATTGTGTAAATGAGCCACCTAGAAAAGAAAGACCAAAATTACCAGATTGCATTGAAGAAAAGCATAAAATAAATAAAAACCTACTAGATTTAATATTTTATAAAAGAGAGATTGCCTCAACACTGTTGGTTTCAGGGGTTAAAGACAGGTGCCACACTCGAACTAAAGAATCTTCAGCAGCAGACAAAAGCTGTAGAAGTGGAAACAATCTTGTAGAAAATTACTTCATTAAAAACAATCCTGTGAGTGATTATGAACATTTGTTACAATTTACCAAGCCAGAAAAAGGAGCAATGTCCAGAGAATAAATCCAGCGAGCATGGGCATTAATCTCCACATGCAGTATTCCTGTCACAGCCTCGTAAACACGGATTTGGCCTGTACCGTAACCTGCTGCCACTGTACCTTTCCACAACTTCACAGATGAGCAGGTCATACTGAAAAGGGTGAAGAAGAGAGAGAGTGAAGGTCATGAGGAATCAAGAAAGGGAAAGAGGAGGAAGGGGAAAGCAAAAGAAAGAAAGCTCAAACAAGGCAAAATAATTTCTGCTTTTATGGAACATTGTGACTTTTAAGAACTTTCATTCCTAACTTACTACTATTGAAGAGAAAAAAAACAACTTCTTACTCAAAACCAGGTATCTTGTTTAGTAAATTAAACTCCTCGCCTGATTTCCACACACAGAGATTGCCTCCATCGTCAGCACTAACCATATCAGCTATGCACTCCTGATGAGAGAAAGGGTAGATGAGGATTGGTTTGTTCCAATATGAAAAGTTTTTTTTGAAGTCAGACTTACCTGGCTACCAGAGCACTCTGATGCCATGTCAGTGATAGACTCTTTATGCTCTTCCAGAACTTCAGACAAAGTGATGTTACTGCCTTTACTTGGAATATCAAATACTAAAATTGAACCTGATGACACACCTGGATAAGAGAAATGTTGCTGTGTTTTCTTCTCTATCTTTTTGTTGGCTGTGTCTGCGTATGTACTGAAAAGGCATTTTATCAATACTTACCCACACAGATGTAATTATCCCATACTGCTGATATTCCTCGAGCAAACACAGCTTGTGCTGTCACAGAAAGAGTTTGTTAGCAAATTTATAATCATTATATGATTTATTTATATAATATAATAGGTGTATAATAGGTTTACCTGTGGGAGTTTCAGGAGTGTCAAGAGCATGCCAGTATACCATTATAGAACCATCAGATTCATACATCTGAAATGAAAGAAATCTTGCTTGGTATCTTTGTCTTTCTTTTACTAGCTCCTTAACTTTATGCAGCTAAAACAACAGCAAGTCACAATTATTTCAAGACTCAAAAGGTACGTAATATATTACCTGAATGCCTTTCTGGGAGGTCACCACCAGCAAATCACGAGAAGGCAAAACACAAAATGATGCCTATAATAATAATAATAATAATCATCATCATCATCATCATCATCATAATAGTTTACACACAAAGACCTCACCTCCATAATGAGTGACGTGCTCGTAGCCACATTAGGCTCCTTGGACTGTAGCTGACGGTGGGAATAATTCAGTCCGTCCCAGGATGCACTCACCATATTCACAACATTTGCGTGGACCACTGTGAAGTAGGTAAGTTTCCGAGGAGCGATGCGTAGCACACTGAGGTTGTTGTACAGCGCGGACGCGCTATTTTTTATTTGGATGCTCTTTTCTTTGTGATACATCAGGCTAGCCTTTGTTCAAATAACTTTTCTTTGTCCGTTTATGAAACTAGTGTAGTTTTTTTTTTAAATAAAGACGATGATTAAGTTATTGCATTGTGTCACAGAGCAAATGGTACCGTTGCAAAGTAACCTAACGTTATATTTGTTCGCTAGCCAATGTTAGCAGCAATGGTGCACCATGGTGGTCGACGATATCACTGCAGACAATTCAGTGTACACATAAACTAGTAGATTTCTAACATTAGCCTTGTCGATTTTACAGGTTAAATAACTGTTATTTTACCAAGATCGAAGCAGGCTAACAGCTTTAACGTTACCTCGTTGGCAACAGGATTATCTGAGCGTCAGACGCAGCCATAGAAACCATCAAGAAGACGTACGTCACATTCTACGTAAAGATTCCCTCCACTGTGGAGCACGGTTGCCAAGCAACTGTGAGCCAATCTGGAGTTCTTCTTTTTCTTCTTCTTCGGTGTTTTTTGGCGGTTGGTATCCATGTAGTTACATTACCACCACCTACAGGAACGTGTAACTAACTCTACTAAGTGAACTAGAGTGTTCACCAGACTGTTCACATATACTTGACAATATGCAGTTAAAGGTAAGGTCTCTAGATGGCGTCCACGTGTTTTATAAACACTGAACAACTGCGCGTGCAACCTACCACTCAAGACGAAACAACGCTGTTAGCCAATCGCATAAAGCTTTTCATTTCTGAACCAATCAGAGTCTTTCTTTCCTACTAGCAGGGTTGCATGACCCTTTTCCGCGTGTGCGAGCGGTGCTAGTTCAACACATGAAAACCAGTGCGAATGAAGTCCTTCTGTATATTACAGTAATCGCTAATATACTGCCAACATGAAGAAGAAACATGTAATCGCAAGAGACACTACTGAGGTTAGATTGTTGTTGTTTTTTACTTTCCCTAACCACCTGAGTTTCTTACAATACCCTAAAACAATTTATTTGGGGAAAGTGTAAGCCAATGGTACAAAGTGACAAAGTCGTGCCTGTTATTTATTTAAATTTCAGCCTCTGATGCACTCCATTATTAAAAACGTGTCATTTTGTTGGAGTTGGTCGGTTGGTTTGTGAGAAAAATTGTCATAGTAAAGGTTGGATTTGAATGAAAATCTAGTTATGTACTATTGCGAGATTTGACAATTACTAACTCCAGCCACGCGGGGGTCAGTAAAGTTTAGGTCTGTACCCTCTGACATACTGAAGTGGTCATAAAATGCATTCTTCCCTATTGTATCTGGCATTTTTGTTTCTTAGGTAATCCCATCAGACTCATTCCACAATGAGGAGGAAAGTGAGGCTCTGACTAAAGCCAAAAGAAGTACACCTGATGATGCTAATACAGAAGAGGAAATGAAATATCATCCTGTAAAGATGTCCAGAAGTGACCTGTACAGCCCTCCCACAGTAGAGGAACTAAAACAGCTGAAAGACGCTGAGAGCTTGTTCCACTGTAGTTTACTTAAAATGCAGGTAACAAATGATACCATAGCATAACGATGAGTCATTAAAAAATTAATTTCCACATTAACTATTGTTCATAATCTTCATTCACAGATGGAGGAGCTGTTAAAGGAAGTTTTCTTAAGCGAACGAAAGAAACAGGCAAATAGATTCATTCATTCAGACTGTTACCAGACTGTTACAGTCTGTGCCAAAAACAGAAAAGGTTGAGGTATGATGCTGGGAGCTCAATTTATTTTACTGATTTATACATAGGTGTTTACTTTTCTAACCTTTGTTTTCCTATTACTAAATTGCTGTGTCTTTCAGATGAGTGACCTGTCATGGTTGACTGGAGCTGTTAAGGTTCCCTTCCTTCTCATTCCCCAAACAACCAAGGGCAAGTTTCACATGGAACCTCCAGCTTCTGTTGATCTTATTGGCAGTTACCCGCTGGGCACCTGTACAAAACCACATGTCATGGTGGACCTAGCTGTTACAATCCCAGCTGTAAGTTTTGTGCCTTTAAAGTAACAGTATGTAACAATTAATCAAACAGTCCATAAGCTTAAACTTGTATTTGTATCCTGGAAGTAATAACCAAAGTTAACAAAGTAATGTCTAATCTAGGATGTCCTTCAAGAAAAAGATGCTTTGAACCAAAGGTATCCCAGGAAAAGAGCTCTGTATCTGGCAGGCCTGGCTCAGCACCTCATATCTTCTTCTGACATTGGAACCTTGCGTTACTCATGTCTGCATGGCAACCGGCTTCGCTCTGTTCTACTGTTGAGCCCACCAGGTTTTTGTATTCAGTGTATATGCAGTTAAAATACAGTTTGATAGATTTGATCATGAATATTTGTTATTGAACTAACTGACCAAATGTGTATTTTTTTTTTTCTCAACAGACAAGGATTTCTCTAGCTTCAGTGTACGTATTCATGTCTGTCCACCTCCCGGGTTTTTCAAACCAAGTCGTTTTCATCCCCAGAGAAATAATATAAGGACAGATTGGTACACTGGACTTCCTCATTCAGGTAATATGAAATGGGTGTGGAAGGTTTTGAGTCATTTTCTAAGTTGTGTTTTATTACATTTCATTTATTCGTGTTTTTTTTGCAGAGCTTAATGAACCTCCAACGCCACATTACAACAGTACCCTTCTTGGGGATCTTTTGCACAGGGGTCACTTTCAGTTTCTGTCTGCCATTCAGTCTCAGTGCTCAGCTTTTGCAGATGCTGTGGCTTTACTTAAAGTCTGGCTTCGTCAAAGAGAGCTTGACCAGGTACTGGCTTAAATAACCTGTGTATAGTTGTGTATTGTGTTGACTGCATTTATTTCACTGTAAAATGCCATCATCCTTTCTGAATTGCCCTTGATTCTTTTTAAAGGGCTCTGGGTGCTTTAATGGATTTCTGGCCTCAATGCTCTTGGCCTATTTGCTGACCACTCATAGAATCAGTAACAGTATGACAGCTTATCAGTTGCTTCGAAACAGCTTAAACTTTCTTGGTAGGGTATACTTTAATACCGATGTAATTTACACTGATTGCCATTTTACCAGTATTTGCTGTTTTCAGCTGCTTTTCTATCCACCTATATTTTTAACTCACAGCATCCACAGACCTGTCAGAAAATGGAATTAGCCTTGCAAAAGATGCAGATTCCACAGCTGTAAGTGTCCACAATAACTACAGAAAAAGTATAACAAATGTATACATTTTTTATTTATTTATTTTTCTCTTTATAGCCATCTATTGAAGAGTTTCACAGGGCATTTCAGGTCGTCTTTGTTGATCCATCAGGGCATCTTAACTTGTGCGCTGACATGACTGCTTGCACCTACAAACAGGTATTGGCAGTATAAAAATGTTTTTAGATTAATTTATATTTGATAATTTTATATTTGATAATTATGTTTTCGCTGTACAGCTGCAGCATGAAGCATTGGTTTCAATGCAGTTTTGGGATAATGCTACTGTAGATGGATTTCAGAGTCTCCTAATGACACCAAAACCAATGATTAGGACAAGTGATCATGTGTTTCAGTAAGTCTTTATTTACTTCTAATCCATTTTGCCTAGTGTTAAGTTGAGTCAGGTTGCATATAATGTTAGATTAGACAAGACTTAATTCATATACAATAGACATATTCTTATATGTGCTTTCATTTCACAGATTATGTGAGCTAGTAAAGCTTCAGTCAAGCTGTAAGAAGCTAAACCTACTGAATGAGTTGATGGACCACAGTGGAAACTACATCCGTGCTTCACTTCCTCATATTTTATCACTGATTCAGCGAGGACTGGGTGAGAGAATTGTACTCCTAACCCACTCCCGTGCTTCCTGACCCTGAGGTAGGTAAAATTTAAATTTTGTGTGGTGAGTTAGCTATCTTTTCTATGAAGCATTACTACTGTATAAGGTTGACACAAAATAACAGCAAAAACTAGGACAGCGTAACTCGCATACATTTTGTAATGTTGTGCCATCCTAGTGGTCTGTACATGATGAAGCACCAAAGTATAAAGACCAGCCACCTCTGTCCTTTGGCTTGCTCTTGAGGCCAGAACTGGCAGCCTCTGTTCTGGAAAGAGGCCCACCTGCAGAGAGCCCCAAGGTTAGTATTATCATTCCCATCTCGGTAAAATGTGTTCCATTTGTAAGCAGCATCAAATTTTGTCCTTATTGTCACACATTTGTTCTTGTATTTCAGTCGGCTGAGTTTCGCCAGCTCTGGGGTTGTCGCTCTGAGCTGCGCCGGTTCCAGGATGGTGCTATCACAGAAGCTGTGCTGTGGGATGGAGAGAGCATCTACCAGAAAAGATTGGTTCCCAAACAAATCATCACACACCTCCTACAGTTGTATGTATTAAATCAGATACTAATCATTAATTTCTTTTTACCTAGAACATGTACATTGCTAAACTAGATACATCAATGGCAAATAACCATTACAATACATCAGCACATGTTAAGACATTGTTGGCACAGAAATAACTTTTCATCTTTGCTTTCAGTTGTTGTTTCAATTTAAGGGTCAGTGTGATTCATTGACAATTAGTCCCAATCACAAGGTACAATTAGTAATCTGCTTCCATGCAAAATTACTTCTAATTTAGTTAGGGTTAATGAGTCACATTTCTGTTTAAAAAGATAAGCATGTTGACATGCTCGGGATCCAGTCTTGTACGCATTGTTGCAAATGTTTGGCTACTTTCCGACAATAAAGGAACTGATACTCCAGGCACACAAAGATAGTGACGTGCCAGAATAGCCAACTTTGGGAATCGTGGTGCATTTGCTCTCCACCAATCAAGAGGGTTAATATCCAAGGAAGGAGCAATGTCTCTCAAATAGTAATCTACTTGAGCCTCTGAGTCTGTGGCATCTGGGCAACTGTAATTATCTCCCAGCAGCAACATCATAGTATTTTTCCTGTCACTTTTCATTTGATTGGGCATGGGTCCCTGATTAATATCAGGTGTGATCAAAGCCTGATGCTCTTCTTCTTTGGTGGTCACTGTTGTACTTATTACATCTAACTTTGACACCAATTCATGCAGTTTCACCTTTGCAGCCAGTCTCCCTGATGGAGGCAAGAAGCTAAGGTGTTTGTGACGAGGGTCAAGCATAGAAGAAATCAAGGCAGGATTTGAAGCAAGATCAGCAGACTCTACCTATAAACAAAAACAAAAGATTAAATGGATCAATACAAAGCATTACTTCTCAATACCAGTTGTAGATGGTTTAAATGTGTGCCTACCTCCATACGTTTTCTCAGTGACATCTGAACTTTCAGTTTGAATGAAGCCACTTGTTCAACATCATTTTCCTTAGGCACCAGGTGTACTTGTATGAGGCTGAAGGTTATTGGATAGATGTTTGAAATTGATACATCTGTCTCTGCTGATATAGCAGTCGTTGCCCATTTCAGTGTTGCCAACACAGGTGTGAAATTTTCAATAATTTGCCAGTAATCATCTTCAATCTCCAGGGCTTGGGCTTCCTGTCTGTTGAAAACTGAGCGGTCTGAGAGCACAGCTTTAATGGCCCACCGTTGCTCAAGCAGTCTTTCAAACATGTCACAAATCGTGTCCCATCTAGTTTTGTTTGACTGAATCAACTTTAGCTGTGGCAAACACATCTGAAGCTGTTTTTGTTGCAAAGCTTCATTTGCCAGCGAGTTAATGTTGAAGTGTCCAACAAGTTTCCCTGCAACTGTTATAACACGAAGGAGATCTTCACTAAGCCCATCATTTACTACTATTTGCAGTGTTGTTGCAAAGCATGCTGCATATGTCCATGTAATCTTGGCACAGTCACGAGTTGGTAAGATGTCCAGTGTGTTCTGAACACAAGCAGTAACCTTTTCAGCAAGACCCCACGTCTCCACAGTTTTAAGAAGCCTTTCTGACATACATTCTGCAGTAACGCCTCTGTCTGATGGGAGCTTCTCTGTTTGCAGTACAACCCACTTTCCCTGCCAGTCCTCAGTGATGAATGAACACGAAACTGTAACATATTTCTGAGATGGGAGGCCTGTCCAAAAATCTGTAGTTAGCGCCACTTTGTCCACTTTAGTCAGTTGTATCTGCAGTTCCTCTACTTTCTCATGGAAATGCCCTTCAATAAGGCGCGTGATTTCAAAAGCAGATGGCATTTTATAATTCTGTACTGTAAATGCAAGAAGTTCACGAAAGCCCTCGCCATTAACCACGCTCACGGGAAGCATGTCTTTCTCGATCATTTTGCAGATTAGCTCATTCACCTCTGCGTGAGCAGGTAGTGCCTCTGAATGCTTGTTTTTAATATGGTATATCATGCTGGTGGTACTGCTTCTGTATTTCAGTTTAGTGTCGCACATGGTGCAGTGAACCTCGTCGCCCTGTTTGATAAATACGTCCCAAACAGAACTTCGCTTTAGGCGCTTTCTCTCACTGCTTTCGGGGCTATCAGTAGAGTGGATGGGGGGAAGCGTAAAAGCTTGCGCCATAATCTGGCTAGAGCTGCAGCCCTCTTCGACGGATTCTACCGTGCAGATGACTGGCTTTTCCTCCTCATTGTCGTCCTCGTGGTTGTTTATAGGTTTCGTGAACGGTTTATGCTTCTTCATGTGGTGGATCATAGTGCTCGTTGCCCCGCCACAGTACTTCAATGTAGCATTGCATTGCATGCAGCGTACATAGTTGCCCACTTGTTTAAAGCAGTCCCAAACAGAGCTGCTTCTCCTTCTTCCCGCGCGTCCCATCTTTGGTGTTTTTGGAATTAGGCCAGTTGCATTTGTGAACATTTATCCTAATCGGTTAAAACACGCCCATAGTTTTACCCTTACCAAAAAAAAAAAAAAAATAACAACAAAGTTTAGGTATATTACCTGTGAACTAATGGATTGTTTGTATCAACAGGCACGCTGATATCCCCGAATCCGCTGTTCGATACGCTGGTGCGCTGGTTGATGACGTCATCAAAATGAGCCGCGAGGTACATATCTAAAATGTGAATATTTTATGTTCATTTGTTTTGTTTTCACATTGTGTGTGTGTGTGTTTTATTTTTATTTATTTTTTTCACTTTAAAAATCTTTTACTTGCAATTGATGAGAAGTATTATACAATTAATTTTTGGATCCAAAGTTTACAGCTCTGTTCAAACTATTTTTTTCTTTTCTATGTCATTTTGTGCCCTGTTCTGTTGGGAATTGCATTCCTTTTAATCTACACTTGATACAGTACGTAATGGTACGATATAGTTTGTTCAGCATTCGTAGTTTTTGGAATAGGCAAATGTTTACCACCAGGGGGTGTCATTGTGCTATACTGTCACTAAAGAAGCCCATAGGCCCATTGTGCATTTTTGTATGAAAGGACATAATACAGTTATTTCTCACAGGTGTCCAGCACTGGTGAGGAGGAGAGTTTATTGGTGGTGCAGTCCTTTGATGACTTGAGTAGAAAGTTATGGCGGTTAGAAGGTCTGCCCTTGGCCATAACATCAGTGCAAGGAGCCCATCCAGCACTCAGATACACGCAGGTACGACATAGATTCATAAAATTTGTCTTGTTGTGTCATTATTGGTAAATAGCACCCATTACTTCTGGATTTTAAAGTGTTCTAATTATTATTTCAGGTCTTCCCACCCCAACCCATCAAAGTGGACTATTCATTCTTTGCTAAGGAGAAGATTTCCCAGTCACTTTTACCTAAAGAAGGCAAACCCTGTCCCACCTATATAACTCCTATCACAGGTAAGGTCATGTCAGGTCATGATCAGCTTCATATTGGCAACAAGCAGGGTAAAAAATTATGCCTTAATGTTTGTTTGTTTTTTTGTTTTTTATTATGGTAACAAAAAGGCCAATTACACATACAGCACAGATATCAAAATTTTAAAACTCTGTGTTTCTCCAGTTATATGCCACATGGAAGGAAGTGGAAAATGGCCTCAGGATCGTCTTGCTATCCGTCACATCAGAGCTGCATTTCACATTCGTCTTGGAGAATTACTGAAGCAGCACTATAATTATACATGCAGACCATGTCCTACTCACCTGGACGTGTGGAAGGTGATTTTATATTTGGACATTCTAATAATTCTTTATACACTGTCTGTAGTTAATGATGAATTTTAATGCTATTTCCCTATGATGATTATATCCAGGATGGATTAGTGTTCCGCATTCAGGTAGCTTACCACCGTGAGCCTCAGGTTTTGAGGGAAAGTTTAAGTGCAGAGGGGCTACTGGTCGTAAGGGATACTGAGGAAGCTCAAGCTCTGGAAATGGACACTACACACAGGCCTCTGCTCACAAGCACCCTGCATGGGTAAACATATTTGCTTTTTCTTTTGCTTTCATTTTTATTAGTGTAATATATATATTGAAATAACCTTTGGTTTTAACAGGCTTCAGCAGCAACACACATGTTTTGGGGCTGTGTGTCGCCTGGCCAAACGATGGCTGGGGGCTCAACTCTTTAGTTGTGATATCACAGATGACTCAGCAGACCTACTGGTAGCATCGCTTTTCCTACAACCAGCACCCTTCACTCCTCCTGGGTAACTCTTCCTTATAGTCTGCCCACCTCATCAGTCTCACGTGTACACATGCACATGTTTTTTCCAGAATGTTTCTACCTTTGTTCATTCAGTAGGTCATGTAAATGAAACTCTGTCTCCATCAGTTCTCCTCAGGTGGGCTTCCTCCGTTTCCTTCATCTGCTTGCTTCCTTTGATTGGAGGAACAACCCGCTGATTGTCAACCTCAACAACCAGCTTACAGGCAAGAACAATAATACATCTTATTCTCTTGGGTCAAACACAAACAAGTATACTGACCTCATTCTATTTACACCCAAAACACAGTTTACGTTTTTTGGTTGTATTTGTTATGTCTAAGTTTAATTCTTGTGTGCTTCTATGTCACATGTAGTGGCCGACTATACTGAGATCAAGAATGATTTCATGGCCTCCAGAGAGTCCCTGCCTGTCATGTTTATAGCCACACCTAAAGACAAAAAAATGTCTTTATGGACCAAACGAGCGCCTAGTGTACAGGTCAGTGCCAATGGAGACACAAAAATACTTCCAAACTTTCAAACTCATTGAAACATTTAATATAACAACAATACATTGTTACAGGTGCATAAGAAAGTACAACATAAAACAAAACCAATTTTAGAATTTCATTAAATACGTTTATGTGTTTAATTGTAGCTTTCTAAAACAATAAGCCTTATAAACAACGATGTAGAAAAGAGTTGCATGTTCGTGGCAGAGAGCAATCACACAGTTTTCCAATCCTGGAGCCTTTTCGCAATGCACACTGGTCTCCTGGCTCACACTGAAAAATTTACACAAGAAATTGCGCTGAATTAGAACAATCTTCAATGTTGATGATTGAATACTAAAAAGTGTTAAGTTTAACTGGAGGTCATTGATATTTCAAATGGGGTGATTTGTTGCATTACATACTATAGGCAGATAAACATGCTTTTTTCTAAGAGCTGGAAATTGATTATTTTGAAGTCGCTCCAACACTTCGTGTAAATCATTGATCTGCAAGCACAGAAATTTATTAAGACTATCATAAAAAATATATCACTAAATAGCAGTTAATTAGTTGCTGCTCACCAGTTGCTTTTCATTGCTGTTTTCTGTCATTGTGAAATAAGTTGAATATTGAGTTTTGTAGTCTTCTGTATGAGAGACGTAGCTGCAAACAACTCCAGCAGCACACAGTAATGCACAGAAAAGGTACATACTCCAGCTTCCCATGGTCTGTAGCTGACCCAAATACGTTTCCTGTGCTCACCTCAGTCCAGTAGGAGTCCAACACTGCTCCTTTCTCTTAGAAACTTCATTTATATCAGTGGCAGAAGGCAGGAACTGTGCTGTGTGACATCATCATAGGTCAGTTTCATCCTACACTGATTCATGTGCTGGAAGACCACTGTGTTTAGTTAGGACTGTTTTCTCTCCAACATGCCCACATCATGACCAGAGACGTGATTTGAGAAACTAAAAATCCAATGTCTGATCTGGAATTACAGACCATGTATTTTTTGTGTCAAGGGAACAGTTTGTGAAAAAGCCAAGGGAAGTAAACAAATGTTGCTATATTGTTGCTGGTCTTTAGAAATCTAGTCAGACACACAGAATGTCTAAAAGTGTCTTTTCATGCCACTTGAAATTTACAGATTTACACCAAATTTTCTGTTCAAGTTGCTTATCCTTTTGTCTTTTCATCAGATGCTTCAGCGTGTTATAATGGTGGCCACAGAGAGCCTTAAAGTACTGGAAAGTCAGCTAATGGACAGTGAGGACATACAAGATGTGAGGGTCAGTAAAATAATTATAATAACTCTATAGTTATTTATCAGATTATTACATATTTTAAAGAAATTTGATATCATTTTCTGTGTTTTTGTAGGTAGTCATGCGCCCCCCTCTGGAGGCCTATGATGTGTTGATTCACCTAAAGCCAAAGCAGGTCCCACTCCTGAGTCAGGCGGTAGATTCTCCTGCTGTCACCTTCACTAGGGGCAGCACTGTGGGTGCTCTGGGCCAGTCAGGGGGTGCCATGCCTGTTGTTGACTACAACCCTGTCTCTCTTTACCTACAGGAGCTCAGAGTAAGTTTTCATCACTGAAAAAATCTAAATCTTTTGGGACACATTAATTTCCATTCTGGCTTGTGTTAGAATGGACTCAAGAAGTATGTACATCCTCATCACAGGTTTTATGTCTGCAAATTTAAACTGGGCTGCCGATACCAGAAGTATATAGTGTGTGACATGCTTCCTAGCAATAAAAGCATTTGGAAGTGCAACACCCAGGGAAACAAGGCTGTACATGCTTGCATTGTTCTGCATTAGGCACAGCAGCACACTAACGTCTGGAGCCAGCTTCCTTTTACTCCTACTAGCCTCTCATTCCCAAGAATTGTGAATTACCACTAAGAATTTTGTGGCAGGTTAAGACTAGATTATGGTAAAGTCAACAAACAAAACATCCCGGCCACAAGGTGAAAGAACCCATTATATGGGTTTGGACTTTTATGGGGTTTAGGAGTTTTTCAGGACGTGAACAGACTATGACGAAAGAGGTATTTTCCAAAGAGCTACTTAGTAATAGAATAGCAGTTGGTTTGCTTACATTTCACGCAAGTTGCAGTGCAATTGTCATAAATCCTGAGATTGAATAATACAGTACATATTGGTGGTGATTAGTGTGTACTACAGGCACAACTCAGCTTACTCAAAGTGATAGTTAGTAATTGAAAATGTTTAATAGCCACAAACATAACTCTGCTTAAATCAACTATATCATATAAGTTGTCATGCAATTTTCAAAAGCCAATAAATCAAAGAGGTGTCCACATGGCCATGACTGCATAGTTTTAGATACATGTTATTATGTTGTATTATTGTTGTATTTGTTATTACATTTACAAAAATGTTACACCTTTTTGAAATAATGTACAACATCATCTGTAGGAAGCATTTGGAGACCTGGCCCTATTCTTCTGTGATCCTTTTGGTGGGACAGTGATTGCTGTTTTATGGAAACCAAAAGCCTTCACACCATTGCCATTTAAGGTAAAGCTAAAATACTTTGTGCAGTACTTTAGATCATTATACAATCTATGATTACTGTATATTTGAAAATTAACACATCTCTTTGTATATCGCTCAGACCTCACAGATGTCGGGTCGAAACGTTCAAGTTACTGGAGAAGATGTAAAAACTGTTCCCAATGTTGAAGCAATATTGGAGGACTTCAAGATTATGGGAAATGATTTGGTCAAATCAGTGGAGGTCAGGACTGAAAGATGGATTTTTTAGGCAGTGCAGGTGATATTTAGAGTACATAATCAAATGAAGTTAAACTAGTGTGTTTCTGAATATTTCAGAATGGGAACATCATTGTCAACAGTATTTTACATAGTCTGTTGAAACAGACTAGTCATGTATTACTCAAATATCACTGTACTACTCTAATAAAGTAATTTCTTGCCCTATGTTGTTGCATGTCACACCTTTACACTGATAAATTGTATGAGACAGCTGTTAACTTTACAGTAGTAACCTCTTAGCTCTATTTGTACCATTTGTATTTGAAATTGAATCTCAAAAATACTGTACGGACTCCTGGTATCGGAAAAGATTTTGATGAAAAGGGCCCTGACAAGTGTGGGCATGTCAGCTAATTAAATTTGACAGGTGCAGATTTCCTCGAAAGTTAGTTGACTCTTTCTAGGAAAACGCTGAAGGAGGCCGTGTGGCAGTTGAAGTCAGTTATAAAGACAAGCATAAGGATCATTGGGCAATGAATTTGTGAAGTATTTCATGAAAATAAGATGCTGTTTATGCTTTAGTCATGATCATTAATGAGCAAGTGAATGATAAGACCTTATTTACTTTTACCCTTATACAGAATATTTTCTTGATACTTTCTTGCCATAAAAAAAAAAATTTCCAGTAGCAAAAAAATGGTATTATATGACAACCCAACATTATCCTGTACCTCGACCTATATTGTGCAGAAATGGAGCAGTTTAAATGTATTTACTTGCAGTCAAAAGCCATCCACCACCAGGATCTGTCTGTACTTGTCTAACTAATGCCCTAGAAGTGAGGACATGAACCCATATAACCTCGTTTACCTGCCACAAATATAACCATAAACAGACTAAAGTTAAATGCGTAATGCAGATCAAAACAAACAGCTAAGTGGTAATTTGTCATTTTTATAGTCTGTGGAAGATGCAGAGGGGAGTTGCTACGTTCTTTGGTATTTAAGGGCTTTAGGATCAGATGTGGTGTGACAGTTTGATACAACCCCCCATTAAAGTGCATCTAATATTTCAGTATGAAAGGCCTCCCCGGGTTAGTGCAGGCCTAATAAAATGGGTAATTGAAGCTTCAGGTTTACTTTGCAGCAGTCCAAAAACAGGAATCAGATGTTATAATTCCACTTGTGATCAGCTAAATGCCAATTGCATATCCACAAAAAAAATTACCTGTCTTTATTCAAAAGCCATACACTATATTTCCAAAAGTATTAGCTCACCTGCCTTTACACACATATGACATCCCATTCTTAATCCATAGGGTTTAATATGACGTCAGCCCACCCTTTGCATCTATCTACGTCAGACATCATCTTGTCCTAACATTATGGACGAGAAGGCCTGGCTCGCAGTCTTTGTTCTAATTCCAAAGTGTTCTCTCAGGTTGAGGTCAGGACTCTGTGCAGGTCAACTTCTTCCACACCAAACTCACTCATCCATGTCTTTATGGACCCTGCTTTGTGCACTGGTGCACAGTCATGTTGGAACAGGAAGTGGCCATCCCCAAACTGTTACCAGAAAGTTGGGAGCGTACCAAAATCTCTTGGTGCTGAAGCATTCAGAGTTCCTTTCACTGGAACTAAGCGGCCAAGCCCAGCTCCTGAAAAAACAGCCCTACACCATAATCCAAATTCATTTATTAGGTGGGTGAGCGAATACTTTTGGAAATGTAATGTGTTTTATATCATTAGTTGTCAACTATTCTTCAAATACACTATATATCCAAAAGTATTCATTCACCCACCCATATAAATGAATTCAGGTGTTCCAATCCCTTCCATGGCCACAGTTGGATAAAAATCAAGCCCCTAGGCTGCAGCTTTGCAGAAAATTTTGGGGATGGCCACTTCCTGTTCCAACATGACTGCGCACCAGTGCGCAAAGCAAGGTCCATAAAGACAAGGATGAGTGAGTTTAGTGTGGAAGAAAACAGAACACCTTTGGGATGAATTAGAGCAAAGACTGCAGGCCAGGCCTTCTCGTACAACATCAGTGTCTGACCTGACAAATGTGCTTCTGGAAGAATGGTCAAAAATTCCCATAAACACTCCTAAAACTTGGGAAAAGCCTTCCTAGAAGAGTTGAAGCTGTTATAGATACAAAGGGTGGATCAATCATCTAAGAATTAATATATGGGTGTAAAGGCAGATGAGCAAATACTTTTGGCAATATAGTGTATATTTTACATGTGAAGTACAAGTCGCTTGTTGCAGCTGCACACAGACATTACTTTTGTCCACTCCTGGAGTCATTTTTGGACCCAGTTATAAAATTATTTTCATTTTTTTTACATGTAGTAATGTGAAATTCTGTTCATTCCTCTGCAAGTGTGTCTGAACTGTGTCAGAAAAATACACAAAAAAGATTAACTTTGGTGCAAAATGCAATTTTCTGAGTTAAAGAGATTTCCAGGCCATTGAAGTATATTCATTTGAAAGTTTTTGTATCCATATCAAGTCTTTGTATCCATATGTATGTGTAAGGATTGAGTGTCTCTGTGTATGACATGTTACATGATTAAAATACGTTTAATGTCAGAGTTAACAATGAAAATTTAGGGCTGCAGGAGGTAAAGTGTGAGGTTTTTTTTTTTTTTTTTTTTTTTTTTTTTTTGTCTAGTTTTGATTTTTGGGAACTGCACTAAAAAATCACAGAAAATCTGTGTTATGGCTAATCAGTCACAAATCCCAGACTCATAACCCTTGCACAAACAAAAACACTTTGCATTCTTCAAATATTAAATAGTTCATTTTTAGTGTTAAAAAGTGACATTGTCAATAAACTGGGATTTAGAGAGTTAAAAAATAAATTCACAACTGCTGTATGAGGACTGGAGTTTAACCCCTGCTGGGGAGGGTTTCATCCACCAGGGGTCAGTTTTCACTTTCAATTTGACCATAACCTAGGGTGACCAGGGTTCTAGATTCAAAAACTGGGCTACTTTTCTCTTTTTCTCTTTTTTTCAATCATTCTTTTTTTTCACAAACCACGGTGCAAAATCAAATCAGTTTCATGTCATGTCATTCAAAGTACACACTAGGGCTTAAGGTCTGAATATTATGCAATTTATTGATAAAAGTAATGACACTGTACATACATTTACTGACAAAAGTTTCCTGTGCTTTTTTCTATTGGTTAAAATGGGGACATATTAGTGTTTTAATAGATTTTTGTTGGGACATGGGACAAGGAGCCTAAAACTGTGACTGTCCCAGTTAAATAGGGATGTCTGGTCACCCTACCATAACCTTCACTGTATTTCAGAAAAAAATGGGAAAAGATGTTGGAAAAATGATTTAAAGGTCATTAATACTCTAAGGGAAAATTCACCTTTTTTTATCTTCAGAATAAATAAAAAAAAAACATCAATCAAATTAAACTGCTGTAAAAAATAAGATAAGGTTGTTGTTTTTTTTCAACTTTATTTAGCTTAAATCTGTTAATCTAAATATAATGTAAATATAGTAATTTAGAACTGAGGTTCATTAACAGATTTAAGTAAAATATATTAAGTTAAGGTAAATTAGCTGAATGTTTTAATCCCATACATAAAGAAATGGTAGTGTTTTCAAGCAGAGCACATGAATTCATATTTGAGTATTAGTGACCTGTGATGTTTTTAAAGGAGGGCTTGAGGGATAATAACATTTATTGTATGAAAATAACATAAGGAACAGAGTGGAAATTTGCCAACATTTATTTAGTAATTTACATATTATCTGCAATTTATGCCCAATGCCCTTCCTGACACAACCTTCTCAATTTATCCAGGCATGGGACTGACACAAAGAGTAAACTGGATCAGACTAAGATGGTCTGAATTTATTGTAAATGTTAAGACCTAGATGAACAAAACCAATGCCTGTCTTAAAATATACTTTTTAGACCATTTTGACACCATCAAGTTTAATAAGTTTTAATACTTACAACTACAACTTCAGAATGCAATGTATCATCAAGGAACCAACAAAATAAAAATGTTCACTTTACATATAAACATTTTGTATACATTTTGACTTTGCAACACTATGAAGAATACAAATGAATGTGATATACAGTTATGTCCATAAGTATTTGAACACTGACAAAAGTTTTGTTATTTTAGGTTTTATACCAAAACATGAAATATCATTATAATATGTGCTTAAAGTACAGACTCTCAGCTGTAATGTGAGGCTGAAGTCTGGAGCACATAGACATCTTCAGACACTGGGTTTCCATCTTTGCAGTGCTCTGCCAGTGTGACCCAGTGCAAATGGAAGCGCTATTGTTGAGGCTGATGAATGGTCTGCACCTTGTGGTGAACTGTATTTACTCTCATGAAGTCTTCTTGTTATGGTGGACCTAGACACTGATAGACCTACACTATATTTCCAAAAGTATTTGCTCCCCTGCCTTTACACGCATATGAACTTAGGTGACATCCCATTCTTAATCCATAGGGTTTAAAATGATGTTGGCCCACCCTTTGCATCTATAACAGCTTCAATTCTTCTGGGAAGGCTTTCCCCACGGTGTTTATGGGAATTTCTGACCATTCTTTCAGAAGCGCATTTGCGAAGTCAGACACTGATGTTGGATGAGAAGTCCTGGCTTGCAGTTTTCACTCTAATTCATCCCAAAGGTGTTCTATTTTCTTTCACACTAAACGCAACATCGGTGTCTGACGTTCTTGTCCAACATTATGGACGGGAAGGCCTGGCTCGCAGTCTTCGTTCTAATTCCAAAGTGTTCTCTCAGGTTGAGGTCAGGACTCTGTGCAGGTCAACTTCTTCCACACCAAACTCACTCATCCATGTCTCTATGGACCATGCTTTGTGCACTGGTGCGCAGTCATGTTGGAACAGGAAGGGGCCATCCCCAAACTTTTCCACAAAGCTGCAGCCTAGGGCTGCATTATTTTATACACCTGTGCCCACAGAAGTGATTGGAACATCTGAATTTAGTTATTTGGGTAAATGAGCGAATACCTTTGGAAATATAGTGTACTTTGAGTCTTCTACACTAAGGTGGATAATGTGAAGGAGTTTTTCATCATTTTTATTCAGCTTAAGGATCACAGCAACAACCTTCACATGCAATGGTCAGTCCTGGAATCAAGTCCAGACCTTGAACCTACTCAGTTTATGATGAATTAATGAGGGAAATAGCCCCTGCAGCCCATGAAGTACAGTAGCTTTTGAAGCAACTGTCCAATTACTTTGGAGCCTGCTACATATTAAATAGCTGTTTTTCCTAAATCCATCCTCCCAGTTGGTTGTGAATAATCTCAAATTACAGTTAGAGTCTGCACATTAAGCACATATGAATTATATAACTGTATCTTGAATATGTTTTGGTTAACAGCTACAAAACCTCTGTCAGTGTTAAATACTTATGAACCTAACTGTAGGAGCCAATATCAGATCAGATGCAATATTAAGATGCTTCCATAGATTTCTGGTCTCTAATGGTTTTATTTTATTATTATTATTATTATTATTATTATTATTGCTGTTGTTGTTTCTTTGTTTGTTTTGTTTTGTTTTGTTTTTTGCTGCAGTTTTATACCCATACTAACAACACAGGTAGAAGTTTTGCTACCGTGAGAATATGCGTTTTTTACTACAGGTGTTGATAGAGTGAGCATGTTTTCTCAATTACACTCTGGATGTAATTATATAGAAAGATGAGATGCATGATACCAGAGACAAGCTTTATCTGCACCACCTACCAGACCCAGAGGCTTTAATAACGGGGTAAACTTCTTTATCACACATCTGTCTTGAACAAACAAGCAAGTGATCAGTAATGAATTTAACTGCTGGTTGTGGCATATGTGTCATGATTTCCTGTTTAGAGCCAAACAATGCAAACAGCTGTATTTGCTTGTTAATTAAAAAAAAAAAAAAAAAGCATTAACAGATAACAGCCATATTTTCTTACACAACGCTTCAGCTGTAATTCATCAAACCCTCCAAAGTTTTGACAGACAATTGATACGGCTCACACCTATCAAATTCCTTTAAACTGGTAAAATAGAAATGGGTTCCAGAAAGCAGTCTAACAAAGCACAGACAAAGAAGATATGTGTAATTGTGTAAGTGGTAATTTATTGTACAGCACTTGTTAGTTGGTTGTTTTTAAAGTGCTTTGTATGTAAAGTTGCAGTTGCTGAAAGATAGTGAGAGGGAATGGTTGTCTGTGTATGTCTCTGTGTTAACCCTGCATCTAACTGTCTATTGTCCAGGGTGTGCCCCCACCTAAGGCCCATAGTTGTTGGGATAGGCTCCAGTTACCCACAACCCCTGAAGGGAATAAGTAGAAGATGTGGTTTTGGTTTATCTGCGATTCTGTGCCACATTCCGTTTCATTCTTTATCTGTCTACTTCCCAACTGAAAACAAAAATGGCCTGGCACACAGCTGCAGACAAACATCTGGTACACATGTGGACATAGTGCCATGAATCACAATATTAAAATCGTTATCTGTGTGTTTTGTGATTTAAGGCTAAATAGTGGGATCTTTTCACTGCCACAGTAATTCAGATTTCCCTAATGGCTTTCCTTAATGTTTGTGGGTACCTTCACATTTTTGTCTGTCTCATTTACTGTCCTCTTTCTCTGCCAAGTATTCCCGGAAAATACATTAAAAGCTTGAACCAAAATATGTAGCTGTTTGGCGTCATTGTTGGAATTTTTGTGAAAGCCTTTGGAAGGTCAAGTGGACATAAAAATGCCTACCATGCTACACAAAAACACAGGTTAACTTTGTGTTTATGTGTTGCTTGAAGCTGGTTATGACGTTTTTGTCATCTCTTGTCATCAGCTGCACCTATACAGATCTGGCAGAAAATGGCACAGTTCAGTCAATAGCATTCATTCTTGAGTGAAGGAGGCTGTCCCAACTTTTGCAGCAGGGCACAGGTGAAGCTGATCACAGCAAGTTTTGTAGTTGCAGAGTTAAATTTAAATATTCTACTATAGTCTCAGCATGTTCTTCCCCTCAGTTTAAAGTGTTAATAGTCTAATGTGTAAAATATGTTTAATTTTACTTGAATAGTTAGATCATGAAAGTGAGATTAAACAAATAAAAAACATAGATGTTGCTTTTTTTTATAAACAAAAAACTGTGTTTGTTCCAAGTAAATTGGAACTTACCCTAAACTATCGTCTAGCAACAGGCCCCAGAAGGCATTGTTTTTGAACACATTTTGCAACAAATGTCAAAGGACCGTGCAAAAAGAAGCCTAATGTGGACATATTCCAGAAACACCTGTCTTTCCTGGACCAAAGCTCATTTAAAATGGACTGAGGTAAAATCCAAAACTGGTTAGATTAATTAAAAGTTGAAAAAGACAAAGTGCTCCCAAGAAGACAGCATTGTTTCAATATACTCTTTCTATGAATAACAATAGTTTTATGAGATTTGAAAACCATTGCATTCTGTTTTTATTTACATTTTATTGTCCCAACATTTTCAGAGTTGGGTTTGTACTTTTCACTTTCAGGTTCATCATTTCATTGTCAAATGTAAATTAAATTAATTTTTAAATCATCCTACATCAGTTATGCAGGTCATATGTGTTTGGCAGGTAAAAGCTAAATGTGACTGCAGATGTGTGCAGCCGCGCTTCTGTCAGTCTACCCCAGGGGAAACTGTGACTACAAAATGTAGCTTACCACCACTGACTATGGAGTGAATGAAATACCCCTTCCCTTCTGTGTAAAGTGCTTTGGGTGACTTGTGTCAGAGGGAAATTGCTATATTAAAAAAAATCCTTTCCACCTTGATTAGGAAACTTCACTCTTTTCTTTTGAATTTCATTTAAAAAATGATGTTTCCTAATCAAAATAGGTGATTCATGTATTTCCCACTTACTTGGTACCTGCATGATTAATGCATGTTGATTTAAACATGAATTTAACTTTTGCTGTTCAGATGTTGCACAATATTAGTTACGTATGTCTGGCTGACTGTGGCGCTGTAAATGACATGAGTCAGACTGCCTCTGGCTGTTGTGATATGTCAATAATCTGTTCCCATGTTCACTCTGTGAAGTGGAAGATTTTTATGACTCATCAAACGTGTGTTGCCTGTTTGATATATACATGAATATAGAGCTGAATTTACTATACTCTACTAGGACAAGAATACAGGCACTTTGTAAACTGAACCAAAGTAAAGAAATGGTGCACTGATTCTTACAGATAAAAGCTTGGCTGTGGGCTTTGAACGGTGCAAAATGTTCTCACACTTCTATTGAATACAGACAAAGAAAACACAATATGTAGTGATGAAGTTTCAGCAGTGGACAAAAAAACAGGTCAGCAAAAACAAAATGGGGAAGAAGAAGGAAACCAGTATACATTCTAGTCAGAGGTGAAAAGTAACTACTACTTACTTCAATTCATGCTCAAATGTACTTTTACTGGAATAATTTTTGGAGGAAAATGTTACTTTTACTCAAGTAAATTTTAGAATGTAGAAAGGTTTTTTTTTTTTTTTTTTTTTTTTTTTTTTACCCTAAAGCAGTTGTAGAAGTGGTAGTGGTTAAAGTAGTAAGCATTACTAGTAGTAGTTGTAGTGGTAGTAATGGCAGCAGTAATAGTAGTAAAAGGAATAATATATATATATATATATATTTTTTTTTCAAATAATAGTAGAAGTAACAGAGTTAGTCTTGCACCTTTGGTTGAAGTCTTATTTAATATTATATTTGTTTTGTACTTATGGTAAAAAAAAAAAAAAAAAAAAAAGTATATTTTGTATTTAAGATAAGTCTTGTTTAAGGCTGGATACCATTGACATTTTTTCAATACTAGTACTTAAACAAAACCTCGTTTTCGATACCAGTAGTGATAGTTGAGCGATAATTTTTCTGATACCTATGGTGTGCTCATTCAACTTCTACAATAATAAAACACAATAATGCTGAATAAAAGTTAATACAATTCTTAGCTGTAAGTTAAAACCAGTAGTACCGGTAGTCGGTACTACAACTTTTCTTTCAGTGTCACAAAGGTGCCCAACTCTGGTCTTGATAGAGGTAAAGTATTTACGTTTAATAAAAAAACAAAAACAAAAAACAAAAAAAAACACAACATGTTAAGACAGTTTTGAAAATGAAATTGTCATTAAAAGAGTGACAGTAATCCACTTACATGCGTACATAAGTGTATGAATCATGCTGAGACATCCAGACAGAGCTGTGGCATGGCGAGGGAGTGGCTATGGGCTTGGCACTGGTCCATACCCATCATCACTATAAGAGCAGCCGGGTCCTCCCAGTTTCACAGCCACTTTAGGAAAACCTATCCATCCACTAACCACTCCGCTCCTCTGCAGCTCCTGCAGCCTGTGGCAAGTCAAAATGGGCAGACAAAAGGTGTACTTGGAAAAACTATCCTGCTTCTTCCAGATTCGTAACCTGTTGTTTCGGCAGGCTCTAGCAGAGTGTCTCGGCACCCTCATCCTTGTGGTAAGTGTCAGAAACATATTGGACAGGTATGTACAGGCTACTCTCCCAAGGGTAACTTGGGTAGGTTCATTAAGAGTTCGTTCTTTGTGGTAGGAGTTGTTGATGTTAGTTAAACTATGGCCACTCTTCACACCTTTTCTCTGTAAAGCCATTCTATTCATTGGCTTGTTTTGATATGAACATTTACTTTCTGCCATATTCACAAGAGAAATGACATGATTGCTTTAGTCCTTTCACACTTCAAAGAGAGTAAACTATTGAAGACAGATATTATGATTAGATTACATTGTCAGACTTATGTGCACCATATTTACAGTTTGGTGACAATAATTATTTGGAGCTATGTCCCATTTGCTGTAGTCCTATTCTCATGTCATCTTTTTATTAATGAGAACAGTGCTGCATTGTTTTAATCAGTGTCACAGAATAAGGTGGCAGTTTTTTTTTTAGACTTAAAGTAACATATTTGTGTGAGTTAACATTTAAACACCTTCTGTTTCCGTATTTGGTTACACTTCTTGAAATATTTTAGTCAAAACAGAATATTAAATAAAAAATGTACTATTATAATTAATGCTTTAAAACACTTCATGCAAGTTTAATGGGAAACCACAAAGCCTTGTAATGTTATCATCAGACATGTACCACATATTTGTGTGTGAACTGGGGCATTGATGTCAGGTTATTTGATGCAGCAGATGTAGCAGAAAGGTAAGGTGTGGCACATATGTAATGACACATGCAGATGGTACTGCAAATGTTTGTTATGAAACAAAAGGTGACACACAGTGACAGGTGACAAACAGCGCATGTCACACACAATAACTGAACTTCCTTTAAAATACTTTGACTTTATCTTTGTTTACTTTTTTATCAGTAAGAACCCAACTGTCAATACAGTGTATTGCAAGTTTATTTAAGGATAGGAGTGTTTACACATGTGTTTCAAGTGTTGGGCACACACCTGTCATGTCAACAGTTCATAGGAACTCCTTCTGCATGCGTCCTTTTTGGATGTGCCTTTGAGCATAGACAGCCATTGTTAGGTAATCTTGATGTCATTTCGTTCTAAACCAGTGGTGTTAATCTGGATGAAAGGAATGACTGAGCAGAATACACTCCTGTGTGCCTATACAGACTTGAATAGTAGGGAGCCTCAAAAGCTCTTCATCCTGATTATCACTCTAGTTACTTTTAAAGTTGGTTCCTGGCCAACATATTTTTTGCCTTCAGCCTTTAAACAACATGAAAATGCAGTTTTGTGTGCCAGCTACTGTGTCTTTATGATAATCTCTTCAACTGGGCTGTTGAGAAATAAATGCATGTAGATTCCGGTACACAAGCCTATACATGATATAACCATGGTTAAATAAGTAATTTTTAAATAATGCACTATTAAAAGAACAACAAAACCCTGGGTTTACGTGCAAGTGAGTGCAATGACAAGTGAAATTGAATTATATAATATTTTTTTACATTCTGGATTTAAATAAAACCTCTGTGGTGAAATGTGATCAGACTAAGCCAGTAAGCACTCGCAAGCAGATATCTCTGACATTTACAGAAATAGCATGTTTCTCCATTTATTTTAACATATCAACAACAATCTACAATCAAGTCTGTTAGGAATCTGTATCGAGCAAACTTTGACTATATGTCATATAGTCATAAGTGTGTACAACAGATTTATGCAGTATTTTTTTATGGAGTCTGGACAGTAAGTTTAGACTGAGCCCAATGATGATGAACGCCCCTCAGGCGCCAGGCCCAGAGAGTGTGGTTCCCCCGAGCAAACCTCAACATCACAGTCCTGTGGTGTGATGGAAAAGCATCCTCATTAGAAGGTTTAAAGAGCTGCAGCATAAGCACAGACCACACATACTTCTCTCACCAACTACTTCAAACATAGGCAACACATATACTTACAATAGGCTACACCAGACATACAGTACATGGAACCAGCTGAGCATTACCACTACCATCTTGAGAAAATGAGTACAAAAAACAATTCCTATAATGTTATTTCTTCCACTATTCAGTCACCACAATAATGGAAGTTACTTTGAGCTTTTGCACATACTGCATATGGACCCCTGTGGGCCAATATGAACACAATAGCACTAATTTGGTTCCTAGAAGAGCTCATTTAATGAGTTTTTGTTTTGCTGGTTTCATTGATAATAATCACAGTGCCTCACCTTACCTTTAACCTTGACCTAGACTAGCAGACAAAGCTGTGTATTGTATGTGTTATTAAAGTCACATTTAATAGTAATTTTCAAATATATTTTTTCTCCTCAGATGTTTGGTACTGGTGCAGTGGCCCAGCTGGTGCTGAGTGGGGGTACTCATGGAATGTTTCTCACGGTCAACTTTGCCTTTGGATTTGCTGCCACCTTAGGCATCCTGGTCTGTGGCCAGATCTCAGGTTGGTTAAAGACTCTCACTGTCTATTCTTGAAACATTCTTGCACTATATGTTTAATGATGTATACATTTATAGGTGGGCATCTTAATCCTGCTGTGACCTTTGCCCTGTGCCTTCTTGGTAGAGAGCGCTGGAGAAAGTTCCCTATGTTCTTCCTCTTTCAGACAATAGGTGCATTTTTCGGTGCTGCTATTATTTTTGGCATGTATTATGGTAAGTGATGACTGTTGTTTAGTTTGCAGAACAAATACATATTATGAGAATGTATGCTTGATGCTTCAGTAATGCAAGCTGCTGGACTATAAAATGATGTATTTTGTCTCTTGATGTCAGATGCCCTGTGGGACTTCCCTGGATGTTTTAATATGACTGGCTCCTCTGCTACAGCTGGTATCTTTGCCACTTACCCTGGAAAACACCTAACCATTGTGAATGGCTTCTTTGACCAGGTAATAGTCAAATAACAGTCAAAACTATCAACATGCAGTAAAAATTGCTTTAGGTTAATAGTTCTATGTGTTTGACTTCACTAAATGACAGGTCATTGGGACAGCCGCACTGATAGTCTGTATCTTGGCAATTGTGGATCCATATAACAACCCCATCCCCCAGGGGCTGGAGGCCTTTACTGTAGGCTTTGTGGTTCTGGTTATTGGACTCTCAATGGGCTTTAACTCTGGTTATGCTGTGAATCCTGCCAGAGATCTTGGACCACGTATTTTCACTGCAATGGCTGGTTGGGGTACCGATGTTTTCACGTAAGTAGAACCATTTTATTTAAAATTGTCATATGTTCTCTCTATTGCTCATCTGTAAACAACTTTTTTCTTTGTCTTTTTTTCTTTGTCTAGATTTCGAAATGGGTGGTTCCTTGTGCCCATACTTGCCCCATTCCTTGGCACAATCATTGGTGTGATGGTGTACCAGCTGATGGTGGGCTTCCACGTTGAGGGTGAAATACGTGATCAGAAAACTGCACAGCAAGAGAATGAGAGAGTTAGACTAACGGATGTCACTACCAACGACAACTCCAAAGAGAGAGAAAAAGAAATGCACTGAATGTGTCTGTATATATTGCAATATAAACACTCAACAGCATTTAAACTCGGGACAAGGCTGGTTTCAAATCTGCCAACATATATTGCTCACTATAAGCATTATCATGTCAAATTGTCAGGAGGTTATAGTGAAAAAGTAGTTCAACACAGAATTAAATTAATTCTTATAAAAAATATTTTTTGTATTTTGTTTAACAGTATTGTATGATTTATACCAATGTAGTTTGCTATAGCTTTGTATAGGTTTTTTATTTTTATTTTTAGATGTAAGTAGATTTTGACATGTATGCCTTTCCAGTTATACTGTACATGTAGCCTCTTACTGAATTTCAGTCCAATGGTTTTCAATGATGCTGTAAATTTTGCATCTATACATTTGTGGTTGTGGAAATGTTATATGTAGGTTAAGGGGAAATGCTTTTCTTTGAACAATAAAGATTTATTTGTATCATGTTAACTTCTTGCTGTTTTACCTTCTGGTTCATCACAAAGTTCCCATTTCTCTGTGTGACTGTAATCAAGTTACAACAGGGTACACCTTTTTGTTCTGAGTCCCACAATTGTTTGTGCACATTTTGGAGGCTACAAACCAGTGTCAGCACTAAACAAGGTTAGTCAGTAATAGAAATAGGAAATACAAAATAACTTCCATTTCAAAGCTTCATGCACCAGTGTATATATGGATGTACTACACAGAGTTGCCTACAGTCTGTGAAAGAGTTTTATTTGCCAGCAAAACACACAATGTTAAGTTAAAATTGTATTTTGGGCACTGGAATGTTGGGTATGCAAAATCTAAATTTGACCTTTTGACAAGCAGAACAGTCAACATGCCCCACTAAAAAGCCAACCAGTCTCAAAATATGGACATGTGTTTTTTATCATGAGCTGCAGTATCCTGCTTATGCCTCCATTGGAATTTAACAATTAGATCAGATTTGATGTTTTATCTCTGTTAGAAAATGTTCAGCTCTCTATATTTCTCAAAATATTTTCTTAGTTTCTCTGGTGAGATTTAATGGGAACTAAAAGTAATAACATTTTGTTCACACATACTCTGCACAAACTAGTTTTGATTTGCACTTTGTCATTTGTGCACTTTCAGCCTGCCTTACACAAAGTTAAAAAGAGCTATCTGCTTGTTTTAACAGGCCCTGAGTTTTACAAAGGTTTCGGTAATAACATGGCATTACATCTTGGAGTAAACATTAGTGTGGGGATGCCTGTTTGATATGAAACTGTATTGACATCTCACATACCAACTACAAGCTGCTAGTGAGAACACCTATAAAATCTTCATTATAACATAAAGCCTGGTTGCTCATGCCAGAGTGTTTGTAAAGCATCTGCCCCTGGCTAAATTTCAACATTGTATAACACATATGCACAGGAACACCAAACAGGTGTACATAGGGCCTACATTCTTTAGATGTATTGTATAGTGTCAGGTTAAAAATGACATATTTGTGTTGTTAAAACACATGGTACAGGTATAAAATACATATTGTGATTGTTTGAAATGGTGGATCCAGACTGCAGACGTTAGAGCTGGCTTGTTCTGTGCATGAAACACCTGAGGGAAGGGCTAGAACCATGTGTTTGCCATGTGTGATAGGTGCAGTGTTTACTCTTAGACTCTGAATTCAAACTGAATACAAACACCAGTCATCCATGCCGACCTAAAAAGCTTAACTTAGTCAACACAAATATGAATGCAAATACTTGAAATACCTATGCCACAGATACACCATGCAAGCATATACACACGTATACAGTCATGCCTTCACATGGGACACTACATTGACATATATTAATTTCCTGGAGACTTACAATAACAAAGCAACAATTTCAACATAATATCCTTCAGTGAGAAGAAAGTACTGAAAATGCACAAATCCAGGCTATTCAGATCACATCTGTTTGTTGATTTTGCTTATATCCCTCTGCAGTTGTATCCAAGTTTTAGATAACAAATTTAGAAGAGGAAATTCTCTTTCTAGCTGCCTAGGAACTTACTATTTACTCCAGAACCAAACATACTTTTAAACTAGGTCAAAATTCTTAAAGAGCTCTTCCATTTCTCCCCTTTTCCAACTTAAATAACCCCCATGTAATATTTTTGTCAGGGTTGGTTTATTTATTTTTTCTGTCTGTGACCAAAACCCTAATGCTCAGATTTGAATACATTTTTTTTGGAAAACTCAGTAATGTGAAAAACAAACGGTTCATTTTTGGAGTGGATCTGGAGATCTAGTATTTACTATTGCAAGATAGGACTTATTTGGACAGTCCAAGGTGGAATTGTAATGCTCTGTCTTTCAATTATTCTATTATAATCTGTAGTATGTCAAACCAGAATTATTGGCTACGTAGAGAGAACTGAATGCTGAGTCAGACTGTGCTGTAACACACCCATTTTGTTCAAAGACGTGTAAACTCTCCCATCTCACCTGTAAAAACATGCACAAAATATTGTGTCAGTTTTTTGACACAAAAACCTTTTATTGTGTGACTATGCTTTTTTTTTTTCAAGCATGCTGGAAAAAGCAGCACTGTAAGGGTTAAAACACCACTCACTCTCTTTAAAAGTTTATTGTATAGTGGGATGCAGTTTGGGAGGATAATGATGGGGTTTCGACACAAATTACTCAACCTAAACACTGGCAATGATGTCAAAGTGTGCTTATGTATTCTGACTATATAACATATATGTTTTAGATATGCAATGCTTAATGTTGATGCCAAAGACAGAATTACAAACAGAACTGAAGTATACTGAAGCTCATATATAGGTCGTATATATTTAAGGTTTGATCAGACATGCCTATGTGGTTAAACAGGGTGTGTGAGGCATGCAATTTTTACAGTGCAGTGTGCTGTTCATTAAAATTTGCACCCTCTCATTAGTAGAAGTGCTACCAGCAACAAAAGCATCAACAATATGCCATCCTTAAAAAAAACAAAACTCACAAATTATACAAAAAAAAAGTGAAGTTATGTAGTTTAGGGGAAATGTTAATTATTTTCTTTTACACAAATTGTTCTTGTTCATTATTGTTAGAAAGAAAAGATCAAATTAAATGCCCAGCAACATCAGCCTCTCCCAAAAACAGTAAAACACCCTCTAGTTTGCTGATGTAAACACACTCCTGCTGGGAAGTTTCCGCGCTAGAGGCTAAAACCCTCATCAGCACCACCGTTAACCTAACATGTATGTCATTATTGCATTCCTACACCTTTTTTTGACTAGTGATATTGATAGGAATGGCAAATGCAAAATAGATGGGTATGGAGATAGAGGAACAAGTGCAGAGGCTTAGATCATTATGTACCTTTATTATTTTATTGAAAAAAGTAGCAAAATTATCCCACTTCTTGTCTCCATATATTAGAAACTATACAAAATAAAAGTTCTGAAAAAAGTTAGTTATAGATATAGAATGCACTTTACAGTTTGACAACAAAAATAAACCAGAACCACAATTTCATGTCACATTAGTCCTAAGGTTCACATCTACTTTGTACATAAATTCTACATTCACACATTTTTTTAGTTTACAAAAATGTCTAGAAGTTACAATAAGCTAGGTGGGCAACTACAAGCATGAAGTAGTGTTACTGTCTTTTGACTACCCAACTACCTTTCCCAAAACAATTTCTAGGTGTAAAATAGCATTTAATCCTTCATTACAACAACAGCCTTTGCAGTTAGTTATGTAACATTAATAATACTTGAAAAAGTAGCACCTTTTGTTTCTCTAAACTTGTTCATCAATTGAACAACCTGCACACCCAGACACGCCTTCAAGCCTCATACAGAGGAGTAACAGTGCCATCCTTCCATTCAATCAGGATTTCTCCTCGCTGTAGAGTTGGGGTGGAATGTGGAAGGCGCATGGCGTGTTCGGTCAGCGGTGCTCTTTCACTGGGCATCGGGGAGCCAGGGACGCTCATCTCCTGCCTTGGTGTATATGACTTCAAAACACACACCACCTTCTTCCTTCTGCCATAGGATTACCAAAAATTTTGTTCTTGGTGTTGATACAGTTTATATTTTTTTATGTATTTTCTTGATAAGTACTTACTTATTGGAGTAAACATTAAGGATAAGAATAATAGTCCCCAAGACTAAAGCCAATGAGCTTAATACAAGCATGGTTATCTTCCAGCCCATTCCTACGCAATAGTATGTATAAAAAAAAATAAAAAAAAACACAATGCAAAGTATTACTACTGTAGCACTTTTTAGGCTTTAAAGACCTCAATTGCAAATTGGGCAGGTATACTTTATGAAATAGCTCCACCCAATGGTAGACTAACACTCCTGCAAGACCTACCTCAGATACAGCTGCATGTCAACAATCAGAATGTAGTAATAATTTTAGTATTTCAATTCCATTTAAAAGTGACACATATACAATATATTATTTAGTCAGTACACACACAGAGTGGAATATTTATTTATTTATTTATTTTATTCTTCAGATTTTTATTAATGAAGTTTGGTTGTCACTAACTTAAAGCCATATTTTCACTGTGTGTACTGAATCCATATTATGTGTTTCACTTCAAACTAAACTATTGAACTATACAAGAGTACACTAAGAGTACAATAATAACAATTTCTAACATTTAAATGATTTTATTTATTAAAAAAATCTTTTACATTTTTGATGAAATAGTTTGCTTTTACAACTTACCATAGTCCATATTAAAGAATACCATGGTGGGATCAGCAGGAGATTTAGTGCTCTCAGACAAAAGAGGCAACATATTGAGAGGATATGTCTCTGTGATCTCAGCATCATCATCTACAAAGAACAACACAAACAGTACTACTAATACTGAAACATTACAAACTTGTCGAATATGAGTCTGTATAAATCCCAAAAGAAATGGGAAGGGTTATGGATGTGCGAATTGATACCAAAAGTATTTATACCTTCGAGTGGTGTGATTTAATTGTGGTATCAATACCAATCTAAAAGTATCAATACTTTAGTAGTAATGAAAAACAGTGTTATTAGTATAATACAAATACACTGGATCCTTCATGTGTGCTCCACAACAGCAGGTCCAACCCAGTCCATTGTGTTCTGGTGCTTCAGTGGCATAAAGAAGCCATTATTAGTAACATGTGTATGCACATAGGCTTTTATAATTTACAAAAAATCAATTACTATAGAAGAAAAAACAATGGTTGAGACTGTAAGGGGTGGTACTGTATCAGAATCAGTATTGGTATCATCAATACCAGGCTTGGTATCGAAGGAGAGAAAGCTGGCGTCGCACAACACTAGGCAGGATGAGGTTTCTGTCTTGGTTCCAGAAGAAAATATTGATCATACAAATGCATCTTTAACTCAATTAAATCAAGCCGTAGGCTAGAGTGGATGTGACCACAGCATGCACCAGAATATGATGTGTGCATGTAGCTTTGTGATTTTAATGTCAAGTCCAATTGTTTTTTTTTTTTTGAGTGAAAGGCCACAGTTAATAGTAATATCATGTAAATGTAAATTTATTTTAATATAAAGCTACCATCGGAGCACTTGGAGCAAGTATAAAATGCATGGAAATGTGGTGATATTGTCTTACATGGGAGGGTTTGCTCATCCACAACAGAAATTCCAGATTCCACTGGTTTCCCAGGATAATGATCAGGGTGCTCCCGGTGATGCTTGCTCACTCCAGCTTCACACAATGTCTGGTTACCAAGAGCTCTCCACCTGCTGCCCTGCTTGTCACAGAAATAAAACCAATAGACCCAAGTGACGCCATGAATAAGATCACACATTTTTGTGTTATTTTCCACCATGTACTGGTCTACACATGGACTTCTAGATTTTGACCAAAACTTAACTGCTGTCCTGTCCTTGCTGTACTGCCCTATTCAGCATAATACAGGATTAGTGAGAGACAAATCATTTAAAACTGGTAACTGAAAGGGCA
This sequence comes from Bostrychus sinensis, assembly GCA_020698575.1. Lineage (NCBI taxonomy): Eukaryota > Metazoa > Chordata > Actinopteri > Gobiiformes > Eleotridae > Bostrychus > Bostrychus sinensis. The sequence goes on along the minus strand of CM036249.1, from coordinate 20,775,191 downwards.
AGGGGTGCCTTTCTAAAACCTCTGTGTTGTTGTGATCCTGTGTTGTTTACCATCAACAAGTGTACATTAGTGCACCTATTATGTATTTGTGTCCAACATGCAATTTACCTTATTGAAGGGTCTGCCACTCAGCAGGAACCATTACACCTAGTACCCTCTGATGAGGTACAACCCTAAAATAAAATGTCTCTTCTGTATGTGATGTTAGCTGGTCTTTGGCCCACATGTGTGAATCCAGTGACTTCAGTGGCTAACTTGTAGCCTTTAGTCATGGCTACTCCAAATGCTAATATACAGGTACATGCAGCAGGTGAATGTTAATACATTTATTCATCTACGCTTCCCCAATTTAGTGGATTTTTTAAAATAAATTGATTACTACAACTTAATGTCAAATATATGTTATATTCAAACTATAGACAAAGTATATGCTCACCTGCTTGTGTTCTCGAGAAACAAAGACTAAGGTGGATTCTTGTGTGGCACTGAGATGCACCCCTTTCCCAGTCAAAGTGAGGAGACCTTTCTTGGAGCAAGACCACGATTGGCTGCTTGTGACTCTGTCTTCATCTGTACCCTCTCCAGTTTGATGACTGTAGACGCAGGGCTGTAGATGAACACCTTCGTACTGCTCTCTTGGTGCGGTCAGACACTCTCCTGTGTGTTGACTCTGCAAAGCATGGTTCTCTGGGAGCCAATGCCACTCCTGCGCAGACTCATGCATGCTGCAATCCCAGAGTGACACTCTACCACTGGACTGAACGTGCAGACATTTACCTAGCAGCTTGTTCTTGATCTTTATACTTGAGGAGGTCTCTAAGGAGGAGACATGAAAACCACTTATAACATTTTAAATGTAAGGCAAAAATGCAAAAGAAATAAAAATACAATATCAATGAAAGCAAGTGAAAGCTTAAGTTAACAGTGAGAACGTCAGACATGAGTTTAGTTTTTGGTTGGTAACTCAAATTGCAACTTTTAACAGTGGGCCTGTTTCTGGAAAAAAAAAAATTAAAATAGAATTTTAGTTTTTGAGCTGAGTCGCTGACCAGGAACAGACTACTCAAATGCTGTTCTGTAAGAGTGCAAAAGCTAAATAACATTTACTTAAGTAGAAGTAAAAAGTATAGTAAAAAAAAAGTATATAAAGTAAAACTTTACACTTACCACTGCTAGCACTACTAATAGCCTACAACTACCAAAACTAATACTATTACTACTAGACTACAAGCCTAATTGTACAATTCTTACCACTACTACCATTACTGATATTACTACAGCAGCTCTAGGCTGAAAGAAATCACCTTGCACCCCCGGATTAAATATTTTTCCTCCAAAAGTTACTCAAATAAAAGTATGTCTTAGAAAATGTAATCAAAAGTAGCCTGCATGCCTTAAAATGATCTACTGTAACGTTAGTTACTTTCTACATCTGACTATGGTAACGGCTAGCTCTAAGAGATGCGACCAGTTCGGCAAATTCACGGCGAGCAAAGTTTGTAAGCTTCTCTTTTTGTTTCTTTGTTTTTTACTGATCCCACACATTTTCTAGTTATATGTATCTTTACTTACCAATAAAAATGAGCAATGCGACAAAAAGCAGAGCGAGCCGCCTTCTCGCCATGGCGCCAGCGTCTACAGTCGCAGAAAGTTTGGGAAGCGAGTCCCGTTGTTGCATCTATTTAGCGACAGTAACAAGTGTCAGTGGGCGGGGCTACGCTTCACCCAAGCTCCCACTGAGCATCCACACAGAAGCAGGTCATCACGGATTCTCGCTTAGACTATAAATGTGGACATGGATAACCCCAAATTACTTCTGAATTTGTATAATCAAAACCTAATTAATAACTTTTATGTAAAGTGTGTAATCCCCAAAATCTGAAAGAACTTCCCTGGTGATGTACAAATCTCAGAACTAAGTAGCCTATGTTTAAATCCAGTGTTATTTTATATAACCGTGTGTATGACAACTGGAAATGTTTTTTACACATTTTTCTTTTTATTAAACTACATATTTTAATTGTAGCCTATATTCTACTGCTTTAACTGTAGGCTAATTAATACTTTTACTATATACTTGTCAATTACTTCTGGAAAGCACTGCCAAGTGTATGAAATGTGATATACAAATAAACTTACCTGAATCAACCCTATTAGATTTTGCAATTTTAATTTAGGTTGCTGTGATGGAGAGTTGTTTTCTTCTCTGCAAGTTCATTTTCACAAACCATTTTTGTCGCCGACATATATATTTAACAGATTTTGGTATCTTTGGTAAAGCTAAACTAGCCTAACTAACATAGCCCAAATATATTCTTGGAATGCAAGGAAGTCTGTTTACAACCAATGTGCTGGAACTCCATGGACTACTAATTAGATGTGAAGATCATAAATCTGTTAAAAGACTTGTTTATTCTTTATACTTGAATGGAGTGCCTACCCAGTACTGTGAAATATGGGACAGCTTTTACAGTCTAAGTGGTCACATGATGTTTTGCCTGTATAATGACTCACTGATACTGGTGTTGACCAAACTGTTTATTAAAGGTACATGTAACAACATTTTCCCTTACTTTCAAAATGACATATTATTTCACTAATGCATTATTGTGTCATATATTAAAGTACATAAAGAAAGTACTCAAAGTTTGTATGATTTTGTACCTATTCTGTACAACATTTGCATTATTTCTAATTAAAGTAATATAACCCAAACAGAAGTAACAGTAACAAACACGGCCAGTTGTGGCTGATCAGCTGGCAGTACTGATGGGTGGAGGGAAGCAAAAAACAAATAAAGCACTATGACACAAAGGCTGTAACATGTACAATAAAATCTACTAGTATTATGTTAGTACTTATGACTCACCTCACAGCAAGAAGGTCCTGGGTTCAAGCCCCTGGTCTGGGAATCTGGGAACCTTCTGGTTGTGAGGTTATTGTACCGCCCACTTTTTCATTAGAAACTACTACCATATTTTCCGGAGTATAAGTCACTCCGGAGTATAAGTCGCACTAGCCAAAAAATGCATAATGAAGAAGAAAAAAAACATACATAAGTCGCATTGGACTATAAGTCGCATTTTTGCGGGGAAATTTATTTTACAAAATCCGACACCAAGAACAGACATTTCATCTTGAAAGGCAAGTTATAGTAATAATAGAATAGAGAACAACAGGCTGAATAGATGTGAGGTATGCCAACGTAACACACTGATGGTTATTCAGCTACATGAAGCATAAACTGAATAGGTGTCTTCTATGTTAACGTAATGTAGTAACAGTTATTCACATAACTATAGCATAAAGAACATAATATAACAAGTTCACTAAACTCACCATCTCACTCCTAATCGCTAAATCTTTTAAATTCTTCATCCTCGGTGTCGCTTCTGAACAACTCCGCCAACTCCGCAGCTAGACAAAGCGCCGCTTCCTCCTCTGCGTGGCTGTCGTCAGACTCAGCATCAGTTCCATTTCCAATTGTTCCGGTCTTTCTCAGTTGTCTTTATAGCCTAACTTGTTACCGGTAATGTTTATATTTTAAATTGTCAGTGGTACAGGTGCAGTAGATGCTGGTACACAAGACTAGAGTGCCCTCTATCAAACACGTGAAATATTTCAATATATAAGTCACACCTGAGTATACATCGCACCCCTAGCCAAAGTAGTCCAGAAAATACAGTACTACTTTTAGACATTAAAAATGTCTAAAGAAAAAAAACTCAAAACCTCTTCCAAAAATCTAACTATTAAATTATTTCAGTAAAACTTTATGTTCCACTACTGAAAATATTGCACAATAAATGTTTTCAATTATATTTCTTATTTTTCTTTGTTGCAGTTAGGTTTGGCTGCAAAATACGTTGGTTCTGGAAGATACGTATTTCCATAGTTTTCTCTCTGCCAATTAAAGCTCAGTTTTTTTCTCAGTTTCATTTTGTGGAGGTGGAAAAAGGGACATGTAAGATGGTGGTGCCTGTTCTTGTGGAAACTGAGGATTCATTGTATTGGCTTGAGGGGGCGCTGGGTAGGACATGAAAGGTGCTGGTGGAAAGCCATACGGAGTGGGCTGCTGTGGCATTTGGTTGTTATAGCCACTTGGAATACTTGGGTATACAGGCCCTGGTGGTGGGTATGCATATCCATGTGGTGGGTATGGATATCCATGTGGTGGGCCAGGAGGTACCGGATAAGGCCCAGGGATAGGGGCAGGAAAGTCACTAGAGCTTGGACCTCCTATTGCTCCAGCAGGACACGGGACGCTGTTTTGACCATGCTGAGCAGAAAGACCTTGATAAGCAATGATCAGTGGAAACACCACTTCTGGATCAGCAGCAAAACTGATGTCCAAATATGCCTACAAAAAAGAAGTTCAAATACAGTATAGCTTTATTAAAAACTATACATATGCAGTATAAAATATGAAGAAACAAAAAAGGTTCAATATTAAACCATTTTTTCCAAACCAAACCTGCGTGCTGTACAATATCAATTTAAATGCACACATTAAGAAATAAAAACATTGTGGAAAAGTGTTCAATTCAAAAAGTGAAGCTGTTATATACATTTACTCTCAGAGTAAAATATTTATTTTGTTTAGGTTTATTTAATTTGATTATGATGATCATTATAAAATATTATATAATAATCTAGCTTTAAGAGATACTGAATTTAGGTTTTCAGAGTTGCACCGCAATAGTAAACCATGATCATAAATAAATGGTGGAAATATTTGTTTGGAATATATGTGTAGTAAATGAATGTAATATATACATTTCCCTTTGAATTGAAACTACTGAAATAAAATGACTTTTCCATAATATTTTAAGTTGTTAATGTAGCACTGAGTGGATCTGTCTTTTCTGTAAATTTGGAGTAACATTATATTTCATACCTTTAAGTAGAACTCCACATTGATGATCTCACAGTTGAGAATGCTGAAAGAGGTATCAGGAGGGACTGTGACTGGGCATGTGATATTGCCCTCAAAGTCTGGATTAATAGTCTCTCCAGCAATTTTGCACACAGATCCATGTTGGATCTTGGCAGAAAAACGTGCGCGGTACACAGTTTTCTGCTCAATGCTGAATTTGATCCTCATTTTCTTGGAAGATTTGTTGGTGATTTTGACAGTAACCATCAAGGTTTCACCTGTGATAAAACAAAAAGCTATTATAATAAAATCTGGAATTATCTAACCATTAAAAAACTAACTTACCCCTAAAACAATTTTTTAGCTGATAAGCTGTATAAATGTGGCTTTATACATATACCGGTGTGCTGACCTCCTAAGGTCGAATAGTGGCTACTTCTGCCCAATAGTTCTTAATAGGTTACATTCACTTTCTAAATTTGAGGATGTCAAAACCTCAGATGGAGGGCAGGGGCCTGTATAAATGTATATTTTTTATTAGCCACTAGGTTTACAACCACACCATAATAACCCTGTGACTTAATGATGAGTCTACTGACAGTAATCACACCTGACACCTGCCTCCAGCTCAGTTTTAAACTATAGGCCCATAGGAATTCTATGACATCAAGTGAATGGTTCTAGAATTTGATGTCAAAAGCTCAGATGAAGGAGAGGGGCCAGCATTACTCTATGGCTTAGAAACTACTTTTAAAAGAAATACAGAAAATGTACAGATGTTGAACCTGATCATTTTTTGTTAGTGACTGGGACAACATCCTCACTATATTAAACTTGTAGCTTAATGTCCCATGTACTGACAACAATTACCACTTCTTGATGCCATAGTGAAATAAATCTTTCACCTTGTGCTGACAGGAGACGTTAAATTTTGGCCAGTTTTTGTTTGTAAATAGGCCAAATAGTTGCAGAGATATTAACCATAAACCAGGCCAATAAATCTGCAATTTGCCCCTTTAATAACAAATTCTACCACTGAATTTTAGCCTGCCCTCTACCTCAATCTCACAGGATGGGCTCTTTACAATGGTATGACATTATGTGAACACAACCTATACGTTTCTACACCTGTGCTATGCTGCACCTAATACGACCCTGTGCTTCCCGAGCCGCCGCTCTCTCTCCTGCACACTCCACCCTGTCCCACAGCTGTCAGGTTTGCCACATGTTGCAATTTTCTTGAGTTAATTTCCTAATCTGCCGCGCACGCAAAAAGTCTCAAGACCATGCAAAAAAAAAATGAAAATAGTGGAGAGTGGGGCAAACTTATGTGTACAATTCTTGTGTGTTCTCCTATGAGAAGCTACTGCACTGCGGTCTCCTCCACCCCTCCTCTCACAGCGGCAGCAGAACAATGGACAGAAGCTGATCCCAGTTCTGCCTCTGCTCTCCTATTGCTGGTAACCTACAAAATTTAAGGTCTTTGTGGGACAAAACCTTGAGTGCTGACAGGGTTAAGTCTGACATAGGCTACAAAATTAAAGAAATCACATAAAGATTTACCCACAAACTACATCCCCATGAATTTGTTTTCTTTACGAGTAGGCTAATTTTTGAGGTTTTATATACTGTCTGACAAATATGGCTACTTTGTCTTCACACAAAGGACTGCTTCACGTGTTTACAAAGAGCCGGCGAGACCGAGCCTTTTCAGCTCTTGAGAAGGGCGGCACCTCTATATACCGGATTAGTCAAACAAGCGTGAATGAAACAAAATACAACTTCGTGTATGTTTTTGAGGTGGAAACAACATTAAAAAATGATAATAAGCTCAGAAAAGTCAATTTAGCATACCTGGTGAGCAAACCCTTTTGTTCACAGTTGCACTCATATGCACTTGACCTTTGGAGAACGTTCCTATCTCTTTATCAACTGAGCCAGCCTGGGGAGCCTAGTGAGTAACAGAAGTAAACATTGTTTCAAAAGATAAAAACAACATACATAAAGGTGTATTGTGTACTTTCTGCAGAGATTAAAATATGTTTTGAGAAGCAATGGTAGTTTTCATAATAATTTACACAGGAGTTTTTGTTGTGAAATTTTATCCAAACATAGGCAACACACTTGACTGAATGCCAGAAAGCCTGTTTTGCTAGTTTTTTGTTTTCTTTCTTCTTCGTGGTGTGTACATTAAACCCATCTACTGGATTTGACTTTGGTCAACAGCAAATCCCTGAGGGGCTGCACCTACAGTATAGGCAGGTGCAATTGGCAAAATCTACTGGAAAACAAACCTTAACATATTAGCAGCTGAGAAGAGAAGTACAATTATGAAATATCCTTACTGCAGGTTAACAAGAGTTGTTTTTAACAACTTTAGCATAAGTTAAAATTAGATTTTACAGCCTACCTGGTCAAAGGGTAGAAAAGATCTAGAAACAAAATTTAGCTCCTTTCGCTCTGAAGAAGATGGATGCCAGCTTCGAGACATTTTAGCCTGGAGCACATGGACAATTCTCCCACAATAACTCTTAAAAGATGGTGGTATGTTTCTGGAAGACAAGTTTGTTTTTGTTTTGTTTGTTTGTTTGTTTGTTTGTTTTTACTTTTTATTTAGACCTAATACTGTAGCTGCATGTAATACATAACAGTGTGCAATATATGTAATCCCACCAACACAATTCCCCTTACCCATCTGGTATTTTAAGTTTGAACTGGTAACAGTGGTCTCCCTTGGAAAGAATGGTACCTGAAAATAAGACCATTAAAAATTGGAATAATGTTTTACTATATGTGAAAGCAATACAACTTATTTAAAGAAATACAGTTAAATGATGCTGTTGACAAGCCTATCGAAACAGCTTGTAGTTTCGACAGCAGGGATAAGGTGATGAAAACTAAACAGTTCCTCAGCATTGTGGTTCACAATCGTTAGAACTAAACAAATAATTGATAAAAATACATTTGTCTGACTTACCCTCCGTGTTTTCAGCAATGAGAAACTCTTTGGTTTTGAAAAACCTTTTGTGCGCAGTGTGCGATCTTCGCCTGTCGCCTGTCCCTTCACTCCAGTGCACATTTGCGTCCCCTTTAGCCTTTACATACAGAGATTTCACTTTGGTTTCGTCGGTCAACGTGAAGGTAACCGTGCCATTAATTGTATCTCCTGCAGCGAAAGTATTCTCCTTGTTGAGTGCTTCATATCTCAATTTGAAGTCCTTTATAGGAGACATTTGACATCCCTTGCTATGCCACGCACTGTCTGATGATTATTTTATATTTAACAAGGAAGGACGCACGTAGATCGGCTCGGCTAGGTCCGGATACGCCCCAACCTGATACAGGTAGTGTCTCATGTCATGTCCCCGCCTCCGCCACTCTAAATTTGTTGCAATAGCATGATGAAAACAGTCAAACAATTACTGTCAAACATTATGACAACAAGGTCTACGCATAATGTATTGATTTATTAAGGATGAGAATTATAGGCATATATAGCCTAGGTCTATTACACATACAATGTTAAACTTTTTGCATTCATGGCAATAAATGAGAGAGAAGTGTGTTCATGTTGACAGGCTGCGTTCATGTAGCAGCCTTCATGTGGATTCTAAAAAGCCTACCGTTTAAAACTGAGCTGGGGCAAGTAAGAATTCTGTGGTAGAACCTGCTGCTAAAGAGTCAAAATACAGATGTATGTTGTGGTTAATGACTAATATCTCTGCAAGCAGCCTACTGAGTCTATCCACATGAAACAAAAGTTGGCCCAAAGTTCAAGGTCTTATCTGTCAGTACAAATGACCTAAAGTGAAGTTATTTCTTCACTATAGTGCCAAAACATGGCGATATTCAAATACACGTGTGATTGCTGTCAGTAAACTCAGCATTAAGCCACAATACTGTTATAATGTGGTTGTAGACCCAATTGCTAACAGAACAATGATCAGGTTCAATATTTTTGGATTTTTTTTTTGGATATTTCTTTTTAAAATTAGGCTACCTAACCATATACATTTATACAGGTCCCTGCCCTCAATCTGAGGTTTTGACAATTCTAGATTGTGAACGCAATCTATTTCATATGATAAATACTGACCTTTAGATAAAGCAGGGTTATACAGTACAGTGGACACATCAGATTTACAGTATAACCTGATGAGGTTTCAGTAGTTTCAAATACACAATGTGCTACACTCTAGTTAATACTGCACACCTACACTCTATAAACACTAACAGGCTTCACAACAAAATGACTTCAAGGTGACTTCTTTTTCAACCCTTTGTTGTGATTCACTTAGCCTGGATGACTGAGAGTCGTCATGAACACTAACAGGCTTATATAATAAAGTATTCAATGTGCCAGTACACCTTACTTTTAGTACAGTGACTTAAAGATAACAATTGACTACTTTGCACCATCAGATGAAGGAAAAAGAATTTCATATGATGGAGGCTTATCATCTGACTGGGACAAGAAGTCTTCCATCACTGGGGCAGAAGGCACAGTTGGTCCAAGAGGTACTATTGGTGTAAGTGGGGCAGAAGGATAACTGGGTGGAGCAGGTACATCATTGCTTGTTGCAAGTGTATTGTACGTTGGTGGAGCAGGAGAAAATACTGGGAGTACTGGGCCAAGGGAGGGTGGTTGTAATGTTGGCACGTTTGGAGGAGGGGGGTGAAGAACAGAAGCTGATGATGAAGATGAATATGGAGATCCATATGGGTTTTGCTCCTGTGGAACGGGGTTGTGGTAGCCTCCTGCAAAGTTTCCAGGGGGCACAGGGTACATACCCGGTGCACCAGCACACATTGCAGAACTAGCTGGATACTGAGGTGATGTTGCTGGATACATAGACATGCTTTGGGAGGGAGAGTAAGGACCTTCAAAAGCTGCAGGAGGAGGGAAGTCACTGGCGCTCGGGCCTCCAATCGCTCCTGCTGCATAAGGAGATGAGAGAGATAACCCACATGGTATGATGACCAGTGGAAACACAACTTCTGGGTCAAAAGAAAAGCTGATGTCCAGATATGCCTGCAAATATAATTTCAATTAGTCATCCCAAATAAATATACAGTACTAATGTATTATGTCTGTTGCCAGTACCAACACATTACCTTTATGCGGTACTCCACTGACAGTATGTCACAATTGTCAATAGTCACTGCAGCATCAGAGGGAATTCTTAATGAGCATGTGACTTCTTTATGAGTTTGTGGTTTAACATAGTCTTCAGCTTGTTTCTGAATAACATTTTTTTCATATTTACTACGTCCACTTGCACGATACACCACATCCCGTTTTAAGCTGAATTTGGGTTTCACATCTTTAGATGAGGAATTGTTGATTTTCGCAACAATTGAGACAGTGTCACCTATAAAAACATATATTAACAAACATGTTAATGGGGTTATTCCAAGATGACTGTGATAATCTATAAATGAGGACACTTACCTGGGGCATAACCTCTCCTGTCGACTGTCACATCCATCTGCACAGTTCCCTTACTGAAGACACCAAGTTCCTTGTTTGTTGAGCCAATCTGGGGGAACTAAAGCACAATAAGGAGTAAACCTATTAGTCATGTATTGATGTGGAGGTTGCAATTGTAACAAATTGCAAAAATGTAAATGGCTGGGTAATACAGTAGTAGTTTTATGTTATGCATTATAGTTGTTCCATCTTACACACCATCAGTTGATCAAGGCTAGGGTGTGACTTTGATCTAAAACATATCTCTTTTTCATCTGTGCAGTCCATCCTCCAACTTCTGCTTAGTTTGGCTTCAAGTTTGTAAACAACCTTTCCATGACAACCGCGAAAGGATGAAGGCATACTTCTGCAAACATGTGAAATATTTGTAAATGGAAGAGTATTTTGAGAGGAACAGATTTTGAAAAACAAAAACTTTACTTACCCTAATGGTATATTAATGTTGAATTTAAAAATATGAATTCCTGAAGGAAGAATGATGTCTGCATGAAAAAGAGAGTTGGATTTATTTAAATGTTAGAAATAATTTAAAATAAAACACGTGTCATTTTATTTACAGTGACATGTCATCACCATATTCAGATTAGATAACTCGCAAGTGTTGTAGGGTTCTGTGGGTGTTTATTTACAATTTATTAATTTTCCAGAGGTCATATACTATAACAAATACAAGTTGCATACCATTGGACTCCTCGTCGATTAGTAATTGCTTCTGCTTGAACAATCTTCTATGTGCACTGTAGTTTTGCGAGTGGTCTCCATGTTTTTCTGACCAATGAACGTTTACATCACCTTTAGCTTTTACAAAGAGACTCTCGATCTTGGCTTCTTTTATTAGATCGAGTGTCACTTTTCCCGTTATAGTATCTCCCTCCGAAAATGTCCCATACTCGTTTAATGCGTCGTAAGTCAGCGTTAAATTTCTCACGGTAGGCATTTTAGTTCCAGAAAGCGGTAAAAAGAGAGAAACCTAGAGGAAAGGGGGGGGAAAGTATCTCAACAGTAATACAGCTTTATTAACGAAGAACGCTATGCTAGTTAGCAAACACAGCCACAGTAAGAGTGAAGGGATATAGACCACTCCCAGACGTCCGCCAGAGGTCCTATCAGCCCCGGTCTCTACTGCCATCCACTGTGCAGTACGCGCAGACCATTGGTACAAATACAGTACAAGTATTGGCCTCAAAAGTGAGAAGCTAACTTTTAAGCTTTTAGTGGGACTTTTTCAATATCTGCAAAAAAAAAAAAAAAAAAAAAAAGACGTTTAATTTTTTTAGTTTAGGCTATATCCCTTAGGCAATTGGAAAATGAGTAAACTAGACGCAGTTTTATGCTTCCACATAATATAAAACACACAGACAAAAGGTTTTATTCTGCTAAATGAACAAACAATGAACAAATGAAATGTTTGTTTCAGTGTTAACATTGTGTGTTTTATTTGAGTTGTTTTTACATTAACTTTTTACATTAACTACATGCTTTGCTGCGTTATGAAAGAGTAAGTCCAAGCAATGTGATGGCTCTATAGCTTCAGAAAAAGTCAGCCACAGAAACTGTCACGTGTGTAAACATAACTCACCAACCTTTAAATACTCCCAATCATAGTTTTGGGTTTTGAAGAAAAACAAAAAACAAAAACATGGAGAAAGGCTGCCTTGGTCAAGTCCAGTTTAATATTAATGAACACCTTGACATTTTAGTCCTCTGTCTAAATTGATAATTTTAATACTCATGAGGGCCAATGGGGATCTCAGATTGTGGAACTCACATTATGGCCACAGGGCACATGTTAAATGTCCAAGTGGTGTCATTGACAAAATTATTCTTCATTCAGATACACGCCATCACATACTGTTCAGTACTTTTCCATCTGTCTTTGTTTCATATTGTTCCACTGACCACTGCTGATGCTTAGATTAGTTTAGTTTAGTTTCTTCGGTCAGTTGACAAACTCAAAGAAACAACACACACACACACACACACACACACACAAAAAAACAAACAAAAAAAAAAAAAAAAACAGGAACAATACATCCCACAGACCGAAAGGGTCTAGGCTGAAGTTCAGCACTTATTCTGCCTAACCCCATTAACTTAAAACATTACATTCAAGATGGCAGCAAATCAACTAGCTCAACTCATAATACGTCTGAAACCATCGCTACTATAGTCGCCACAACTGCAAAGAAATGTCACATGGCACAGATAGACACACTCATCCGATCCCCTCCAAATACATAGACACACAAACAGACAGACACATAAGATACATCCACACACCTACTGACATCCACACACACACACACACACACACATTTCAACCTTGACAACTTTCATTACACAATTCATTCCACTTATCCATATTTCCCCACCACACTGGACTTAAATTCTCTTTTAAAGGTGTAAATTGTTTTGGAGTCTTTTAATGTTCAGACTGTTCATCCAGACTAGTCCATAGATTAACCCCTCTAACAGAGATACATCTACTTTTTAAGCTAGTCCTTACATTTGCTTTGTGAAAAATACTAGATCCTCTGAGGTTGTATCCCGTCTCTCTTGGATACAGTGAGGGAGCATCTGGTTATGTGCCTTATACATGACAATTGCAGTGTTAAGGTCAACAAGATCATGTAATTTTAAAGTTTTTAATTTTATAAAAAGAGCATTTGTTGGGTCTGCATAATTGACAATTCTAATGGCTTTCTTTTGAAGTAAAAAAATTGATTGAATGTTAGTTTTATAATTATTCCCCCAGATTTCCACACAGTAATTAAGGTATGGAAGGATGACTTCATGACCTTAGCATTTGACTGTGGGACTGCCCCGCTCTGAACTTTTCTGATCTACACCCTTCTCTTCTTCGCTCGGTTTCTTGCAAGAGAATAAACCCCACAAAGACAACTGTTTGACTCAAGACCTACTATTTCTTTCTCAGACAATTGTACAAACTACCAAAAATTTCCACAACAAACTTAGGGTGTGTTTACACCTGCTGGTCCGCAGGACTCGGTGCGCTTTGGGGCATAAGTCCGCACCTGTATTGATGATGTCATTGGTGTGGTTCGAGTTCACAATGAGCTCTGTCAAACGAACTGAACTAACTGAGAGAGCAGTAACAAACCTCACCTGTAGGGGACAGTGCGCCAGTATTTACTGAGAGAAACTTGGAAGAAGAAATCCTGCTCATCTGTTGGTCAAAAGTCCGCCTTTTCAGCCCCATATATCCCAGTATACAGCGCACTTCAACAAATAGTTAATGAAGTGTTGGTTGTTTTCAGATTCTAGAATGTGATGATGTCATACTCTCAGATGGGGGCAGGCGCCAGGTTTCCTGTATAAGTTATGAGCTATTTTCATAAGAAATATCCCAACAGAAAATTCACAAATGTTGAACCTGATCATTTATATTAGTCACAAGGTCCATAAACTCGCCGTATGTATCCTACAACACCAAAAAATCTGCATAATAATAATAATAATAGACATTTTGCCTGCCCCCCCATATATATATATATATATAAAAAAATAAATTGTCCTCTCGCCCTCCGCGGGCGGTTTCATCCATCCAAGCTCGGGTCCTCTACCAGAGGCCTGGGAGCTTGAGGGTTCTGCGCAGTATCTTTGCTGTTCCTAGGACTGCGCTCTTCTGGACTGAGATGTCTGATGTTTTTCCTGGGATCTGCTGTAGCCACTCTTCCAGTTTGGGGGTTACTGCCCCGAGTGCTCCGATGACCACGGGCACCACTGTTGCCTTCACTTTCCAGGCCTTCTCAAGTTCTTCTTTGAGGCCTTGGTACTTCTCCAGTTTCTCGTGTTCCTTTTTCCTGATGTTACAATCGCTTGGTATTGCGATGTCAACCACAACGGCTTTCCTCTGCTGTTTGTCCATCACCACAATGTCCGGTTGGTTTGCCACTACCATTTTGTCTGTCTGGATCTGGAAGTCCCACAGGATCTTAGCTCGGTCATTCTCTATCACCTTTGGAGGTGTTTCCCATCTTGACCTCGGGACTTCCAGTCTGTACTCTGCACAGATGTTCCTGTACACTATACCAGCCACTTGGTTATGACGCTCCATGTATGCTTTCCCTGCCAGCATCTTACAGCCTGCAGTTATGTGCTGGATTGTCTCAGGGGCCTCGTTGCACAGTCTGCACCTGGGGTCTTGTCTTGTATGGTAGATCTGGGCCTCTATTGCTCTGGTGCTCAAGGCCTGCTCCTGTGCAGCCATGATCAGTGCCTCTGTGCTGTCCTTCAGTCCAGCCCTTTCTAGCCATTGGTAGGATTTCTCGATGTCAGCCACTTCAGTTATCTGTCGATGGTACATCCCATGTAGGGGCTTTTCCTCCCATGATGGTTCCTCCAGCACCTCGTCCTCTGTTTTCCACTGCCTGAGACATTCACTGAGAACTTTATCTGTTGAGGCCATCTTCCTGATGTAGTCAAGGATCTTGGATGTTTCATCCTGGACAGTGGTTCTGACACTCACTAGTCCTCTGCCTCTTCCTTGCGCTTAGTGTACAGTCTCAGGGTGCTGGATTTGGAGTGGAACCCTCCATGCATGGTTAGGAGCTTTCGTGTTTTCACATCTGTGGTCTGAATCTCTTCCTTTGGCCAGCTTATTATTCCCGCAGGGTATCTGATGACCGGCAGGGCATAGCTGTTGATTGCCCGGACTTTGTTCTTGCCATTGAGCTGACTCCTTAGGACTTGCCTTACTCGTTGGAGGTATTTGGCTGTGGCTGCTTTTCTTGTGGCCTGGTCCAGGTTGCCATTTGCTTGTTGGATTCCAAGGTACTTGTAGCTGTCCTCAATGTCTGTTTTCTGCCGTCTGGGAGTGGGACCCCTACTGTATGGACTACCTTCCCTCTCTTTGTCACCATCCGCCCACACTTCTCAAGTCCGAATGACATTCCGATGTCATTGCTGTAGATCCTGGTTGTGTGGATCAGTGAGTCAATGTCTCTCTCGCTCTTGGCATACAGCTTGATATCATCCATGTAGAGGAGGTGACTGATGGTGGCCCCGTTCCTGAGTCGGTACCCATAGCCAGTCTTGGTGATTATCTGGCTGAGGGGGTTCAGACCTATGCAGAACAGCAGCGGGGACAGAGCATCTCCTTGGTATATCCCACATTTGATGGACACTTGTGCAATTGGCTTGCAGTTGGCCTCAAGGGTGGTCTTCCACTGCCTCATCGAGTTTGCAATGAAGGCTCTTAGAGTCCTGTTGATGTTATACATCTCCAAGCATTCCATGATCCATGTGTGTGCTTTCTTGTAATCAATCCAGGCGGTGCACAGATTAGTGTGTCTGGCTTTGCAATCCTGAGCAACTGTTCTATCTACCAGCAGCTGGTGTTTAGCTCCTCTGGTGTTTTTACCAATGCCCTTCTGTGCTGTGCTCATGTATTGATCCATGTGCCCACTTATCTTAGCCGCTATGATGCCTGACATGAGCTTCCATGTGGTGGGGAGACAGGTTATTGGTCGATAGTTGGATGGGGCCGTTCCCTTCAGGGGATCCTTCTGGATCAGGATTGTCCGGCCTTCAGTTAGCCATTCAGGGTGGGTCCCATCCTTTAGCAGCTGGTTCATTTGTGCTGCCAGGCGCTCATGGAGTGAAGTTAGCTTTTTCAGCCAGTAGGTGTGGATCATGTCAGGCCCTGGTGCTGTCCAGTTTTTCATACCTGAGACTCTTTGTTGGATGTCTGCCACTGTGATGGTTACTGGTTCTTGTTCAGGGAGGTTGCTGTGATCTGCTCTTAGATCCTCCAGCCACTGTGCACTGTTGTTGTGTGACGCCTCCTTCTCCCATATGCCTTTCCAGTATTGTTCAGTCTCCATCCTTGGTGGGTCTGCTCTGTTGTTATTACCTTGCCACTGAGAGTACACTTTAGCTGGTTGAGTTGAGAACAGCCGGTTTATTCGCCTTGCTTCAATTTCTCTCGTGTACCTCTTTAGTCGGGTGGCAGTTTCCAATGCTTCAGGTATGGACATCTTGCTGTTTCATTGCACCTTTCTGGAGCTCTGACAGTTGGCTCACTTCTCTCCGAGTTACCTTGATTTTAGCTTCTAACCTTCTTTTCCATGGTGGATATGGATCTCTATGGTTGCTCTTTGGTTGATAGCCAAGCTCCTCAAGGATCACTGCTGCTGAAGTGTATATCAGCTCATTGGTTTCAGTGATGGTCATCGTAGGTATTGTTCACATCTTCCAGGAGACTTTCTGAAGGTACTTCACTCAGCCTGTGTAACTGGTGTCGGGGTTGCCTGGTGTTCATTTTAGCCATGATCTTATCTCTCAGGTCAGTTGCTGCCTTGCTCAGCTCGATGGTGCTTATTGGGGCTTCGTACCCAAATTCTGGATGGGGAGTTGGTGTTAACTCCCCTCTGACCTTGCGTCCTGGCTCCCCCTTGCCGTAGCATATGTGTTGTATCTCGTCAATCTCAAGTTGTGAAAGCAGGTGCCGCTTGTGGATGTTGGAACACTGAGCTACTAGTTGTTTAGCAGTGAGTGTTGATTATGGGTTTCGAAGTTGCCATATTTCCCACATTCTCTTCATGTAACCCCTCTGACTAGGATTACTGGAGTAGTAGCATTCCAACAGAGCCTTGTTCTCGCATCTCGTCCACTTCCGTCTTGTTCCAGTAGCCCACTTCTCATCAGGCTGCTCTGGTTCCCCAACACCTGACGCAGACCTTGTTTGACCGGGCAACGTCTGAGCCGGTATGTCTCGTAATTCATTGTCTCTCATCATCATTATATATGAGGTAGGCAATAGCGCAAAGGGTCTTGCCTAAGGACCCACACTGGAAGTTGGTATTCGCCTCGGCCGGGATGTGTATATATATATATATATATATATATATATATATATATATATATATATATATATATATATATATATATATATATATATTTATATTTATATATATATATATTTTTTTTTTTTTTTTACCTTTGAGAGTTACATCATGAAGTCAACAATAAGACGAAGAGAAGGAACTTCAGCGGTGTTTGGAAGATCCGACCATCCTAACCCAGCGGCGGAAACAACCAGGAAAGTTACCTGGACCTACAGCTGTTAAATAAAAATGTAACGTGGGGGTTCATGGTGGTGTATTGATGACTCTCTAATGAGGAAAACAGCAAGATAACTGGATAACTTTATCAGCAGCACTTTCTTACTTTTTGCTCAACCTCACGTTTCTCTTCCTTCTTCCTTCGTCACGACATTCTCAACCAATCACTTATAGGTCTCGCAGAACTACTCTAGCTGCTATCACAATTACCTATTAGTCCCGAACAAGAAAACATGTAAACTGTAAATAGTTATGAATATTAATTACAAAATGCTTTTTGTAGAAATATGTTTTGAACCTTACAAAAACAACTCACAGAAAATGGACTACAATAATCGCACCTTATCCTCCACTGCAGTGCTAATTTTAATGAGCTTTTTAACATTACGTCCATCCATCCATCAGTCAGCAGTCTAAGTAAAGATGCCCAGACTTCCCTCTCCACAGACACTTCCTCCAGCTCTACCGGGGGGACCCCAAGGCGTTCCCAGGCCAGCCAGGAGACGTG
This sequence comes from Bostrychus sinensis, assembly GCA_020698575.1. Lineage (NCBI taxonomy): Eukaryota > Metazoa > Chordata > Actinopteri > Gobiiformes > Eleotridae > Bostrychus > Bostrychus sinensis. The sequence goes on along the minus strand of CM036249.1, from coordinate 20,757,231 downwards.
GTCCCTCCAGCGTGTCCTAGGTCTTCCCTGGGGCCTCCTCCCGGTGGGACATACCCAGAACACCTACCCAGGGAGACGTTCAGGAGGCATCCGGAACAGATGCTTGAGCCACCACAGCTTTTTTTTTTTTTTTTTTTTTTTTTTTTGATTAAGGTCTTTTTATTATTGTTTCAACATTTTAAAATTTACAAAACACACACACACACACACACAAACCAAATCCCTCACCACCCCAACAAGCCAGACCATCAATAAGATATATAATATAATAATATAATATAATATTATATAATATAATAACATCATGCATGCAGTGTGTTTACTGACAGAAATGTCCACTGGGGCCACCCCAAGCAATGAAAGTAATGGAGACGGATGTAGTTTTTCCACAGATGTCTGAAAAAGCGTCAAAAATAGACTTCCACTATTCACAGAGCATTGGACAAGACCAAAACATATGCAGTAGTGTGCCCAGAGATTGTTTGCTCCGGTTACATGCAGGGTCAACATCAACCCTTATCCTGGACAGCTTGTCCTTATTCCAGTGCAAACGGTGCACTTTAAATTGAACAACCGCATGCCTCAGACAGATCGAGGATGATTCTGATATAGATTCTGTATAACAGATTCTGTACAGATTCTGTATAACTTTTTCCCAGAGAGATGTCGGTAAAGAGTTCCCCAAGTCCATTTCCCATATGCGCTTGAGATGTTCCAAACTGGTCTGTTGGTATGTGTTGGACAGTATGTAAATTCTGCTCATAGCCCTTTTAGTTTTGGACTTTCAAAAACATCATGCACATATGAAGTGAGAGGACATAATGGAAAACAGACGGAGCTTGACTTAACAAAATTTCTTAGCTGTAAATATCTGAAAAATAGGGACCTATGGATATTAAATGTCTCATTTGTAAATATCTGAAAAATTGGGACCTATGGATATTAAATTTATGCAGCAATTGATCAAAGGAGGTATAATGATGACAACTTCCTGCCTCTCCAGCCAATGGGTGTTGAGCCCACCCCCATTAAAAACAGGGTCAGAAATAAATTTATCGTAACTGTAGCTTGTGAGTTGTAATCATAACTTGTGAAGTGATAAATGAAAAGAAGTAGCGTAAACGTAAGTTTTATGTTCAAAATCCGTTTCTTTCATTTATGATCATGTTTTTTGTTAACGATTTTAGAGCTATGTTTACAGTTTTCGATTTATGTTTACAATACTTCTTTTACCTTTACGTTACAGCTGACCCTTTGACTCCATACATATTCACATTCCTTGATCAAGTGTAGGATTCTCTTGTCTATAAAAAATAATATAAATAATCAATCCGCGAATATGTTTTATGAACTGGGGAAAAGAACAAGTATATTATGGAATTAGGATTACGGAAATGCCACACATCGCCCTGACCATAAGTTTCAAGAAATGCGATGTGACAGGGTTCTCCCGGAAAAATAAAAGGCGTAGTCATAAAATGATGTTCAGTGGTTTATTGAGCTCGTCCTACCCAAGGTGCAAAACAGTACTCAGGATAAAAAATAAAAAAATGGTGACCAAAAAAACTATTTACAGTATTTACATTATTGGGAATTTCTCTTAAGAACCACAGTGATTTACTGAACAAAAATGACCATAAATTCTCTAAAAATACAATAAACAACATGGATCAATGGGCCTCTAAGACACCTAGGAAATGAAATAAAATTAATTTGGTGCAAAAACCAGCACTTTGCGGTGATGTCACCATGACGTCAGATGCAAACAGTGGAGACTTGTGAATGTGAGGTCAGTACTGGCTGAATGTTTGTGAGTGGACAAAGCTATGGAATGAACAATGGTTTAACAGTTGTCAAGTGTGCACCCAAGACTACTGCGATGGCTAGCAGACGGTAAAACAACAGGAATCCTTTGCGAATGGACGAGGAGCGAAGCAAATGGACAACAGGAAAGTGGTGAGTGTGTGAGTATGTGTGCGTGCTTAGAGGTGCGGCGGTGTTTTTCCCGCGGGACCTGACAGGCTACTCTGTCACATAAGATGCACAGACTTGGTTAAGGACGTCCTCCCAGCAGCGCTGCGGTCCAGAGATGAAAGTACAAAATTTGTATCACTACCCTGAATAAAGCTATGCGTGAATTGTTTGGCAGCTGAGTGAAAAAAATGTTAAAAAAGACATAACCCAGTTAGGTGCATAAGCACAAGCCAATATAACCAGAACCGTATATAGCAGGGGTTGGGAACCTTTTTAGCTGAGAGAGCCAAAAAAGTTGCATATTTTAAAATGCATTTCCGTGAGAGCCATACAATATTTTTTAACTCTGAATACATCTCCCAAGTAGCAGTCGTCTCTGAGCCGATTCTGGCTTTTATGCGGCACATTTGGCGGACTGACGATCAGATTCTCAGTGTATGGGCCAGAGTCGGTTCACATACGAAAAATATAAGCCTGTTATCAGTAAGTGAGACTACTGCTGTGCCAGAAGTGGGAGCAAGGTGTGTGGCCCACAACCTGCACAACTGATGCGGGCCACATACAAGACGGAGGACAGTGGCACAGCAGCACAATATCGTTGCTGGCCCGGTAACGACAAACAGCGTCAGGCAGGCATTTTTTTACCTTCAAAAAGACACTTCATTAGAATATAGCATGAGGAAACAGATGGGTGGGGTCTTCGCTAAATATCACTATACGATACACTAAACTGTAAATATAGCTATTATTCTATATCTGTTCTACAATATTTTTGATTGGACATATCAACCAGCTTTAGATCAGTTAGCAAGAATGAGAGATTTATGCCTGTGAGAAACTGTCCCCGCCCACCCGGTACACACTGGCGTCAACAGCAACTACTTTTCTTTACTGAGTTGACGCTTAGTGATGTTGGTGACATGATGCTGACAGTTTGGAGCTGTCACTTCACGGAGGCAACCTCTCGCTCTTAGTAACTTAAGTGGTCAGTTACAGTTTTGACTTTGTATCTCTTATTTATCTCTTCATAGCTTTGTACCAATGGCATACATACAGTGGGGCAAAAAAGTATTTAGTCAGCCACCAATTGTGCAAGTTCTCCCACTTAAAAAGATGAGAGAGGCCTGGAATTTTCATCATAGGTATACCTCAACTATGAGAGACAAAATGAGAAAAAAAAAATCCAGAAAATCACATTGTCTGATTTTTTAAATAATTTATTTGCAAATTATGGTGGAATATAAGTATTTGGTCACCTACAAACAAGCAAGATTTCTGTCTCTCACAGAGCTGTAACTTCTTCTGTAAGAGGCTCCTCTGTCCTCCACTCGTTACCTGTATTAATGGCACCTGTTTGAACTGGTTATCTATATAAAAGACACCTGTCCACAACCTCAAACAGTCCCACTCCAAACTCCACTATGGCCAAGACCAAAGAGCTGTCAAAGGACACCAGAAACAAAATTGTAGACCTGCACCAGGCTGGGAAGACTGAATCTGCAATAGGTAAGCAGCTTGGTGTGAAGAAATCAACTGTGGGAGCAATTATTAGGAAATGGAAGACATACAAGACCACTGATAATCTCCCTCGATCTGGGGCTCCCCGCAAGATCTCACCCCGTGGGGTCAAAATGATCACAAGAACGGTGAGCAAAAATCCCAGAACCACACGGGGGGACCTAGTGAATGACCTGCAGAGAGCTGGGACCAAAGTAACAAAGGCTACCATCAGTAACACACTATGCCGCCAGGGACTCAAATCCTGCAGTGCCAGACGTGTCCCCCTGCTAAAGCCAGTTCATGTGCAGGCCCATCTGAAGTTTGCTACAGAGCATTTGGATGATCCAGAAGAGGATTGGGAGAATGTCATATGGTCAGATGAAACCAAAATAGAACTTTTTGGTAAAAACTCTACTCTTCGTGTTTGGAGGAGAAAGAATGCTGAGTTGCATCCAAAGAACACCATACCTACTGTAAAGCATGGGGGTGGGAACATCATGCTTTGGGGCTGTTTTTCAGCAAAGGGACCAGGACGACTGATCCGTGTAAAGGAAAGAATGAACGGGGCCATGTATCGTCAGATTTTGAGTGAAAACCTTCTTCCATCAGCAAGGGCATTGAAGATGAAACGTGGCTGGGTCTTTCAGCATGACAATGATCCCAAACACACTGCCCAGGTAACGAAGGAGTGGCTTCGTAAGAAGCATTTCAAGGTCCTGGAGTGGCCTAGCCAGTCTCCAGATCTCAACCCCATAGAAAATCTTTGGAGGGAGTTGAAAGTTCGTGTTGCCCAGCGACAGCCCCAAAACATCACTGCTCTAGAGGAGATCTGCATGGAGGAATGGGCCAAAATACCAGCAATAGTTTGTGAAAACCTTGTGAAGACTTACAGAAAACGTTTGACCTCTGTCATTGCCAACAAAGGGTATATAACTAAGTATTGAGATGAACTTTTGTTATTGACCAAATACTTATTTTCCAGCATAATTTGCAAATAAATTTTTTAAAAATCAGACAATGTTATTTTCTGGATTTTTTTTCTCATTTTGTCTCTCATAGTTGAGGTATACCTAAGATGAAAATTCCAGGCCTCTCTCATCTTTTTAAGTGGGAGAACTTGCACAATTGGTGGCTGACTAAATACTTTTTTGCCCCACTGTATATGTTTATAGGACCCAGTTTAGCTATTTAATAACTCAAAAACTGCTATTTCAAACTGTATAATGATTTTAACCATTATAATTTGGATTACAATTGTAGTGTTAACGTTAACTGGGTTTGTGTCTCTGTGATTCATTTATTGTTCTTGAATTGAAATTACAGTGGAGCTACACAAGCATGTTTTATTTGGAAGAAAAAAAACAACTTCTACTTAAAAAGAACAACTACAAGCTATTGCCAGAACTACATTTAAACCTCAGAATACAGTATATGAACCGTGGCCAGAACCACTCACACTCTACTATCTAAACACAGTATATGAACCGGATCCGGGCCAGAGGTGAACATGTCCGGTTTTGTGTCGGCATGCAGTGCTTGGGCCTGAACTGGGCCAACTGTTGTTAAAAGAGTCTGGCACACAGTACTCGGGCCGACTTCGGGCCGCAGAACCGGGCGCATAGTGGGCCGGAGGAAACGTAAGGATGTGGGCCGAATCCGTGCCAGATAAAATTTGCAAGCTGAGCTAATTACTCCCAATTTCATCCAGCAGCGTTTTAAACTGGCGATCATTTAAAGCCCGGGCAACAATAAAGTTGACAACCCAAATGACCAGTGACATCACCTCACCAAGCTGCTTATCACACAGTTGAGTACAAAGCGCCTCCTGATGTAAAATGCAATGAAAACTTTGGATGGGTCTATTTTCATTTTCGCAAAGAAGCACTACAAATCCTCTGTTTTTCCCCACCATACATGGCGCTCCATCGATACACACCAAAATAAGTTTATCCATCTTATAATTTTTTATTTTTCAAACTCCATGAAAGACTTGAATAAATCCTCTCCTCTTGTTGACGCTTTCATTGGCAAAACAGCAAGACTTTCCTCACACAGTGTGTCACCAGCAGCATACCTTGCAGTCACATTGAACTGAGATAAATGGCTTACGTCTGTTGACTCATCCAAAGCGAGGGAAAAATAAGTCGCTGCATTAATGTCCTTCACTTGTTTTTCCTCCACTTGATTTTCCATCATGATGGTACAATCGTGAACAATTCTTGCTGACAAAGGCATGTCTTTTATTCATTTGATTATCTTATCTTTATTCGCAAAGTCATCAAAAAGGTCATTAGCCACATCAAGCATGAATGTTTTGGCAAACTTGCCTTCTGTGAACGGCTTTCCGTTCCTCACTATTGCTAAAGAACCAGCAAAGCTAGCCGAATTCCCGTCACTTTGTTGGGTCCATACACGGAGTTGCTGCTGACTGGTTTGCACTCTGTTTAGTGGCTCTTGGCAGGCCTTCTTTCTGCTGTCCCCGCTGGATATTTTGATGCAAATGTGGCATGGCGTGTGTCGAAGTGTCGCTTTATATTTGACCGTTTCATCGACGAAATTTTATCATTGCATATTAGACACACTGCGGTCCCCACTCTCTCCACAAAGGCGAATTCCTCTGTCCATTTGTGCTGAAATGTACAGTACTCCTCATCTTTTTTTCTTTTCAACTTCTTTTTCGTCAAAGGGTTTGCTCTGCATAAATAAGCTAGCTGACTTACTGATTAAATGGCAGGAAGTTTACTTCTTTATCCCACAATGACTCATGTAGGCTTCCACATATAATCCAATCCCGTACCCCAAAGGACAGACGTGATTGGCTCCAGTGCAACCCTGAACAGGTGTGGTAAAAAATTAATGTAAGGATTAAAATGCACGAGAATGTTTGTTTGAAGATTATTTTTAACACCATTCTGTAATGTTTTATTTGAATATCAGAGGAATTTTTCATTACTTATTGTGTTAAGAAATGTCAACTAAGATTGATCTGAGAGCCAGATGCAGTCATCAAAAGAGCCACAACTGGCTTGCAAGCCATAGGTTCCCGACTCCTGGTATATAGCTTCCCTACAACCACAACAAACGTTTGATGCAGTAAATTGTATGTGTCTACCAATCATAAGAGCCACCCCTCTTGATTTAGACTGGAAATTGGGTTGGAATACCTGACTGGCCCATTTTTTACTGAAACGTGGGTTATCTGATAAGCAGACATGAGTTTCTTGCAGAAAGGCAATATCTGCGTTAAGTTGTTTTGAATGGTTAATAATTTTCCGAAATTTTACTGGACTGTTAAGGGATTTAGAGTTCCGACTGACACAATTGATAAGACAGCCAGCAGAATTCCTGGCATCATATACATTGGCCATGGTATGAGTAAGAGTACACAGCTTTTCATTTTAATTACACAAACTATAGAAATAAACAGATGGATTACAATGCAACCACATCCAGACATCCAACAAAACAAACTCAGAAAAGCAAGTTGGCCCGGCAAATCCCCACCCCTTTCTCCAACATGAACAAGGAGAAAAAAAAACATCTCTAAATAAAAATCCACGCATTTAGTGTTTGTACTGAGGACAACAACTCACACTACTTGGGCTCCCGCATTGCCCACATTTAAATCCTATCTGTATCCATCAACAACTATACAATAAAAAAAATGGTGAAAAAAATAAAATAAAAGTCAAACTGTGAGATTAACATAATACACACATGACTGACTAAAGCCTCCTCAAAGTAAAGCCAGAGTGTACAGAAGGAAACACTTATTCTGGATAGATCGCAGAAATTAGTTTGCTTACATATTTACAGGTCATACTGTCACATAAACAAACAAACAGAGCCCAGTTAAAGGAAAGTATAATGACATAATAATATATATTTATAAACCTGAACAACCTTGGTAGCACCCTGGACGAGAGACCCCCATACTACAGTCACTCTCCACCGACTGATGCTTGAACAATATTTTTCTTCACGTAGTCCATGGCTTTTCTAGGGTCAACAAACTCCTTTTCCTCCCCACCATATATAATCTGAAGCCAAGCTGGAAAGAACAAGCTGTAGCGGCGCCCTCATGGTCGCAAAGAATCCTCCTCACATCAGTAAACGCTGCCCAAGCTTTAGACACTACAAGTGTTGTCCAGAAGAATAGAAATCGGTGCGCTGTTGAAATGAAGAGGGCCGCGGGTACGTGCACGCCTCAGCACCTCTACGCAGTCTTGGTAGTAGTGTACTTTAGCTACTATCCCCCATGGTCTATTGCCGGGCAACTTTCGGCCCGGTGTGCGATACAATCGGTCAGCGGCCCCTTATCTAATTGTAGCACCTCGGCTAACAGCTTAGCAACTCCTGTGGTAGAGCTAGAGTCTGGTGCCTTGGGGACGCCAATAATCTGTACATTACACCTTCTCATTCGACCCTCCATATCCTCACTTCTTTCCTTCAGTTCTTTGAGCTCTCACTTTAACTCACTCACAGTGCTTCTCAGCATAACAACTTCATCTGACCAGATAGACAAGCCATCCTCTATGTCCTTAACACTGGTTTTGACCTGATCCAGCTCGGAGCAAAGAGTTGCGGTGCTATTAATTATCTCGGTTTTCACCGCTTGTAGCTCACTTCTGAGAAAACCAAAGTCTTCTGCAAAGACTTCAGACCCTGCCAACCTGCTCCCTGCTCACCAAAGATTCTGACTAAGATCAACACTATCAGCAACTAGGACACCCAGGGCCTCTGCTGTTCCAGGACTTTTAGTCATGATAAAGAACTTATCAACCCGAGGCACTGGGAGAGAGCTTTCTCCCACAGTGCTATAGCTACTGTCAAATGTCATTGATTAGATAAGAGAGGGACAGTTAGACTGTCCAATCAGAGAAATCTAATTCAAATTCTTTGTAGGCAGATAATGTCAGGTTCTACTCAGACAGATCTAAAACTTGCAGTGCTCAATGTCAGATCTTTATGCAACAAATCATTTTTAATCAATAATTTTATCTCTTCTTATAACCTGGACTTGATGTTTTTAACAGAGGCATGGTTAGACAGCAAGACAGGTAAAGCAGTTCTTATTGAATCTACTCCACCTAACTTCACTTTTATATCAGAAACACGGGAAAACAAAAAGGGAGGTGGTGTGTGTGCCTTATTTAAAGATGATATAGTTACCCAGAGGCTGTCATTTGGGGTGTTTCCATCATTTGAGTATGTATCTTTCAAAATGGAGCTAAAAGTATCTCCATCCATAATCTTTATAATCATAAACAAGCCACCCCAACACTGTCAAAGTTTTTTTTTTTTTTAACTTTATTTTTGTTAACAGGAACATGATACACATTTTCCATGTACTGCATAGTCAGTCTTAGATTAATCAAACCAAAGATAATATTTTAATATGACATGGGGTATTAATATTAGATTAATGGAGGTTTCTCACTTTCTCCATCAGGTTTTATCTCCCACTTTTAACAATATATATAATAGAACAAAACAAAACACACACACAAAAAACAGAGAGGGAACAGAGTGTAGCAATGTTTAACATCTATCAATGAAAGAAAATTAGCAATTAAATATTATAATAACAAATATGATACTCATGAGTTGGGTAGTTCCTTTTTTGCTTCAGACAAAATTTGGTATATATTGTCTAGCATTCTTTTCCCATTTCTCCCAGTGTTTATCGAATGAGTCCATCTTTAAATTCACAGAAAAAGTAATTTTTTCCATCCTGTAAATAACCATAGTCACCTCACACCACTCTTTAACAGTCGGTTCACTTTGTACCATCCATTTTTTGGTTATTGCTTTTTTCGCAGCTGCCAGTAGTACATTCCAGAGATATCCATCTATTCCCCTTAGATCTGGGGATTTATACCCTAAGTACATTATTTTAAAATCAAGAGGAATATTAGTTTTGAAAATCATTTGCATTACTTTATTAACCTCATTCCAATAAGTTTGAACCTTTGGACAGCCCCAGAAAACATGATAATGATGAGCAATCTGGCATCCACAATTTCTCCAGCAATGAGCAGTGCTCCCTGTATAATGCGCACTTTGTGATGGAGGTATAAAGTAGCGCGACACATTTTTCCAACAGTACTCCTTCCAAGTGTGAGATTTTGTGGTCCTCCACTGAGTTACACAAATCTGTTCCCATTCCTCGTCTGTTATGACCAAAGCTCCCTCTTTCACCCATTTTTCTTTAATATATCTTGTTGAGAAGCTATTCAGGTTACAAATACATTTATATAGCTGCGATATTATCCCCCTGGTGAGTTCTGATTTATATGCTTTTATAAAAAGTTTTATTAAAGGGCTGTATTCTTCTCTATTGGTTTGTTTAAATTCACGGTTATAGTAATTCCTTAACTGTAGATATCTATAAAAGTCTTGTTTTTCTAATTTAAAATGTTCTTTTAAGGTCTGGAAACTTTTCATTTGATTGTCTTGTACAATCTGAAAATAATTTGTTATTCCTCTTGTAATCCAAAACTTGAATCTCGAGTCAATTCTGTTTGGAGTAAAATTTGAGTCATGAGCACACCACCCCAGGATTTTAACATCCTTTTCCAATTTATATGCTTTTATTAGTTCTTTCCAAACAGAAAGTACCGATTTTACCCAGGGATTTTCTAAACTACTAATAGCTTCTAAGCATTTGTTGTCTGCCAGGACGGCCTGTATGGGAATATCTGTAATCACTCCGCCTTCAATATCCTTCCATTGAGCTGTATAAAGTGGGTCACACCAGTAAAGTAAAGCTCTTATTTGAGCAGACATAAAGTAGTTTTTGAGACTTGGTAAGCCCCAGCCTCCTCTCTCTTTTGATAACTGTAGAGTTTTAAAACGAATACGGGGTCTTTGTCCTTGCCATATAAATCTTGAGATGGTTTTGTCCCATTCAATAAAATATTGTCTTGGGATGTTTATTGGGAGTGTTTGAAATAAATATAAATATCTGGGAAGTACATTCATTTTAATAGTTTCAATCCTTGCACTTAAACTGAGATAAGGAGTGAGGTTCCATCTTTCAAAATCCTTTTTAATATTACTATAAAGGGAAATATAGTTTTTCTCGAGTAGTTTTGATAAATCTTTGTGCAGAATTACCCCCAGGTATTTAAGAGATTCTGTTTTCCATTTAAATGAGTAAGCATTTTTGAGCTTCTTAGAAGGATGACAAAAAGAAAGTATTTCAGTCTTCTCTATATTTAGCTTATATCCTGATAGTGGGCCAATATTACTAAGAAAGGTCATAAGTTCTGGTAACGATGTCTCTGGTTTACTTAAGTATAGGAGTACGTCGTCTGCATAGCTTGCTATTTTATGTTCCATTTGTTTTATTGTGATGCCACTAATTTTATCAGTCTGTCTAATATATTGAGCCATTGGTTCTAGAAATATAGCAAAAAGAAGAGGAGACCAAGCACATCCCTGTCGAAGTCCTCTTTCTAGTATCAGTGGTTCTGTCATATAACCGTTAATTTTGATTCTTGCTATTGGGTTGTCATAAATAGCTTTGATATTATCAATTATTATTTTATTTATGTGAAATTTGTTCAATACTCTATACAGATATTGCCAACTTACTGAGTCGAACGCCTTTTCGGCATCTAAACTAATTATAATTGCTTTTTCGTCATGTCGCTGTATGTAGTCCATGATGTGTAGTGTACGTCTAATATTGTCCTGTGTTTGCCATTTATGGATAAAACCAGTCTGGTCATTATGTATTAGATCCGGGAGAATCTTCTCCATCCTTTTTGATATTATGGAGGTATAGATGCGGTAGTCTACATTGAGAATGGATATTGGTCTATATGATCCACATTCAAGTTTGTCCTTTCCTTCCTTAGGTATTAGACTTATAATAGCCTCTTTCCAGCTAGGTGGGATCTGTGCTTTTTTAAATGCCCAGTTGAAGGTAGAAAGGAGGAATGGAGCAAGCTTCTCCTTTAGAGCCTTGTACCACTCTGAAGTAAACCCATCACTACCAGGTGATTTGTTAGTCTTTAACTTTTTTATTGCATTTTGTACTTCCAATAAGGTAATTTCAGACGTTAACTTGTCATTTTGTTCATCTGTCATGACTGGGAGATTAAGTGCATCTAAAAAGGAATCTATCTCATGTTCTTTATCCCCTGGAATTTTAGAGTATAGTTTTTTATAAAAAGATTGGAAGACAGATTGTATATTGTCCTGTTTAGTTTCTACTGTGTTTTTTTGGTGGTTTCGTATTTTAAAGATTGCTCTGTCCACCTGTTGTTTTCTTAATTTCCATGCCAATAGTCTAGTAAACTTAGACCCACTTTCATAGTATTGCTGTTTAGTATAAAGCATCTTTTTTTCTATTTCTTGCGAAGTCAAGTCATTAATTTCATTTCTGATTCTCTTGATTTCTGATAATAACTGAGGATTTTTGCTTTGAGCATGTTGGTTCTCTAACAGCTTTAGTCTATCTTGTAAATCTTGCAACTTCTTTTGCCTCTGTTTTTTTTTAGTGGAGGCAACTGCAATAATCTTTCCCCTTAGTACAGCCTTGGCTGCATCCCATAGGATAGGTGGGGAAACTTCACCGGTATCGTTTTCATCTAAGTATGTTTGAATGTCTTCCACCATTTTCTTTTTAAAAAGAGGGTCATTGAGCATACTTGAGTTAAATCGCCACAATGTGTTTTTTTTCTTTTCTTCCAAATCCACTGTTATATAGATTGGTGCATGGTCACTTAAATCTATTGTTCCTATGTCCGTATCTAAAATTTTGGATCTGTCCTTGTTGAAAATAAAAAAATAATCTATCCTAGTATAAACAGAGTGTGGGTTAGAATAGTGAGTGTATTGTCTTGCAGTAGGAAACATTTCCCTCCAAATATCTATTACACCTATATTCTTCAGTAGTGAATGAAATTTAGTGTGTATTGCTTTAGTACCACTTATCTGATTTGATACATCCAATTTAGGCTGCAAGTGAATGTTAAAATCTCCACCACAGATAAGAGTTCCCTCAGAGTGGTTAACAATCAAATCTATAATGGTCTTAAGGAAAGAAATATTACAACCTGGCGGGGCATATACATTGAGTAAGCTGAAAACTTGTCCATTAATTACTCCTTTTATCAAAACAAACCTCCCTTCTTTATCTTTATGTTCATAAGTCAATTCAAAGTTTATTTTATTTGAGATCAATATGGCAACTCCTCTCTTATGATTTCCTCTATAGGATGAAAAATATATTTTAGTAAGTCCTAATCTAGTTAATTTTTGGTGTTCTATATTATTTAGATGTGTCTCTTGTAAGTATATGATATCTGCCTTCTCCCTTCTCATTTTTGTTAATATTTTTGATCTTTTTATTTGGTTTAATATGCCATTAACATTAAAGGAAACTACCCTTATTTTTTCTGTACTCATAATATATGTAAAATAAAACCTATAATATCTGTGCTACAATACTCTCTGGTTGAACATGAATGTGAGAACTGCAATAAAACATTATAAACTGAACATGGTTCAACGAATAAGATGTTGGGTTCCATAGCAAAGGTATAAAGAATATCCTTCACCTGACCACTAGTTTGGTCAAAGTTCGGAGGGAATGCCTCTTCAGACTTTCGCAAAAACAGGGCCCTCCATGACAACTCAAAGTAAACGTACAATGACATAAAGTTTAAGTCCTAATCCTCCAAAGTGAATTTAAATCGTAAACAAAAGGGTAACAGAGAGAGAATAAGGAATACTTTCACCGTTTTCTTTCATCTCTAATGTGGGGATTGTCTTCTAAAAGACTGGAGTTTGGATCTGATGGCAGCGCGTCTGGTTAATACTTTTTCAGTCCCTGATGTCGCTTCTCCTGCAATGCTCCAGGAATCCTCATCCAGAAGTTCTACCGGGTCCCGCGGGGGAGGTACCACCTTCACCGCGAAGCCTCGATCCCTCATGTCTTTCGTAGCTTCGCTTGCTGTTTGGTAAAGCCGCATCCCGTCATCGTAAAAGACGCGTAGCCTCGCCGGGTACGGGGTTTGGAATCTGATTTTCTTCTCACGCAGCATCCGTTTTGCTTCGTTGTATTCTTTCCGGTTGTTTAAGATAGCGAACGGGTAGTCATGGTCGAAGTAGATCCTCTGGTTGTTAATGTGGATTTCCTTCTTTTCCCAGGCTTTTCTCAAGATGTTCTCTTTTGTTCGAAATAGCAAAAACTTGACCACTATCGACCTCGGCTTGTCCGTGACTGCAGGCTTTGGCGCTAGTGCCCTGTGTGCCCTCTCTATTTGAAGTTCAGTGGAGTCGGGAATTTCCAGTGCCTCTCTCAAAAACTTTTCCACAAAGGTCTCCACTGAGTTACCTTCTTCACCCTCAGGCACGTTATATATCCTTATGTTCTGTCGCCTTGCCCTTGCTTCTTGATCGATTAGCTTTTCTTTGTATTGCGTCTGAGTTTTTAATACGTCTCTCAGAATTAGCTTCATCTTATCCAGCTTAGCTTCGGTTTCTGCAATGCGTTCCTCAGCTTCCCCAATTCTCTGGTTTGTCTTATCTATTTCTTCTTTAATACCATTCAGTTTCTCGTTATTCTCTTGTCTAAAATCTTGTATTTCATGTAAAATCCGTTCCATATTCACCTTCGGCTTTTCTTTCGATTTTCCGCCGCCATCTTTTATGTTAGCGTTGCCATCTGTGCCTCGTGACTCGTCTTCGGTATCCAGTATATCCATCGTAGTCTTTTTACTCTTCTCTCTCGTTTCCATCACTGTCCTGCAGTCTAGATCAACTCGGGCTTAAAAATTTGCTGTTTTTATTACTCGGCAGGATATATTTTTTTAGTCTTTGGAGGAGCTCGCTTTTTAAGCTGCCATCTTGTTCAAGGGCGGAACCTGTCAAAGTTTTAAAAACAGATTAAGACAGGGAGCTACTGGTATCTGCAAAACCAATGGTGCTCATGGAAAGGGTAACAAAAGTTAAAGAAAAACAAGGTCCAGGCACTCACTTGGTTGAAAAAGTATAAAAGGCCTTTATTAGATGAGGGCTGGAGACATTAAAAGAGAGACTTATTCAGCAGCTCTGTCTCTGCTCAGTTAGCAGCACAGTTAGCAGCATTAACGCCACATTGAACGCTGTAGATTTCGGTGGAGGCTCTAGAGTGCTCTCTTTTATAAAGTGAGGTTTATTCAGATCATTTTATGGGATAAACTCTGAGGCAGTGACTCATTTCGAACTCATCACACAGAGATCGGCCTCACTCGGCCTTGTTCGGAAACACTCGGGAGATGGCGCAGTGGATTGTGGGATAGTTCCTTGCTCCTCTCCAGTTAATGAGGAACCTGTGGAGCTTCCTATGCGAAAGGAGCTGTTTAAGGGAGCAGTGGCGCTCCTTTCCCTACCTCCTTCCATACTGAGAAAACAATCTGTACAGTTCTTAACATGGCGGACAATGACGTACATTTGGTTATAGCTTAAGGAGCTAGGAATTTCATTGACAGTTTCCCCTTTTCAGCCCAGAGTTCACTTGGTTTGGTCCGTTCTCCCTCCTCCCCTTTGTGTTTTCTCCCTGCAGAGCTTGTGTGTGGCAGGGGCTGTGGCTGGCTCCTCCCACGGCAGTTGAGACTCACCTGCTGCTTCTTTTGTTGGAAATTTTTGGACTTTTGAACTTACCTTTGTTCCTTGTGCCTAGATCTCTCCGGTGTCTCACTGCTGCTGTTACCAACTGAAGCCAGCCTGCTCCCTGTCTCCTCAGCCTGTTTTGTGAATAAACTGGTTTAAAACCTAACAGTTTTGGCTTTGGTTTCTGCTTTGGGGTCCCCCCAGCCGGACTGTAACACAGGGTGTGTTCACACCAGGAAAGTTTGTTGGTCCGGTTTAAGTCCAGACTTTATTTTTTTCATTTGGTTCGGATCGGAGGTTATTTTCATTGAACTTTTTGCAAGTGAACTAAAATTTGAAAACAGAAGTATACAGTGAAGCCCGAAATTATTCATACCCCTGGCAAATTCTGACTTAAAGTTACTTTTATTCAACCAGCAAGTTTTTTTTTTTTTGACCGGAAATAACACAGGCTTCTCCCAAAAGACAATAAGACAATGTACAAGAGCTATCATTGTGTAAAAAATATTTCTCAGCTTTTATTTACATTTGAACAAAAAGTGGCATGTCCAAAATTATTCGTACCCTTCATACCCAATAATCAATAGAAAAGCCTTTATTGGCTATTACAGCAATCAAATGCTTCCTATAATTGCTGACCAGCTTTTTGCATGTCTCCTTGGTATTTTTGCCCATTGATCTTTAGCAATGAGCTCCAACTCTTTCAGGTTGGAGGGTCTCTTCACCATCACCCTGATCTTTAGCTCCCTCCACAGATTCTCAATTGGATTCAAGTCAGGACTCTGGCTGGGCCACTGCAAAACGTTAATGTTTTTGTCTGCTAGCCATTTCTTCACCACTTTTGCTGTGTGTTTTGGGTTGTTGTTGTGCTGAAATGTTAACTGGTGCCCAAGGCCAAGTTTCTCTGCAGACTGCTTGATGTTGTTGAGAATTTTGATGTATTGCTCCTTTTTCATGGTGCCGTTTACTGTGATTAGGTTCCCCGGTCCACCAGCTGAAAAACACCCCCAAAACATTAGGTTCCCACCACCAGGTTTGACAGTGGGGATGGTGTTCTTAGGGTTGAAGGCTTCTCCTTTATTATGCCAAATGAAGGATGCATCATTGTGGCCAAACAATTCAATTTTTGTTTCATCTGACCATAAAACCGAAGACCAGAAGTCTTCTCTTTTGTCCAGATGAGCATTTGCAAAGGCCAAACGGGTTTTTTTGTGTGTTTGTTATCTGGAGAAGTGGTGGAAACACTCGGGAGATGGCGCAGTGGATTGTGGGATAGTTCCTTGGTCTGCATTTGTGGAATCCAGCAGTATGCAGTGTCTGTTGGACTGTCTGTCTTGAGATGTTGCCACCAGCAGAGCCCAGATTCATCAGGATGGCCTTGGTGGTGATCCCTGGATTCTTTTTTACCTCTCTCACTATTCTCCTGGCCAGCACAGGTGTCACTTTTGGCTTCCGACCACGTCCTCTGAGATCTGTCACAGTACAGAACGTCTTGTATTTCTTAATAATACTTTGCACTTTAGCCACTGGATCTTCAAAACATTTTGATATGGTCTTATAGCCCTTTCCTGACTTGTGAGCAGCCTCAATGCACAGCTGCAGGTCCTCAGAGAGCTCCTTTGTCTTAGCCATGACTGTCCACAAACCAACAGCAGAGAGCTTCTGTTTTTCACCTATTGTGTTGATTAGAACAGCCATTTCCAATGAATCAGGGTAATTAGGATGCTTTAGAAGAGCATGGACTATTTGGAATGGTATAGAACTTTGGATTTTCCCATAGACTGTGACAGTTTGCAAAGGGTATAAATACTTTTGGACATGGTACTTTTTGTTCAAATGTAAAAAAAAAAAAAGGTGAGAAATATTTTTTTCCACAATGATACCTCTTGTACGTTTTCTTATTATCTTTTGGGAGAAAAACTTGCTGGTTGAATAAAAATAACTTTAAGTCAAAATTTGTCAGGGGTATGAATAATTTCGGGCTTCACTGTATGTGTGATGATCGCTGCACCCATTGGCCAGAAATGACGCGGGTGGGGCAACGCAAAGACACAAAACCTGAGGAAAACAGTCATGGAGTCCTGTGTGCTGCACTTGTTACTGGGATTCTGATTTTACAGCTACAAATCTGTGAAAATAATTTCGAAAGTCAAAAGCAGCTAATTTAAAGTCAGTTTCACCACACCCTACAGGTGTGAAATCACCTGTAAAATGTAATGTGAAACATTATGATAGAATAGGCCTACGCAGAGGCTAAGTGCCATACCATAATTTTATTAACCCTCTGACACCATTTGGAACTGTTTGTGCACATTTTGTGAACTTTCTATTTTCATTGTCAATTCCTATGTTGTTTTAATGTTAGAGGAATGAAAATCTCAAAATACTAAACTTTTTTAAGAAAATAATTCACATATACACAGCAAAACACAGCCTCCAAACCCCTTGTTAACACTTTAGCACACTTGTAACAAATTTGGCCCAAAATTGAAACTTATTAAAAGCATCAATAAAATTGAATTCTGGTTGGGGGAGAAGTGGATAAAAGATCTGAACCTTTGAAAGTGGGAAAATATTTATTCACTATATTTGCATTGCACTTTTAGGACCGGGGACCATTTTTTACACTAATGATACAAGTGTGATTTAAGTGATATAAATTATATTATATTATATTATAAATTAATGACATATGTAAGGCTCTAAATACCCACTTTGCACTTTATTTTTGAAAAATATTTCATATTTTGTGTTTTTTGCACTAAAATATGGGGTACTTTTGCAATAAAAATGACCCTAATAATAAAAATATTAAAAGGGTCAATAAAACTTTTATAGTTCTGGTCAGGAGAAATGCTGATAAAATATTTGATAAAGTAATTATATATATATATATATATATATATATATATATATATATATATATATATATATATATATATATATATATATATATAATTTTTTTTTTTTTTTCATGGCACCTTTTAGATTGGGGTATGGAATATGAATTTCAGGCACTGAACTTTCAGTATCTAATTTTCACAGCATTATTTCAGTGTGAAAAATTTCAGAATAAAATATTTGCCTTTAAAAATTCTGATGCATATATTTTTGAGTCCTCAAATTTGATTTGCCAAATTCAGAGTCTAAAATACACCGTCAAAAAATTTGCATGAAACATCTGTCTGACTTGCCCCATTACCGGAAGCACTAGTTTCCATTCATGTGCGCATGCGCAAACAGAAATGTTTTTGGTAAGGTATTTTTGCTTTTAATTGTGTTTTTACTTATATAAATAAACTGTAATTGGTTTTAACAAGTGAGACAATGAAAATACATATCTTTAAAATGTTTCTTAATTTTTTTGTAATTTAACATTGACCATCATCACTGTGGTCATGCCTTTGTTTCTGTTTACAGTCGCCAACACAGGAGCTACTGAACCATGAAAGTGTCTGCAGGAGAGTGTGAGATAAGGAGAAAGCACTTAGATTTGATAGTATTTCAGTGTTAATTCATTAGTCTATCGTGGAAGCGAACAGCACTGCAGTCAGGGGCAGCTGCTTCTGCCCCACAGCTCCAAACATGTTCTCTGGGGAAAAGTGACAGGGATTGAGTCATCACCTTACCAAAAACTTATCTTTGTGCATGAATGGCAACTAGTGCTTCTGGTACAAATGGGGCAAATCAGACAGATGTTTCATGCAAGTTTTTTGACGCCGTATTTTAGACTCCGAATTTGGCCAATCGAAATTGAGGACTTGAAAATATATGCATCAAAATTTTTAAAGGCACATTTTTTATTCTGAAATTTTTAACAATGAAATAATACAGTGAAAACTGGATACTGAAAGTTCAGTGCCTGAAATTCATAGACAAAAAAATTCAGACACCTATTTCAGTGTTAAAAAATCCAACAGTAGAAATTCAAAAGCATTTAAAATTCAAAATATGATGAGACAAGTTTGCTTCCATATTGGGGTACTGTTTGTGACACTAATGGCACAAGTGTGAGTTGTTCATATACACAAGCACTGCTCAAAACACAATATTGCACACAAATTAATTATGTTATAAACATAATTGACATATGTGAGGCTTATTTTGTGGCCCCAATAGTAAAAAATATTAAAAAGATCAAAGCTTTTATAGTTCTGGTCAGGAAAGAGGTAGATAAAATATTTGACGTTTTGAAAGTGGAAAAAAATATTAATCTATTCTATTTTTGTAGCACTTTTTAAGGTAAGGTACCATTTGTGACACTAATGATACAAGTCAAATATTTTTTTAAAGGGCGTCGTGCAGTTAAGACTGAAAGGTATAGGAATAGTTATAGGTCCATTACACATACATTGTTCACCTTTTTGCATTCATTGTTATCATTTAGAGAGAAATATGTTCCACTTGACTATTTCATATAAGCCTGACCTTTGGACAAAGCAGGGTTAAACAGTCCAGTAGACACATCAAATTTACAGTATACCCTGATGAGGTTTCAGTAGTTTCAAATACACAATGTGCCACACACTCTAGTTAATACAGCATAGGGGTGCAGTAATAACCCTAGCAGGCTTATACAATAAAGCATTCAATGTGTCAGTATACTTTACTTTTAGGATAGTGACTTGAAGATAAAAACTGATTACTCTGCTGCACCATCAGATGAAGGAAAAAGTATTTCATATGATGGAGGCTTATCATTTGACTGGGACAAAAAGTCTTCAGGCACTGTCGGTATGAGTGAGGCAGAAGGATAACTGGGTGGAGCAAGTACATCATTGTTTGTTGCAAGTGTATTGTACGTTGGTGGAGCAGGAGAAAATACAGGGAGTGCTGGGCCAAGGAAGGGTGGTCGTAATGTTGGCACGTTTGGAGGAGGGGGGTGAAGAACAGAAGCTGATGATGAAGATGAATATGGAGATCCATATGGGTTTTGCTGCTGTGGAACGGGGTTGTGGTAGCCTCCTGCAAAGTGTCCAGGGGGCACAGGGTACATACCCGGTGCACCAGCACACATTGCAGAACTAGCTGGGTACTGAGGTGATGTTGCTGGATACATAGACATGCTTTGGGAGGGAGAGTAAGGACCTTTAAAAGCTGCAGGAGGAGGGAAGTCACTGGCGCTCGGGCCTCCAATCGCTCCTGCTGCATAAGGAGATGAGAGAGATAACCCACATGGTATGATGACCAGTGGAAACACAACTTCTGGGTCAAAAGAAAAGCTGATGTCCAGATATGCCTGCAAATATAATTTCAGTTAGTCATCCAAATAAATATACAGTACTAATGTATTATGTCTGTTGCCAGTACCAACACATTACCTTTATGCGGTACTCCACTGACAGTATGTCACAATAGTGAACAGTCAGTGCATCAGAGGGAATCCTTAATGAGCATTTGACTTCTTTATGAGTTTGTGGTTTAACATAGTCTTCAACTTGTTTCTGAATAACATTATTTTCACACTTAGTTCGTCCACTTGCATGGTACAACTCATGCCGGATTAAGCTGAATTTGGGTCTCATGTCTTTAGATGAGGAATTGTTGACTTTAGCAACAATTGAGACAGTGTCACCTATAAAAACATATATTACCAAACATGTTAATGGGGTTATTCCAAGATGACTGTGACAATCTATAAATCAAGACGCTTACCTGGGGCATAACCTCTCCTGTCGACTGTCACATCCATCTGCACAGTTCCCTTACTGAAGACACCAAGTTCCTTCTTTGTTGAGCCAATCTGGGGTAACTAAAGCACAATAAAGGGTAAACCTATTAGTCATGTATTTATGTGGGGGTTGCAAATGATGTAAATGGCTGGGTAATACAGTAGCAGTTTTATGTTATGCATTATAGTTGTTCCATCTTACACACCATCAGTTGATCAAGGCTAGGGTATGACTTTGATCTAAAACATATCTCTTTTTCATCTGTGCAGTCCATCCTCCAACTTCTGCTTAGTTTGGCTTCAAGTTTGTAAACAACCTTTCCATGATAACCCCGAAAGGATGAAGGCATACTTCTGCAGACATGTCAAGTATTTGTAAATGGAAGAGCATTTTGAGAGGAACAGATTTTGAAAAACAAAAATCATCTCACTTACTCTGATGGTAAATTAAAGTTGAATTTAAAAATATGAATTCCCGCATGAAGTATGGCACCTGCATGAAAAAGCAATTTTAAATGTGCTATGAGCAGTATTTTTATACATATTTTATTTTCACAAAATACCCACATGTCCCAATATATATGGTAGGGCTGGGCGATATGGCGAAAAATTTTATCACAATTTTTTTTCCTCATATTGATTGATCTCGATTTTCAATTCAATTTTATTTTTCCTTATTAAAAACAACTAAATATTAGATTTAATGTGTAAAAACAATTACCATACTTACGAAAAGACGCTTGATACATTTTTAAAATTGTGTTTCCGGTTTAATAGACCTTAACTTAAACAATGTATTAAAACTTTTCACAGTACCATTTAACACAAAGAAAATGTTGTACAACAGTAAAAACAGTGCAACAACAGTGCAAATTTGGCATGCATAGTCAACTATCATCCTTTTGTAGTGCACAGCACTTACAAAATGTATTAAGAACTTTCAAACTTTTTCAAAATACAAAAAAAGGTAAACATGTTTGCTAGAACAAGACAAAGCAGCTCACATGTTAAAACATCTTCACATTTCTTAATAAGAGTAAAAAACAAAATGTGCAAAAGCACAATGTCGGTGAACTACCAACACTGTATGTATCTTGTAGTGTGCATGAGGTAATATTTATAGGTTTTGGCCAGAAAGACTAATCTGTACTGCATCTGGTTTTAAAGCTGCCCTGTGGCATGCCACAATATTGCCATGTACACAAGTAGCGTTTGGCAAGGAGGCTCACTCTAGGGTAAGTTTGGCAATGGACTTTCCACCATTCCAGGGGATCAGTCTCGCTGTCCACATATGGAACCAAAAGGTAACTCTTAAGTTCAGCCTCAATGGCCTGCTTTTCAGTTAGTTCAGAAACTGAAGCGGAGTAGATTATTTGAAAAAGCTTCCTAGTGTATTTTTCTGGACTTTGGCTGGTGTAACTGAACATGAAGCCTCATCTCTGCCTCCACCTGAGCTGGATATAAAGGCAGAGCCACTGAGCATGTGCCCAACTGCTGTGGTCTTAACTGCCTCTATTTTTTCCTCCTCAATATACCTTGTCTCGAAACGTGGATCGACAAGTGAAGCAATCTTCAGAAGGTCATCTGTGGCAGTGTCCTTATACTTGTCATTTAGGTAGACTGTGACAGTGGTCTTAATGTGTTTTGTGAGGTCTGTATCATGATCTGCTGGCTTTAAAACCTCTTCATTAAAAAGGTGCAGCACAGGTTTCACATATGAGACACTCACATACTGCTTACCAGACAGTGCATCTGTGAATTCAACGAGTGGATTAAGGGCATTGTGGATAGACTCAAGGACCTCAATATTCTGCCATGGTGGAGCCAGGTGATGAGTTTTTCTGTCTGCAGAGAGAACCTTGGCAATGGCCTTTTCTTGCTCCAACATACGGCCCACCATTGCCATGCGGGACCCCCACCTACAGTGGGGCAAAAAAGTATTTAGTCAGCCACCAATTGTGCAAGGTCTCCCACTTAAAAAGATGAGAGAGGCCTGTAATTTTCATCATAGGTATACCTCAACTATGAGAGACAAAATGAGAAAAAAAAAATCACTGTCTGATTTTTAATTTTTCAATCTTAATTTATTTGCAAATTATGGTGGAAAATAAGTATTTGGTCAATAACAAAAGTTCATCTCAATATTTATATTACTTACTGTTATATACCCTTTGTTGGCAATGACAGAGGTCAAATGTTTTTTTTAAGTCTTCACAAGGTTTTCACAAACTGTTGCTGGTATTTTGGCCCATTCCTCCATGCAGATCTCCTCTAGAGCAGTAATGTTTTGGGGCTGTCGCTGGGCAACACGAACTTTCAACTCCCTCCAAAGATTTTCTATGGGGTTGAGATCTGGAGACTGGCTAGGCCACTCCAGGACCTTGAAATGCTTCTTACGAAGCCTTCGTTACCCGGGCAGTGTGTTTGGGATCATTGTCATGCTGAAAGACACAGCCACGTTTCATCTTCAATGCCCTTGCTGATGGAAGGAGGTTTTCACTCAAAATCTGATGAGACATGGCCCCATTCATTCTTTCCTTTACACGGATCAGTCGTCCTGGTCCCTTTGCTGAAAAACAGCCCCAAAGCATGATGTTCCCACCCCCATGCTTTACAGTAGGTATGGTGTTCTTTCGATGCAACTCAGCATTCTTTCTCCTCCAAACACGACAAATAGAGTTTTTACCAAAAAGTTCTATTTTGGTTTCATCTGACCATATGACATTCTCCCAATCCTCTTCTGGATCATCCAAATGCTCTGTAGCAAACTTCAGACGGGCCTGCACATGTACTGGCTTTAGCAGGGGGACACGTCTGGCACTGCAGGATTTGAGTCCCTGGCGGCATAGTGTGTTACTGATGGTAGCCTTTGTTACTTTGGTCCCAGCTCTCTGCAGGTCATTCACTAGGTCCCCCCGTGTGGTTCTGGGATTTTTGCTCACCGTTCTTGTGATCATTTTGACCCCATTGGGTGAGATCTTGTGGGAAGCCCCAGATCGAGGGAGATTATCAGTGGTCTTGTATGTCTTCCATTTCCTAATAATTGCTCCCACAGTTGATTTCTTCACACCAAGCTGCTTACGTATTGCAGATTCAGTCTTCAGTCTTGTTTCTGGTGTCCTTTGACAGCTCTTTGGTCTTGGCCATAGTGGAGTTTGGAGTGGGACTGTTTGAGGTTGTGCACAGGTGTCTTTTATATAGATAACCAGTTCAAACAGGTGCCATTAATACAGGTAACGAGTGGAGGACAGAGGAGCCTCTTACAGAAGAAGTTACAGGTCTGTGAGAGACAGAAATCTTGCTTGTTTGTAGGTGACCAAATATTTATTTTCCACCATAATTTGCAAATAAATTCTTTAAAAATCAGACAATGTGATTTTCTGGATTTTTTTTCTCATTTTGTCTCTCATGGTTGAGGTGTACCTAAGATGAAAATTCCAGGCCTCTCTCATCTTTTTAAGTGGGAGAACTTGCACAATTGGTGGCTGACTAAATACTTTTTTGCCCCACTGTAATTGGTGATTCAATTATCAACCAATGTTTTGGTAATTCGAGCTCCTCTTGAGCTGCAGCAAGTTCTCTTCTTTGTTCAGGAGAAAGAAAAGGCTCCAACCACCTTCCTACACACACCAGTGGCCCTTTCAATGCGCTTGTCCTTCATACTTGCCTCTGTAGAAAAAAGGTAATAACAAAAATACATTTAGATGACACAATTATGACACAATACTATTATTCCATTTTTTTTACAAGTATATCTACTTAAGAGTGTAGTAAAACAAAAACATAATGCAAAAAGGTTTAATCTTAGTAATTGTAATTTAATACTATCATCCATCACAGAAATGTGGTTACATACATGAGTCTAATATCTAGACTCATGAAAAACAATGTATTAAATAATTTAATTTTGGGCACTTAAGTTTAAAATATTTTAAGTGTTCATTAGGCTACTTACCAACTGCAAGATGCAGCCGGTGCCCAAAACACTGCAGTCTTGTCCAACCCTTTAAGGCAGTGGCTTTATCCATGTTGACAGCATTGTCTGTCATAATTCAGAGCTGGCGCTCCTCTTTTAGGCCCCAAGAAGCCAAAGCATCTTCAAGCCCCTGGCTGATTATATCACCAGTGTGGTCCTCAGGAAAATACAGTGCTTGCAAGCACTTGCTCTGCAGAGTCCGCTTATCATCAATGCAGTGAATTGTCAGACTTCAGTACGGCTGAGATGTCCTGCTGGACCAAATGTCTGTCTGTTGTTGAAAAATAGTTGACATGCTGAAGTTCATATAATCTAAAGTGTCATATAATTGAGATAGTGCAGTCTGGGAAAAGTATTTTCTTCAAGGCAGTTTGTATCTCTGGTCCAAAACGTTGATTCATTTTTTGAAACCGACCTTTTCTACAGTATTTATTGGCATCATGTCTTTAGCAATGCAGTACGCTATTGCGCTCGTTATATTTTTTGAGCGCTTGGAATGTTTATCATACGGTGTAATGGCAGCGAAAGATGACACTATCGACTGCTGTTTTGGTACAGCGCCGCTAGTGCTAGCACTGCTGGTGCTGCTAAAGGCAGATGAAGTTGAAGCTGCTATCGAGGCGGCACTTTTTTCATGCTCTCTTTGTATTCATGGGGGTGATATTTTTTAAGGTGATAAAAGAGGTTTGTTGTGTTACCTGACTTTGTTAACATGGAGCGCCGGCATGTCTTACACACTGGGTTTATTTGCTCGTGGTCAGTTGCTAAATATCCAAACCACTGCCATACTATTGCTGTTGCATGACCAGTTTTATTGACAATGTCGTTGCCTTGAGGTAAGATTTTTGGCACAGCCCTAATATAAGGTAAACATGTTTGAATCAAATACTAGTTTTAATGATTAACAGTAAAACAGCTATTTTATTCACAATAAAAAAAAAAAAAAAAAACCTGAACGTAATGCCCTGCATTGCCGATGCAGAACAAAAAACCTAATTATTGTTGTATGCTTTTACCCTTTAAATGCCATGTTTGAAATGTAAACAAAACCATATTTTTAAAAAATATATTTTTCCAGTATAGTAGATAAAAATGTAATTACTTATTGTTTGATTTTTGCAGGCTAGCATAAGTCAAGGCTCGTGGGACTCCTGAGGCAGCCGACGGGTACCGGCAGGCCAAGCGTGCTGCTGCCCGGGCAGTTGTGGAGGCAAAAACTCGGGTCTGGGAGGAGTTCGGGGAGGCCATGGAGGAGGACTATCGGTCGGCCTCGAAGAAATTCTGGCAAACTGTCCGGCGCCTCAGGAGGGGGAAGCAGTGCTTCGCTAACACTGTTTACAGTGGAGGTGGGGGGCTGCTGACCTCGACTGGGGATGTTGTCGGGCGGTGGAAGGAATACTTCGAGGATCTCCTCAATCCCGCCGACACGTCTTCCGTTGAGGAGGCAGAGGCTGGGGACTCAGAGGTGGACTCGTTCATCACCCAAGCTGAAGTCACCGAGGTGGTTAAAAAGCTCCTCGGTGGCAAGGCACCGGGGGTGGATGAGATCCGCCCTGAGTACCTTAAGTCTCTGGATGTTGTGGGGCTGTCGTGGCTGACACGTCTTTGCAGCATCGCGTGGCGGTCGGGGACAGTACCTCTGGACTGGCAGACCGGGGTGGTGGTTCCTCTTTTTAAGAAGGGGGACCGGAGGGTGTGTTCCAACTATAGGGGGATCACACTTCTCAGCCTCCCCGGGAAAGTCTATTCCAGGGTACTGGAGAGGAGAATTCGGCCGATAGTCGAACCTCGGATTCAGGAGGAACAATGCGGTTTTCGCCCCGGTCGTGGAACAGTGGACCAACTCTATACCCTCCATAGGGTGCTTGAGGGTTCGTGGGAGTTCGCCCAACCTGTCCACATGTGTTTTGTGGATTTGGAGAAGGCGTTCGACCGTGTCCCTCGTGGTATCCTGTGGGGGGTGCTCTGGGAGTATGGGGTCCGAGGCCCTCTGCTAAGGGCTGTCCGGTCCCTGTACGAACAGAGCAGGAGTTTGGTTCGCATTGCCGGTTGTAAGTCAGACCTGTTCCCAGTGCATGTTGGACTCCGGCAGGGCTGCCCTTTGTCACCGGTTCTGTTCATAACTTTTATGGACAGAATTTCTAGGCGCAGCCAGGGGCCGGAGGGAGTCTGGTTTGGGAACCACAGGATTTCATCTCTGCTTTTTGCGGATGATGTTGTCCTGTTGGCTTCATCAAGCCAGGACCTTCAGCATGTGCTGGGGCGGTTTGCAGCCGAGTGTGAAGCGGCTGGGATGAGAATCAGCACCTCCAAGTCCAAGGCCATGGTTCTCGACCGGAAAAGGGTGGTTTGCCCTCTCCAGGTTGGGGGGGAGCTCCTGCCGCAAGTGGAGGAGTTCAAGTATCTTGGGGTCTTGTTCACGAGTGAGGGAAGGATGGAGCGTGAGATCGACAGACGGATCAGTGCAGCGTCTGCAGTAATGCGGTCGTTGTATCGGTCTGTTGTGGTGAAGAAGGAGCTGAGCCGAAAGGCGAAGCTCTCGATTTACCGGTCGATCTACGTTCCTACTCTCACCTATGGTCATGAGCTTTGGGTCATGACCGAAAGGACAAGATCCCGGATACAAGCGGCCGAAATGAGTTTCCTCCGCAGGGTGGCTGGGTGCTCCCTTAGAGATAAGGTGAGGAGCTCGGTCACACGGGAGGAGCTCGGAGTAGAGCCGCTGCTCCTCCACATCGAGAGGAGTCAGCTGAGGTGGCTCGGGCATCTGTTTCGGATGCCTCCTGGACGTCTCCCTGGGGAGGTGTTCCGAGCATGTCCCACTGGAAGGAGGCCCCGGGGAAGACCTAGGACACGCTGGAGGGACTACGTCTCTCGGCTGGCTTGGGAACGCCTTGGGGTGCCCCCGGTAGAGCTGGAGGAAGTGTCTGTGGAGAGGGAAGTCTGGGCATCTCTGCTTAGACTGCTGCCTCCGCGACCCGGCCCCGGATAAAGCGGAAGAAGATGGATGGATGCATAAGTCAATGATTTCCACCAACATTGGTGATTATGCATTATTACTGTTTGTGTTAGGTCAACTACTCACACGTATCACTCTGTATGCATAAAATGCACACCTTATAAGTTATTATATATATATATATATATATATATATATATATATATATATTTTTTTTTTTTTTTTTTTTTTTTTTTTACTCCAATTGAAATGTATTTTTGTAGGTCAAGCTCAGCCCTAACTATAAATATCATTTATTATTATTATTATTATTATTATTTTAACCATTTGTACGTGCACTCACATGCACACACACACACACACACACTCCCCCCCCACACACATTCACTCACCCATCCACCCCCACATAAGCTCAGCAAGACAGAGACTGACAGTAAGTGTGCATTTTTTGCTCATCAGAGAGCTGTTTTACAAAAGTCACTCAGAAAAGTGAGGCTCATGGCCCGACTTTGAGCTAGAGTGTAGACATAGGAGTCGAGGCTTCGGTCGGTACCAAAAAGTTATCGTTGTTCCGTACCCAGCCCTACTGACGAGGGGCGGGAGGTTTGAGGTGCGACTTCTGTGTCTGAACCTATTCCTCTCCTGTGTCTGTCAAATCTTGTTCTGTGATTAGTGGTCGCTTCAGCGATGTTGCTCCATATTTGCATTAAGTTAACTTCAGATCAGCTCAAAACTACATTCAAGTCACTTGATTCACGTTGCTTGGCACGTACGAGATGCTTGTCGCCTCCGCGCACCAGCTTGCATAATGGTGGACTCACACCAACAGCAACAAAATCTCTTTCCAAGCTCAGTTCGCTCCGCTCATGTTGCCAGCCCACCTCAGGTCTCTGACAAGGGGCAGGAGGTTTCACATGCAACTTCTGTGTCTGAACCAATAACTTTCCAGTGTCTGTCACATCTTGTTCCGTGATTGGCGGTGGCTTTGGTGTTGTCGCTCCACATTTACATAAAGTTGACTTCAATTCAACTCAAAACTATGCTCAGGTTGCTTAATACGCGTCACTCAGCGTGGTCAAGACACTTGTCACCTTCATGCGCCAGCTTGCATAGTTTACCATCACAGCAGCGACCATTCATTTCCTATGTACGCTGCGGAGCAACGTGAATAAAACGACTTCCTGGTTAATGGTAGCCTGGCCTGCCAGACAAACTCTTTTCCTATTCTTTACAAAGAAGTTAATCTGGAAACTTATCCCATAAGTTTAACTTCTGAGGTGGAACAATGACAGGCAGAGTAAACGAAGGGCAGGACATAAGCAGTGCACTGCTAACCCAAAAAACATGGATTCCTGATGTTTTTTTTTTTTTTCATAAAACACCAGAATATGCCGTATTATGAGCAGCTCTGTACTTACATGTGAACGGGGACAGCAGCAGAAGCCAGATGTACAAAGATTTGTTGTTTTTTTATGTTTGTTGCATCGCATGTCAACTGGACTTAACTGTTATAAAAATGGCAACAATCCCACAAAGGAGTGGACAATAACACGGACTTCAACAGAACCAACAGGTGACGAAGAAAAGCTATAAATGCCGATAATCAGGTCAGAGAAGTTATTAAATTAGCTCGGCAGCTAGTGCTACCTTAGTTAGCTCTTCCGCTTTCGAAACACGCCCTGCAGCTAAACGGCTGTGATTGGCCATTTTCAAATTGAATCGGAAAAATGTGCCACCCTGAGCGGGTAACTACTGTAGATTGTCCTGCTTGTGAAAAGCAAGTGGGACAGTCTAAAGGGTTGCAAAGTCTGCGGTTTTCCCACAGAATTGGGCGGCTGTTTAAGTGTTCCCGCAGGTGAAAAAAATTGTCTGCGGGTTGGGCAGAGCTATTTTTTTTTTTTTGTAAATGATAGACTAATTTTGAGTGACAAATTTTCAAAACCCAAAGACAATCACACTGAAGCTGGGCCAAATCAGCTCATCTCTGAGTCTAAGGAGCTGCTCTGTCTGAGAGAGGGGCGGGGAGCAGATCTGTGTCACTGGAGGAGCGCTCCTTCGGTGCAGCGACACTAATTACAATTGTGCAGTGTTTTCATTCACTGTTCTGTGGGTTTAGGGCGGTTTTTAATTTGCTGTTGGGCAGATTTTGACTTTCAGACCTGGCAACCCTGACAGTCTGGCTCGCCAGGCTCGGTTAATGGACTTCAGATGTTCGGGTCGCTATTCTTGACGGCATAGTACCGCTGTTCTCTCGACGGCGTTGTAAACCTTTCAGACTTCTGCATTGCTCCTCTGCGTTGTTGAATGTAGTACCAATTAGCCGCCAGAACAAGCAACCAATCACAGCGTTTGAGGTTTGTGTCGCCTCGACGTGTAGTAAAAAATTTTGGGCAGGTGCACATGCACATCAGGGCTACAGTACAGGTTTTGAGAGGATTTGCAAACGAGTCTGCGGGGCTTCGCCGTCAATTCGATGGTAGACTCACACCAACAGCGACTGAAGCGACCACTCATTTCCTATGTATGCTGGCGCGCAGTTAGGAATTGTGACAATTACCTAACCTTTAAAGAAAACCTTAAACAATCAAACCAGCAATATGCCCATATGTAAATAATTTTCCCCTCTAATGTATGTTCATGGTGGCCTCTTAACTCCTGTGTGACTGCTGCTTCTTTGTTGTTCTGTATATGTCTACAGGCATGTTGTTATGTTTGTAAGAAATCTGTATTTTGTGTTTTTATGATACCTGCCTTAGGACAACGGATGAAATTTAGTTATTGTGCTCATTCCGGCATATTTACACTGATGCTCACTGCTGATTTGTTGATGAATGCGCACTGTCCTAATTCAAATAAAATAAAATAAATAAATAAAAGCCACTTGAGCTTAGTTTTGAGTTGAACTGAAGTTAACTTAATGCAAATATGGAGCCACATTGCTGAAGCGACCACCAATCACAGAACAAGATTTGATAGACTCTGGAGAGGAATAGGTTCAGACACAGAAGTCGCGTCTGAAACCTCCCGCCTCTCGTCAGTAGGGCTGGGTGCCAAACAACGACACTGCGATACTGACCAAAAAGCTCCAGTACCTAGTGGTATCGTAAAAATAATTTTCTTTTGGTACCAAATTTCGATACCGCTGTCCAGAGACAGCACTACAAAAAGCTACAGAGCCGGCGTGTCACTTTCAGCTCCATGTTTTGAGCCGAGTTTTCAACTTTAGCACCGGTTGTGACAGAGACAGGACATAATTTAACTCCAGAGCACAGGGGACAGACCTGAAGATCGACACGAGAGTGTTTATCGACTCAAAAATGCTGGAGCTACCACTAACCCGCTACTTGAGGCAGAAGTGAAAGTAAAGGAAAAAAGTGCACGTGTCACAACACATGACCATGAGAATGCCCCTTACAGCACCTGTAGTCTCTGACTAATCTCTTTCCACATTTCACCTACAATCTCAAAAGAGACACAGGCTGCAGACTCTCTATCTTTGTGAATGACCATGGCGTGAACACCAACAGTTTGTTTTGTTTGAATCAGAAAAAGCAGAATAAGTAAGTCAAGATATCCCTTCCACTTTGGATAGTAATACCCTACCTCTCAAAGTCAAGTCTCTTTGAAGCCACTGCTTAAAGCATTTTTTGGTTTTATCGATTAAGAGAGCAAAGTTTAACAAGCATCTTTCTAAATCATTCTTGGAAATAATAATGCCCAGGTATGTTGCACTTTCTTTAATAGGAATGTTGCAGATAGATCCTAAAGCACCTGTCCCACTGCGCCATTTAATGATTCCGTCTGCCTCCGTCTAAATATTTACATCAGACGGTGTCATTCGGTGGCAAATGCACATTTTTTGGCTATGGATGGCAGATAAAACAGCATAAGTAATGTCTAAATATGTCTGAGAAACATCTGCTTAAGTATGAGTAACGTCTTCATTGAGCCCAGCTTGCGGAACATCGAATGCCTGACGAAATTAGGGTTAAGTATGAGTGAACTGGTCATAAAGACCAAACTGCCACTGCCTCTCAGGGCCAAGCCATGGCAAAAACCAGAACCTGCACCTTGCCATTTTTCTTTGGACCACATTTTTATAGAGTCACAGCTGGGCAGCTTGCACATCAAGTTGTGCCTGCAGAAGGGCCACCTTATCAGGAACTCATCAGGAATGTCATCCATTGTATCAGGAATGTCACCCATTGTACTCAGATGCAGAGGAGCAAATGCGTCGGGAAGGTACGCAAGGGCCCAAGCTTTTAATACCAGCTGGATATGTTCGCTTCTGCCCGTCGCCAAGGCGTTTCGCACACTTATCTCTAACTTTTACATACGTTTTTGACCGTTATTCAGACATTAATAGATGTTTCTCAATCCGTATCCATCTATTCCTACCGTTACAAGGACTGTCTTTGCTCTAAATATGTCTGAAAACCACCTTAAAAACGAATAGAAACATACGATAAACGTGCGCCTTTATTTTTCAGACAGAATCGTTAAACAGCGCAGTGGGACAGGGGCTTAAAGCACAATCACTGACAGGAAGAAGTTCACATTTTTTAACATTGAGGTGAAGTCCCGAAACAAGAGAGAAAGCCCGGATTACGTTTAGAGCACAGGAAACTTGACTGCTGTCTCTTAAGAAAAGGGTAGTATTGTCAGCTAACTGACTAATCGAATTTCTTTACCAAAAACTGAAATACCTTTTAATAGATTTATAGTTATATAGTCAGCAAGGGTTTGAGTGGCTAATAGGAAAAGATAAGGATAAATTGGACACCCCTGCCTGATCCCTCTATTAAGACTGAATCTAGGGGAGGTACCATTTTTCAATTTGACTGAACAATTATACAATGTTTTAATTGTATTACAGAAGAAAGAGCCAAAACCAAGGCAGCTGAACATAAAGTTGTGATTAACAGAATCAAATGCTTTGTAAAAGTCTAAAAAGAGCATAAGACTGTCAGAAATCAATGGGAGTAATCCAAGATATCAAGAACAAGAAGGATATTATTAGAGATGTGTCTGTTTTGCATGAACCCTGACTGTGACTCTCTAATAACTGAATTTAAGACTGATTTAAGTCTTTGCAAAGACATTTGTAGTCATTATTTAAGAGACATATAGGACACTAACTGTCAATAAGAAGCATGTCCTTCTTGGGTTTAGGTATAAGGATAATTACCCCTTTGTTTAATGTTGGAGGAAGGATGTCGTTTTGTATGCTTTCTAAAAATACATGGGTTAAAGGGAGCAATGTTGTCACTAAACTGTTTATAAAGTTCCTAGTTAACATGTCTGACCCAGGGGATTTGCTATTTTTCAGATGGTTTTTTAGAAGAAATTTAACTGAAAGAGGAGCATCATATTTCACGTTCAGAAGCCTGTATTTGCTGTGTTCTAAAACACAAAAATTGTATAGGGTTTTCATGTTCATTAAAGACATAAAGCTTACTATAAAAAGAGCTAACATAATTTGCAATAATTTTGGGGTTAGAGGTTACCTGGCCTTCTATATTTAACTGTTGTCGAGTATTTGTTTTGGCACGTTTGATGATACTTTCACACTCTTCTAACCATTTCAATCTCGATCTCACAAAGGCTCCTTCAGCTCTATTCTTATAACGATCATCTAAATTGTTTCATCAGGAGGCTAAATTTAAGTCAAGTCTGCAGGATTTTTCTTGGAAATTGTCATAATGTCATAGATTATTTTATTTGTTTCAGCTTTATTTGCGTTATTTCAGAACTAATTTTTCTAAGAAATTTGGCAATTTCAAATTTGAAAAGTTCCCAGTTTTTACCATTGCAGATTTCTTCCTTAGCTTGGTTAAACAAGTAAGACTGTTTCAGGAACCTTTTGTTGTACTATGTCTAGTTTAAGCAATGAATTATTTAGAATCCAGTAGGCTTTCCTGTTTTGGGACTTTGTTTCAGATAGATAGAAATGTTGATCACTTTATGATCTGTGAGCGGAGTAGGATGAATGTTAACTTCAATATCATCTGCATTTAGGCAATGAGACACCAGCCAATAATTAATACGAGACTGCTTGGCTCCATCATTATTACTCCAAGTAAAAACACCGTCTGATGGGAATTTTTCTCTCCAGACATCTTTCAGGTTAAATCTCTGCATGAACAAATTTAAAGAACTATTAAACGTAAGAGCTAATGGTGGCCATTTTCCAACTCATTATCTAATACCATATTAAAATCCCCTCCTATGATAATTGCATTAGAAAATTTGTTTAGACAATCAATTATATAATTTTCAATCAAAGAGAGAGGTTGAGAGTTTTCACGCTTTGAGTTGTAACTATATATGTTAATGGTAATAAAGATCTTATTGTAAAACACAAACATAAACACAAAATGTACCAGGGGCATGGCTAGACCACTTTTACTGGGGCACATGCCCCAGTAAAAATCACCTGTGGCCCAGTAAATAAGTCCTCAACAACATAATATTATTTACTAGAGCTTTCAAACCACAGCTGGGCATTTACAGCCTGTGGGCCACATCCGATCATAGGGCTCTTCCAACCCGGCCCATGGCGGGTTTTACCTGAACCTCGTTACCAAATCAAGCCCCACAGCGAGCTGTTTAAAGCTTTAACATGAACAGTGCGGGGTTTTCATCAGATGTGCTGTCTGTCCTTAATTGACAAAATGAGAGGACTTGCTGCAGACTGCGTGTGGGGAGACAGGACTGCAGCAGACATAAGTTTTCTATTCAGAACGGAGCGGCTGCAAGCAGCTCTGTGTTCCCCACGGGGTTTGTCTCAGAGAGCAGAGGGGAGAAGGGCCTTGTATTTAGTGAGCAATGTGTGTTTTGAGGCATGGTAAAGTGCCACTTCATTTTTTTTTTTTTAAGTAAAAATCAATACTGAACCTTCACATGTGACACTAAACTGCCATCAAATCATCAAATCCACACATTTGGACACAAGGAGTGAGATACGCAGCAGAGACAGAGACAGGCGTGGAAAGGAACAGGGTGAAGCCAGAATACACTGAAAACTACTTCCTCCTCCCAGAGACCAGATCAGAACCAGTGGCTCATGTTCTGAGACAGTTGCCTTTATTAAAAGCAACAGAATTAAGCTCCACTATGAAACAAACACACAACACTGCTCAGTCATACTCCACACACCAGCAGTCAGAGCATGACATAGTTAAGTTATGTTTAAAAGGAAGAGCTCATTATCATTTTTCTTAAAACAGGCATTCAGAGCAATCCAATCTTTTATTTTTAAATGATCTTTATTTGATATAGAGAATAGATAATGTACCTTTTCATTTTATTATCTGAAATATAATTACATGCATTACAACAGACCTTGCTGTGTTCTGGACTTGACTTTTTTGACATTTTCACAGATTTGACCTCAGTGAATGTTTCTTTATATCAGGGCAGAGCTATGGCTCACAGGCAGCTTGTTGCACTTTCAGAGGAGCAGGAGTGAACATGGAGACATGGGGTATGCTGCTGTCAGAAGTGTAGGCAGAGTTTTGAAATAGAGTTTGGGACCTGAGTAAAGAGATCCATGTGTTTTGACAAAGGAAAGCTCTCAGATGCAGACTGGAGCCGGCATTCTGTTGAGTGAACTAATCACTAATACAGCTAAATGCACATTTAGGAAATAATTAACATTTTACATTTACCATGTATACTTTTCCAAATATATATTGCAGTCTAGGGTTAGGGGCTAAACAAGAAGAAAAACTGGGTAGGGCATTGTGCAGCATATACTTTTGAGAAAAAAACAACACGAGTAAGAGGGTACTGTGCCCCTGTAAAGCTTCAGGTCTGACAATGCCCATGTCCTTGACTCTCAAGGATGTCACCTTCATATTTGTTTTTAATTGTGAGAGTGCCAGCTGAATGTGGACTTTCATGTGAAGGATATATATTTTCAGTTTCACCCCAATGAAATCTCCAGAAGTTTGTGTCATTACTTGTAGAATGTTATTCTTGAAAGAACAAATAGTCTATATTTAGCTGTTGAGAAAATAGAAACAGAGCTTTACGTTTTGTCTGTCTTGTATTTGCAGTGCAATTTTTGACTTGTAGTCGTATAGTGGTTTTCCGTGGATGTTCTTTATAGTTTGTTTAATTGCCAGCTAAATCTTTTGTCTTTAAATAGGATACTAATAACAAATACAAGTCGCATACCTTTGGGCTTCTGTGTGATTAAGTGCTTCAGCTTGAACAATCTTCTATGTGCACTGTAGTTTTGAGACAGGCCTCCATGTTTTTCCGACCACTGAACATTTACATCACCTTTAGCTTTTACAAACAGACTCTCGATCTTGGCTTCTTTTTCTAGTTCGAGTGTCACTTTTCCCGTTATAGTATCGCCCTCCGAAAATGTCCCATAATCGTTTAATGCTTCATAAGTTAGCGTTAACTTTCTCACGGTAAGCATTTTAGTTCCACAAAGCGGTAGAAAGCTCAAGCATGAATCCGCTCGACACTTTTTATCGCGCTTCGCCAAAAATCACATGACCATACGTCGGAAGTGTCCGACATCAGAGAAGGCGTAACAGTTGCTCTCTAGTTTGTGGGAAACTCTCTGGCTCAAGGGGAGGGTGATATTGGAAGGAAGCTGCTGGAGGAGAGCTGGGAGTCAGGGGACAGAGGAGGGAAGACTTTTCTTGCAGGACGGAGAGATACAGCGCCTGTTGTTTTGTGTGCCTGCCTGTAGGTGTGGCACTCTGAATTGAATCATGACATGGGTCTTGTATGTTTTTTTGTTTTTTTTTACATAACAAGTCGCGCTTCTCGCGTCTCTTTCATAACATTTAGAGATGTGACGTTCATGAATGATCCGAAACTTTTGAATCACTCTTCACCGTGAACGATAAGAGCCGAGTCATGGTGGCGCAGGAGCCGTTCTTTTCTCTCTCTCTCTCTCTCTCTCTCTTTTTTTTACTCTCGTATCAAAATGAGCATGCTCAAAAAAAAAAAAAAAAAAAAAAAAATCAGGAAAATGTGGAATACGAGCTCAAGAGAGTCATACAGAAAGAAACAGGGGAGAGGAGCACAGTGCACATGTTGTAAACAGTGTGTGTACATGAATGTTTGTTGTTGCCTGCTTAGTTTTTACTGACTTTATTTAATTAATTAATTAATTTATTATTATTATTATTATTATTATTATTATTATTATTATTATTATTATTTTATTTTATTTTATTTATTTTTTTTTGGGCATATGTAAATGTCAGACATTTTGGACATATAATAAATCCTAAATAGTGGTCCACTCTATGCAGAGGTGCATGACTTCATTATTATTATTATTATTATTATTATTATTATAGTCCACACATGCGCATTTTATTATCATTAATGAATAAGACATATAGCAGAACTACTGTCCCCCTATGAACGGGTGCGCAGCCTGAGGTCCTTTAAAGTTTGTTTTATCATCTTGTGTGATTTTAATTTACCTGTCTTGTATTTATTGAGGAGGTGTTTGTGTATCCTCTTTTCTTAAGGGACTGTGTAAAGCACTTTGTGACTGTTTTGAAAAGTACTATATAAATCAAGTTATTATTTCCTATTATTATTATTATTATTATTATTATTATTATTATTATTATTATTATTAAATACAATAATAATCACAATAATGTATAACTCATCCCAGTGTTTATTTTCTGAATGAACTGAATCCAAAAATGTCTTCTGAACAGCGCTTTGAAATGAACAGATCTCAAAGATTCAGCTCCCATCTCTAATAACATTACTTCCTCTACATACGTCAAGTGACCTCTCTAATCCAATACATGACATCCCCCTTTTCCTTGAAATGAAAGATAATAAAGATTTAACTTTGTATAACGTTACAAATAAGTAGTTATTAACTTCATCTTGTAACAGCCATTTCAACTATTTAACTGACTAACCACCTGTGTCATAATCCATAAAACATCTTATTTTTATATAACCATGAACATCTTATTAGTACTATTCACTTAAGCACAAAGTCTTTCTGGTGTCTTTCTGGGGTCTGGCCAATTCTAGCATTTCAAGTCCCTCAGCGCCCTCTTGTGGTGTTTGATTATCAGTCTTTGCATGTTTGTTTAGTTCATTTTCCTCTCCTTTGGATATTTCTTTTCGATTAGTGTGTCCTCTTTTAGTCTCATATGTCTCTTACTTCTTTACATGTGTGGTATTCCTGTAATAACATGCACCTGTTGGAGACTCAACTACAACTTGGTTTCCATATTTGCTCACAACTTTGTGCGGCGTTGCGTTGAAAGGTGTGGTGAATTTGTCTACTTAGTTGTATCAATACTGCGTCTCCTATGTCCACTTTTGAGTACTGGGCTCCTCTCCGCTCATCAGCATACAGCTTTGCCTTTCTTTTTTGTTCAGCATCTCTGTAATGTAGATCTAAAGCTGTTGTGCTTGTTTCACGAATGTCGGGTAACTTTCCCCTTATTTTTCGGTTAAACAAGTGTTCTGCTGGACTTTTTTTTTTTTTTTTTTTTTTGCACACATTTTTACGGAAGCGTACGGAAGCGCATAGTAGTCACCAAAAAAAAAAAAAAAAACTATCTCGTAATTACGAGAAAATAAGTCGTAATTACGAGATAGTTTTTCTCGTAATTACGAGATAGTTGTTTTTTTTGGGTGACTACTATGAGCTTCTATAGTAAGCTAGCTGGTAGTTTCCCGCATGCTAAGTGGATAGTGGATGATAAGTGGATAGCCATTTAATGTCCAAGCTTCATTGTTATAAAGCCCAAATAAAAAAATATCAAAATAATTGATTAATTGACAGGAATAATTACCCCAATTAGCCTACTGAGGCCCCTGGAGGTTCGGGCAAAACTCTCTGGCCACTTAAGCTGTGATGACTTACTTACTTAGGTTACTTAGGTGCTTTCTGGTCGCATGCCCTGTGGCCTCTATGACCAGATCTTGAGCTGAACTTCATACTTCATAATGTTTGTGATTTGCGACATACTGGGTTCGGGGTAACTAAAGGAGTTATCTTCCCAGTTAAAGTACCATGGGTGGTGTTTCCAGTGTTTATCAAGTCGTGATTTGAAGCTGTTCAGACTTAGAGCAGTTACAACAGAGGCTGGCAGGGCATTCCATGTATTTACTGTCCTATTGCTAAAAAACCTTTGTCTCATACTGGTTACTGTGACGGCGCCATTCAATGTCCTAAAGGGTACGTTGATCTTTATCTTTAAACTATCTCGTAATTACGACTTATTTTCTCGTAATTACGACTTATTTTCTCGTAATTACGAGATAGTTTCTCGTAATTACGAGATAGTTTTTTTTTTTGGGGTGACTACTATGCACTTCCTTACATAGTAGTCACCAAAAAAAAAACTATCTCGTAATTACGAGAAACTATCTCGTAATTACGAGAAAATAAGTCGTAATTATGAGATAGTTTTTCTCATAATTACGAGATAAAGATCAACGTACCCTTTAGGACATTGAATGGCGCCCGTCACAGTAACCAGTATGAGACAAAGGTTTTTTAACAATAGGACAGTAAATACATGGAATGCCCTGCCAGCCTCTGTTGTAACTGCTCTAAGTCTGAACAGCTTCAAATCACGACTTGATCAACTCTGGAAACACCACCCATGGTACTTTAACTGGGAAGATATCTCCTTTAGTTACCCCGAACCCAGTATGTCGCAAATCACAAACATTATGAAGTATGAAGTTCAGCTCAAGATCTGGTCATAGAGGCCACAGGGCATGCGACCAGAAAGCACCTAAGTAACCTAAGTAAGTAAGTCATCACAGCTTAAGTGGCCAGAGAGTTTTGCCCGAACCTCCAGGGGCCTCAGTAGGCTAATTGGGGTAATTATTCCTGTCAATTAATCAATTATTTTGATATTTTTTTATTTGGGCTTTATAACAATGAAGCTTGGACATTAAATGGCTATCCACTTATCATCCACTATCCACTTAGCATGCGGGAAACTACCAGCTAGCTTACTATAGAAGCGCATAGTAGTCACCAAAAAAAAAAAAACTATCTCGTAATTACGAGAAAAACTATTTCGTAATTACGACTTATTTTCTCGTAATATCTCGTAATTACGAGATAGTTTTTTTTTTTTTTTGGTGACTACTATGCGCTTCCGTAAATTCCATTAGTGTCACAGTATTCTCGAAACAGCTCTGATTTGAACTGTGGGCCATTGTCAGATTTATAGGAAACTGGAGGTCCATGTCTACTAAAGACTGACTCCAGACAGTCAATGACTTTGTCTGTGGTCGTGGATGTCAAAACCTTATACTCATAATAGCAACTAATAATCTACTACTACCAGTATGGAATGATTTGTTGGTCCAAATAGATTTACAGCAACATCCTGCCAGGAATGGACCGGTAAGAGTGTGGTTCTTAATGGTTCTGGTGAGTCTGGTCTGGCTACAATTTGGCATCCATGACATATTTTACAATATTTCTCAGCAGCTTTGTCCATGCTGGGCCACCAAACTTTTATTCTAAGATGTTGTTTTGTTCCCACAATTCCTAAGTGTCCATCATGAGATAATGCAAGTGCTTTTGCTTGTAGTTTTTCAGGCAGTATGATGCGGCTCCCATGCAGGACTACGTATCCTATTACACACTGTCCATTTGCAATAGGTGCATACAACTTGCACTGTTCAAAATGTCCATTTACAATTGCTTTTCGCACTTATATTAGCTCTGGGTCTGTACCAGAAGCTTTCTCTACCTCTTTTGTAGTGAGCACTTTGGGTGTAGTATTTATTGCAATGAATCTGACATATTCATCAAATTCATGTTTGTGTATCTCCTTAGGTGTCATCTGTGTGAGCAGCCTTGATAGTGGATCAGCAGTGTTTTGTTTTCCGGAAATGTGCACCACACGGAAGTCACACAGTTGTAGTCTGAGAACCCATCCCTCTATACGTGCACATGGTTTGGATCGCTGACTGTATATAACTTTCAATGGCTTGTAGTCTGTGACTAGCTCAAACTTTCTGCCATACACATATGGATGTAGCCTTTCACATGCCCACACCAGCGCTAAGGCCTCTTTCTCCATTTGGGAGTACCTCTGCTCACAGTCTGTCAGGCTGCAACTTACAGCACACATGTACCTCCTCTCCCAAACCTACAGGGCTTGCATCCACTATTACTTTAGTTTTGGCCTCTTTGTCAAAGTAGGCTAGGGTACCTGCTCTGGCTAGCTCATTTTTAAAGCCTGAAATGCCTGTTTTTGTTCTGGCCCAAAGTCAAATGTCTTTTTTTGAGTCAGACATCTTAGTGGTTCAGATCTGCTGCTAAACCCTACCAGTCTAAGAAAACGTCTCACCTCTGCAACATTCTTTGGTTCTCTGGCGCCTGTTGCAGTTCTCACTCTTTCCTCTGTTGGTCTGATGCCTTTTTGTGTCAGTAGTATTCCCATGAATACCGGTCTGTCCATGTTGAACTGGCACTTTTCTGGTTTGTGTCAATCCACATTCAGAGAGTCTCTTCATGACAGCATGGAGGTGTTTGTCATATGTTTCCTGGTCCGGAG
The DNA here is from genome assembly GCA_020698575.1 of Bostrychus sinensis. NCBI lineage: Eukaryota > Metazoa > Chordata > Actinopteri > Gobiiformes > Eleotridae > Bostrychus > Bostrychus sinensis. The sequence goes on along the minus strand of CM036249.1, from coordinate 20,715,997 downwards.
CGTGTATTATTACATCATCTTAGATCAGGGGTGTCCAAACTTTTTCCAAAGGGGGCCAGATTTCAATATGTGTAAATGTTCCAGGGCTGCTCTTCCTCCTGCTGTTTGTAATAAGAAATAAACATACATACAGCATTAAATGAAAACAATTAAAACAAGTCCAAACAAAATAACATCTTTGAAAATTAAAATCTGCAACTGCAATTATTTTTCAACCTACTTAGAAGACACAAGGCAGAGAGTAGATGAGATGCACAAATGATGAAGCTACAGAAACACTGGACTAAATACATTTTGTCATAGAGACCAAGGGCCGTATGAAATCTCGACCCGTGCCACAAATGGCCCCCAGGCCGCACTTTGGACATATCTGTCTTAGATGTTCTCGACTCCCTCAATGCCTGCCAATGCATTTGCTATCTCGTGCTGGTACTGCTCACTTGTTGACAAGACACAAAATATCAGTCTTTTGTACCTGTAAACTCTGTTGTGCACTGCAAATGTGATCTCTCTGGACAACTCCAGCTGATGGTATCCCCACTTAGGATCTAGCTTGCTAAAGTTTGCCGAGCATTGTTTAAGCCTTGGAGTATTTCATCCACTGTGGGAATGGGGTCTCTCTCTTACTATGGCCTCATTAGCCCTTCTCATGTCCAAGCACATTCTAATATCTTTTTCTTGTTTTGGCAGTATCACAGCTGGATTCATCCAAGGGCTGGGGCCTTCGACACGTTCCACAATATCCATGTCAATCAGTTCCACAATCTCTTTACGCTCAGTGGCAGGGAGAGTGGGATACAGAAAAGAAAGGCAGACATTACTATAACATTCAAAAGTGTGTCAGTGGTGGAGCAATAACCCAGGGAAACAACAGAACAGAGCAAGTATTTATAATAAAATTAAGACCGGGACACTGTGGACTGGCGTCAGAACTCTGTCTAATAGGGAAGCACATCAATGGCCAGTGTGAAACCTGTGGAAAGAAACTGTGTGTGCACCATGTTCTGTTAGCATGTAGAAGGTTTGCAGAACACAGGTCAAATATTTGACCTGGGGTTTAAGTCAGTCTCACTGAAGACCTTACTTGGACCATCTGTTTGCCAGCAAGAAGTGTATAAAGCAGTGAACTTTGTCTTTGTCACTGGGCTGTGATTGGAGTAGAGTATAATAGACTCTTTTAACAGTGAAATTTGGGAAGAAGAAGAATGTTTCCCATTTGCCAGGATTTTTATTTTTTTATTAAGATGCCAGAGATTTACAAAAATAATAACAAAGACATGAAATAACAAAGTCAAATTTCATTAAAAAACTACTAATAATTAATATTAATAGAAAGTAAACTATCAAAAGACTAAAATAATAAAACAGCCGAGCACTAAAACATAAACAATTCTAGTAAATTAAATATCAAAGCACAGTTCATTACACACATGTAATGTTTTTATTGTTTCCTATTATCAGAAAGAAAATGGACTTGAGATATAAGTTGAGATTTTTGTAGAAAACAGGGAAGAATGGCTTTTGATTTGTAACTTTACATCTGTGAATGTAAAACTCCAGTATAAACAAAAGATTAATAATAAAAACTTTGTCTTTGCTCTCCCTTTCATGTGCAAAGAAACCAAAAATTACATATTTGTAACAAAAAAAATGCATATTTTAATATATATTAATTACTACAACCCTAGAAAAGTCTTTCCATAACTTCTGAGTTTGTTTGTAATGCCAAAATAAGTGGGATAGAGTTTCTTGTTGTATCAAACAAGAAGAGTATTTTGTGTTGTGTTTAAACCTGACCATATAGTGCTTAACTGGATTATTTTTATTTTATTTTTTTAATGAAATTTCTCGAGTTTTGTTAATAATCATATATTTGTGGGTAGTAACCAGACTTTTGACCATGGGATATTGTCAACAAAAGAATTCCAATAAGCAATAATATGAGGATTTGTTGCCAAATCGTTTTGGAACAATGTACGTATAGCTTTGTTGTTGTTCCTGCATGAGGACCCAAAACAAAATTTTTCACAATGGGTGTCCCATAGATCAACAACAAATACATTACCTAATAAAGAGGAACCTCTGCAGGTCAATGCCCCTGCTGGAATAGCTTTCAGGACTTGACTAAATTCCTTAAATGAAACAGGAAAAAAATATTTTTCACAAAATTCTTAATGACTCACAGGAAGCCCCTCAGCAGTCAACAACAGTGAAATTAAGAAAATGTTCTTATCAATCCAATTCTGTAAAAATAAACTTTTTTTATTTTGCAGAATGTCCCCATTGTTCCAGGTATAATAACAATGCGTCAAAAAATTGTTTCCATGACAACAAAAACTGTTTGTGGTATTCTGATAATTTCACAGGAAATTGGAAATTACAAACAAGCAAGAATGAAAGTCCCCCAACTTGGTTAAACGCATACTGTGGTATGTGGAGGGTAATATTTTAAAAAACATTTCAGCCAGTTGATTTTGAAAAGAGAATTTAAAGTAGAAAAGTCCAAAAAGTCAAGACTCCCATTCTTGCAAATGTTAAGAACAGATTTTTGAATATAACGTGTGCATTTTTTCCACAAAAAATGAAAGAGCATTTGATCAATAGCTTTGGCAATTTTACAAAATTGCAACATAAACTAATCTAGAGATGCCTTCAGATTTTACATTACTTTTAACACGAATATCACCAATAGAGCATATACAGTGGGGCAAAAAGTATTCAGTCAGCCACCAGTCAGAACCAGTTTAATTTTACTGAAGATGTGCCTGTTATCCATGAATCCAGACTGGTCAGTAACAGTATTGTCAGTAACAGCTCCATTAATATTTAACTGGAGCATGGTATTATATTTGGCCTGGGATTTTTCTAGTTTAAAATAATAAGCTGACATCTGCTCTCCTTGCTCTAGCCACTTCTGCCTTGACCTAATGTAGGCACCTTCTGCCTTGAGTTTATACATGTCGTCTAAGTTTTTTTGAAGTTCAGTTCTCTGGTCAACAGATAGATTTTCTGGTGCCACACAAGACAGAGACATTATTTCTGAAATATCCCTTTCTTCTGAGTTTCGTCCAGGTCAGCCCAAATCACTGCTATGCCTTCATAGACCAATTTCAAGTTTAAGGAGCTCCCAGTTTCTTACATATATTACCTCTTTTTGAGCTTTTTGCCAATAAACTGTAATTAGTGCTGCTCAGCTTCTGTATAACACTACTTTGTTTTATGAGAGAGCTGTTCATCTTCCAGTGAGAAAAACGCTTCACTTCACCAATACCCGGAAAGAAATTTATATTGATAGTCACAGCTTTATGATTAGTTGATGGTGGTTAGTACAGAGAGAGACACCTGAAGCTGTTTGGTGCTGCTGTTTTGTGCAATGTACATCGCAATATATTTGTGTTATTTATTTTTATTAGAGTGTATATTTATGTTGAGTTTTTTGAGTTTTGAGATAAGCTGTTGCTGTTGTATTTAGTTTTAAAATACTAAATAAAGCCCTGCTTTTTGTTAGGTGTGTGTGGCTTTAAATTAAAAATAGTCAACATCTGCCTTTTTTATGCTTAATTATAGGTGTCTTTATGTGTAGTAGAGTGGTTCTGTAAGCAAGTCAGTTCATTGGGTAGTTTCACAGCATCAGAACTTTTGAATACATCATCACAGCATTTTTATTTGAGTTATATATACAGTTGAAAGAAAAAGTATTTGGCGCCCCTTGGAAATACTTGGATTTTTGCATGATTTGGTCATAAAATGTGATCTGATCCTCATCTAAGTCACAACAATAGACAAACACATTCTGCTTAAACTAATGCTGCCAAAAAAAAAATTGGATTTAATAACTGGTTGACCCTCCTTTGGCAGCAATAACCTCAACCAAACATTTTCTGTAGTGAAGATCAGACCTGCCTAGCGCTCAGGAGGAATTTTGGACCATTCCTCTTAACAAAACTGTTTAAGTTCAGCATGGTGTAAATCACTCTTTTGAGGTCATGCCACAGCATCTCAACTGGATTGAGGTCAGGACTCTGACTGGGCCACTCCAGAAGGTGTATTGTCTTGTGTTGAAGCCATTCTGTTGTTGATTTGCTTCTATGCTTTGCATTAGTGTCCTGTTGCATCACCCATCCTCTGTTGAGCTTCAGTTGGTGGACAGAAGTTTTCTTGCAAAATTTTTGGATAAACTTGGGAATTCCTTTTACTGTTGATGATAGCAAGTTGTCCAGGCCCCGAGGCAACAAAGCAGCCCCAAACCATGATGCTCCCTCCACCATACTTCACAGTGGAGATGGGGTTTTGATGTTGGTGTGCTGTGTCTTTTTTTCCTCCACACATAGCGTTGTGTGTTTCTTCCAAACAACTCAACTTTGGTTTCATCTGTCCACCGAATAGTTTAGTGCTGTGGAACATCTAGGAGCTCCTTTGCAAACTTTAAATGTGCAGCAAAATATTTTTTTGACAGCAGTGGCTTCCTCCTTTGTGTCCTCCAATGAAGTCCATTCTCGTTCAATGTTTTACCTACTGAAGATTTGTGAACAAAGATGTCAGCTTGTGCCAGAGATTTCTGTAAGTCTTTAGCTGACACTCTAAGATTCTACTTCACCTCACTGAGCATTCTATGCTGTGCTCTTGCAGTCATCTTTACAGGATAACCCCCACCCCATATTGTCCCAACATGCCTTCTCACAGCATCAACTCCTTGCTGTAAGCCCCACCTACAGAAGAGAGAGAGATGTTGTTCCCTATGCGCTTCTTTCCTCTGTGGGCAAGGCTTACTGCGAGCAATCAAGGAGTTGAGGCTGTGAGGAGGCATGTTGGGATCCACCCTATGAAGGATGCACCTGTGGATCCTCCGTGGCCTTACCTCACTACAAATTGCCCACAATGCACTGCAACCACTCCCATTTTTTGCAAACTTTATTTAACAATTAAGACAAACTTAAATACAATATTAAGTCCCTATAATAAAAATAATAAAATATATAACTACTGTGCCCCACACTGCTGGAAATAACAGGTTAAGAGGCACATATTAAAAAGCAGATGTTGCTCCGCATGAAGGAAAGTCCTTTTTAACCCTCCTGCACTCCTAAATTTTTAGTCACATCTTTCACTCTAAGGCACAAAAAACGCACCAATAAAGACTGCATTAGAAAAATTATTTAATAGTCAATAATTAAATTTTTTCATGGTTACAATAATGAACTTCAGTCCTCGTCATACATAGCAAAAATTAATTCTGTTTATGAAATGTAACCCCTGAAATTCCAGTTTTTGTGGCGCATACACACATCTAGCACACACAGGAACATCTGCTCAGTCTGGGCACAGTTTCTACTCTGCACTGATGCAGATCTCAGTAAAAAACTACATTTTGGATATGTGCTCACACAAACACAAATACACACATTTTTCAACAAACACTTTCACACCAATTTATGACAACCCTAATGCACACCCAAATCATTTTAGTTATTATTATTTAATTTTTTATTTTTTTGCCTTACAGGCACAATAATTTATACAAACTCTAATGGGGCCATTTCCCAATTTATACCTCTATCTGACATATGTGGGGAAATGGCACCACGTAGTAGAAAGAATAAATAAAAACTAAAATTCCAATCCTTCACTATCATGAATCCATAAAAATACTTGATAAAAATTTGAAATTATATTGCAGTGACAGTGTATTATAAAAATGTTTGAATGGGAGTCAAATGGCACGAAAAATGGGGTAAAGGTGTGACTATTTTGTTTAGACACCTTTTTAAGAGGATTTAAACAAAATCTGAAATTTGAAGATTCATCCAAAAATACACACCTGAGGCAAAATCTATGCCATTTACAGTACATTTTTTCCACAAAAACTGTTGCAAAACATCCAAAAATGTCTTAGGGGTGTAGGAGGGTTAAATTAGTCTAATAGTTTGTGCTGTTTCTGATTATTTAATTTTAACTTATTTTGCTATATCATTATGTTGCTGATAGGTGATAATTTTGTTTGATGACATCTTTTCAACGTCTGTGTTTTTAATCACACCAAAATGTAGAGTTTAACTGTGCGTTTAACTCTATTATGTGATGCTTCAAATATATATACAAGAAAGTAAAAAGTGTGACAACATGCCCCAGTCTTTTTCTACGTAACACTCACATACTTTAGCACAGATATACACAGTCACAACAACATATACTTTTATAGGCCTATATAGTACATAGTTTTAGGTACAGCAAGTGATATAGGAAAGTGTTAGGTAAGTCTTGAGCGTGAGTGGTTGAAAGAGACTGGGAGTTTGGCTGTAAGAGTGTGAGAGTGAGTGAATCAGATATGCGATTTTCCACTCAGTCAAAACGGGGCAGGACGGGAGGGAAAGGAAGGACTATGTGGGGACAGTGCCACCAAAAAGAGCACAGTCATATACATGGGAGCACTTTCACTTAATAATCCCTAGTAAAGTCAAATGTTTGATTTGTGCTCAAGAGCTGACATACAGCAGCAACACCTCATCAATGCTGTGACATTTTTGCACCAAACACCCAGAGACAGTACCAAATGCAGCAGCTTCTGCTCTTGGTCCTGCTCCTGCTCTTGGTCCTGCTCCTGGTGGTACAACAAGCCAGGAAAGTAAGCCTGTTAATTTATTTAGGTATCATGGTTCAACATACTCACATACAAAATGTTATACATCATTTAATGTCCAATAAATTTCCATATAATTATTTTTAAGGCTGCCAATCTGAGTTGGATAAGTCACTGAAATTAAATGAATGAAATGATTGTCATGGATGTTCAGCCTTTCAAAATGGTGGAGAATAAAGGCTTCAGAACCTTTGTAAAAAAAAACAGATCCATGTTTTGCCAAATTGACATACTATAAAGGCAATGATTGAAAAATAAAAATAAAGAAGCCAAAGAGCAGATCATAAAGGACCTTGAGAAGGCACAGTCAGTCAGCATCACTGCAGATGTGGACCTCTCTTAACATGGCCTACCTTGGGGTCACCTGCCACTATGTAGACGAAAACATGCAGCTATCAAGTGTTCTGCTTGGTTTGGGCCACTTTGGTCAAACTCACACTGCAGGAAAATTGAAAAAGTACAATGGAGTTAGATACATAGGGCTTAAGGCACAAAGTTCATTGTCTTATTACAGACAGGGAGAAGTGGAAAGATCTGAACCTTTGAAAGTGAAAAAATATTTATTATTCATTACATATGCATAGCACTTTTTAGGGCCAGGGACCTTTTTTTACACTAACAATACAATGTGATTTAAGTGATGAGATATAAAAGAGCACTGCTTAACAATAATGCGCCAAAATTAATTTTGTTATAAATTGTTGACATATCTAAGGCTTATTTTGTGTTTTTTCTCACAAAAATATGGGATACTTTTGCAATAAAAATGCCCCCAGTAGTAAAAAATATTAAAAGGATCAATAAAGCTTTTATAGTTCTGGTCAGGAAAGAGGTAGATAAAAGATTTGAAGTTTTGAAAGTAGAAAACAATATTAATCTACTATTTTTTTTTAGCACTTTTTAGACTAGGGTATCATTTGTGACACTAATGGTACAAGTGAAGTATTTTTTAAAGGGTGTCATGCAGTTAGAATTGAAAGGTACAGGAGTAGCTATAGGTCCATTACACATACATTGTTCACCTTTTTGCATTCATTGTTATCATTTAGAGAGAAATATGTTCCACTTGACTATTTCATATAAGCCTGACCTTTGGACAAAGCAGGGTTAAACAGTCCAGTAGACACATCAAATTTACAGAATAACCTGATGAGGTTTCAGTAGTTTCAAATACACAATGTGCCACACACTCTAGTTAATACAGCATAGGGGTGCAGTAATAACCCTAGCAGGCTTATACAATAAAGCATTCAATGTGTCAGTATACTTTACTTTTAGTACAGTGACTTGAAGATAAAAATTGATTACTCTGCAGCACCATCAGATGAAGGAAAAATAATTTCATATGATGGAGGCTTATCATTTGACTGGGACAAAAAGTCTTCAGGCACTGTCGGTATGAGTGAGGCAGAAGGATAACTGGGTGGAGCAGGTACATCATTGTTTGTTGCAAGTGTATTGTACGTGGTCGGATTTGGAGGAGGGGGATGAAAAACAGAAGCTGATGATGAAGATGAATATGGAGATCCATATGGGTTTTGCTGCTGTGGAACGGGGTTGTGGTAGCCTCCTGCAAAGTTTCCAGGGGGCACAGGGTACATACCCGGTGCACCAGCACACATTGCAGAACTAGCTGGGTACTGAGGTGATGTTGCTGGATACATAGACATGCTTTGGGAGGGAGAGTAAGGACCTTTAAAAGCTGCAGGAGGAGGGAAGTCACTGGCGCTCGGGCCTCCAATCGCTCCTGCTGCATAAGGAGATGAGAGAGATAACCCACATGGTATGATGACCAGTGGAAACACAACTTCTGGGTCAAAAGAAAAGCTGATGTCCAGATATGCCTGCAAATATAATTTCAGTTAGTCATCCAAATAAATATACAGTACTAATGTATTATGTCTGTTGCCAGTACCAACACATTACCTTTATGCGGTACTCCACTGACAGTATGTCACAATAGTGAACAGTCAGTGCATCAGAGGGAATCCCTAATGAGCATTTGACTTCTTTATGAGTTTGTGGTTTAACATAGTCTTCAACTTGTTTCTGAATAACAATATTTTCACACTTAGTTCGTCCACTTGCATGGTACAACTCATGCCGGATTAAGCTGAATTTGGGTCTCACGTCTTTAGATGAGGAATTGTTGACTTTAGCAACAATTGAGACCATGTCACCTATAAAAACATATATTACCAAACATGTTAATGGGGTTATTCCAAGATGACTGTGACAATCTATAAATCAAGACGCTTACCTGGGGCATAACCTCTCCTGTCAACTGTCACATCCATCTGCACAGTTCCCTTACTGAAGACACCAAGTTCCTTCTTTGTTGAGCCAATCTGGGGTAACTAAAGCACAATAAAGGGTAAACCTATTAGTCATGTATTTATGTGGAGGTTGCAAATGATGTAAATGGCTGGGTAATACAGTAGCAGTTTTATGTTATGTATTATAGTTATTCCATCTTACACACCATCAGTTGATCATGATTAGGGAATGACTTCGATCTAAAACAGATCTCTTTTATAACTGTGCGGTTCATCCTCCAACTTCTGCTTAGCTTAACTTCAAGTTTGTAAACAACCTTTCCATGACAACCCTCGAAAGATGAAGGCATACTCCTGCAAACATGTAAAGCATTTGTAAATAGAAGAGCATTTTGAGAGGAACAGATTTTGAAAAACAAAAACCATCTCACTTACCCTAATGGTAAATTAAACTTGAATTGAAAAATATGAATCCCCGCAGGAAGTATAGTGCCTGCATGAAAAAGAAAATGGCAATAATTTTAAATGTGCTATGAGCAGTATTTTCTATATTTCATAAAAAAAACTGTGTCCCAAAGTAAACATGTTTGAATCAAATACTAGTTTTACTGATTACAACAGTACAGCAAATTTATTCACAGAAAAAATCTGAACGTAATGCCCTGCATTGCTGATGCAGAACAAAAAAACCTAATAATTGTCATATGTTTTTATCCTTTAAATGACATGTTTGAAATGTAAAACAAAAAAAACAAAAAAATAAAATATTTTTTTTTCCAGTGTAGTAGAAAAAAATGTAATGTAATTGTTTGATTTTTGCAGGCTAGCATAAGTCAATGGTTTCCACCAACATTGGTGATTATGCATTATTACTGTTTGTGTTAGGTCAACGACTCACATGTATCGCGTATCTGTATGCATAAAATGCACACCTATAAGTTAAATTATTAAATATTATATTTTAATTATATTTTTTCACTCCAGTTGAAATTTATTTTTGTAGGTCAAGGTCATCTATAAATATCAAAAACTCAATATATGTTTTTTTACATTTTTAAACCATTTGAATGCCATTTTCTGATCATAATATCACTGTATTTTTTGGACTGCTATGAAAGTCAAAATTATAATTCTGGCCTTTTTTGTGTTAAAGCAAAAAGCCCAAGATCATGTAACTTAAACTCGATACACATGCAAACATGTGCACTCGTGCAGACACGTCCACTCAAATGCACACACGTTCACTCACCCAGCCACCCCCACATATGCTCAGCAGGGCAGTGAATGGCAGTACGTCTGCATTTTTTGCTCACCAGAGAGTTGTTTTACAAAAGTCACACAAAAAAGTGAGGCTTATGGCCCAACTTCGAGCTAGAAATACTGTAGACATAGGAGTCGAGGCTTAAGCTGTTGCATAGAGATCACTCTGAGCTTATACAGGAGAGACATTTGACGCCGCCGCCGCGCGCCAGCATACATAATGGTGGCTTCAGTCACTCGAGTCGCTGTTATTGTGAGTCTACCATCAAGAGCCTCATGGACTCACACCAAAAGCAACTAAATCTTTTTCCTGAGTTCAGTTCGCTCTTCTTGTGTTGCCAGCCCTCCTCAGGTCACTGACGAGGGGCGGGAGGTTTCAGACGCGACTTCTGTGTCTGAACCAATTCCTCTACAGTGTTTATCAAATCCTGTTCTGTGATTGGTAGTCACTTTGGCAATGTTACTCCATATTTGTAGTCTGAAGTTAACTTCAGTTCAACTCAAAACTATGCTCAAGTCGCTTGATTCACGTTGCTCAATTCGCATTGCTCGATTCGCATTGCTCGGCACGTTCGAAACGCCTTGTCACCTCCTTGCACCAGCTCGAGTCGCTGTTGGTGTGAGTCTACCATCAGACTTCTGCATTGCTCCTCTGCTTTGTTGAATGTAGTGCCAATTAACTGCCAGATGCAACCAATTACAGCGTTTGCGTTCCGGATCGCCTCAACATGTAGTTACATTTTTGTGCAGGTGCACGTGCACATGAGGGCAAAGGCATAGGATTTGAGAGGGTTTGCAAAGGAGTCTGCAGAGCTTTGCCGGTGACTTGATGGTAGTCTCACACCAACAGTGATTCAAGCTACTGAAGTGACCAGCGACCATTCATTTCCTACATCTGCTGTCATGCAGAAGCAACAAGGGATGCAAATCAAGTGACACAAATCAAGTGACTTGAGCTCAGTTTTGAGTTTAACTAAAGAGAACTTTACCACAAATATGGAGCGACATTGCTGTAGGGAACGCCTATCACAGAACAAGATTTGATAAACACTGGAGAGGAAAAGGTTCAGACACAGAAGTCGCATCTGAAACCTCCCGCCCTTCGTCAGCAACCTGAGGGGGGGTGGTGTCACGAGAGTCTACCATGACGCCAAAGTATTAATCAGTCTTTAATGTAGAAATATGGCTCGTTACACCCCAGATTGACAGGACATAAGGGAGAGATGCTCACAAGTGAAATGCTCCAAACTGTGTCTTGAAGTCTAACTTTGTGCTTGATAACCAATATATCAGCCGGCCGATAATATCAGCCAATATAGCCCATTAGAAAATTATCAGATATCGGCTGAATTCTCGCCTATATGCGGCGATATAAACAGTACTTTTTTTACTGTGTGCTGGAACGCTGGTGTTTCCAAACAGTTGGGCTTTTACACTGCAGTTCATAGGAAACAGCCCAAATCACCTACTCATGGCCTGAAAAGCTCAAAAAGGCAATAAAAATATTTTGCTCATTTCTCTGCCATAAAACCTCAGAACAAAAATTCAAAATGCTTTTTGTAGTTCTCCCCATGCTCTACTTGCAGAGCAAGTTTAAATGAAATTTAAGTTAAACAAATTTTGTTAAAACTAAATAAAATAAATATCATACATAAAAATACTCCCCACACCAATACCCACTACAACCTACATAACAATGAGCATAAAGAACAATAAGCAGCTTTCTACAACATTTTAAAAAGATGTTTAGTCTAATAAAGTGGCCTGGGGTGTACACACCATATCCATGTAAGAGCAGAAAGAAAAAATGCTTTAAAATACTTTTTCCTAATGTATAACTGTATCGACCAATGTATCGGATATTGGCATTTTTGGTTACCTAATATTGGTATTGGCATCAGCCTCAAAAAAATCCATACCGGTGGGGCTCTAGTGCTGGATATAGAATAAGAACTAAAAAAGTTATATATAACAGATATATATATATATATATATATATATATATATATATATATATATATATATATATATATATATATATATATATATATATATATAGCAGGTGATATTTAGGCCTAGCAGCCTACACATTAATTATCTCATTAAATTTACATTGTGTAGCAATTCATTAATTAATTTTAACTGGCTAAGTGTGTATTTTCTGAAGTAAAATCCATAAATCTAATAAAACTTTAACGAGGAAGTTGTTAATATAAGTGATTTTCAGCTTAATTTCTGCTAAAAGTGTAGGAGTTTAAAAAATATTCAGGCTTAGCCAGACCATAAACATGCTCTGGACCAGGCTCAGCTGGCAGCATAAGTCTCAGGATTAGCCTATTTTATGCAACAGAATTGACAACAAAATAAGCCAGACTTATCCAAATACCCTAAGCCTAGTTTATGGAGTTAGCTAGTTTTATGGAGCAGCCTTCTAGAGAAAGTTGCTAGTAGTCTAGTTATTTTCTTTTGTTTATTGCATTGCCTTGATTACATCACAGGCAGGCATCCACATCATCACCTGTTGCACAAGGTGTGTTCAAATGTCCTTCCCAGGCAGGCGTCCTCTGGCTAACATGTGGCTAATTTACCAAGGATACATCCTGTGGCGTAGCCACGTGGTGGGCTGGGGTGGCCACGGCCCCTGTTGGTCAGAGCTTGACCACCCCATCGGCCCACCCTGAGTGGTCCTGTGCGACGGACTAAGGTCCATAATGACGCTGGTGAGAGTGACTGACATTACGTCTGCACAGCTGTTGTAAAACAAATGGCTTGACACAGAGACCTGCAGCTACATCATACTGACAGATAAAACCTCAAGCTTTGTGTCAGTTTTTATTTCATGTTGATAGGTTCAGAAATCAAAGCATTTAGGCTTAATTACAAGACGCACAGTTTATTACCAATCCATCTGCGAACAGCCGTGGTGTTCTTTTAGGTCCAGTATCTCTTTTACTCAAAAACTATTACAAAAGTGATGAATATTTCCAATAACTTTGTTATTAATTATGATCAAAAGTAAGAGCAGAGATGTAGAAGAGCAGAGAAGAAACTGCAGGCTGGCTGGGGAAGCACTGTAAAGTTTCTGTTAACAGCAATCAACCACTTCCTGTGACCCTTCAAAATAAAGCTTCATCTTTTTCCAGCAGCAGAAACAACTTTATTGTGGCAGAGCCTGAAAGGAAAAGCATTAGCGCTGCACAGAGGAGCTGACAGGAGCTGACAGGAGCTGACAGGAGCTGACAGGAGCTGGTCTGTGCCACAGCTGATCAGAGCCAGTGACTGAGCCTTCAGAGTCAGATATTAAACAGAAAGATTTTCAGCCTTAGCTAAAACTTAGCTCTCTGTTGGTTCTTTTTTCTTTCTTTTACAAATAATTTATTTGCATTTCATCATTATTTGAGATGAACTGTTACAATAAACAATGCCTATATATTTGAGTGTGCCAGCTGTCTGTGATGTTAGCAGATAGTTCTATGATATGCAGACTGGAGACAGAGTACAGGCTGTGAGAGGCTCTTAGACTGCCATGAAAAGTTGTGATGTAGACAAAGTTGTTAGTTATTAAGTTGTTGTAAGTTTGTTGAAGCAAAAAAATCTAGCACATTACACTAATTAACAACAACATGCTTTCAGACAGTTCAGCTCTCCCACACACTACATACAGGCTATAGAAAACTGCACATTGTTTTGCTCACTCTATAGTCAGCTAAAACACTTTAAAATGCACCATTATACTTTTTCCCTGGGGGAAAATGTATGCAAATTTCTTTACATACTTAACACCTGTGAGTCACGACTTGCTTTCCTGTGAGCTGCAAACATCATGGCTGAGCTCCTAACTTCCTTAAACCATAAAAGGGTCTCTGACTCCATCCAAATAACTGGGTCATTCCAGAATTGGAGGACATTTAGGCATCAAAAGTTTGGAAAAACTTACTCTTAATTTTAAAAATTTCTATCACGTATTTAAGAAAACAGTGTGATAATGTGTCAATTACAATGATTCGTCCAGCTCAAGCATCAACGGTACACTTTTTATAAGATGTTTTATTTCTTGCGCGCTGTGCTTAGTGCAACCCTGTTACCAAAAATCAGGAACCTTAAAAAGGATTTATAAAGATAAATGTTAAATAAATCCTTTACCAATAAGTAAGAAAGTCACATTTACATTGAATAATCACTTAATTTCAGGTATTGACCCATTATTATTATTATTAGGCCCGAGCGCCAGAAGTGGCGAGGGCCTATAGTGACTGTTCAGCAGTGCGCGAAGCGCACTGCCCAAAAGTGCGCGAAGCGCACGTAAACAGAGCGCGAAGCGCTCATCCTTCACCAAACACTCATAATCACACTCATGGCATCAAGTACTATCCAGTGATATAGGTATGTGCCGCGAATGCGGCACATTTGTAATTGTTCCAACTAAAACGAAGACCAAAAAAAACAAGTCAATGACGAGCGCAACGCGCTCGTCATTGACTATGGACCCCATGAGTGCGTTACTGGACGCAAGTACTTTCTAAATATATATATATTGTTATAAGAAAAAAACGCCTAATTGAAATTGTTCCGTTTTTTCTTCTTCTTCTTATTAGGCCCGAGCGCCAGGAGTGGCGAGGGCCTATAGTGACTGTTCAGCAGTGCGCGAAGCGCACTGCCCAAAAGTGCGCGAAGCGCACGTAAACAGAGCGCGAAGTGCTCATCCTTCACCAAACACTCATAATCACACTCATGGCATCAAGCACTATCCGGTGATATAGGTATGTGCCGCAAATGCGGCACATTTGTAATTGTTCCGACTAAAACAATGACCAAAAAAAACAAGTCAATGACGAGCGCAACGCGCTCGTCATTGACTATGGACCCCACGAGTGCGTTACTGGACGCGAGTACTTTCTAAATATATATATATTGTTATAAGAAAAAAACGCCTAATTGAAATTGTTCCGTTTTTTCTTCTTCTTATTATTATTATTATTATTATTAGGCCCGAGCGCCAGGAGTGGCGAGGGCCTATAGTGACTGTTCAGCAGTGCGCGAAGCGCACTGCCCAAAAGTGCGCGAAGCGCACGTAAACAGAGCGCGAAGCGCTCATCCTTCACCAAACACTCATAATCACACTCATGGCATCAAGCACTATTCGGTGATATAGGTATGTGCCGCGAATGCGGCACATTTGTAATTGTTCCGACTAAAACAAAGACCAAAAAAAACAGGTCAATGACGAGCGCAACGCGCTCGTCATTGACTATGGACCCCACGAGTGCGTTACTGGACGCGAGTACTTTCTAAATATATATATATTGCTATAAGAAAAAACGCCTAATTGAAATTGTTCCGTTTTTTCTTATTATTATTATTATTATTATTATTATTATTATTTTTCTTCTACCCACCCGTTTCCACAATTTTCGGCAACTTGCCGTCAGTGAAAAGTCACCAAATTTTGCCCAAAATTAAATCACGCGGAGCGGAAATTTTTGAAATAGGTACTATCAAAAACCTCAAAAAATTGGCGCGACAGCGCCCCCTGGAAAATCAAAATACATTGCGTCTATGGCCATACACCAAAAATGAACTTTGTCGTATCCAAATGAAATTTGGCACAGTGATTGATCATATGATCCTGAACAAAAAAATATATTATGCCGTTGCTAGGCAACCAACCGGAAGTCGGCCATCTTGGATTGTTCATGTGACCTCCTGATTTGCACCCTTCACATTTTAACGAACTCGTCCTAGGGCGTTTAACCCAGCGACACAAAAATCGCTCCACATCATCTAGACAAGTGGGACATTAAAAGTTGTTCAAGGTTTTGTAGAATATTAAACGGTGTTGCCGTGGTGACGCGACAAATTTTGGCGTCGTTTTTGTGGCTCGTCGACACCCTTCAAAGTGTCATAGCTCACACATATCTTGACCGATTTCTCTCAAATTTGAATCGTTGGTGGAGTCCCCAGCCCTGAACAGATTACTATGTGAATATTCACAATGGGCGCGATAGCGCCCCCTAGAGAGCAAAATACATATTTGTATGGGACGATAAAAATAAACTTTATCGTACACTAATGAAATTTGGTACACATATCTGTCACATGACCTTCATCAAAAAAGTCAATGATGGCCCCACCCCATCTCCCATCTTGTTGCCATGGTGATGCCCCAAATATCCACTTCAGCCAATGGGACGTCCCAGCGCTTACTTTGACGGAGCAAAACGAAATTTGGTTCACATATGCTTCATGGCTATACGAACAAAAAATTATATTGTGGCCACGCCCCCTGACCAACCGGAAGTCGGCCATCTTGGATTGATCATGTGACCCCCTGATTTGCACCCTTCACATTTTAACGAACTCGTCTTAGGGCGTTTAAGTAAATGACCTCAAATTTTGTCAACATCATCTGGAGAGGCGTCTGACCAAAAGTTGTTGAAGGTTGTGTAGAATATTAAACGGTGTTGCCACAGCACAGCCCCAAATTTCATGTTTATTCTGTGGCTCGCTAACAAACCCTAATTTGTTCTAACTCACACATGCAGAGCCCAAAGTGGACCAAATTTTAATCACTTATTTATTCCATGGACCTATGGGCATGAACGAAGAAAAAATGCCAATTGTTGCAATAGCGCCCCCTGCAGAGTGAGGGAAAAATCCCTATGGAAGGGCAAAAATAAAGTTTATTGAAAATGCACGAAATTTGGCAGAGAAATCCATCAGCTCACAACAATGAAAAAAGTCAATAGGACTCATGCTTTACCTTGTACGGTTTTGCCACGGCAATGTCAGAAACTCCCCATTATATTCCAATGGGAATCCTATACAATGGAATCCTATGGAGCCACAGAATTATGTCACATTTGGTAAATTTTTAAAGAGCCACATCTAAAAATTTGGCAAGTTTTGGCAAATCTGCCCCAGCTCCGGGCGCGGCAGGCGAGGGCCTACCATCGCCGCTTGCGGCTATATTTATTATTATTTTTCTTCTCCCCCCCCCCGAACGCAGTTCGGCTACTTGCCACCATGGAAAACTCACCAAATTTTGCACAAAATTAAAGTTCAGGAAAAAAGAATTTTTGAAATGCATAACATAAAAAAACTGCAAAAATTGGCGCGACAGCGCCCCCTGGAAAATCAAAATACATTGCGCCTATGGCTATACACCAAAAATGAACTTTGTCCTATCCAAATGAAATTTGGCACAGTGATTGATCATATGATCCTGAACAAAAAAATATATTATGCCGTTGCTAGGCAACCAACAGGAAGTCGGCCATATTGGATTGATCATGTGACCCGGCGCCAGAGGCGCCATTTCATCCCCTCGTACTTTAACGAACTCGTCCTAGGGCGTTTAACCCAGCGACACAAAAATCGCTGCACATCATCTAGACAAGTGGGACATTAAAAGTTGTTCAAGGTTTTGTAGAATATTAAACGGTGTTGCCGTGGTGACGTGACAAATTTTGGCGTCATTTTTGTGGCTCGCCGACACCCTTCAAAGTGTCATAGCTCGCACATTTCTTGACCGATTTCTCTCAAATTTTAATCATTGGTGGAGTCCCCAGCCCTGAACAGACTACTATGTGGATATTCACAATGGGCGCGATAGCGCCCCCTACAGAGCAAAATACATATTTGTATGGGATGATAAAAATAAACTTTATCGTACACTAACGAAATTTGGTAGACACATCTAGCCCATGATGCTGATCAAAAAAGTCAATGATGGCCCCACCCCATCTCCTCTCCTGTTGCCATGGTGATGCCCCAAATATCCACTTCAGCCAATGGGACGTCCCAGCACTTACTTTGACGGAGCCTAATGAAATTTAGTACACATGTGCTCCATGTCCATACGAACAAAAAATTATATTGTGGCCACGCCCCCTGACCAACCGGAAGTCGGCCATCTTGGGTTGATCATGTGACCCCCTGATTTTCAGCCTTCACATTTTAACGAACTCGTCTGAGGGCGTTTAAGTAAATGACCTCAAATTTTGTCAACATCATCTGGAGAGGCGTCTGACCAAAAGTTGTTGAAGGTTTTGTAGAATATTAAACGGTGTTGCCACAGCACAGCCCCAAATTTCATGTTTATTCTGTGGCTCGCTAACAAACCCTAATTTGTTCTAACTCACACATGCAGAGCCCAAAGTGGATCAAATTTTAATCACTTATTTACTCCATGGACCTATGGGCATGAAAGAAGAAAAAATGCCAATTGCTGCAATAGCGCCCCCTGCAGAATGAGGCAAAAATCCCTATGGAAGGGCAAGAATAAAGTTTATTGAAAATACGCGAAATTTGGCAGAGAAAACCATCAGCTCACAACAATGAACAAAGTCAATAGGACTCATGCTTTACCTTGTACGGTTTTGCCGTGGCAATGTCAGAATCTCCCCATTATATTCCAATGGGAATCCTATACAATGGAATCCTATGGAGCCACAGAATTATGTCACATTTGGTAAATTTTTAAAGAGCCACAACTAAAAATTTGGCAAGTATTGGCAAATCTGCCCCAGCTCCGGGCGCGGCAGGCGAGGGCCTACCATCGCCGCTTGCGGCTATATTTAGGCCCGAGCGCCAGGAGTGGCGAGGGCCTATAGTGACTGTTCAGCAGTGCGCGAAGCGCACTGCCCAAAAGTGCGCGAAGCGCACGTAAACAGAGCGCGAAGCGCTCATCCTTCACCAAACACTCATAATCACACTCATGGCATCAAGCACTATCCGGTGATATAGGTATGTGCCGCGAATGCGGCACATTTGTAATTGTTCCAACTAAAACAAAGACCCAAAAAAACAAGTCAATGACGAGCGCAACGCGCTCGTCATTGACTATGGACCCCACGAGTGCGTTACTGGACGCGAGTACTTTCTAAATATATATATATTGTTATAAGAAAAAAACGCCTAATTGAAATTGTTCCGTTTTTTCTTATTATTATTATTATTATTATTATTATTAGGCCCGAGCGCCAGGAGTGGCGAGGGCCTATAGTGACTGTTCAGCAGTGCGCGAAGCGCACTGCCCAAAAGTGCGCGAAGCGCACGTAAACAGAGCGCGAAGCGCTCATCCTTCACCAAACACTCATAATCACACTCATGGCATCAAGCACTATTCGGTGATATAGGTATGTGCCGCGAATGCGGCACATTTGTAATTGTTCCGACTAAAACAAAGACCAAAAAAAACAGGTCAATGACGAGCGCAACGCGCTCGTCATTGACTATGGACCCCACGAGTGCGTTACTGGACGCGAGTACTTTCTAAATATATATATATTGCTATAAGAAAAAACGCCTAATTGAAATTGTTCCGTTTTTTCTTATTATTATTATTATTATTATTATTATTATTATTATTTTTCTTCTACCCACCCGTTTCCACAATTTTCGGCAACTTGCCGTCAGTGAAAAGTCACCAAATTTTGCCCAAAATTAAATCACGCGGAGCGGAAATTTTTGAAATAGGTACTATCAAAAACCTCAAAAAATTGGCGCGACAGCGCCCCCTGGAAAATCAAAATACATTGCGTCTATGGCCATACACCAAAAATGAACTTTGTCGTATCCAAATGAAATTTGGCACAGTGATTGATCATATGATCCTGAACAAAAAAATATATTATGCCGTTGCTAGGCAACCAACCGGAAGTCGGCCATCTTGGATTGTTCATGTGACCTCCTGATTTGCACCCTTCACATTTTAACGAACTCGTCCTAGGGCGTTTAACCCAGCGACACAAAAATCGCTCCACATCATCTAGACAAGTGGGACATTAAAAGTTGTTCAAGGTTTTGTAGAATATTAAACGGTGTTGCCGTGGTGACGCGACAAATTTTGGCGTCGTTTTTGTGGCTCGCCGACACCCTTCAAAGTGTCATAGCTCACACATATCTTGACCGATTTCTCTCAAATTTGAATCGTTGGTGGAGTCCCCAGCCCTGAACAGATTACTATGTGAATATTCACAATGGGCGCGATAGCGCCCCCTAGAGAGCAAAATACATATTTGTATGGGACGATAAAAATAAACTTTATCGTACACTAATGAAATTTGGTACACATATCTGTCACATGACCTTCATCAAAAAAGTCAATGATGGCCCCACCCCATCTCCCATCTTGTTGCCATGGTGATGCCCCAAATATCCACTTCAGCCAATGGGACGTCCCAGCGCTTACTTTGACGGAGCAAAACGAAATTTGGTTCACATATGCTTCATGGCTATACGAACAAAAAATTATATTGTGGCCACGCCCCCTGACCAACCGGAAGTCGGCCATCTTGGATTGATCATGTGACCCCCTGATTTGCACCCTTCACATTTTAACGAACTCGTCTTAGGGCGTTTAAGTAAATGACCTCAAATTTTGTCAACATCATCTGGAGAGGCGTCTGACCAAAAGTTGTTGAAGGTTGTGTAGAATATTAAACGGTGTTGCCACAGCACAGCCCCAAATTTCATGTTTATTCTGTGGCTCGCTAACAAACCCTAATTTGTTCTAACTCACACATGCAGAGCCCAAAGTGGACCAAATTTTAATCACTTATTTATTCCATGGACCTATGGGCATGAACGAAGAAAAAATGCCAATTGTTGCAATAGCGCCCCCTGCAGAGTGAGGGAAAAATCCCTATGGAAGGGCAAAAATAAAGTTTATTGAAAATGCACGAAATTTGGCAGAGAAATCCATCAGCTCACAACAATGAAAAAAGTCAATAGGACTCATGCTTTACCTTGTACGGTTTTGCCACGGCAATGTCAGAAACTCCCCATTATATTCCAATGGGAATCCTATACAATGGAATCCTATGGAGCCACAGAATTATGTCACATTTGGTAAATTTTTAAAGAGCCACAACTAAAAATTTGGCAAGTTTATGCAAATCTGCCCCAGCTCCGGGCGCGGCAGGCGAGGGCCTACCATCGCCGCTTGCGGCTATATTTATTATTATTTTTCTTCTCCCCCCCCCGAACGCAGTTCGGCTACTTGCCACCATGGAAAACTCACCAAATTTTGCACAAAATTAAAGTTCAGGAAAAAAGAATTTTTGAAATGCATAACATAAAAAAACTGCAAAAATTGGCGCGACAGCGCCCCCTGGAAAATCAAAATACATTGCGCCTATGGCTATACACCAAAAATGAACTTTGTCCTATCCAAATGAAATTTGGCACAGTGATTGATCATATGATCCTGAACAAAAAAATATATTATGCCGTTGCTAGGCAACCAACAGGAAGTCGGCCATATTGGATTGATCATGTGGCCCGGCGCCGGAGGTGCCATTTCCTCCTCTCGTACTTTAACGAACTCGTCCTAGGGCGTTTAACCCAGCGACACCAAAATCGCTCCACATCATCTAGACAAGTGGGACATTAAAAGTTGTTCAAGGTTTTGTAGAATATTAAACGCTGTTGCTGTGGTGACGCGACAAATTTTGGCATCGTTTTTGTGGCTCGCCGACACCCTTCAAAGTGTCATAGCTCGCACATATCTTGACCGATTTCGCTCAAATTTTAATCGTTGGTGGAGTCCCCAGTCCTGAACAGATTAATATGTGAATATTCACAATGGGCGCGATAGCGCCCCCTAGAGAGCAAAATACAAATTTGTATGGGACAATAAAAATAAACTTTATCGTACACTAATGAAATTTGGTACACATATCTGTCACATGACCCTCATCAAAAAAGTCAATGATGGTCCCACCTCATCTCCCATCCTGTTGCCATGGTGACGCCCCAAATATCCACTTCAGCCAATGGGACGTCCCAGCGCTTACTTTGACGGAGCCAAACGAAATTTGGTACACATATGCTTCATTGCTATACGAACAAAAAATTATATTGTGGCCACGCCCCCTGACCAACCGGAAGTCGGCCATCTTGGATTGATCATGTGACGCCCTGATTTGCAGCCTTCACATTTTAACGAACTCGTCTGAGGGCGTTTAAGTAAATGACCTCAAATTTTGTCAACATCATCTGGAGAGGCATCTGACCAAAAGTTGTTGAAGGTTGTGTAGAATATTAAATGGTGTTGCCACAGCACAGCCCCAAATTTCATGTTTATTCTGTGGCTCGCTAACAACCCATAATTGTTATAATTCACACATGCAGAGCCCAAAGTGGACCAAATTTTAATCACTTATTTACTCCATGGACCTATGGGCATGAAAGAAGAAAAAATGCCATTTGCTGCAATAGCGCCCCCTGCAGAGTGAGGCAAAAATCCCTATGAAAGGGCAAAAATAAAGTTTATTGAAAATGCGCGAAATTTGGCAGAGAAAACCATCAGCTCACAACAATGAAAAAAGTCAATAGGACTCATGCTTTACCTTGTACGGTTTTGCCACGACAATGTCAGAATCTCCCCATTATATTCCAATGGGAATCCTATACAATGGAATCCTATGGAGCCACAGAATTATGTCACATTTGGTAAATTTTTAAAGAGCCACATCTAAAAATTTGGCAAGTTTTGGCAAATCTGCCCCAGCTCCGGGCGCGGCAGGCGAGGGCCTACCATCGCCGCTTGCGGCTATATTTATTATTATTCTTCTTCTGACTTTAGAATCGCATTTTTAGGTCACTTGCCGTGGATGAAAAGTCACAGAAATTGGCACGCAGTGCCAGCCCAGCAAAAAATTTGATAATTTATGTAAATTTCAAACAATGACAAAAAAGGGGCGCGACAGCGCCCCCTGGAGTAACACCCCTATGGAAAGACCCAAAAGTCAAGTTCGTCGTAGACGAACGAAATTCAGGTCAATGATTGGTCATGTCGGACCAAACAAAAAATTATATTGAGCTGTTGCTAGGCAACCAACAGGAAGTCGGTAATATTGGACTGATCATGTGACTCGGCGCCGGAGGCGCCATTTCATCCCCTCGTACTTTAACGAACTCGTCCTAGGGCGTTTAACCCAGCGACACAAAAATCGCTCCACATCATCTAGACAAGTGGGACATTAAAAGTTGTTCAAGGTTTTGTAGAATATTAAACGGTGTCGCCGTGGTGACGGCCCGAATTTTGGCGTTGTTTTTGTGGCTCGCCAACACCCTTCAAAGTGTCATAGCTCCAACATATTTTGACCTATTTCTCTCAAATTTTAATCGTTAGTGGGGTTCTCGGCCCTGAATGGAAGAGTATGCAAATATTAACAATGGGCGCGATAGCGCCCCCTTGGGAGCAAAAAATAAATTTGTATGGGACAATAAAAATAAACGTTGTCATAGACAAATGAAATTTGGTACACACATCTATCACATGACGCTGATCAAAAAAGTCAATGATGGCCCCACCCCATCTCCCATCCTGTTGCCATGGTGATGCCCCAAATATCCACTTCAGCCAATGGGACGTCCCAGTGCTTACTTTGACGGAGCCAAACGAAATTTGGTGCACATATGCTTCATGTCCATACGAACAAAAAATTATATTGTGGCCACGCCCCCTGACCAACCGGAAGTCGGCCATCTTGGATTGATCATGTGACCCCCTGATTTGCAGCCTTCACATTTTAACGAACTCGTCTGAGAGCGTTTAAGTAAATGACCTCAAATTTTGTCAACATCATCTGGAGAGGCGTCTGACCAAAAGTTGTTGAAGGTTGTGTAGAATATTAAACGGTGTTGCCACAGCACAGCCCCAAATTTCAGGTTTATTCTGTGGCTCGCTAACAACCCCTAATTTGTTCTAACTCACACATGCAGAGCCCAATGTGGATCAAATTTTAATCAGTTATTTACTCCCTGGACCTATGGGCATGAAAGAAGAAAAAATGCCAATTGCTGCAATAGCGCCCCCTGCAGAGTGAGGGAAAAATCCCTATGGAAGGGCAAAAATAAAGTTTATTGGAAATGTACGAAATTTGGCAGAGAAAACCATCAGGCCAAAACAATTAAAAAAGTCAATAGGACTCATGCTTTACTTTGTACGGTTTTGCCACGGCAATGTCAGAAACTCCCCATTATATTCCAATGGGAATCCTCTACAATGGAATCCTATGGAGCCACAGAATTATGTCACATTTGGTAAATTTTTAAAGAGCCACATCTAAAAATTTGGCAAGTTTTGGCAAATCTGCCCCAGCTCCGGGCGCGGCAGGCGAGGGCCTACCATCGCCGCTTGCGGCTATATTTAGGCCCGAGCGCCAGGAGTGGCGAGGGCCTATAGTGACTGTTCAGCAGTGCGCTTCGCGCACTGCCCAAAAGTGCGCGAAGCGCACGTAAACAGAGCGCGAAGCGCTCATCCTTCACCAAACACTCATAATCACACTCATGGCATCAAGCACTATCCGGTGATATAGGTATGTGCCGCGAATGCGGCACATTTGTAATTGTTCCGACTAAAACAATGACCAAAAAAAACAAGTCAATGACGAGCGCAACGCGCTCGTCATTGACTATGGACCCCACGAGTGCGTTACTGGACGCGAGTACTTTCTAAATATATATATATTGTTATAAGAAAAAAACGCCTAATTGAAATTGTTCCGTTTTTTCTTATTATTATTATTAGGCCCGAGCGCCAGGAGTGGCGAGGGCCTATAGTGACTGTTCAGCAGTGCGCGAAGCGCACTGCCCAAAAGTGCGCGAAGCGCACGTAAACAGAGCGCGAAGCGCTCATCCTTCACCAAACACTCATAATCACACTCATGGCATCAAGCACTATCCGGTGATATAGGTATGTGCCGCAAATGCGGCACATTTGTAATTGTTCCGACTAAAACAATGACCAAAAAAAACAAGTCAATGACGAGCGCAACGCGCTCGTCATTGACTATGGACCCCACGAGTGCGTTACTGGACGCGAGTACTTTCTAAATATATATATATTGTTATAAGAAAAAAACGCCTAATTGAAATTGTTCCGTTTTTTCTTCTTCTTATTATTATTATTATTATTATTATTATTATTTTTCTTCTCCCCCCCCCCGAACGCAGTTCGGCTACTTGCCACCATGGAAAACTCACCAAATTTTGCACAAAATTAAAGTTCAGGAAAAAAGAATTTTTGAAATGCATAACATAAAAAAACTGCAAAAATTGGCGCGACAGCGCCCCCTGGAAAATCAAAATACATTGCGCCTATGGCTATACACCAAAAATGAACTTTGTCCTATCCAAATGAAATTTGGCACAGTGATTGATCATATGATCCTGAACAAAAAAATATATTATGCCGTTGCTAGGCAACCAACAGGAAGTCGGCCATATTGGATTGATCATGTGACCCGGCGCCAGAGGCGCCATTTCATCCCCTCGTACTTTAACGAACTCGTCCTAGGGCGTTTAACCCAGCGACACAAAAATCGCTGCACATCATCTAGACAAGTGGGACATTAAAAGTTGTTCAAGGTTTTGTAGAATATTAAACGGTGTTGCCGTGGTGACGTGACAAATTTTGGCGTCATTTTTGTGGCTCGCCGACACCCTTCAAAGTGTCATAGCTCGCACATTTCTTGACCGATTTCTCTCAAATTTTAATCATTGGTGGAGTCCCCAGCCCTGAACAGACTACTATGTGGATATTCACAATGGGCGCGATAGCGCCCCCTACAGAGCAAAATACATATTTGTATGGGATGATAAAAATAAACTTTATCGTACACTAACGAAATTTGGTAGACACATCTAGCCCATGATGCTGATCAAAAAAGTCAATGATGGCCCCACCCCATCTCCTCTCCTGTTGCCATGGTG
This sequence comes from Bostrychus sinensis, assembly GCA_020698575.1. NCBI lineage: Eukaryota > Metazoa > Chordata > Actinopteri > Gobiiformes > Eleotridae > Bostrychus > Bostrychus sinensis. The sequence continues at coordinate 20,690,101 of CM036249.1, read as the reverse complement.
ATGCCCCAAATATCCACTTCAGCCAATGGGACGTCCCAGCACTTACTTTGACGGAGCCTAATGAAATTTAGTACACATGTGCTCCATGTCCATACGAACAAAAAATTATATTGTGGCCACGCCCCCTGACCAACCGGAAGTCGGCCATCTTGGGTTGATCATGTGACCCCCTGATTTTCAGCCTTCACATTTTAACGAACTCGTCTGAGGGCGTTTAAGTAAATGACCTCAAATTTTGTCAACATCATCTGGAGAGGCGTCTGACCAAAAGTTGTTGAAGGTTTTGTAGAATATTAAACGGTGTTGCCACAGCACAGCCCCAAATTTCATGTTTATTCTGTGGCTCGCTAACAAACCCTAATTTGTTCTAACTCACACATGCAGAGCCCAAAGTGGATCAAATTTTAATCACTTATTTACTCCATGGACCTATGGGCATGAAAGAAGAAAAAATGCCAATTGCTGCAATAGCGCCCCCTGCAGAATGAGGCAAAAATCCCTATGGAAGGGCAAGAATAAAGTTTATTGAAAATACGCGAAATTTGGCAGAGAAAACCATCAGCTCACAACAATGAACAAAGTCAATAGGACTCATGCTTTACCTTGTACGGTTTTGCCGTGGCAATGTCAGAATCTCCCCATTATATTCCAATGGGAATCCTATACAATGGAATCCTATGGAGCCACTGAATTATGTCACATTTGGTAAATTTTTAAAGAGCCACAACTAAAAATTTGGCAAGTATTGGCAAATCTGCCCCAGCTCCGGGCGCGGCAGGCGAGGGCCTACCATCGCCGCTTGCGGCTATATTTATTATTATTTTTCTTCTCCCCCCCCCGAACGCAGTTCGGCTACTTGCCGCCATGGAAAACTCACCAAATTTTGCACAAAATTAAAGTTCAGGAAAAAAGAATTTTTGAAATGCATAACATCAAAAAACTCCAAAAATTGGCGCGACAGCGCCCCCTGGAAAATCAAAATACATTGCGCCTATGGCTATTCACCAAAAATGAACTTTGTCGTATCCAAATGAAATTTGGCACAGTGATTGATCTTATAATCCTGAACAAAAAAATATATTATGCCGTTGCTAGGCAACCAACAGGAAGTCGGCCATATTGGATTAATCATGTGACCCGGCGCCGGAGGCGCCATTTCATCCCCTCGTACTTTAACGAACTCGTCCTAGGGCGTTTAACCCAGCGACACAAAAATCGCTCCACATCATCTAGACAAGTGGGACATTAAAAGTTGTTCAAGGTTTTGTAGAATATTAAACGGTGTTGCCGTGGTGACGGCCCGAATTTTGGCGTTGTTTTTGTGGCTCGCCAACACCCTTCAAAGTGTCATAGCTCCAACATATTTTGACCTATTTCTCTCAAATTTTAATCGTTAGTGGGGTTCTCAGTCCTGAACGGATGAGTATGTAAATATTAACAATGGGCGCGATAGCGCCCCCTTGGGAGCAAAAAATAATTTTGTATGGGACGATAAAAATAAACGTTGTCATAGACAAATGAAATTTGGTACACACCTCTATCACATGACCTTCATCAAAAAAGTAAATGATGGCCCCACCCCATCTCCCATCCTGTTGCCATGGTGATGCCCCAAATATCCACTTCAGCCAATGGGACGTCCCAGTGCTTACTTTGACGGAGCCAAACAAAATTTGGTACACATATGCTTCATGTCCATACGAACAAAAAATTATATTGTGGCCACGCCCCCTGACCAACCGGAAGTCGGCCATCTTGGATTGATCATGTGACCCCCTTATTTGCAGCCTTCACATTTTAACAAACTCGTCTGAGAGCGTTTAAGTAAATGACCTCAAATTTTGTCAACATCATCTGGAGAGGCGTCTGACCAAAAGTTGTTGAAGGTTTTGTAGAATATTAAACGGTGTTGCCACAGCACAGCCCCAAATTTCAGGTTTATTCTGTGGCTCGCTAACAACGCCTAATTTGTTCTAACTCACACATGCAGAGCCCAATGTGGATCAAATTTTAATCACTTATTTACTCCCTGGACCTATGGGCATGAAAGAAGAAAAAATGCCAATTGCTGCAATAGCGCCCCCTGCAGAGTGAGGGAAAAATCCCTATGGAAGGGCAAAAATAAAGTTTATTGGAAATGTACGAAATTCAGCAGAGAAAACCATCAGGCCAAAACAATTAAAAAAGTCAATAGGACTCATGCTTTACCTTGTACGGTTTTGCCGCGGCAATGTCAGAAACTCCGCATTATATTCCAATGGGAATCCTATACAATGTAATCCTATGGAGCCACTGAATTATGTCACATTTGGTAAATTTTTAAAGAGCCACAACTAAAAATTTGGCAAGTTTTGGCAAATCTGCCCCAGCTCCGGGCGCGGCAGGCGAGGGCCTACCATCGCCGCTTGCGGCTATATTTATTATTATTATTATTATTATTATTATTATTATTATTTTTACAAAAATGCTATTGTAACAGGGTTGAAATAACCCAAGGTAAGGCACCTGGGCTTTGAGGAACACCCTCTGTGTATTGTATTTACATTGCAATTTTTGACATGTCATCATCAGATTTAGATTTAAACTCGTAAGTGTAGTGGGTTTCTGTGGGTGTTCTTTATAATTTGTTTAATTGCCAGCTAATCATTTGTCTTTAAGCTACTAAAACAAATACAAGTTGCATACCTTTGGGCTTGTCAGCGATTAAGTGCTTCAGCTTGAACAATCTTCTATGTGCGCTGTAGCTGGAGTCGTTGTCGTCTCCATTCGATTCAGACCAATGAACATTTACATCACCTTTAGCTTTTACAAACAGACTCTTGATCTTGGCTTCTTTTTCTAGTTCGAGTGTCACTTTTCCCGTTATAGTATCTCCCTCCGAAAATGTCCCATAATGGTTTAATGCGTCGTAAGTCAGCATTAACTTTCTCACGGTAGGCATTTTACTTTCAGGAAGCAATAGAGCTCAAGCATGAATCCGCACTCTTTGCTCACCACGCCAAAAAATCACGCGACCATACCAACACAGGCCTCGTTACGTCAGAAGTATCCCACGGTCGAGCTACGGTTTCATGTTGGCAGGAACTTTGATGGGGGTGGCTTATACACTCACTGCTTTAACAAAAGAGGTCTGTGTGTTTTGAGAGGAGATTTTGCTGACGTCTCTGCTACCACTGCAGGCTACGTGTTGCTCAATAAGGAAACGTTTATATTACGACAGGTAAGATACAACAGGTAAGGACAGGTTACATCTAGATATATAGCCTACACTTGGTGACGCAGGAGAGCCCGGGACATGTTGTCACACAAGGGCGTCGCCAGGCCGGACCCAAACTGTCCCTCAGTTTCACTAACTCTGTAACATTACTGCTACTACCACAGGAAGAGAAAATGAATTAAATGACTTAAATAAAAGACTGTTCGTCTTTCACCATTTACCGACTTTTTAATCTCGAGCTGCGGCGGACCAAGGCTGGAGAGAAACAGGGAAATGTAGTTGCTGAATGTGTGGAAACAGCTCAGGTACGGTGCGTCCACAGAGTTCATCTCAGTCTCCGTGAGCTTTTCGCTTTATTTCTGTTTGATCACGGACCACGTGCGCAAAAGCGCCGTCAGATCACGCCTTATAAAAGCCATTCTTTATCCAAAGCTGCGGTGAAACTTAACACAAGTTTCTCCACTGCTGCGATGTCAAGGTTCTGTTAACCCCAACTAAACACTTTCCGTGGCCCCTGGCAAAATAAAAGCTTCCACATTTTCCAGCAGCGGAAAGAACTGTATTGTGACAAAGTCAGACACCGACAAAGCATTAACGCTGCGCACATGACCTGAAGGAACTGACCAGGGATAGGCCGGGCTACAGCTGATTATTAATGAGACTGTGGCCCTGAAAATGGTAATGTTTAAGTGTAAATGTAAAAAAAAAAAAAAAGTAAATATTTTTACTTTGGAGTTTGTTGCTGATGTTGCCTCTTTGCTGGTATAGCAGAAGGAATGAGATTGTTGCTTTTTTTTTTTTTTCTTTTTTTTTTTCTTGCGGCTTTTCTGTTATTTGAAATAAATTGTTTTGTTTTGTGAGGTGGGGGAACAACCCCCTCTTGTTCCTCCTTATTTATTTTTTTAAATTGCATTTTCATAAAACATAAAAAACATAAAAAATCATCCCACATTAAAGACATTCACACACAGCCACACCCATACACACAAGCATGCACACTAGAGGAGAGAGGTACTATGCTACAACTGCTGCTGCCCTTTCCAAGAAATACAAAAGATGATCATTATGGATTTCATAAATACCAGTAAAGGGGGTTCCATGTCTCTTCCCGTTTGGATAGGTTTCCAGAGTTTATAAGCCACAATTTTTCTTTTGATATTACCTCACAGAGGCAGTTCCTAAAGCCTGGTGGAGATGATGTTTTTCATTCTTTAAGAATGAATCTTTTGGCCAGAACTGTCCCAAGAAGCAGGTGTCTTGTTTGTGCTTTTGAAATGATTATTTTCTTAAATAAAAATGTATAAACGTTACAAAAGCCTTATCTTAGATTTACCCACATACCCCCTCCATGTTATCAAAATGCAAACAAAATTCCAATTTCAGAATGAACTACAGTTGCACAATCACTATCCCAGTTGCTTAAGCACATCATGTTAGTCTCCCATTTTTCCTGTTTAAAATGCCTCTATAGCTGCGTAGTCTGAGACACATTTAGGCTATAGAACACAAGGTCATCAGTTTGAAAGGACTTTATTAGAAAGTAGGTAGCATACAAGTGAGGTTCACTAAAGCTTGAAGTCAGGAAGCCTGGTTAATGCTTCCCACAAATGCATTGCACAGACAAATCCAGCAGATGTCGCTCTTCTGACCGTGTCAAAAGATTCGAAGCAGTGTGTCATTTTCAGTGCTGTTGTCTCTAAGTGGTGGTTAAAAGTTTCACGAGACTTGGGTTTAACCATCTCTAGAAAAAAAAACAGCTTTATTAACCGACCATTTTATGTTCATTAGCAAACACAACCATAGCAAGAGCTAGGGGAGACCCGTGGACATGGTCTAATTATAGTACATCCATGAGGACGTCCTGCAGAGGTCCTCTCTGCCGTGGGCTCTACTGCCATCCACTGTGCAGTCCGTGTAGACTATAGAGTGACTAGAAGTCCCTATTTAACTCGGACAGTCCCAGTTTTAGGCCCCTTGTCCTATGTCGCAACAAATATCTGTAACAACACTAATATGTCCCAGTTTTCAACAAACCATTTACCAGTTGTCCCCATTTTAACCAATAGAAAAGCACAGGAAACTTTTGTCACTAAATGTATTTACAGTGTCATTACTTTTACTAATAAATTGCATCATATTCAGACCTTAAGCCCTAGCTTAATGTACTTTGAATAACATGACATGAAACTGATTAGAGTTCAGAAGCTTTTCTGTGTTTTAGTAAAAATACATTACAAGTGTTGGCGCTAACGTTTAAGCTTTTAGTGGGTCTCAATATCTGTCTATAAGTAATAATTGTCAGACTTACCAGTCTACTGCGCATGCGCATGTCAAAGGAAAAAAGTGATATTCGAAGCACCTGGGACACGCGCTCTCAACTCGTTTGTGAGTTTCCTTCTGACGTTTTAATTAAATATTAAGATTTATTATTGCCGTTTATATTGTGTTACTTTGTAATTAGTCATGAATTACACGATAAATTGCATTTCGTTGTTTATGTTTTCGTCCAGAGCAAATGTATCCAGCTAACTAGCAAGTACCAAATTGATCAAATTGGAACATGAGTAAATTAGACGCTGTTTTATGCTTTCACATAAAAATAAAACACAGACAAAAGGTTTTATTCTGCTAAATTAGTAGTTTGTATTGTTTGGTGTTAACGTTCTTTATTTTCTTTACATTATATTTTTAGGGTTAGGGTTAACATTTTTTTTTAGGTATGGTCTTTCTGCATCATGAAAGAGAAACTCCAAGCTCTTGTATGGTCAACACAAAATGATGCTATGGAGATGGTTACCTTGCCAATGTTGTGTGTTTGTGTGTTTGTGTGTGTGCATGTGTGCGCATGTCTAGCAATCTGGTTCCATAGCTTTAGAGAAAGTCAGCCACAGGCTTACACACCAAGCCTACCCTACCATGTAACTCACTAACCCTAATACTCTCCATCATAGTTTAAAAAAAAATATATATAACGGGAAGTAATTCCGAAGGCTTTAATTGCCTGACAATAGTATAATTCAATATTATTACTCTCTAGGTGGTGTGCACAAAAATGGGCTTTTTGTCTCGAAAATGTACCGTATGCTTTGTTGAAATGCATATAGGTAAATACAACTGGGAAAGTCAAGACTTGTTTTGTAATTGATCCATTAATGGCAAAGACCTAAATCACACCCCTTGGTAGATGTTCATTAATCGTGGTGTGTGTGTGTGTATGTGTATGTGTGTGTGTGTGTGTGTGTGCTTGGATAGGTTGTATTGGAGAAAGGCTGCCTTGGTCAAGTCCAGTCTTTATTAAGATTAATGAACAGCTTGACATTTTTAGTCCTCTGTCTAAATCGATAATTTTAATACTCATGAGGGCCAATGGGGATCTAAGCTTGTGGAACACACATTGTGGCCACAGGGCACATGTTAAATGTGCAAGTGGTAATCAATGCAAAGAAATTAGCTATTGATCTCTTATAGTTTTGTAATAGGTTATCTATTGGTTTGCTCTTTTGGAAAATTCCAATATCAGTCGGATAGAATTGTGCTGGTAATATTGCTTTTGGGTGTGTGTATGTTTGTTTAGTGCACATACCTCTTCCCTGTGAGTGTGAAGTTATCTGTTTGTGCAGGGTCACGTTCTAATTAGCGGAGAGGCCAGATTGTAAATAATCATTTTGAGGAAAATGTTGATGTAGACTATGTCAAATGTCATTTTAATTGAGACTGGAAGACCAATGTAAAAATAATACATGACTTTTGTGCAGTTGAGATGAAATGTTTTTTGTTGCATTGATTGTAGCATTTTTGTTTGTTACTTTCTCATAGCTGTAAACATTTTACATATGTTTTGTTTGTTCCATCCTGCGTTCATAGGACATATTATTGTTGTGAACTGCATGGATCTGCTTTGCTGGGGTAGTGGAGCGCTGGGCCAGTCCGGCCAGGGCAGACCACATGACACAAGTCCAGAAGAAGGCCATCTCACAGAGTTCACATCGACGAGATTGGGCCAAGTCAAGCTGATGGCTTGTGGATCAAGTCACTCCATAGTGGTGACCGGTAGCCTGCCATTTTCATTCTACTTTCCTTAGATTCTATCTTACTTTAAGTCTTTATTTTTAAACTGAATACAGCATAACTTTCAAATTAGTTAAAGCATGTGGCATTATGTAAATGTTTATGTTAAGATCCAAATGCTTTGGTTCCTGTCAACATTCCATTTTATAAGTACACAAAATGTTATTGTTAGATTTAGCCTAGGGTTGATTGATGAACTAAATTAATTTAATTAATTCAAGTATGTCAATGTTAAAAAAGCCATATCACAAAATGAAATATTTTTGTCCTATCTGAATATTACACTTTTAATTGTGCTAAGGTGTTTTGCCGCAAATGCCCAAATAAGCTAAAATAATGGACTTGTAGACTTTAAAGATATACAGTGGTACTTACCACTCGTTCATTTATGGTCTACCTGTTAATTTATGCAAATTAGTCATATGGTTTAAATGAATGTAGTGTGGCATGTATAGTCTGTATGTTGTGCTTGTATTAGAGACAGACATCATATAGAAAAAAAATGGGTAAAAAAGAAAAACAAATTCTTAAAGTTAAAAGAATCTTAAGTGAGGTGGGTACCTTTTTCTCCACAAGTAATGGACAGAAACCATGACAACAGGAGAAAGGAGGTTCCTTTAGTACATTAGCTGGTACTGCAGTGCTCATAAATCAGTAGCCAAGATAAGTCTTATAGATCGCCCCAGCACAGGGATCCTATACCAGTCCCATCATTACAGAAAAAGGTGACGGTTTTGATTGATTAAAATGGTGCAGGCTAGCTTAGGTTAAATCATGTTAAGTGATGTGACATTGCAGTTTCACATATCATATTTCTGTCAAGACAATGATGGTGGAAAGCATTGTCAAGGCATGAGATCTGACAACAGCAGACATCTGTGGGGACCGAGGTAGATTTATGAGAAGGTTTTAGTGGTCTGAGGGAGATGAGAGAAAGTTAAAAGTGGTCCTTTTTTGTGCATTGTCGCTTCCCGAGTGACTGTAAATTTTACTCCAGTGCTGTTGGGATTGGGAATTGGTGACATTTACACATGCTGACAAATCGCCTGTTGTAAAAGTATTTACAGGTCTTGTTTCCTCTTTATTCTTACAACCTCACAAACACATTCACAAAAATTTACCTACTGCAAATTTATGTGACACACATTTATGTGCTGTGCCTAAGATTTATCCACAATGTGTCTTAACAATGTCACAGTGAGAGGAACTGTGTGCTATTAATGCTTTATTTGTTGGCCAAATTGAATTTATTTGTGCCACAATTAATATACATTTCTTCTTGCATGGCAAATACACACATACATATAAAATATGTGTTTAAAAGGTAATTTTGTATTTATCACAAAATGTATAGATTTTTTTTACAGTTTTTTACAAAAAGGAACAATAGATAATTTATATTGCATGTGGAACAGTAACAGATTTGTTTATGAAATCTTTTTAAATATTTAGTCATTAAAAACACTAATTATGCATTGTTGCAGTTTTGTATTTGTTGTACTTTTATTTAAGTTACAGCTGTATTTGTTGAAAATTGTGTCATGTTTTAGGAAAATAATTTTTTGTTTCAGTAGTAGTTTTGAACTAATATGAGGTGCTGCCACAGGGTGGCACTACGAGACTGCCTATAAGATGTGTTGGTAAGGTGCATTGGTAGGGGTAGGTGTGACAAGGGGGACCTGCACTTGCCTCACACTCTGACAGAGCTATAATTTACTAATAGTGTGGAGGCCGCCATTGTTGTTATCTTTTAATAGTTTTGTATGAGGAAAAGCAGGTGTCTGTTGTTAATGTGTCCAATTGCCCAAGTTGCCTACAGAATTTGGGGCATCCATCACTGTCGTTGACGGTGACACCCTGTCGTTCTACTTCATGCAGTGGGCCAGTCGTGCTCAGCTAGTAACAGATGAGGCTTCTTTCCCCTCCAGACACCCACTGTCACACTGGTATACTTGCTTCTGCATGCATTATATGCCCATAGTACTCACATCTATACCACTTAAGAAACTCAAACTATTTATTAAAATATTGGACATAACTGCCCTGTAGATCTTTTTGTTTCTTTTTTTTTTTTTATACAAAAATGTAATCTTGGTAAAATAATAACACAGTACACTGTGACCTTGCAGCTGTACCCTTAGCCTATTGGGCCTGCCTTGTTGCTGTGTGTTTGCCCTCCGCCCTGAAAAACAACCCATGCAGCTGTGTTTCTTTAAACTGGGGCTGAGAGTAGGAGGGTATACAGAGGTGCCTGTTAATGCCTTGTTAGAACTGTTTCAGTTGCTGTGTTCCACTGAGGTCAATGTCAGCACCACTTTTGTTCGAGTCCCTTGATCTATTGGATAAAGGTAAAGAATCTGCTGCTGTGAAGTGTGTGTAAAGTTTAGTAGAAATTATTTAATGAAAATATTTCTCTTATAAACTTTATTTGTCAAATGCACATATGACATAATACAATATTATGTAATGTCTTTTTGTACTTGTATATATCTTACATTTCCTCAACTACATATGTAGTTTAGAAGGAACAATTTACAAACAAAACTATAGAAACTAGCATAAATGTATTTTTGTTTCCACAAGATGCATCGAGCTCCTGTGATATGAATACTTAAGGCGCATGTCTTCAGTTTACTTGGTCTAAGAATGAGTTTGTTTTTATTTACTTTCTGAGATTAATCTTTGATAATCTTCCATTCTATGTTTTATTGTTTACAGCACAACTAAATCGCTTCATATTATGAGATAGAGAAGGAGAGAACTCTGTAAAGCTCTGTGGGCAGACATATGTTTTCAGATATCTGGTCAAAATTACTGTAAGTATAAGACCAGGCTCATGCATAACTGGATTGGCTACTTCAGGGAATGTATAATTCACTTGGGCTTTCAAGAAATGCTGTTAATATGACAAGCTATTTTCAAATTTTCTATTTCTTCATGCCTTTCTTTGGAGCCATCTGAGCCCATGAACAATTCACTGTTATCTATGTATTTTATTGTTTTCTTTAATGTCTGTCAAGGAGAGCAATGCACACAATAATTCTAGGAATGCTTGGGCCATCCCTCTGCATGACAACTTCAATATTTCTGCTTTGAGCACATTCCTGAGCTCAGCTTTGGTAATAATTTGCCATTAGCTGTGTTGATGTTTTTCAACAATTTCACATTTGGAAAAGGTGAGGGAGCAGAAAAATGGGGGAAAATAACCCCTTGGCCTCTTTGCTCACACTCTTTCCTCCTCTTTTTTTGTGACCCCCAACCTTTAATTTAATTGGGCAGGGTGAGCTTTCAGTTCTGCACTCTTTGGCTTTTTAAGGTTAATCATGGGACATAAGTGTTGCTATAATATGGGCTTAACACTCACTCAGTGAAGCATACAGTGCTTGAAATATGGAGCTTACCGTCCCGCTGCCCCACCTCTCTTCCTTCCACCTCTCCATGGCCCCAGCCCCCCAATAAGACAAACAGTATACCGAACAAAAGGAAGGAGGGAAGCCTTGCCAATTAGCCACTAATGAGACAAGCTTGTGAGGATATCCAAATCCTCAATGTGTTAACATTTACAACACATCCCTCCCACCGCCTCCTGCCCATTCCAAACTCTCCCAACCTGCACCTCCCTTGTGTGCCCTTGCATCCAGCCTGTTGTAGGGCAGCGAGGGCACCTCTGAGGCACTCTGTGATTATTCACACATGGCCCTGGTGCTGCTAAAGAAAGAAACTCTTATGTGTGGCTAATGTAAAAATTCTGCACTGACACATGGCTGTGGTTCTTATCTCATTGTTTTTAAATTTTATATTATTATGTATTTCTTTACCCCCCTGTTGCCCCATACACATTCCCAAACACTGCCCTGTCCTCTATAGAGGTAAGCATTGGTCCAATGAGACACTGTCACTCGCCATCCGTTCTCAATTTTCCTTAATATAGTAAAGCCAGGAATTGGGTGGGTAGGTTGCGGTTGGGCGGCTGGTGAGGGAAACACATTTGATAAGTGAAAAATAATATGCCAAGAGAAAAACCAGTCTACCCGGTTGCCTTTTATATGCTTTTTATCAAAGATGTCTGTGTTGGAAGTGAAAATAAAATCTGCTTTTGTAATCAGGATCTTTGGACAGCCTTGAATGATTCGCCACTACTCTTTTCCGGCCTCATTTTCTCCGGAGTGTGTGTTGGGAGTGAGTTTGGAATCTCAGTGGGGGAAATCAAATATGAGTTGGCCTGGAAGTGTTGCAGTAAACAGTGAAAAAAAGCAAACACAGGCCAGATCAGGGAATATCATGCACAGTAATGTTTGGAGCAAAAGAAGAGATGTGTAATGGAACAGCACAAATTCTCGCCTTCCACTTGGGACGTCTAATTGATTCTGTGCTTTGTTACTGTATTTTTTATGGAGACATGGACAGCTCACTTTATTATGAAACAGAGCATAGATGTGTTAATGGAAGCCATTGTGATTATTGCAATAGACTTTTTAAAGCATTTGGCAACAGATGATTGCTTTATTGCATTAGCCTTTTCTTACATATTTTGGGCAGTAGGGAGTAGCACTTTGAATACAGCTTTAACTGACTGAAACAATTAAATGAAAACACAATTGAAAGAAAGCAGTTTGGGAGCACAAAATAATCTAGGGCTCAACTTGATATGTTATTTGTCAGGGGCAGTACATTTGTGCATGTTAACCAACTATGCCACTGGACTTGGCCTGCTCGTAATGTGCTTCTATACAAACATATTCTCTCAGGGATTTCTATTATTAATTCTGTCTGAACACATCCATAAATGAATAATGAAATAAATAATGAAAACGTTATTACTTTTGGCAGCTGGGTCATTTCTCGTTTCCTGGTTTTTCCTCTGCTTGTTTCCTGCTAATTAACTTTCCAAGGAGTTGTCCCCCTTTTTACAATGAATTTTATCAGTCCACCAGTACAGTAGACAACTATGTGTGTACACAGTCTAATGTGCAAGTCTACATTTTATCACATTGTTTACAATAACAATAAAAAATATGGTAAAGACTTGCTGATAAACTAATATTAAGTATTACATTTATTTAGTATGATTTTTCTCTTTCTAAGTCTCTGCGCTTGTTGCCCCATCCCTCTGGCATTAGGGTATCGATGACCCTTTTCTTCCCACTTGTTCCTCATTAGAGCCATTGCAAACTCTTTCAAACGGCTCCCCCTTTTCGTTGCATTTTACTGTTAATTAGTTTGCTTTGTAAGGTTAGACACACGGACTGAGCAACTTTGGGTGTGTTAGGCTACCATCTGTGTGCATACGCTCTAACTACGTACAGATGGTGTGTGCTCACAGACAGGTTTCTTCATGTGTCTTCTCTGTGAACGTCTGTGGGGAGCAGGAAACGACTTTGGTTTAACAAATATATGCATCCTCACAGGTAACTATAAAACTTTAATATTTGCCAATCAACTAACAAGTAGCATAATTTATCAGACAGTATAGGGAGTAAAAATGTTTTCTTAATTTTCTTGAAAGACATTTGACTAATAGCAGATGAAGAAATAATTTCTGTTGATCTTTTATGATATTTTTTGTAATCTGTGGCTGCCTGCTAGGTACCTCTTGCTGATGGGAAACCTGCCCTCATCTGTTGCAGTTCAGCGCCTAATGCATTACTACTGGGCATTTGAAATGACCCTCTCACAATTAAAATAGGGTTAGCAAAATGATTACTGGCCTCCTGCCACATACTTTCTGAGACTGAGCAGTGGTCTGATGCAGATCTCCTAGTCCCTAAAATGTGACTATGTGACTTTTCGGCTCTGTTCCATGAAATTACTGCTTGTAATTAGCAATTAGAAGTACTGGGGGAAATCTCTTACATCCTATTACATCGTCTGGTAACATAGCATGGTCATGTGTGAAACTTTGTGTGTGTGAAACACTAGCATGAGTGTGCTTGGGAATAAAGCCATATGTCCAAGCTTTGAAACATGAATATTATCCTAATTACTTAATGCATAATATTGCAGTTTAACAGGTTTAAAACATTATTTGTTGATGTCAATTAAAACAATACAGGTACAGGACACAAATAATTCTTAATACTGTTAAATAAAAAAAATAAAAAAAGGTGAGAGATCCTGTGTCTTTAGAAATCTTGGCTTAGGGTCTATTGTATACTGTTTAGTAATAGTTTTAGAAACAACAGGGTAGTCACAATACTGTTTAAATGTCTGAAAAAAGCAGCCAAAAACACAGACAAAAATATTGCTTTGTTCATTAGTTCCCCCCTCCCCTCTTTCCAACTCTCCCTAAGGTTCTATTAGGAAATAGATCCCAGGTGTTCGATAAGCCTGTAGTGGACATGACAGCAGTGCAATCAAGTGTATAAATTTAATTGCAGGCTCATTTTGTGCCGTTTATTAGCCGTTTAGGGGCACAACGCTCCACTTGAACCCTGTTATTGCCAGACAGAACAGCTGTTTGGTTCCTTACAGCAATGAAAAAGTAGCTACACGCTTATAAAAATAGTATTTCTATTTTAGTGATGCATATTTTTTTTTTTAAATATATATATATATATAAATTGATTTGTGTTTAAGTAAGCCAAGAAACACTGTAGGAGAGCATGTTCAATGTTACAATGATATGACTTGAGATAGCAGAATTTTCTTCAGGGAATAATTAAAGTTTTTGAATTGAATTGAATGAACTTTGTGTTGTGGATGCTAAGATATTGATGCTGACTTATTATTCTCTTATTGGTCTTGTTCCATCTAACTGGTTTAGAAAATCAACATTATACATGAATACCTTAGTTTTAGTAGCTCTTGTGATTGAGTGAGTGCATTGACAGTGAATTTTATATGTATTGGTTGGTCCTACTGCTCATTCACTCAGAGAAAATATGCACAGAAGATGCTGGAACCAAAACCCACTGCAGCCGTTCAGTGAGTTAGCCTGTCTTGCATGCTGACTGCTGGTTTGCGCCACACACTGTGGGGTTTGCAGATGTACACTGGTTGAAACCTTCTTCTAGTGCGACACCCCATTAATAAAACGCCTAGAGAAAGCTGTGTTAATTGTTACCATGCACTTGGCCCTGGCATTCCTATAAATCAACCGACTAATTGCAACAAATTGTGGGCTGACATTAAGCTATGATTCCGAAACGGCAAATATTCATCAACATTGCAACTAGCACCATAAAACACAGAGTGGCCATTTCCCAGGCCAAACATATATCTCCTACCCACCACCCCCAGCAGCTATTAATTCGGGATCTTTCTTTTCTTGATCATTTGAGTGCTGCAGGAAAGTGAATAAGATACTTGTATGTGTTGTATGACATAGACTATGTAAAGACATTTACTGTATATTTTGCCATCATACTTACTTTACACTTTGAATGCTTCCGTTCTAATTGTGTTTTTTATTTACCAAAAACATAGGAGACATTTTTAAATCAAATGCTCTTAATTTGTCTTTGAGCAGTCAATCTGAATATAGTGAGCATTTAACCTTCTGTGCAGTGTTTATTGCAAGCAGACAAAAGGCTAGTTAAATCTCTTTCTGCACGGTCTGACAGGAGCCATAACTGTCACTGTAGGTGATCTATTTCATAGCCCGATGCATTACTACTACTAATGTTTCACGATCCTGCCAATTCTCCCTCGTACCGTTTGAAACACCTACAGTATGTGTCGGAGCGATACTTAATAGGCCGTCCCGCAGCTGTGCATCAGAAGCTAAAGATGTCTGAGCCAAAGGTCACCATCTGATTTGTTATGTAGGAGTTCACTGAGAATTTTGATGTACACAGATCAATTCTCCACCCAACATGTATATAAATCAATTTTGTGTCCTGGAAGTAGCTATATGGCTTTTGTAGATGTTCACTCGCACAAATCGCCTCAAACTTATAATTTATCATACATATATTTAATCCTATTGTGTTATATTTCTTGCACTTTTTTCTTTTTTGGAGTTAGCTGGACAGACCACAACAGCTTGCTCTAGCATAGGGGGTTGGGGTTGACTGGCTGAAGATGAAGAGAAAAAAAAAAATCCCTCCTTTGACACTGTTAAACATTGACGGCCTTATTACCGCATTCTCTGATTCAGCTGGATGTGTTCAAGGATCTTCTCGGCGGTGAAAAAGGTCAGCTGCTCTTAGTTGTGCTCAGCTAGAATACTAATACTGTCCTTATTCAAATGATCTGCTCCAGCGCTTATTAAATTGATGGCCCAGGCGCTCTAATTTAATAGTGTTGCAGTCCAGAAGAGGGAACAGCTGCAGTCACCGGTGAATTAGGTGCTTCTGAGGCAAAGTTCAAGCAGGAACCCCTTTTTGCTTTTGGGATGCATTTTTCCCTGCAAATTAGCAGTCAGTGGCAGTGCGCAATTAATTAGCACAAACCAGGAAAAGCTTGTCATTTAATAAGGTGCTTTTTCCACTTACACCTCTCCCACACACAGAAATATCTGTCCCTAGCTTAACATAGCTCATTCTGTTGCTTAATCCGTCTCCCTTTTTTGTGTACGTTTCTGTCTTCCTTTGTTCACGCCACTTGAACGCAATGAATTGATCCATTAAATTGGTCTGCTATTAATACCATTTAATGTATGTCTAGTTAGATGCAAGCTGGGGTTGGGATATTTTCAGTGGCGTCAGAGTTATAGAGCTCCCACTGGGTTGGCTGCTGAGAATGAAGATGGCCAACTGGCTGATTTCATCCAATAGCGGTAATTGGATGATAGATTTAAAGGGTGTGTAGACAGGAACAGCAGACATGTTTGAATGTGTAATTATGCATATGTTGCTTTGTTCATGTTGTATTCACTGCACAGAGATGCCAACAGAGCGGCTGCTATGATTACCTATGTAGAAGGGTTTTTTGGAAATGATGAATTGTATGTATTTTTAGCACTCCTTTCTACTTGAATCTTAAAACAGGTTGAAGCAGCAGGACTGCCATTTGTCATAAACATCTTAAGATTTGTTGTTTCATTATGATTACATTAATTAATTATCTGTTAATTGTGCTAGAAAAGATTAGTATCAAATGCTGTGCTGTATGTGCAAACCTTTCTGCCACTGTGTCTTTACAGACTGGAGGTTGAGTGCTAAACATGGCGCACAGAGGGTCATAAATAAGAGTATAGGGCTCTATCAGTGTTGATGGAGGTCTCTTCCCCCACTACACGCACGCACAGGTCCTGGCCCAGTGCCTGCTTACTGCAACCCTCAGCTAATAGTGAAACCAGTCAGCATTGTTGTGGTTAGATTGATGTGACCTTGATGCCATTTAGTACAGTGATTTGTGTATTGGCACTTATTTTGATGCATGTGGAAGTGAGCCTTAAAAGCCCTTTCACAAGACACCCACACACAAGTCGAGGAAGATAAAGATGAAAAGAAAAACAGCTAGGAAGATGGAAGGAAAGAAAAAGTGACGTAGATGAAGTAGAAGAGATATACTCCTGGGGCAGATTACATAATACATCATTCACAAAGCATTGTTGCCAATATGTCTTTTATACTGCTTAAATTGCTGTTGCCATCCCAGGGCCCCTTCTGCGTTTTGACAAACACATCACAACACACACAAACATATTGTATTCTCTTTCTGTACAGTTTGTGTACAGTTATTGGAGTCTATCACAGGCCTCCTGGGACACCACTGTGTGCGTAGAGGAACTTGTGCTGGGGACTACTGTACCGTATTGATGGAGCTGTGTTTCTGTTAGGCAGTGAAAACAAAGTCTCCCTGATGCACAGTGTAGTGTAGGGGATCAATGCACATGGAGCGCTTCATTTCCTCAGGCTTCCGCCAAAGAAACACTCACTGATGTGTCAGAGCTGCTGCAGTAGTTGTTTGACAACGATGGGTTACCAAACCACCAGCCTGTGCTGTGTAGGGAGCCATATTCACAAACACACAATGATGAGAGAACACCCAAATAAAAGCTCAGCACCCTGTGCTGCATGATATATTGAAAACTTATCGTTAGTGCCTTATGGATTTATACATATTGCATGTTGTTTGCTGTAATGATATGTTGTTTCAGTTGCCAGACATTCATATTCACATTTTGTCATTATATTTTGCCAAGTTGACTGAGTAAACACAAAGCAGAAATAAACCCAATGATGTATTGTTTGTTGAAAAAGAAAGATGTGCCAGTTTTATTGTGTTGTGTTCTATAATAATGTTAATTTAAACATTTTTGTGATTAAAGATATGTTATATGAGGCATGAGTTTGACTGATAGGGAAAGGCTTGGCTACTGCACAGGATGTAACTAGACATGAGAGTGTGTATGCTGGGAAAGGTTTGGCTGGCGCTTGGGATGACACAGGGCCAGAGCCTGGGGCAGCCAGGGAGAGTGAAGAGCCCAGCTGTCACCTCAGTCAGCCCCTTCTCTGGGGGCAACTGTCAATCAGCAGTCTCTCATATCGCTCCGTCATTGAAGCTAATTGCTATTGTCAACCCCAGAGACCCAGTGGATGCTAATGCTAGTGCAAATGCCCTTTTGGAGAGGGAATACTGCCTCCAAACATGAGATAAAGAATATGCAGAAAACCCAGGGTAGTGAATCAAAGGTAGTTCTGTTAAGGCGTTAATAAGACATTAGTCAAATTAAAGATGGGATCACAAAAAATTACCTCAAACAGCATACAGCCAGACCCCTGGTGCAAAACAACTTTAAAAGGGAATATGGCAGCAACATATTAATATGCAAGCAGTTAACTCAAACATAGAAATCCACACAAGCACTAACTTCACCATAAGTGCACACGTATGCACACAGCAATAGACCTAATGAAAATAAGATGGATGCTCTTTGAGAGACGAGTGGCTGTGTTATTAATTGCTGTCTGTCCCCTCCTACTGATAATGATGGGCTGTATCCGGGAGAATTTGCAGGAAATAGATTTTATTTGGAAGGATTATTTATTGTCCTTCTTATTGGAGGGGTGGTGTGTTTAGAATAGTGAGGGTTTAAATAATGGCCTGTGAGAGATAAGTCCTCATGTTAATTCTTCTTGTGTGGCTTGCTTCTTAACTATGCCATCCCCATTGCATAGATTTATCCTTGCAGACGGTAAGAATTCAAGTAGGATATTTACAGCTTTACTTGCTCCTTTTTCAAAAGCAAGCATCAAAATTGTCTGATTTGTTGATTGTTAAAAATGCTTGTCAAATGTTCACACATTTTGCACCTCACAAAGGATATTTTATTCAGTGTCTTTAACTGAAATACTTGCTGATTTAGAGCAATAACTACAGTAAGGACTACCGACACATAGCACCAGTTGGCCAAAAAAATAGGTTGTGTCGTTGAGAAGGCAAAAATTAAAAAAAGAAACTCTCCTTTTGCCTCTCGCCTCTTGCTTGCTTCATTTGTGGAAGTACAGAGGGACAGCATTATCATAAGATAACACTACCCCCCCCCACACACATTCTATCAGCCTCTCACAACCCATAAATCAGAATGCTGGTGTCATGGCGGCTGGAGGCGTGGCGGTTGTGGTGACATCGAGGATCCTAGTGTGGGTGTGAAATCACTTGACCCTCAGCATTAACCTTTCCGAAGTGAATGGCCGCTGCTCTCGACGGCAGGCCGGGAACAAAAGCGGACTGGTATTGATTAAACTGTGCTGCGCACGCTTGATATTAAACACTGGCTTATAGATGCTTCTGTTGTACTCTTTCTGTATTCCACTGCTGCCTTTCCACACATGCATAAAGAATATCACAAAAAGCAAACATGTGTTGTTGGCCATACTGGACTTGGAAGGGTGAGTTTCAGATAGACACACAAACAAATGTAGACACTGAAAGTAAAATCTACAGGCCCTGAGGTTCAGGTATCAAAGGTCATATTGAATGATAGAGAAAGAGAGAGAAGGGAAGGTCTAGGTCTCCGGGGTGATCAGTGTTTTGTCATCTGTAGCAGTGTTTACTTTTTTCAGCACAGGTTCCCCTCCCTTTATCTCCTCCCCATCCTCAGATCGATACGCGGCATCCGCAGAGGTCCAGCGGAATGAATGTGTTTCAGTCCATGCTCAAACTGGGCTAGAGACTTCACAATCTCCCACTACAGTGTCCTATATTTATTCATTTAAGACTTTTATGCAGTCCCTTCTATCTGTTTAAAGAGTTATGAATTTCCATGTAGAGTAAGTAAAAATAAAATAAATGTTTAGAGTAATTAAATTAAATTTGAGTTCAGCTTGGATAACCCTTTACAGAGAGCTCTTCATTTGCTCTTTTATACTTTAATGAACCGGAATGCTTTTTATTCAAGTGGCAATTTAGTCAAAAACACCTATAAAGAATTAGTCCACTTGTGCTACCAGTGTCCCATGAATTGTCATTCGATATTCATAAAAAATGAAAAGAAAATTAGTATGTTTATGTGTAGTAATTTATTGGCTGCTAAAAGGCTGCAGTTTTGTAAAGGAATTAAATTTATGACTACATATTTTTAATCTTATAAGCTATAGATTTAGATGTTTAATGTTGGATTCAAAAATATTTTGAGGGGTTTGAGGTGCCTCTGTGTACTTTTCTCTTAAACTGTCCTGTGATTCTATGTGCTCCCTCCCGGGATGACTAGTTCATTTTGAAGCAGTGGTAACTCTACGACACACACCTTAACCTTAGCGGCAGGACTGGACGGCTTTTCAGAGGGAACACCAGCATCTGTTCCAGGAAGTGGCTGTCTCGTTTAGGCTTAATTGTGGTTCCTCTATAAGAAAGCTGGTAAGTGGGAGCAGGAGGGGGGCTGTCACGTTCCTGTCACATCCCAATGGTCCGGTAAATAGAGCGTGTGAGTGTACCCTCTCCCTTCAGTCACTGATGGACCAATAGCCCATCCCTCCCAGTCACCCCTCTTTTTTTTTTTGAGGTCCCCTCCTCTGTGCCTACGACGCTCCAGCTTCCTCTTCATTTATTTATCTCTACTCTGTCATGTTCTTCACACGAGTAGAAAATAATTAATTACTGCACCCAGTGATGATTTATGATATTACTGACATAATTAATGATACACATCAATTTTCCTGCTTAACTGAAGGGGGCTGCAGTTGCCTGTCTTGGCACTGAAAAAGGCCACTGCCCTGAGAATATGAAAATACCCCTTCGTCCCAACTTCTTAATCCTCCTATTCCTTTTTTCCCTTTCTGCTACAACCTCTTTAAAGAGTTGAGGTTTCATCTCCCAGACCAAGAGTGCTTATCTGTACTTTGTAAATAAACCTTAAGAGGTAGACAGTTGTTTTCACATATAGATATAAGTTCAATCATTCTTTTTCCGTGTCTGTACATGCATGTGCCTGTGGACTCTATAATGGCCACTATGAGTGTGTGTAGGTATACATTGATATATGATTCATGAAGATGCGTGTGAGGCATATGTAATTCCAGCTCTACCCTCAGGACTAGAGACAACAAGGTAGTGCATGAATATTTGATTTGCAGGAAGAAGGTATAGGATATATGCACAGCATTTTAAGCAGACAACCTAGAATACTCCTCTTGGAAATCTATACAGACTGGCTTGTCATCATGCTAATGTATAATTTAATTGTCTGCTCCATGCATTGTTAAAAAAACAATTTTATATGTGGTATTTTACTACACAGATTTAAGTTATATCATTTAAGAGGGACTGCAAGTTGATGCTTATTTTAAAAAATATTTTCATGGGTAGTAGTATTGTTAAGCTTTTAAAAACAAATTTTATGAAAATCTGCGGTGCATTCCTGCAT
Source organism: Bostrychus sinensis (assembly GCA_020698575.1). NCBI lineage: Eukaryota > Metazoa > Chordata > Actinopteri > Gobiiformes > Eleotridae > Bostrychus > Bostrychus sinensis. Next base: position 20,669,063 of record CM036249.1, on the reverse strand, counting down.
TTGCATACATATGTATATGTGCATGTATGTAGCAGAGACTTGCAAAGCCCTCTCGCTGACCTCGAGTACAGCAAACTCTATTTGAGAGCTTCCCGGTGGCTCTAGCAGCCTCCAGCTAAATGTGTGATCAGGTAGTTTCAAAAAGCGCCTGACAGTGTCAACACAGCGAATGTGGACTGGAGGTGCGGAGGGAGTCGTGGGCCGGGGATTAGTCTCCATAGCAACCGCAAAGTATCCCTGTTTGTAGACAGACAAATTCTGCTACATGTAAAAATGATTGGCAGCTCTATTCCTCCACAGCTGACCCATAGAAATTAGCAAGTAAGCGTTATAATACCCAGCTGCATTGGCAGGGTCTCCATACTTTTTAAAGTCCTCTTGTAAGTGCTTCTCTTTTACATTTGCATAAGAAACATGGCATGCTTATTGGGGGGAGTTCGGGCTTGTTGTGGGGTGCTTTCATATCTTTGGCTTGACGGCTTCTTTGTGATCAAGGGGATTGAGGGGAGGGAGGGTTGCCAGATGAGAATAACTTAATTTCCAAAGCCCATGATGAGAGAGAAGAGTTAAGGCTAGAAGTTCATGATGAAGTCCTACTCAGGCAAATCATTTGACCCAAAAATGAACAGTGCCTTTAAGGGGAAAATAGTCCGTAGACGCAACTTCAAAACCCTCCTCATATTGGTTGAAACCACATTTTGACTTTCAATAATTTAAGCCACCTGCAATACACACTGACAGGATAAGTGGTTTAAAAGTATGCCTTTATGCCATCAAATAGCACAAACATAAAATATATGGCATAAATTAAATGTTTTAAGTCAATGAGTAACTGTCATAAATGCTATTATAAATACGCATACATACATACATAATGTTCATTTTGCAAAAGCAGGAAAAAAAAATCTATATTCTAACCTCCTGGTCTCTAAGACTTATATGTGTAACAATATATTAAAATAATACTAATACTAATATTACACTTGTGTTAGACATTGGGAAGTTCTTGTTGGCTGTTATTGATTGGATACACTTTGAGTCAGTGTTGGGACAGTCATATAATTAACACAAGGGGGCAGCAGTGGTCCACATAATTCTGTGTGTATGCCTATTATCAAGCCTTTATCAGGAAGAATTTGATGCTCTAATAAATAATGTGTTTTTAACGTCACAACACTTGTTCAGAAGTAAGTAAAAAAGTAAAGGCACACTCACATTGCAAATATTTTAATTAATTTTGACAGCCTTTTAGAAAATTTCAAACTCCTTCTGACATAATTTTACTTTGCCGGTACAAAAATTAAAATCATTTTCATTTCATAAGAAATCACTGTTGGAAAACTGGGGTCAAGGTAGACAAAGAAAATAAGCAGAACAATCATCTACTATTAGTGTTGAATATTTTTTCATATGTCTTTTGGCTTCAGACAAATAAAAGCAGCTAATTACCTAATCCATTTTAAGTGAATATGTACTTGATTTTTCTTTTTAGTTGAAAAAAAATCATTAATCTTTTAAGTAGTTGATTATTTAGAAAGTTTTACATATGATAGAGCACTAATATACAGAGTCCAGAGATTCCACACAGAAATCTGTGCACGATGTAAAAAAAGATGGCTATGATTTCATAAAAATGCTGATTTAAGTTGTTATAATAACTTGAATTATAAGATAATATATAATTAATCAGTCAAATATTAAAATAGTAAAAATGTTTATATTTAATTTTAATAGTAAACGTTGTCTAATATGTATCTGGGTGCATTTGTTTATTTGATCTAGTTTTAAAATAATAATAAAAAGTTTTATTTTTTAGTTTTTTTTTATGTTATACATTAGGAATTTTACTTTGGGTGGGCGCTGTTAAATCCATATTTATTTTTAAAAGCTGAATCTTTCTATAATACAAAATTATTAGTATTAGCATTTTCCCTCTCTTTACCACTGTGTATTATTTTCTTATCTGGGAAGTGTCAAAATATTTTTTGTAGTTTGACTGGTCAGTTATATATTTTCTCCTAAATTTCAGCTAATATTTATTCTTGAAGCAGATTTAAATAAATGAGAGTAAAAACTGAAATGAAGTGGAGATGTAGTTTAAATATAATCATTAAAGATGGTGAATATCCTATTTTCACCTCACACACTGCAGGACGCATACACACACTCCGATCAGACAGTGTACAGCCACAGCTCTCTGGGTAGCCATTGTTTAGAGACGCTGGTTTGCATGTTGTCACCTGTATCCCATTAAGAAAATTCTCACCTCAGCACACAGCCCCCCGCTCACATGCAGAGACGTACCCCTCCACTCAGCCGTCCCTCTCTTCTCTCCAACATCAGTACCCACAATCCACACCTGGTCTACTGCCCTTTTTCCGACGCATGTTTTGTGGAGTTGGCCTTTTCCCTCTGTGTTTTCTGCTATGCTTCATCAAGACCTTGAGAATCACAGCCCTTCAGCAAATATCTAGTCTGCGTTTTGGCTTTCCATTGAGTTTTTCTCTTGACCAACACATTTTGGTGGGTTAATGAAAGAAAAGGTGTAGTGCAGATGAGGTTTGTGTATAGTGGAAATAGTGGTTGGTCCTTTGTGGCTCTGGTCGGGGCAATTATAAACCACACCCTTAACTTTCTCCACCCACAAACTTAAGACTCTTAGTGGAACTATGTCACTCAAGGGAAAAACTACAAAGAGGTAGGCTAATATATATTATTTTTTAATTGGTTGTAATTTATATACACAAAAGCTTTTGTATAACAAGACTTTAATTGAAATTTAATTAAGAACATTACAAATTATTATGGGTAATTTTTATGTTTGAGAGAAATAGTTTTGTAGACATTATAGAACCGTGGCAATTAAACCTTTCCTGAAAAAAAAAAAGCCAGTGTCAGAGATTAAGTAAGTAATGACCATATCCGCTACTCCTGGTAATGAATGACACATTTATGCCCATAATTGTTTGTGTGTGTATCGTCCGTCCACAAGCAGCAGCAGAGGCCAGGCCATTGTTGACTAAGGAGCCACGTACCCTGTCCTCATCATCTGCTCGTGACACGCTCTCGGCGGGATGTGGCAGCTTCCTTAGAAACGGGCCCACTTCCAATCATCTACATGCCATAACCTTACGGCCGGCTTTGTCCACACCTCCGCCAACATTCATTTGTGTCGCCCCAGCAGGTCTGACCGCCGAACAATTCCCGGGTGGAGCAGAAGGAAAATACATTTCACTGATTAAAGATATCTGGTGACTGTTCTACATGCTGTCAGCACCCTGTTAGTGTTCCCCCAGCGCCGGTAACCCCTCCTCTTCAGCTTCTCCACTCATCTAGAGTCTTGTCTTTTACCGCTTTCTTGTACTTTACAAAAACAAGTTACAGTAAGCAATGATGTTCTAATATTTCTTTGTCTAACGTGAATAAAATGGTTGCTTTATAAGGTAAAAAAATAAGGTAAAAAGTTAGGAAAGGATTAAAGGTAACACTAACAGTCAGATTTGTTTGCATTTTTCTATCACTGCGAGTCTCATCTCAGCGGCTGTGTCGCCTGACCTTGGGGTTTCTGTAGCGTCCTGCTGCTGATGCGTCCTGGCCAGCTGTATAATAAAATAGGGTACAGTACTCCCACAGTAAATCAGAAATAGCTCATCCTCTGTGTTCTGTATTTGTGCTCAGGTCTCTGTCGTTAAGAGGGGGTGAGCTACTATAATCTAGTGTGATCAAATATAAGTTGCCAAGTTTCAAGTGACTTTTTAAAATTTCATATTTTGTCAGTGCATGTCTGAAATTATCTTTTTGTTTATTTGTTTCCTCTGTGCTACATTATGTAGCACAGTACAGCTGTACTGTGATAATGGAGCACATGCAGTGCCTCTCCAGACCAGCAGGGGACAGTATTAATTGATAAGTAAACTAATATATTTAAGCAAATGTATGCACTGTTAATTAAGAAAAACATCATCTTCTTTGTTCTCTTATTTGTTGTTGACTTTATTCTCAAACACGTTTGCAGCCTATTTCATGTTATTAGTTTGACTGATGTGCCCAGCCTACGTTGGCAGAAGCACACAAACACAGTGTGGCCTATAACTTCAAATGACTTGATTGTTCTACTTTCTTCACAGGGTACTGCAGTATATGGGTCACAAGTTTTGGAAGGTGGAGATGGAAGGGCTGTGGGAAGTGGCTTATCTTTTTTTTTGAACATTTTGCCCATTTCCATTCCAAGAGTCACCTCCAAACCCTAATTAACAGGGAAAGCGATTAAAATCAAACTTTACTAATCCCAAAGGTGCTCTGGATCTGAATACCACTGTCTTCTGCCTCACTTTACTCTTAACCCACTCATATGTGTGTTTGGTGTTTACTATGCTTTGGATTGGGTTTAGAAAAGCAGAATTGATGATAAAATACAGGCCATAGGTCTTAAACATTAACCCCTATGCACTGCTAAATTACAGCTTGATGTCTGTAGCATATTTATAAGCCAGCGGGCCCTAGAGTATTTGTATGAATTTTCATTTGTCAGGGCCAACAAGTGTATGTTAGATGTCAGCGAAGGTTAGGGAAGGTGGAATAGGGAGAGCAGAGCAGCAGTGCTCTTATGTGACACCGGTGCTGTAGACAAGGGTTAAGCAGGGAATAGGGAATAGTCCTAGGGTAATAGGATGGGGGCGGAGGGTTGATGAAGGGTGAACAAAGGTGATGCAGTGTTTCACGACATGACACCCTGATATGCTTTGTTGGCTCATTTGATAGGAGTCTGTGAGTGAAGGAGCATGCCCTCCAGGGAAATTTAATAGCAGTCAACATCAGCCTTTACAATATGAAAGTAAAAAATAAGGTAAATATACTCAACAGGGAAAGAGGAATAATTCAGCAGTGTGTGGTGTGGCGGGCTGAGTATCTATTACTTTGATTAGCCAGTGGACCAGCTTACGATAGCTACTCTTCATTTCAGTTTTCACTGGAACTGTGTATAAATATGAACATCATGTGTGCACATAGTAGAGGCACATTTCATTAAACATGGAGACTCCGGAGTCTCTCCTCAGTTCTCCACATATCTATTTGATTTCTCTGATATTTATCCTCACGGCCACATTACAGTCATTGCTCTGTGACTAGACACAAATGGAACTCTGAGAGGTGACTTAGTCCCATGTGTGAAGTATTTTTCTGAAGCAAGCTGATGGGCTTTGAACTTCAGAATCTGTGTCATGGGCCCAATAGCATCTTGAAAAGGGTAGCAGGCGAACACTTGACCTTCCATTAATTGTCTTCCATGCATAACCACTTGTTAATTACTGGCAGAACCAAAATGGCTTCCAAAGCTGGTTATAAAAGGTCACTTATACTGTGTAATGAACAGTCTCAGTGGCTCTTAGGTCTGGTGGTCCGCTACAAGCTAAAGATGTCTGAAGTTGTAACAGAGATGCTGCCTTGAACTAAGAAGAAGTAGTGGTAGTCCTTTGTCTGTTGTGAGGATTGTCTGTCATTTATAATTTTAGTCCTAGAGTAGAATATAAATCTCTGCCTATTCAACATTTGCACCAACTACTAGTGTTAAGATGGAGTAAATGTAAGCCGTGTGAATGTGCAAGATGCCAATTAATAACCTTCATAACTTCATTGCGTGCTCTTACACCCCTCCCTCATCTCATTAGCCTCTGTCCCCATTCTCTTTATCTCTCTTACCTAGTCTGCATAAGGAGAGAATATACATTCTTTGTAGTGACAGTATTATCACGCGGGGTCATCTTTTTGCCTTTCCACACAGTATAACGATAAGCACTTGTGTTATTTTAAAAGAAGCAGCTCAAAGAGAGGAGCGATAATACAGCGATAATGTGATTAAAGAGAAAAGGTTTTACATGATGCACATTAACAGTTTTGTCCTCTTTCATGTCTCAAGAATGATTACCTTTAAGTATCTCCCTGCTCTTTAGAGAAGCTGATGAAAGCCTCTAAATGGTAGCTTAGCAACTAAATGAACTTTCGAGGCTTCTTAAGGTATTTAAGATTGTCCTTAGTTGCTTTCTATTCAGTTTTTTTCACTTCACATTTTACTTTTTTCTTACAGATTTGGTGGTCTTTTGCCACTTAATGGGAAAATTACATCCCGGGCCTAAAAGGTCTCATTCCATTTTGCACCATCAATCTGACAGCGTTTTTATGTAATTTTTTTTGTATTAGCTTTGAATTAAATTTACAGACATTTGATTGTGGGCTACGAAGATGAAGTGTCTTAAATGTTGAGAGGGTCTGTAACCTTTTAGAGGGGCAGACATTAGAGGTATGCAATCTCCACTGGTGCTTAGTTGTATAATCTCACCTCTTTCATTCTGCACCTTTTCCGCCTTCACTTTTCCTGCCCCTTTTTAATAGCTCTTGGTATTGTCTTGGTCCTTGCTGACAACAAAGGGGATAAATGCAATGCCTACTGTAAGTCCCTGTGGTTAGGCCTTGGACATGACACGTGTCAGCCTATGATAAATTGGCTGTGTGTCTGTTCAATTTCAAATGCAAAGCTCTGGAGAAAGTGAGGGAGAGGAGGAGAAAGGCAGAAAAAAAGAACAGAGCAGGGCGGGAGACAGGGTGAGGAGGAGAGGTGCAGGCGTATTTTTGGCACTGGGATAGAAGGAAACATCAGATGCTGCATGTTAGCGTGTGGGCTAAAGATAAGCCATTGCACAAGTTTGAGAGTAGTAGTCCCACTTTCTGGTTGGGGAAGTGAAATCTTGGCAGAAGGACAGGTGTTATAAAGTGTTGGATGGGCTGAAATTCGAGAAAAAATTGTTGACAATGCTTGTAAAACTTTTGTATGACTGTGATTCTTATGCCTTGTGGTCTCTGGGATGGGTTAAGATGCATTGATTTATACAGAGAGGCTTGCTGCAGTGCTTCAGATGCTTGCTTAATAATCTGCGTGTGCTAATCAGTGCAGCTGGCCCGGGAGAGTTGGCGCTCTGACACTAGGCAGCCATGCAGAGTTGGGGAAGGGGTGAGGATGCGAGCCAAATCCAGCTTGTTTCTCCCAAGCTGAACTTCACGGGGGGTTGCTGTGTGAAGAGAGGAAAGAGAGTGGCTTCTATACTGTGGGATTGCTGCCTGCCTGATTTTTCCTTGTGAAAACAGAAGGATGCCACTTTCTGTTTCAATTGTCCTGTGGGGTGACATAGCACGTTTGGGGCAAAGAGTGAAAAATAGTAACTACAGGGTCACCCAAAATACTGTATATAATGGGTGCCCCGTTTTGTAGTGAATGATAATCTTTAGGTGTTTGTGCTTTAGCACTGGTGTGCTTTTGACATGCCTGGTAAAATGGCATAGTTTTTGAAATGCTTCTTTTGTCTTTTATTTACATATTTTTATCTTTTCTTCCATAATTTCCCATATGTTCCTATGATTTGACTCCCTTCCTCCCCCAGCAATCTTGATGCACTATAATATGTAGCAAGTGAATCCCAACTCGTACATGCCAGTTTGACCTTTAAATGTCATTTGCAGGTATGTTGAGTCGGCTCAACGCTAATGCTGAAATTTGATAAGTTTATCTCTCCCAGAATCCAAAAGGCCCCCGAGAAGAGAGATTGGTGGATCTACAGACATCAGGCAGGATGACCCAGGTGGAAACCCCAAAAAGCCACATAGCATAAAAAGCTGGTAACAGCAAAGAAGAGGGTGCAGACACAAGACAAAAAGAAAGGTCCTAAGCATGCAAGACCTTGACTTTGCTGAGCCAGGACTAGTTTTTTCCTCTGTGATCTATCCGCGGCTGAACTCTCTGACACCTCATCTGCTGTACTGACGAGACGTCGTCGTGCCTTAATTGAAGTGGGTTTGTCTCATCCCTTCTCTCTCATGATCCCCTTCTCTATGGGTCAGTGAGAGGTGGAGGGAACCCCCTTGGGCACGCAGCATTGGTGGGATTGCTATTTGCCTCCTACCGCCCCAGTGAGAGGATGTTAGATTGAAGTTATTTTATGCTTGGCTTACCTCTCTCTTCCACTCTTCTGCATCATATCTTCTGTTCTCTTCCACTTCCTTCCTGTTTTTCTCTCTGGCCTAGTGCTCCCCCGATCGCACCATTCTTAAAACCTCTCATGCAGCAAGACAGGAGGAAGGCATCCGTTATAGTGTGAAACTACTGTGATGTTATGGAGGTCTTGCTGTTGAATAGGTATACTTTTCCCAGTGGAGCTCAATTCTCTTGTAAAATAGTTCTCATCTGTTTTTGTTTCAAAATGTACTGTTTTTAAAATAGTGGTAAATCTATAGGTGTAGACAAGTGCCTTATTTTGTTTATGTTGTAAAGTTGCAACATCACAGCATTACATCCCAGTGTGTGTTGATACCTGTGTATAGCCCTTCTTGTAATGTATCTGCAAGTGCATTGTGTATGGTGTCAGGGCTGTTTGCAGCTCTAAGTGTTGTGCGCATTAGAGGGATGAGGGTAATGATGTGCGAGGCAGTTGTGTTTTGTGCCAGGGCGACCCTGCGGCTCACATCCCATTCCCTGCCCAATGTGTTTCTGATTCTCTTCATCCCTCATCAGTAGTCACCGCCTTTTGACAGCAACCGCATGCGTATAAAGTTAGCTCACAAGCACACACACGCTCTATGTAGACAGACATACATTATGTATAGATATGTTGTGAATGCAGACAGGGCTATAGACGAACACCTGATGCAGTCATGTCTCACAATTCTCGCACATTTATTTATTTATTTTTTACTTTTTACTTTTTTGCTACAAAATCAAATGTCCACTTAAATATTTCTACATATAGAATCATCAAGAAGTAGTCATTGTAATTCCAGGATCAAACAAGAAGGTCACTGCATTAATACAAATCAACCTCAGTTTTTATAGCTGAAAACATGTGAGTAGATATAGATTTGCTCCCAAAAAGCTGTCAGAAACATGCCTCTGCATATTGATTTCTCTGTTGTCACTGGTTTAGTTTTAGATGGTGGACTCCTATATTTCCCCCCTACAGCTGCAGGGTTCTGGCTCGGATACAAAGACAAATATATGACAAAACTCTCTTCTGGACTGCTCAGCGTTCTGGTTCAGTGCAATAATTGGCCTAGGGTGAACATACCCGCTCGACACTGGCAGTAATGTATTTGAGAAGATATTGAAAACGCTGATGAGGGAGACACAGGATGTGTTGTAGAATACAAAAGTTAATAATAGTGGGGATTTTGACGAATGGATCTCTAAATGTATCCTGATATCACTCTAAATTGCATTCCTTTGCACACAGTTTTGTATTTTTAATTTATAGATTTTCTCATTGACTATGCAAGGTGCTTATACTGTAGATGAGCCTGTTTCACTTTTGTGGAGGATAATGCATGCAGAAGTACTGTTTTGCTCTGTATCTAGTATACTGTATACATATTCTCATAAAGATAGTTCAGACAACAACAGTGGAATCTTTTCCCACTGTCATCACACAGCCACAGTGATTGTGTCTAAAAGAGTCATGGACTCAACACTTACACAATGTGCTTTTGAGTACATGCATATCATTTTATTGCTGCATATATCACCCCCACACTGAGACATCCGAAAAGAGAGCATAATCTATACCAAAACATTAATCATCATTCATTGTATGTTAATAAATTCAGAATTTCTCCATTTACCATGCGGACGTCCATGCGTGCTGGAAATGCAACCTTTCCAGAGCTCATAAATCACACACACTGAGTCATCTGACAAAGTACCCAAAACACAGGCTGAGGCGTGCGATCCCTAGGGCACAAACACGCGTCGTCTAATGTGGCGGAATCAGAGCAGGGACCGCAGCTTTCTGATGCATCTCACTGATGCTCTGCTGCCAAACCTTACCAACAAGGAGCCCACGCCGGAACATGGGAAAATAAAAGGCAGAGTCGGAAGGGACCATGGGATGCCTGTGGCCCCCTCTGCAGTAGTTTTTAGTTTAGCATAGTACCTCTCTGTCTCTGTCTAAATCTTGCCTGCTCTCCTTCATGCTATCTCAAGGGGCTAGGGCCATGTGCAAACAACAATGCTCACACCACTAAGGTTGGCGGTGCTCTTAGTGGTTGGGACTGGGACTTTTTGTCTTTATAGAAGAAATCCACAAACTTCAAATATTTATGTTCTTTTTTTTTTTTTTGAGCTGTTCCTTCTGTGGTCAAAGCAAATCATCAGCCTCTGAATTTCATATTTGATTTGGCATAGGTTTTACTTCGGATGCTTTTCCTGACATCCTTTTCCATTAATCCGGGCTTGGGACTAGCACAAAAAGTCCACAGGCTTGTGACCTTTTGTGGCTAGTTTAGTAGTATTCATTGTAAAGATAACAATAAATATAGAGTACTAGTACTAGACTACATTTTCATACCAATCTTCAATCTTTATACCAAAGAAAAAACAGTAATATTTTTTGCATAATGCGGCAGCTCTTTGTTATTGAAATTAATTTTTTAAATGGTATCCCATAAGCCGTTCATCATTTCTATTTACCTGTTACTCTGCAATGTATTATGCTTGTTTTATTCTTAAAACTACGTAAATAAATATTGAAAGTAGAAGCTTTTTATTGTGCAAGCAGTAACAGTAGCTCAGTGAATATTATGATACAGTGGAGAAGAGTTTGAGTTGTTACATTATGGAGAAGGGCCTCTGTAGTGCTATTAGGAACATAATGTCATCACATGTTAATGACCACAGTATTTGCAGGGCTCAATATGAGCACCTTCTGATGTGCAAAGTTCTTCAGCTGCGAGTGTCTGCATGTATGGAAATCCAGGAAAATAGAGATCTGTGGTGTATAGAACAGACGGCATTATTTATTCCCCATTTTTCCTTTCTCTCTCATTTTCCTCCTTTTTTTTTATCCCCCCTTTGGGTCTCTGGATCTCTTCCCATCTCTTCTGTGTTGCCTGGGCCTATCCCTGACTCCCTCGAGACTTTAGTAGGACTTGTGGTTATTTCTGACTCTGGAAGATGGTCGTGACTAATTGATTCGACATCTGATGGAACGTGTGTAAGGTCTCTTTTTTTTTTTTTCCCCTACTGCTTCAGCCTTGCCATTTGCTCACACAAGCCAGAACCATTAATGTATTGTGCATATATTTATGTACTATATGCCAGTGTTTGATATGAAAAATGTGTTTATGCCAGCGCTGTCTGTGTTTCTCTGTAAACCCCACATAGTGTTGTCCCCAGTAATCTAAATTATTACTGGACTGTTTGATGTTGTCCTTAGAGAAAAGGAATTTCTGTATACCAGTGCATTCCCACAGGTCTCATAATAATGGATTATATGGCTAACACTCAAAATGCTCCCACTTTTGTATCTGTTAGATCGCTTTGTATTGTTTTTACATGTTGTGGAGCTGTTGCACCACAAACACAATTGATCCCAGAGGCGCTTTGCCGTAGGAGCACATCTAATTCACCTATTGAAGTTTTGTGCTGCCTCTTCCTCTCTCCGCTGTCTTCCTCTCCTCAGGTCCTCTATCTTTGTCTTTGCCGTGCTGTTTTGGGGAGAGTCCAGAGACCTAATGAAGCGGTTCTGATGGGCCAAGTCCCACTGGTCTTGGAGCTGTGGCAGGCTGCTGTTGATAGCCACTCCAAAGGACTTAATTGATCTAATCATTTAGCCAAGTGGTCAAAGTAATCAGTCTCTTGGGCACATGGAGAAAACTAGTGTTTAGTGGCTTTGGGCTGCATTCCAGTTTTATCTGATGCATAGAAGTATGTTTGTTGTGTGTATTGGCTTTTCAATGTTTAGTATAAGCTGCAGGAGTTTCTGTCTTAATACCTAAGTGTATTAGGGGAAAATAGTTTAGTTGTTTTCTAATCCGGAGTTTTTGTTTGTGAGATAAATATTTCATGACAACTTGGTACATAAAGTTCTCAGTCAGGCTTAGATGTTTTGTATGTAATTTTAATGAACACAATGAACACTTCAAAGTACCTTACAAAGTCCCCTACATTTACATCTTTAAAGGTCTGCGAAGCAAGGCTCAGTGGAACTCTCCTCATAAGGAAGACACATTTAGTATATCGTCTGGATATGAAGAAGGCCACTGGGGAATGATCAAGTGTGCATCCCATCGACCCGCATCCTCTTCCCCATTACCCTGACATTTCATCCCTACTTTAATTCCAGGCCTTTCTAAAGAGCAGGTAATAGTGCAGAGGGGTACAGGGACCCAGAATTAAGCAGTTTTACACCGAAGGGTAATTTGGTGTGATAAATGTGCCGTCGCTGGTAACTAATAATACATATTTTAAGTAGCAGCAGTGCAGCTCGGCGGCCCAGTAAAGGTAGCATCATTATTAATGTGGGAGTCGCCGCGTGTTTTAGTCAGGGTTACGGCACCAAGGTCAGAGCTGCGTTTCACTGAATTAAAAGCCATTTTGAGCTATGGCACTGCTAATCAACTCAGACCTAAAGGTGCATAGCTCAGTTATAATGAGGCACCAATGAATTTAAATAAACAGCAAGATCTAGTGATTTATAAAGGCAATGTGCTATCCTTATAGCTCGTTAGCCATGACGGATACTCTTTATTCTCTGGGCCTCTTTACCCACAGGACCCTGAGCTTTTAACCAAGTAATGTCTGCCTCTATTGTCAGCGGATACGCATTCGGAGCAGGACACTTATCCCCGTCATTATGAAAAGTGGAGACACAATACAAGAGTAATGGTAATGTATGCCATCCAAATAGGTGATTTTTCTCCTCCCCTCCCTTCGTTTCTCTGCCAATGTAAAAACTACCCCAGAGTTCCAGGCCTGTGAATTCATCACCATATTTTCACAAAGGATTTTTCATATATCCTGAAAGAAAGCATAATCCTTGACTGTGGAAATGTTTTGCATTTAAAGGGGGTACTCCTAGTTGGGGAATGGATAGTGATGTTTAAGTAGGGGAGTTATAAAAAAGGAAAGTTTAACTTTTTAGAGCGATTATTTCTATAAATCATATTTTTTTCATGAGCAAAAATAGTCAGAGACTTATTTCAGTTTGAAATAATTGAACTTCCCCAGTCAATCTGCCACCATTAATATGCTGATTTGGAAGTTTCTATTATTATCATATTTAATGCACGAAGTCATCTTCACCCACTTTTTAACATCACTCTGAAATAGCTGTCTCTTTTTTCCCACAAACTGCTCATAACCAGTATCAGTATGTCTTCTTGGAGGCACTTGCACCAGTATTTGTATCTTTCACCAACAGATTTTTTTAGCAGGAGCCAGGCGAGGCAGTGAGCCATGCTCTTGTACCCGCCTCTGGCCACCCCCCGCCGCTCCTGTTGGGGCATGTCAGGGCATTAGCCACTTCATCAGCTTCTTTGTTGCCAGCCTCTCCATTGTGTTTCCCTTGAAGGACATTGCGTAAAGCCATGCCTACACAGCCTCTTTTTTACATCTTGATACAGCTTATTCAAAGGACTTTTTAGGAAAATCAGTCACTTGGGACAAGCCACTCTCCCTTCTCGGCTTCAGTTCAAGTTTCTATCCCACTGACCAGCTCATAAAACTCACTGCTCATACACTACTGCTTTTTAAAGTGCCCTTCAATTCATCATAATTTATATTTTCTGTAAAATACATTCCAAGGTAAAGAATTATTCAGGCAGATGACTCATGTTACATTTTGTTTTGCAATACCAAGCAAAAAATCATGTTGAATTTAATTTTTATGTATTGCATTTCTAATCTCTAAAGGACCAAAGTGTTGACTCGCCTCCAAAATACACTTGTTTGATTTCTCATGTGAACATAGTGCACAGTGACACCCATGGCTTTCACTATTCACACTCACTCACTGAGCCTCTCCACATTTCAGAGTAATTTTCACTCCTGACACAGTGGCTCTACCTACCTGCCAATTTCTGTCTCGCTTTCTGAATGGGTGATTTGTAAAGCCATGTTCACCTCAACACTCTGAAGATTTACTCAGAAGTGAGCCTTCCAGGTGTTTGAGCTGTCAGTTTGCTCACTGTTCACAAAAGGAAGGTAATAGCCAGTCAGTTAACAATGGATAACTGAGCTGCTTCTTGATTAGAGGTAAATATAGTGGTAATTTGAAGTACAAAAGCAACCAATATTTCAGAATATGATGTAGTCTATGTATTAGATACTCACAAATAATGCTTGATAAAAAGAAAACACAAGGGGTCACAAATCAGTGTATTCTTTGTGCTGTCCAAAGCCCAGATAAATGGAGAGGGTTGTGTTAGGAAGGGCATCCAGCATAAAACCTATGCTAAATTAGTATGGAACTAACTACACACTATAGGCAGATGATTTGCTTTGGTGACCCTGAAGGGGAAAAGCTAAAATGAAATAAGGAAAAAAACAAAAACCAAACTCAAAGGATCTTTGTCATTATATTTAAATTTTGTTTTATTTTTTTTGTCTTCCATTTCTTTTCTTTCTGTGTGGTTCATAAACAAGCTGGAGATGTTTTAAGGGCTGGAGGTCAGAGATTTGTCTGCATTTCTCTATAGGTCATTGAGGTCATTGCAACCCCAAAAGCATCACGCTAGGAAAATGAGAAGCCCTGCTTGGCTCCCCCGCTGGCGACCGGGAGCACCCCTTGCCCGCACCCGCCCTGATGATTAATGCCACCCCCGTCCAGCCACAAACCTTTCTGCCTCAGATAATGCCAGGCAGCAAGCGCGGCTGACACTTTTAATGTATAATTAAGTAGAAAAAGTCAGCACGGGCTATGCAAATTTTTTAAAATGATAAATGACGCTGTACAGCAGCAGGGATTGATTTGGTGTAAATGAAACTAATTAAGGAAATGTCAAACATAATTAATAAAACAGGTTTAAGCTGCAAAACATTGTCAATTGAATGAATGAGGAGGCATTGGCTCCCATTGTTCAGGCTTTATTTAGGTCTTGTGTTTAGCTTGTTCCCTGCTCCAGAATGCTCTCTCCCCTCCTCACTCCCTCCACCACCAATTCCCTGAGAGGGGGAAAATAAATTTGCTTGTCTCTCTGCTGACTGTAGAAATTAATTGCTGAAATCTTGTCCCATCCAAGTGTTACATTCACACGCAGGACATTAACATAACTAATTTGAAAGAGCTCAAATGACTGCATAATGGAGCTCCGTCACCATGCATGACAGTCGCTGGTCATACCAAATTAGCTTGGTTTTATAATTGAAAATTTCCCCATACTTTTTTAATTTTTACAGCATTTCTCTTGTCTTTCTTTAGCTACTCACCCCCTTCACTCCTCAAAATATCTTGTCCACATGTTCGGGTGAATTTTCTTGATAAGAACAAAGGTTTTATAATTTACAAAAAGAGTACTTGACCTATAATTAGAGAAGAGAGAGAGGTGGGGGTGCGGTGGCGGCAGAGTCAGATCCTTAGTCCTGGTAATGATGCTGGAGACCTTGTGGCCTCTGGGGAGTCGGAAGAATAATGGGATGGACTATTTTTATTGGGGGAGCAAAGCAATAGGCCACCAGCCACTGGGAAGCTGCGGTGCCTGGTTCCGTAAAGTACAGCGGAGGCTAGCGGGGTGCTGGCGGGGGGCAAAGGAGGGTGAACGCCCAGCCCGCCAGACTGCCAGCGCTCAGGCCTGCCCATCAGTTCTGAACGTCAGACTGATGCAACTCTGTCAGGACCTCTGCACCCCCCACACTAGCAGCTGCCCTTGCCACACAACTGGGCGGGGGACTGGAGGAGTGGGTAAATAAGGGCACAAACATCTGCCACTGTAAGAGAGGCGTGAAGATAAAAGGTGAGGTGTGTTACAGTGAGATGATTATAAGAGCTGTAACACAGGATGGTGAAAAAGTAACTATTTAATTTTGCTCATTTTATCAAAGTACATTTTTAGAAGAGTATTTTGACCTTGGTGGATAGTAGATGGGTATAGTGGTACCCCAAGTACTAGTAATAGTGGTAATTTTGTAGTTGTAAGTAATGGCATTCATATTAATAGAAGTAGCAGATGTCGTTTTATTAGAAGCAGCAGTAGTAGTAATGTTGATTGAAGAAGAGGCAATAGCAGTTAGTAATAATAAAACAAATACTGCCTACTATGTAAACATTACTGTTACTCTAGTAATTATTTTTTTGAGTACTTTAACTTCTACTTGAGTAATCATTCTTTAAACAGTGTACTTCAGGGCAGACTTTGAGTTGTTTTTCCACCTCTGCAGAGGAGTTGCCCGACTGTAAACAGCAGTATGTAACTCTGATGGAAATGTGAAATGTGGTATTACTCTACACAGATTGTTGATAATGTACTTGTTTGTGTTAAGTGTATCAGTTGCCAATATTTTGGTGTTTTGGTTTTACACACTCTTAGCACCTCTATTTATCATACTCCCACATAGCAATCCTCAAGAGTTAAAAGAGCAAAACAAGAAAACAAAAAGTAGAGAAATAAAAGATAACAAAGCACACAAAACAAAAGAATAAAACTCTGCAACAATCACTGTTTTTATTCCCTTTGCATTGTTGCATTTTCATTCTCATCTTTATTTCATTATTCCAGTGAGGACTCTTGCTTAAAAAAGTTAACTCAAAGCCTCCAACTCGTAACTTTTTTGGTATTTCTAAGTTAACTACTTTGCTGCTACCATCTTGATATCGGGTAACTTTGCTTCTTTCTGCTTCATTTTGGTTTGACTTTAGTTTAGAACACTGCATTTTTGCTACAATATAACTTGCTATTATAGTGCATTTGTGCAGAGCTAAATGTAATTTTGCTCAAATATGTTTCAGTATATAGGGGAATCTGCATATTCATTCTGTTATGTTTTGTAAAGCTGGAGTTTTGTTTTCATCTTGTTTACAAAATCATGTAACTGAATACAGATGAGCATACATATGTAGTTAATTAACAATTGTGTGAAAAATGCAGAGACAAAATATTGTTAAAGATGGTGAAGCAAACATTCAGTCTTTAACTTCACGTATTCACACATGTAGAATAATTAAATTAAAAATACCACATTGTGTAAAGCAGTGCTACTTTACGTAAAATATACCATGATTGACATTTTCATGTGACTACTGTAAAATCTAAATAATCTCTCATGCATTTGTTGTTGAGTTCATCCAGGCTAAGATGAATAAGTTAACACTGAGATTACATTAATTTAGCTAAATATATGCCTAATTTCAAATTGCATTACTAGTGTGGCAGTAATATTTGCCAGTGGGGAAAACATGTATTTTCTTACATTAAAAATACATGACATGGTTTACCCCTTTTTCCGAAAGTTTTCCAAGTACTAATTTACCTTTCAAGTTAGTTTTTCTCACATACTTTTTCTTCCATCTCAACCCTTGAAATGCCAAGGGTCACAAGTCAAACATATGCAGCACGGATTACAATTTATTACGCCACATTTGCCTGATAATTTTTCTCTTTTGACAAGCTTAGGTAAATCATAAGGTCTACTCTATAATGTATGAGGGGTTGGCTGGCTTGATGAGTAAAGCCCGTTGCTATTGGCTGTTACCCCTGTGGTGGTAGGGCTCCCATAAGACCAATAAGACTTGTCTGTGTCCCGGCAAGACTGGAGCTACTGCAGGAACAGGTATAGGTCCACATATTTATAGAAACCGTATGCAAATGTGTCAGTGCCACGTTGAACTGTTAGAGCTGAGAGGTGACAGTTAAGTACATGTACATAAAAGGAGAAATATATAGCCCTCTCCTTCTCTTTGAGACATGTCTAATCAGTAAGGCCTCCTCTTCATTTCATTTGAATATATTCAGCTCGGACTTGGACTAAGGAATTGTCTCTCTCCACCCATGTATATTATTTCTTCCCACTGAAGGCTCATTATTTTACAGCAGGGTGTGTGAGAGGTGGCCCCAGTCTCTGAACTCTGTGTCGAGGCTGTATTAATCAAACTTCACACAGCAGGGAAGAGTCCACCCACTGACATGGCTGTTCTCTCTACACTTGAGGACAAAAACATGCCACTACACTACATACTATTTCAACCATTTCAAGCTATTAAAATCATAGTAGAGTATGTTACATTATATATTTTGTTTCTTGTGTTATTTTGTCATAACAATAGCATTGCATTTCAGTATTAACCAAGCAGTAACAGAGAACACTGACTTCTATATGGGACAAATGGAAATGCAACATAAGTATGACTTATGAAGTTACAAAAAAATACAAAAATATCTCTCAGTAATTACAAGCCAAAAAAACTTTTGCAAACCAAAATATGATGCAACTGTGTGAATTTAGAACTACCTGGCTGTACAGATGTATTACTTCACTAAATTCCTTGTCTTCTCTTCACAGTGGACAACAAGATATTTGCATGGGGAAATGGCACCAGTGGACAGTAAGTGCTTTATGCATTACACTTGTCATGATTTTCTCTATTGGTTTTTTGACAATAATGTGCAGACAAGCTCAAAGATACAAACACAAGCATAAGTTCTGTCTCTTTTGATGAGTTTCCTTGTTAAAACTTTTCCAGCCAGGAGCCTATCTGACTGTGCTAATGCTGTATGTAATGGCCCGGCAGCGATAGTGATTCAGTTGTCCTCAAACCTGGTAGAACTAAGAGAAATACATGAAAGAAAGAATGGCATCACTTCTCACCATCTCATCATCTCACAGTGTCCCTTCTTCTTTACTGACTCTCCATCTAGATGTCTCTCTGTCTCGAAGCTTTGGCCCCTCTAAGCAGGTCGGCGCTCTCAAGTGGGTTGCTTATAGTTGGAGGATCCTATAGTTGGAGCTCCACAACACCCACTTGCAGTGCAAAGGGTGAGAATCTTCTGTTACACAACCGGCAGTGTGATACACTCAAACTCCTCGGCTCTCCTGCGAGTCTCACTGGAGGCTAGAGAGAGGGGAAAAGTACGAGGAAGCCGTGTAAATTTAAACTGGCAAACTTTCTGATGGAAATAGCACTGACCCCAGAGTGGTCTTGTCTTGAGTTGAAGCATTGTTGTAATCAATACAGGCTCTCGTGGGGACGGCCGGGCGAGGACCTTTCGTTCCCCGTTTGTGAAAATAATGGAGAAGACTGTTTGTTATTTTTCCCAGACATGCCGCAAACTAGCAGATATGGCCAGGGCATTGCAGGTTATGATGGCCAGCTCAGGGAAACAAATACAAAGAGGAGCGTTTTATCAGGAAGCAAGCAGCAGAGCTATGTTTGAAGCCCGCTGGAAGCTCGCAGGTCACAGGGGGAGCCGGGGCTTTCATTTGACCAGCTTGTCTCCAAATGGGGTCTTGGATGGTCTTTGTTCACTCACACCCAGGACATGGAAACACAAACATAACTCTAACCCTATGTAAAAACCATACGTGCAAAAGTGCACTTTTAATGATTTTTTTAAGAACATTGAACATAGATAAAATATTGTGGGTTATACATTGAGAAATAAAGCAAAAGACCAAAAATATATACATTTTATATATTATATAGACTGAGCACACAGAGTGCAATATATCAATATATCACTCATTTATTTATTTTAACTGTGATATTTGCTTTTTGTTAACTGTAAACCATCAAAATTGAAATAAATGCTTGAAATATTTTACTTTGTGGGTATTGAATCTATACAAAATATGCTTTAATTTTCAAAAGAGCTACTGAGATAAATTGACTTTTCCACACTATTCCAATGTATGTATGCATTTAAACAAGTGTGTTTCTTACTCCTACATATCTGAATCATTGTCTTTATTTTTTCAGATTGGGTGATGGAGAGGGAAATGTCAGAGACCGGGCAAATGAAGTGAAGTTGCCCCATCAGAACTATCCCGATGAGGACAGTGTAGTCGGTGTTGCATGTGGAAGCAGGCATTCCTTTATATGGACACAAAGTGGACATGTCTACAGCTTTGGCAACAACTATTATGCCCAGCTGGGATATGACTACCAGAGGGCTGATTTCAAAGAGAACCAGGTACGGAAAATTAAATCTCATAAAGCAGCACTGAAAAATGGTAAACTGTTGTACTCTACATTAGGTGTATAAATGTATTCATAAGGAATTCATCTCCAAATACAGATGGTTGCTTAATTTAAATCACACACAGGTACATATTATACATTTTATATTTTGATATGTCTGATATGTCTATATTATACTTAGTGGAAATATTGAGGAATAGTTGTGATTTAGTTATAAACATTTTATCATTTTCATGTTTAACTCCATGGGATTTCCTATAATATGCAAATCTCCATCTAGTCTGGTGTTTAACATCATTACATTTTAATTTATTTTGTAAGAGATAGAGAAAAACGCAGGGGATTTTGAAGACTCGCATGTGTGTGTTGTATTTCTCATGGGCCTTGATGACTCTTTGCTGGTTCCTTCTATATCTCTGTCCTTAGGTGGCTTACCACAGTAGCATGCTGCTGAACCATACAAATCCTAAATTAAGTGCTGTGGAATTGGAATTGGCTCTCTTGTGAAGTGTTCCACTTGCATTGGAGCTTAATTTTGCCTACTCATATCATTTGATTCAGTCCCTCAGTCCCTCTATTGCTCACTGCAACCCATCACTCCTTGCTTCTCATTCAAAATAAGCCCATTTACCACAATGTGACAGAGTCCAGGTGAATGAAAAATGCCACTCAGCTGCTGATGAGTGTATGTACCTCTCTGCATGTGTCTACTGAATACATCATAGTTCTGAATCTCCAGTCTGTAGCAATAGTGTATCCTCATACAGGTATTCTTTTAAGGCCTGCTGATAATAGACAGCTTGACTAGACCACACGTTTAGCATCTTGCCTTCATCTTTTCCTTTGTTCTATTTTTTGCTTTTAAGCAAAACACCATTAGCATTAGCCACTATATTTTTTAAGTAGTGCTAATAGCTAAGAGTGCTTCTATAATTAAATTAATATTTTTTTTGTGTTTTGTGTCATATGTCCTTTAGTCCCATCTCATTTATTTCACCTTGTTCTCTGTAATCTCACAGGTGAGTTGTAGGTTTAGTTGACGTTATTACTCCACTTCTGTCTTTAACTACAAATGATGTGCAATGGATTATGTAATATTAACATTTTGCTATAGTTTTCTATTTCCTCCCTCAATGTATGTCAAGCCTTCTGCTTCTTCCTCTCAGAACAGTTGTTTTTTTAATGCCCCAGGTGGAGGTACAGTCCTGGGCTGGCCTCATTCTCTTGTATACCTCCAATCTCGTCCATATTGCTTTCCTATATGCATTTGTTTAGTCTGTCCAGACAAGAAGCCCCACCTGCAGTCGTGCCCCAGACACTGTTCTATATGATACTGCTTATTGTTGTAAAGAATCTGTACGTTAGAACTGACTTCATCCCTTAGGCTTAGTTTCTCTTTACTGTCTGAAATACAGTGCTAGCAGAATGAGATCCCAGAAACACTATATTCTCTTCTTTATTGGCCAAGTGATAAGGATTTTGTTCACACCTGTGGGCCCTTTGTTCAGGTCCACTATGGCATTTCGTCTGCCACAGACAGGTTAGACTCTTAGCCTCTATTTAACACTTTGATTGACATTATTTTAATGACACGTCATTGGGAGACACAGTATCTGTGAAGTGAAAGGAAAGTTAATCTTTTTTCTTTCCATCTGCATGCCTATACTCTTTCTATTTAGACTTTTTAAATGGTCATTTTAATACCTGGAGAGAAGGGACATAAGGATTTATTTAGATTTTAGATTAAATATGCTTACTTATATCTGTAGCTGTTAACTTTTAAAAATGAATATCATTTAGCCCAGCACCATAGTTTTACATTTAAACAGCTAAAAACTAACCACCCATTGTCTGGATATTACTACTGCATATAAAAGAGTGTAGATGTATGGAAATAAACACCTTCCTAAGTGTGACACATGCAGCTTGAGCTTGGCACGGCATCCACGTTCAGCCTGGCTGAGCACAACTTGTTTGAATGTCATATTTCTCCCTGTGTTTTGTCAGAAAATTAACTTCCAGTGAGTTTGCGGCAGAGCCGAGCATATGGCCACAGCTCTCTGGAGATGACAGCCTAGCGGAGCGGGAGCTCGCCGGTGCCGCTGCCCTGCTCTGGCGGCAGATGCTCCGGGCTTCTCCGCGATTAAGTGGAGATCATCACTGTTTTCTTTGAGCACCGCTGTGCCTTGTACTCTGAAGTGTTCCGTTAATCACTGCCTGCCTCTCTGGCTTTTCCACACAAGCTGCCAAGGCACTCATTAAGTTTGAACCTCCTCTTACCACTGGCTCACATCACAACCATACACGTTGTGACCAAACGTTAGTTGGCATAATTTTCTTGGGTTAATTATTTAAGGGTTAAAAATACTGCAAAGATGAAACTTTCTCTAGATTTGTCTGTTTTCTCTTTTTTGTGGTCTGCTAAGAGCTCAAGTGTCTGTGTTGTGGCTACTAGTTTATAGTAATCCAGGAATAATGTCACAATGTAAACTTACTTCTGGAAAAAAATGAATTACATGTTTGTTTACCCCACCCTACAGCTTTAGTATCACACATCCTGTCCCAGTAAATGGCATCTATGGCAGTCGTCATTGTGTTGTTATAACATTGTGACATGCTTTAACCCTGATTAATCTTGATCTCCGACACAAATAATGTGATTACAGCCTCTTCTTACAGCAGTGGAAAATAACATTAGATAGTTCTTTTCATGATAATCGTCTTGGTTGGAAGTATACCTCAGTGTACCAATAGGCCTCAGTAATGCTTTCTTTCTTCTAAAAAAACATCCAAAATAACCTATTTGCAGCACACCTACACACACTGCTTAGCTTTCTAACACCCTTATTCTGCACCCATCAAAGCCCCGTTTGCTTGTCCTGGTGCAGCGATAATTTCCCCACAAAAGCAGAATAGCATTACTCTGCTTTTGAAAGCATTTGCATAGCGAAGCAATAACATGCACCTTGTAAATAAAGGAATTGATCCTGTTCATTGCAGGTTGGATTTCCTGGATAAAGCTGGTGGAAATGGATCTTTACATCATCTCATACTGATAAGCAGGCCTTGTTTCTTCATTCGAAAGTTTTCTTCACAATAACTCGGCTTCATAATTCTGTCTGTCAGCAACAAACATTCATATATGCGCTTCTCTAAGCTGCTTTCGGTTACTTGGTTGAAAGGAATAGTGCCAAATTCGTCTCCTGTTTTAATAAGAAGATACCCAGATAGAAAACTGGCCCATTCATTCAGCCCAAGTGCCAAAATAGCCACTTCTATTTTCAATCAACTGTGAAGAAATTGGTTTGCATTGTTCAGCATTGATTAGTGATGTTTTGTCATTTAAAATGGCTTGATGGACAGTTGTTAAATCTTTACAACACGGGGGTCAGTTAACACGATTTATGTCACTTTCATCGCACTCTGCATAGTATTTGTCGCATCTACTTGAAATCAAATACATTCACAACTGAACAAATTGCTTCTGTGTTCACGGCAAGGTACAGCAATTTCTGTTAGTTGAGGAAATTCCTTGTCAGGAGCAGCCAAGGGAGAAGGTGTCAGTCTGATATTACAAGCACACTAATAGCTGTGGTGGAGCATACGTGTACGCTGCGCTTCAGTGACAGTGCGTTAGATTTCAACACTGACCACTGCTGATGCCAACCCTCTGGTTCTCATCGAAGCCTCCCGGGACACAATCAGAGGCACCCATCCTCCACATCTCACTTCAGACGACTGCAAGTGTGGCAGAGAATAGGCAAAAATATACTCACTGGCCACATCATTAGGTACACCAGTTCAATGGCTTCTAAATACAATATATGCAATTAACAAATCACATGGGACAATTCGGGCATAAGAAACACTTTGTGGAGTTACTGTTGCCTTTCTGTCATCTGGAAACAGTCTGGCCACTCCCCTCTGACCTCTGGGACCAACTAGGCATTTTAACTACAGAACTGCCAGTCACTGGTCATTTTCTCTTTTTTTGAACAATTGCTCTGTGAACCCTAAAGATGTGAAATCAGCAGATAGGGAAATACTGGTCCATGCCACATTGAAAGTCACTTAAATCTGCTTTCCTGTCCTTTCTGATGCTTGGTTTGAGGCAGGTTTATCATCAGCTTGTCTCAGGACTGCACTAAGTTGCTGATGTGAGTGGCTGTGTAACTATTTAAAATAACAAGCATTTTGACGTGTGTACACAATAAAGTGGCCAGTGAGTGGATATAAGAGTCTTGGAGATAATAAAATCTCTGTGTAGTGTATGCTTCTATCATGTCTATTGTTGCTCCACAGTTACAAGCTAGGCAGTATGGGGGAACTTTGTGTGGGTGTGCAGCGACCTAAACTACTATACCTATGTTCCCTTGGGGCTTTTCAAAGGACTCCAGTGCTGTTCCTCCTCTCAGGCCCTGGGCTCTACTGAAAAATGAGAGGTAAGGCAAATGAGAGACGGGGAGGTAGTCTCAGCTGTGTAGGAAGGCTAACCTGCGCCTCTGGAGATAGTAGTGCCAAGACAAACCCAGCTCTCTCACTACATACTGCCTTCTCCGACTTGTTTAGGGCCACATGTCTCGTAGACTCATGTAGTGAGTTCTTCTGCACTACAGAACTACTACTATAGGCATTTCTTTATTGTCTTGCATTTATCATGGGTTATTATGCAGTTACACTTAAAATATGCATTATTTTCTCAGCGCAGATGACAGAATATGATGCTTGTGACCTTGTTCTCATTTGAGTCATGCCCCACTGTTTTCTAATATGCCCCTAGTGTATGTGACGCTGAAAGCACGTTTATTACACATCAATAATTCTGTACATTTCCTTCTGGAAAACTAATTCTCATAATAGGATTTTGCCAATGTGATTTGAATAATGATCTCAAAACATCCCATTTTAGGCTACTTAACTAAATAGAATATTATTGATTGCAACACTTATCCATGGTTGCGGGTTTGGTAACCTTCTTTTCTGTTTCTTGCCAACAGCCAATTTTCTCTCAATTAAAGCATGATATTAACACTTAGTAAGGCATAAACAGAAATAACCGTACACGACTGAATATCATGCCTCAATTATGTGCTTAAGTGTGGGTGTAGAGATGGATGCCGTTTCTATAGTCAGTGTGCTGGTGTTTCGACGCCAGCATTTGTGTTTGCGTGGAATCATTGCCTGTCTGTGTATAGTTAACCATCTCAGTGAGTGAAGGAGCTGGAAGTTAACAGCTGTATCCGATGAACATCTCCTTAAAAGGGGGAGGGCAGAGGCAAAAGAAAACAAAAGGCAGGTAGGAAGAAAAAGTCATTGCATTGTGAGTCAGTCAGTGGTAATGCCAGTTGGCCAAAGTTAGCAGGAAGCTGTCCTAGTAAATGGCAGCAGCTGCTCGCAGTTCGAGAGAGCATGTCCCAGTCAGAGGAGAAAAGCGATGGCATCTACATTAATACTACCTTAATGGCCCATCTGGCGCTCCGTAGGGTCTCTGGCTGCGCCACCGACTCATAGGCGTTTGACAGGCAGTCTCCAGCGCACCAGACGCGCATGGCATGCCAAATGGTGGGGAGACGGCTCCATGGCGCACAGATCTGTCAAACTCTTCTCTGACGCTGTAGTCACACAGGCACAGGAAGTTAAGGCAAGTTTTCACACGTGATTGGTTCTTGACACAGATTTGGGGAGCTGGTGGCAGTGGTGGTGCTGCTGGTGGGGCTTGTCTGTCTGTCTTTCCTGCACTCTCCTAAGACACTCAAAATCAGCACACAAAAACACACACTAGATTCTAAATTGGCATGACCAGATTAAACCTCAATGAGAAAGGCAGGTTAAGATTAGCCAGTGGTGGATTTACTCTGGTCTGATGGCAAACAGAGATAACCACTATTATTTTTGCTGCAAGTCACAGCCTCTGTAAACAAATACCGGAACAAATTTCTTCATTGGGAGGAATTGTGAAAAGGTCTTATCAAAACACCACAGGGGTTTCTGGCTATAATTGGTATAATTGGGTGACAGAGCAGGCGGCAGTTCACGATGTAGCACAGTGATGAACTTTAAGAAGAGGGACAAATTGTGGATTAGGAGATAGCCTTCAGATTAATGTGAGTGAGTTAATATGCGGAAAGGTGAACGGTTGGATACTTTTTCTGGTCGCATACTATTACAAGTGTAAATTTTTGGTTATTTATATTTGAAGTTTGAGTAATAGTAACTGAATGATCACATATTAGGGATTAGGGATGCATCGATAGGCCATGTAACCTTATACTGGTCTAGACTGGTCATATAGTGGGCCAGCACTGCTAAAAGAATGCTTGTGAAAGTAACATTAAATGTAATGTAAAATTAAACTGCGTGTAAAGGTACAGCAGGAGTGCTCTAAAACATTTGTGGCTGTTTCTTTTGTCACACTTTTTTCTTAAGGACATTTTGAGAGATAGCAGCAGTTCAAAAATGGAACGAGAGGTTCTTTAGAAAATGCATTTCAAATGGCTTATCCAGTAGGTAGCCCCAGAGGACACCTCAGGGATAAACCTTGGCAAGAAAGGAAGATAGAAGGAAGAAAGTGAAATTGGAAAGACGACACAGCCGTGACTAAAACAGTAGAAATATATAGAGAAAAGGTATCCTCTTAACCTGTATGTCTCTTCAGAGGAATCGCAGCTCCCCTATCTGTATTCACTTCCTCAACATTTTTCCCAGTCCGTGTTTACAGTGTTTGCTGGTGTGATGCTGACAGTCGGTATAAACTATATACTCATAACTACTGTCCGTAGCTGCTATTGTGCCATAGTTTAGAGGGCCTATATTATACTTTTATTTCTATTTTTAAACCAATCTTGGTTTGGCCTATAGTACAGCATTGCATATTTTACAACCTTTATAAAAATTATGTAGATGGCTAGTTTGAGACCTCGGAAAGGCTGTGCCGTGACATCATCTGAAACCCAGCAATACCTTAATAATCCATAACGGAAAATGCAACTACTAATGTTAATGTTAAATAGTAGGCCTATGAAGAGGTTAATGAAAAGAGAAGGAATGGGAAGATGAACAAGCTAAACAGGATCTAGAGATTGAGAATAGAGCAAAGGGAACTTTTCAACTTTCACTCATATTCCCACATGTGTTGTAGGCAAAACATAGCCTTTTAAAAGCTTGTGGCAAAATGGGCAAAGTATATCTACTGTATACAGTCTCTCTCTTTTTCCTCATTTTTTGCTAACTTCATTTCTCCCACTCTCCTCACATCTCCCCTTCCCTTTTTCCCCCTGGGCATCTCCGTCCCTTAGTGGCAAGCCCTGCTGGGGGGTTTCATTGGCACTACGATTGAACCTTCACTGTCTACTTACGTAGGCTGGTGTCCCTACACTAACACTGTACATGCTGCACTTACCCTGCCCTCTTTATCAACTATGATTTACTTTTCCCTATATATTGAGCTCTTAAACATAATTTTATTCTGTACAATTGTTTTAAACATGTACAAAGTGACTGCACTGTGAAACCTGCTTTTCATGTTCACAAGCAATCCACTTTAAAACCACTAGAGGGAGCTTCATTTATGCTATAGCCAGTGTACCATTGCACTCCTTTCTCCTTATGTAGCTTCCATAAACAACCGATGCATACATAAATACATCAAATGGTTTCATTAAGTTCTTTAATTGTATTATTTTGTGCTGCAGTCCTGTCGGCCAAGACACTTTCTCAACATCACTGGTTTGCATTACTTTATATAGAATAATTAGCTTTTGTTTGTTGGTTTGTTGAAACCCAATACCTGCTACTTTGAGGCTGTGTGTGCATATGCAGAGGTGCTAATTCTTAAGTTACAGCAAAACAATACTAGGGTGTATAATGACACAAATAAGGAGCGTGCCAGGGCATGCTTTCAATCTGCTGTCTTAATGTAATCAGCATGGGCAGAAGTCTGGTCATCCAAACTGGAACAAAACAGGAGGAAATCTGCAAATAATTTATCATATCCTGCGGAGATTCATCAGTTACACATGTCAAAATGATGCTGAGCTGAAAATTAAAAGGAATCTGTCGTTGTCATTGTTTTTCTCATGGAGATTGATAGTCAAAGAAATTCATCGGACATATTGTAAAATCCTGTTCACTTGAAATGACTGTTCATACATTTATATTATGTACATTTAGAATTAACTATTAGTCTCAATAGACGTAATGCCCTGCCGTGATGCTAAACTTTTCCTTTCAAGTTACAAGCACAGCCGATGGGATTTGCTCCGCTCTTTGTGGCCTTTTCTTGTGGCAGAGCTGCCAATGATCTAGATCTGCCATGACATTTTACATTGTGCTCCCTAATTGCAGCAGCTGATAGTGGCATAGCTCACTGTACAGCTGCATAGTTCCTCTCGTGTCAGGCGGACGGCTTTTTTTGAGCTCGCTAACATGGGGCTGTGCAGACTAATTGCATTGTGCAATTCTTGTCTGATTGTATGGTAGACCTTCAGCTGTATAGCTCTATTTGGCCTTACAGTTTCAGACGCATTTTATGTACTTCCACACTATGCTCTTAAATATTTCCTATTGCTGGTACTGAAAGGCGAACTAAACCTGTGTGACAGATGCAGCTCTAATTATACAGTTGTTTTAAGACTGTCAGGTTGCAGCAAAAAGAGAGAGCCAGCCGTTTGGGGAAGCAGAGGAGGAGATATAGGAAGGGGGGAGGACGGTTTGATGGACGGACATTGTAACACCAGCATCTGGTAATAGCTGCAGCTGCTGTATCGTTTTCCAGCCGCCAGCTTGCCAGCTAAATAAATATTGCCACGATCTGTCTTGTACTACCAAGTGTAAATTACTTTAACACGTCAATAACTAGTTTACAATGATGTTTTTTCCTGCCATTTTAGAACATATATTGATTTCACATTGCCATTAAATGGCATGAGCATTGTTTCCCTTACTGTGTACCTTATTTTACAAAGACAGACTATGCAGCTGACAAAGAACGAAGAACATGAGAAAACTCTATTTGTTGTTGTAGATATATGCAATAGAGCAACATATGAAGTATTACAAAGTATTGCCATGATGACAAATTGCAAAATGTATTTTTTGCTAATGGTATTAATAAAATACTTCTACATTTTATTATTCAAATATTCGGAGGTGATCCTCAGGCCAGCCGACTACAATCTCTGTATGGAGTCTGCATGTCGCCTCTGTGTTACCACCAGTTTTCTCCTGGTACTCTGTCTTCCTTCCACCATCCAAAGGCATACATGCTTTAAATGAATTGGTGAATCCGAAATTGGCCACAGTTAATGAATGCCAAAGTGAATAGTTGTCTGCCAATGTATGTACTGTATGTCTTTCAATTAACAAGTCATTGTCAATGATGTATCCTGCCTCAGGCCCATAGTTCCTGTGAAAGGCACTAGCCACTCAAGACCACTAAAAGGGATTAGTGAAAGAAGATGAATGAGCTTGGTAATAAAACTGCAGTTTAACTTCATGTTTATACAGTCATTTGCATCATGCATATTGGGCATTAGATCTTCTAATTTAAAACTAAACTGAAATACCATAGAGTAGGCAAATTTTCTGTATGCTATGTCTGCACTGACAAAATAAAAAAAAAATGTATGTGGCACTGTGTGTTATCGTAGTTGAGTGCACATATAAATTGTAAAAAAAAGGAAATTACATGTGCACAATTCTATATTCTGCATCTATTTTCATTCATATGGGGTCCTCCTCTTGACGACAGATGCTGGGAAAACCCGCAAAATCAGCTCCGAAGCCACATTGTAATCACCGCAATTTTAATCAAGGTCCCATGTTGTGACCCACTTATTTTTTGCACAGAACTGATTGCACTGCACTGCAGCAATGACTAACATTACTAAACTGCAGCCTGTGATTAACCTTCACATCATATATACCCTTCCAAACCATCATACAGTCAATTCTAATCCCAAAATTGCACCCACTTGGGCCGGAAAACCTCTGCATTTGTCAAATTTAAACATTTTCATTCCTCCTTAAGCTATAATGATGATGCTTGCTTCCCATATGACTAAACTGGCATCTACCTAAAAACCTGGTGTATTTTCAAAGCACTAACATCATATACTGTAGCGTAGTGTTGAAAAAAAAAATATTAGCAGCATTTAAACTGAATTCTATTAGAATGACAAAATATGATTTTGGTTATGTAGTAATGGAGTATGAGGGAAAAAAAGGAGACAAATAAAATGTGTGAAATGTACTGTACATATGTTTTAGTTGGGAGAAAAAATAGCATTTGGTTTAGGCTGTAACATACAAGTGAAATTTCTGACTGAGTGGATTGCACACACACAGTCACAGCCATTTTCAGCAGCATTATAATTTGGACATCAGTGATAATAAAGCAGATTGATTATTCCTTCTAATGCTTCAACACCATTTAATTGTGTAGCTTGAACACTCCAAGTCAGGGTCAGAAGGGCTCTGTGTCTCATTTGCAAGCCCAAGCACACACTGAAATAAACACACAGCCCTAAAATACACACAAATTCAAAAATCACATTTGGTCTCATTCATACTACTTCTAACTTACACTCTCACTATGTCCTCTCACTGGGCCCCACAAAACATGCCCAGACTGGCATTTGCCAAAAACCTTTATTTTTTCAAACACATACTGTGCC
Source organism: Bostrychus sinensis (assembly GCA_020698575.1). Taxonomy (NCBI): domain Eukaryota; kingdom Metazoa; phylum Chordata; class Actinopteri; order Gobiiformes; family Eleotridae; genus Bostrychus; species Bostrychus sinensis. The sequence continues at coordinate 20,638,444 of CM036249.1, read as the reverse complement.
CCGTTGTGGGCCCATTGCATTTATTAGTTGAACATCTCAATTAAAACTCCACAGGAGGTGTTACGCCCTGTGGAGTTACAGAAACACTGAGGTGGCTCCCTGTAATCACTGCCCACAGATGCCTTAGTGATTTTAAAAACATATCGCATCCATTATTGCCTGAAATTGACTAGTCTCTGCAATCACAATTTGAGTGCATTTCTGCTTTTGAATTTTAAATTCAAATGTTTAATTTGAAATTATATAAAAAATACACATACACAAAAATACTCATGCTACAACTTTGCAGCATTGTATAATCCTGCCAACTCACAATCGATTGTATATTTTTAAGGAAGAACCAACAATGCCCCGTGAAGTCAATGCAGACAGTTTTTCATGTAAAACATTTTTATTTGCCCTTTATTCAAGTAAATATTGGATTATTGTTAGCCATTTTTCACTGAACCACGTGCAATCCTAATAATCATATGGCACAGATGTGTGACAGTCCAGGCCAACTGACACTTTTTCCCTGGACCTGCCTCCTTTTCACTTTGTTATGTATCATTGTGGTTTCTGGGGTCTGCTCCAGAAATGTTCTCCTGTGGAGATTTCGTAAGAAGTGCCCTCAGCAGGTCCCTCCATCTGCCATTAGGCCTCTCCACACTTTTTATCCCAAGACCTTCGAGACCTCAAACTGCCAAATGAGTTGAATTATGGCCAGTTATGTGGAGTAGACTTGGCATCACTGGGGAGAGGCCTGAGTCAGTGGAACTAACCACACTCCTGACCATTAAAAGGGGCTCTGACAAGGCTCCTTCATCTTTCCCTCTGCTCCCAAATACTAGAGCTGCACACCAATGTCCCCCAGAGGAATGATGCTCTTCAACACACTAACCAGTGGGCTAGACAGATAGAGAGAGAAAGTATAAAGAACTGCTAACAATTTCATTTGCTTTCTGTACTTATTTGTGTTTGGATCCCCAGAAGCTGAAAACCTAACCTCTATATCTTGGCATTAAATTAGATAACTGTCATGTTGCTACTTTTGCACAAAAACATCTGACATCTTTTTAGCATGGCTCCTGCAAAGTGAGTGGGGGTGAAAATATATAACCACACAAGTAGTTAAAACAAGCATGACAACAAGGCGCCTTGCCACTGTATAAATGAGATCATTTGAGTCAGATGAGCCTCAGAAAGGCACAACATTTCTAACCACAAGGATGCGGATCACGTCAGCCTGGTAGACCACAGTTTGCATGTTGCGCAGACAGACAGACACCAGAGACACAAGCACACACTTACACACCACAGAATTTGATCTGTCACAATAACAGGGGCATCATGACATGATGGATACAGCTCTTTTTTCTCTTCTCTCTCTCATTCTGCCTCTCTTCGGTAATCTTGATGCAGTGTGTAATGTTTGCTGTAGCCGGCGGCTGAAATTGAATGAGTGATACAACTGGAGGTGCTGGGATTACTGTGGGCAGAATTGATGCTATCCGTCCGATGATGTGTTATTTTGTGGAAGTGGGGCAACAAACCGGAGAGAGAAATGGTCGCAGCACTCGGTATGATTTTACAGTTTAAGTGGTGCAAGACAAATAGAATAACAGTGATGTGCTAGCAGGGGTTGTAAATGGTTGAATAATTTTCCCCGATTTCAACATTCATTCATCTTTTCTATAGTCTTTTACGGGACTCTGCGTGGCAACTTAAATGCTATTTGTCTCCATAGACTACTCACAATTGCAGCATCAGCCAACTCAGCGCTCAACTTTAGAGGTGAGACGGGTTGTGTCCAGCCTACACTGCTCTAATAGGGTCAGCTCAGAAAAGGGTCATAGGTACACTAATGACACCTGCAATAGATGCTTCTTCCTCCAAGCCTAAGCTGAGGCTGAGCTTGTGGGAATTAAAGTATGCTGCTTTGAGACCCAGCAGGCTGTGCTTGGGTCAGACGCAAACCACTGAAAAGACTAAATTCAGCTCTTTCTGCAAGTTCGGGGCACCAGCTCGGGGTCTTGGGCTATTGTTGTAGGGTCAGGTTAAAGCTGCCCAGATTGTTGGAGCAGCTGACAACCATTCATCACACTTCAGCAACAGTTCAACACTGTACACGGGCCATACAGCTGGGAACTTCTTTGAGGGTTAGTGTGGACAAAACTTTTACTACTACTTCATTTTCACTAGTTTAAACAGTATTTGTACATGTCTAGTTGGACTGCACAATATTAAAAACATGCAATATCTAATAACTATGTTGAATACAGTGATAATTATGAAACTGGCAATATTCTTTGGCATAGTAAGTTCAGTTGAACTTAAGCTTGTTTCTGTATTTATTTAGTTGACAAAACTGGGTGCAGAGCGGCTACAGCTCACCACTGTGTCATGGGTACGAGTCTGGACTCAGGACAATTTACAGAATGACTCTCTCTGCTCCTGCGCCCACTGTAGCATCCAATAAAGCTTTAAAAGGCCAAAAAGTGGAAAAAACAGAAAACTGGGTCAAAATTAAAACTTAAGACCAAGACTAAACCAGGTCTAAATTGAAGAATCAAGACTAAATCAGGTCTTTTAAAATATTTTTATGTGGTCACATTAAAGTTTTATTAACATCTCTGGTAGTACATCTGTTTTGCCAGTGTACTGTATATCTTAGTCAGATTGCGGACCATAACATCATTGCGATACATTTTGTTTCATGCAATACCAATATTGTGTTTGCTGATACTGTGATAACAAAGATTTAGCTTCATGTCGTGAGGCCCCAATATCTTGTTTGCTACATTATATTGCCACTGCTTTCTTCCCATCTGCCAGACATGAAATCCCTCCATGCAGCTTAAAGTAATATTGGTATTTTTCAGCCTGGTAACACTGTGTTGTTGGCTTTGAGGGAGAAATTAAATAAGGGGCTATTTTTCTCCCCCATGTAAACAGCTGGCAGCATCCCATGCTTGCACAATTAATGGGCATCTAATTGGCAATAATCATTTTTACTTAAGCAAATTTAAAATAGGCAGTTGCCCCTAGAAGAACAGCTGTCGGTGAAACCTTCTGGCAACATAGCATGGATGTTTAAGAATGTGGTTGATCGTAGCTTACAGGAGGTGGTCTGTACACAGCCACTTACGTACTCAAGTGTACTTCAACTGGGCTATTGTATGTAACAGCATTTATTTTGAACAACATTGGTGGGTTCAACTAACAAGTATGTGTATTTTCTATGACTACTACAGGACCATTTTTGGCTAAATTAATTAGTATTTTATGGGAAAGTATCCTAACAAAAAGCAAGAAATTGGATAAAAAGCAAACACTTAATTGAAATAAGAGGTGTCAAAAAGTTCAAATTCAGTCACTGAAAGTCCCATTTGTGTTTAATTTTAGAGTGCTATTTAAGTCTTACTCTGAAAAGGTGATCTTTTCTCTTCAATAGAACTTTTTCAAAAAATATTGCTAATATACTTTCTATTATTCATTCACAGTTGTTAAGGTCAGACCTTTGCTATGAATCTATAGAGATGTCATTTCAATCTAAACTAAATAAAAGCAACCTTGCCAAGGTCAGGATTCAACAGTAAAATATGATAAAAAAGCACGAGGCTGACAGGGTCGACAGCTGGCAGTGAACACAAAACAGGAGTTGTAAAATTGTAGGATAAAACATCTACTTATCTCATAAATGCAGAAAAGTCATTGGCATCGTTTGGTCAATATTTAACTTCAAAAATAACACTTAATTCTTTTGTCTTTTGCCTTTAATCCAGCCACCAAGTGTCACTAGCCAATGTAATGTTTGGGCCGGTTCCAAATTTAGATAAATGAAGAGGGCCACATCAGGAAACAATGTGTTTCAGTTATACAATACCATTCATTTTTTAGGCAAGTGAAGCTGTGAATAATGGTGTACACAATGAAAGAAACGTTCAAATCCGGTCACAAGGGGTCACAAGCAAGTGTACTGTTTGTCCCAAGCCTGGATAAATGGAAAGGGATGCTTCAGGAAGGGCATCTGGCATAAAATCTATGCCAAATCAATGTACAAATTACTGCAGACTACCCCACTTCTGTTAGAATTAGCACATGCATTCATGTCATTCTAGATGTCGTGTGGGATGTTTGAAAAGTGACTGGATTGTATTGTGGACATGGATTAACATCATTGTTTGAGCTCCAACCAACAGAAGGTGACTTCCCCAAAGCTGACTGCCATCTTATCTCTTTTCCCAACAGCTCTAATCTGCGGGGCGAGCATGCCTGCAAATAATTTCTTTCCGGCACACAGACAATGCAGCTGCCACTTTGTTGTGCATCATGGATTACTGTACTGTGCATCTTGTCCCACCTTAACATAGACCTCTGACAAAGGACTTAATTGAATATGCCACCATGGCTAATTTGTGTATTGAACAGGCATATACATACAGACATGTTTACTCTTTAATGCATTCTGCAAAAAGCACACGCAAGTTGTCAAAAAGATGTTTTAAGCTGCGCCCTTTAGAAATCACATCGAGGCTACTTGTTTATTTACTGTTAAGAGTCAGGAATTATGGCTTATGCTAAAGAAATCAAATGGACCAGATTCAATTAACTTAGCATATAATTACTTCAAGAGGGAGGAATGTGAGATAATGGCGTTTATTTACCCTTCAACCTTAACCCCTTCTTTTGCCATTTGTTTATTAAGTTAATTGAAGCTTAAGTATAAATGCATTTAATCACCTATTTTAGCTTCACATTACACTTATGCTTAAACTAATTAATCCTCAGTGTTTATAATCTTTTAATATTATGGCTTTGCATTAGTGGCTTTAGATGTGGGTATGTTTTAATTATCAAAATGGTAACTGATTAATTTTGTATTTATAATTTTAAACATTATATATTCTCGTATTTTGATGAATGAAAGTTAGTGTTGTATAAAATATTCAAAAAGTTTGGACACTGTAAAACTGGAATGCAAATGTTTGTATATCATAAAGATCATTTATAAACATAAAAATTATTGAAATTCAGAAACACAGCTGTCTTCTCTGGGCTAAAGCTAATTTAGGAAGGACTAAGGTAAAATTAACAACTGTTTTATGGTCAAGTGAAACAAAATTTTAAAATTACGAGGCCACTTGCCCCAGAGAAGACAGCAGTGTTTCAGAATCTTATTCACATATGATTTCTTCTTTTGCATTATATACACAGCAATAACCTTCCTTAAATGATGAAAGATGTTTTTCTGCCATCAAATTTTAAATTACCTACTATTTTTCAGGAATTATTCATTCATATAATCATTTTGCATGAACTCATGCATGCGTCTGGTATGGATTGGTGTATGTATGCATGTTCACTGTGTTCACTGGTTAGTATTACCTAACACATATATTATCATTCTGCTGTTCTGATTGCTCCGTGCATACACGTGTGCATGCGTCTGGTAGGCATGAGTGTATGCAGGTGTACTTGTTTATGACAAACAGAACACTTCACCACTTCATCCTACTCCTTTTGAGCACGCTCACATTTTGTCTTGATGCATTGTTGAATTGATTTTTGAACTGATGTATTAATACAGGTTGCCCAAATAAATAAAATTCAATGAAAATGTTAATTGTGATTTTATGAGGTTTGAAAATCATTGCTTTATGTTTTTATTTACATATTTCAGTGTCCTACCTTTTACGGAATTCTGTTTGTAGTCTGAAAAGTAAAATCTTATGCAGAGGCCCTTAGTTATTAGTTGGCAGTATTTTTTCAAAGTGACTACAATACCTGTAAGTGACTACTATGCCTCAATCTTTGTGATTATACTGTGTTCAAACAAATAGTTTGTGTCAACTAAGTAGCCTTTAACTAACTGGACAAACAGCCTTCTACACTTTACATATTTGTTTATTTTCCAGATAAGAAGGCTCTTTTATGAATAAGCAGCAGGCTCTCCCCACACTGTCAGGCAGGGACAAGCTGAGGGAAGATAAAATAGAGTCTGTTAATCTGGCGCTGGTGTGCAGAGAGAGTGATGTTATTGACCTACGCTGGCAGCAATGTGTTTCAATTATACACCGCCATCCATTTTTCAGGCAAGTGAAGCGATGGGAGTGGGGCACGGAGTTCAGGCCTGGGTTAGAGTCATTCTCCATCACTTATGATGTGTCTTTGCAAAGCACTTTAATTGAATTACCCAATTTATTCTTCAAGCAACAATGCCCTGGTCCAGACCTATGACAATCAGATACAAGTCTAAAAAATAAGCCAGTTTGCATAGTGTACTGTATACTGTAAAAGAAACTACAGAGCTACTGTGACTTTAATCTCTTAATACTAACATTGAGAATGACAAAAAATGCCTCATATTGATTTTCTTACCTTAATATCTTGTGGCCTTATTCTTGATTTTGTGTAATGTGGTCCATCAAACATTACCTGATTTTCAATTGTGTCATTCTACCTGGTGTAATACTAACATTTTACCTAGCTTGTTGAACATCCACAAAAACTGCTAAGCACCTTTCCTGCTTTTATTTTAATTACAAAAAATTACTAACACTGGATCCTTTTGGCACCGTGGAATACCAAAATATGACATATTAAAGTTTGGACCTCGAACCTAGAGAGTTTAGCTTTCGACCTTGTTAAACATAATGGCCCTGTTTCAAGAAGCAGAGCACAGAGAGAGTTAACCTAAACCCTGAGTCTCTCTCTCTCTGAACCTAACCTGGTCTGGATCAGGTTTTCTTCCTCTAACCCTGAGTTTAACCCAGAGTCTCCTCCTACTGCTGCTGCCTGAAGGAGTGATCTGATTGGACAATTCACTTCCTCATTCACAGTAATATTGGGAACACTTAACAATTGAGAAGAGTTTAAAAGATATTGATTTATCTTTTATACATGCATACTTTACATTTAATTTACTTACTTACTTAAACATAATTTTACTTTATTTTTTTATTTATCAATCAACTTACCAACTAAAATGTTGATATTATACAAATAGAGACATTTAGTACATGTAGCCTTACTTATTAAATTTTAACAATGCCAGGTTAAAAACACTTTACAATAAAATAAACACCTCACTTAAAATATTAAGTTTATTGAGATTAGTGTGCAATTACTTTGGTGAAAATGAAGAATAAAAAAGACTATATTTTTCATGCTTCTATACACTCTGAGTACAATATAAATAGTATGTGTTTGTTATTTCTAACCTACTAATAATTCATTAATCTTTAACCTCCACACCACTTTAATGTTAAACCTGAATATAACCTCTCCACAGTCACATGACTTCCTTTTCCTTCAAAATGGCTGCCTTCTTTACTGTTGCCGTGGTGAATCCTCTTTTCTTGGTTCCACTGATAATGCCTCTGCTAAACTCAAGGTTAATCAACTCAGAGATGTTTAACTAAACTCTGAACTCTGAGTTGGCCTGGTCTGAGTAGGATAACTCTGAGGTAAGAATTCAACTCAGAGTTATTTCAACCTGCTTTGTGAAACAGGGCCAGTGTCTTCCATTGGCAATATTTATCCATGTTTCACTTTGCTTTCCCTTTTTCCATTCATATGATTTGCGCTGATTCTCGGTGTAAACAAATATATCCAGTGCTAAAATACATACTTTTAATTTTAACTTTCAATTAGCTTTTTTACTCAGCAGTGTCTGGAATTTGCCAGCATATTAAAATCATTAATAATAAATCCTATCTCACGTTCTTGCTTTGAATTGTATTCTGCAACTGAAAAAAACGTTGTTCAGTGTCAAGCATGGGATGGGTGTATCTGGCAATGTCTTGATTGTGCATCTGTCTTTGTAGTTTTTCAAAAGTTGCATTGTAAAGAGGGCACTTTGCTTCACCCCCCCCCCACCCCCCACCCCCCCTTTGTTCAGTGCTTTATTTTGCTGAATATTTTCCATGTTTTTTGCAAATTGCACTTGGCTGAATGTGATTAATTCTAATCAAGTTCAATTTATTCTGGTAGAGCAGCTGGAACAGGCCTAAGTGGTGCTTGCTTACTGTCTGTGAGCTGTCTGAGAAGATGGTGGGATTGTCAATCACGTGGCTTTAGTTCCACGTGTTGAGGAAGTGCGTGTATCAGTTTCACAGTGGACCTCTTGCACTATGGCCCTCACACCTGCCTGTTCACAAATCTCTGTTACCCTTTTTTTTAAACCAGGACCTGTTGTGCTGTTTTTTTTCCAGCAATTTGAGTCTAATCAGCTGCATTGCTCACAGCTCCACTTGTTAGAGGGAGGAGTGTGGATAGAAAGGTTCTCTATAAGCATGTAATGTACACTAATTATGTTAATTTGCTGTATTGCAGATGGCCCAGTGTTGATTGCAGCTTTAGGATCAGGAGTGGCAGAAAATTAAACATGGGAAGTTATGTGATGTTCATTATGGAACAACCTCAACTAAACATCCCTTCAACTGTTGTAATCTGTCTGTGCTGCTTACATATAAGCCTATGGTGACCTGAACAATCAAACTTTACATTAATCCATAGTGTGAGTAATAAACATCTAACTTCAAAGAAAACATACATGGCATTCATAATAAATTAGAAGTGAAACATATAGATTGAGTATTCACAGAGGGGGATACATTAAGCATGTATTTATTTTACAGTTAATGAAAACAAAAATTTAGCATTTCATAATATTAGAATATGCATAATACTGTATAATAATAATATCCTCTAAAATTAAATTTAAAAAATTTAACAGAAATTTAACTAATCACTGAATACTCATATAACATTTAAATGTATCTGTGGTGCAGTAACAACAACAAGCAATACCTCGTTTTTGATACCACACTTTTTCTGATACCTATAGTCTGATAATCATCTTCTACAACCATAAAACACAATTTTGAATGAAACATTTTTTAACTGTAAGTTAAATCCAACAGTTTGTATGATTTATTTTGTGTTGTTTATTTGATTTATAAATACAAAGGATTGGGAATTAAAGGTCCCACTAGGTATTGAAACTTGGTATTAAATACAAAAAATATTTTTTTTAAATTCCAGTAGTATTGCAACTTTTATTTCAGTACTACAAAGGTATCGTTTAACTGTACCCAGCCCTAATTATGACCTAATAACATTGCTTTATGACATTGCTTTATCCCCAATCTAAATGTACATGATCTGATAACTTTTTTATACAGTGTATTGATATTATTTTTCATATTATGGTAAATAATGATATTGTGTTTTATTATTAATATGGTTATTGACAAATTTTGCAGAAACAAAAAACATATTTTGACTTATCCCCAAATATTAACAAAGTGTTCCATAGTAGAATATTATGTATTTTATTTTACCAATCTCATTCATGTTTTTTTTTTTTTTTTTTAATGTCATGTTTATTGTCAGGATAGCCTACAGTTAATGGCATTCCTCTATGTGACATTCCAAATGTGCCAAGGTGTGCCGTGTGAGCAGAGCTTGTGCGCTCAGCTGTGTAGTCTTCCGCAGTGATGCTCATTGCCGTAGCTATTGAAGCAGCCCTCATCTTTCCTTTAAACTTGTTAAAGTGAGCCCTTGCTGATGTCCAAATGAGTAGAGCTCTTTTATAAAGCCGTGGCCATTGAACTCTAGAGACAGAGTATAGCCTTAAGTCCTGCAACCTTTGTGGCAGGGGGTTCCTTCCAGGCATGATTCCTGTTTAGTGAATAAGTGGGGTAATTATGGTGCGGTTTGGGCCATGCAGCAAATGTCACCAGCAGATAAACAGTGGGAGCAGCCCTGCTGTAAAGGCCTGATTTATTCACCCTGGACCTCCTGTAGCCTGCAGATGAATTGGGAGCATTTGAGTGGAAAAAACTAACTGGCTTGTCTTGATTTCATTGGAGTTCAAGGATGCATATAATTAGAATAAAAGTAGTTAGTAGATCATGCTCTGGGTTATTCTGACTTTGTCACACTATGTACCTTTTCTGGTCTGAAAGTCAATAAAGTGTTCAGTTTGAAAATAAGACATACTATTATGATACAGATATACTGAAACTAGGAAAAACATGATATGCTACATTGAAAATTGTGATAAAATTATATTTTAAAATAAATACAAGGCTCTTTGACTCAGGTCACACTTGTAGTTATTCATTTACTACAGAATCTGATTTTAATTGGACAGTAATATTATTGTGATGCAAGCTTTTTTGTCCATACTGTTATTGAAGTTCTTAATTTTGTGTTATACTGTGAACCCCTAATATATAAGTAATGTATAAAAATAAATTCCATCTCCCATACTTCTAGTAATAAAAGAAAATATGTCCATTGATCTCCATTAGAGGTGGCCCACTCACATTAAACTGCAGGACAGCCTGTTTAAGATGAGCCAGGAGAGATGGGAGAGCCAATGAGCATCATTCCATTACCTACTCAAATAGATGGCCCTGTATCCTCTAGATTAGCTTTGTCTCGAATAACAATGATAGCTTTAAGTATGTCTAATTGAGGCTGGGCTCACCCTCCCTTTCACAGTGAAAGTGCTTACTCATTTTATCTGTCCTTTTAATAATTACATTATCATTTTACACCCCTGCCGGTTCCTTGGGAAGTGGGGCTGGCGCGTGCGTTGTAGTGAAAGCTCATTATTGGAGCTGAATTATGTGCAGTTTATTGATCCCCATGGTGGATTATGGTGCTCTAAGTTAGTCTAGACAGAATAGTTAGCCAGATGACAGGGAGGAAACATTGGCCCCCAGGGGAAATCCCTTGTCTCAGTTAGCAATTAATGCCTGCCAGGTAATGGAATTTAAGTTTACACTAAATCCAGCAATGCTTTGACATTTGAAGCTCTGTATAAAATAACATTAGCCTAATGAGTTAGTCAAGACCTGGGGAGGTATGCTTTTACAGGGTTTTTCTTATCTTCTATCTTCTGTTTTTAAATCCCAGTTCATCAGTGAACAAAATACATCATGACCTGTGTGTTTAGTTTGTTTGGACATTTTTCAACCTCTTTTGAAGGTGTACAGTGTACTGATGGAAAGTCCTCTTCTTTCCTTGGACCAAATGATCTACCTCTTAGCAGTCAGGGACTTGCATATCTGCATGCCGGATGGCCTTCCTGACACAACCCTCTCAATTTATCTGGACTGGCACAAAGAGCAATCCTCTAACAGAAAGTATTACACATTTGTTATGAGGAACATAATATGTGTTTGTTCCTATATGCTTCATATTTTATGATAGTTATGGTGTATTTCACATCAGTGATTGCTGCATATTAGAAAAACATGCAAGAACTATGTTTAATATTGTGATAACCTTACAACTGGTAACATTTGCAGTTCAATTCAATTTAAGCAGAAATTCAAGTCTCTGTATTTATCCTTATAAACTGGGTCAAAAGTAAAACTGAACAGAGACTTCTGTAGATACAATCTAGCTTCTATGAAGGTTCTGACAGGACAATGAAAGATTCTAACATTTTTGCAATATATTAAATTTCTCACAATATGGATATATATTACACTTACTTACAATAAATACATTTGCAATATGTTGTGCAGCTCTATAGTGAACATATACTTATATTTGCATGATCATTTAATTTGAAAGTCATAAGCAAAAGATAATGTGTTAGCATGTGTTAACATATTGTTGGAATGAACTGCCAGAAGCCAAAGTGCACTCTAAAGGCTGCCCTTCATAAAATACAGGAACACCAGGCAGATTGCTGCACCTGTTAGAGCAAGCTTTCGCAGATAGTAAGCCAACAACTTTGCCCTGTAATGAGGCAAATATGTAGCTCAGAGCCCTTCTGTGCCTTTTGTGTGCTTCATAATGTCCTTGGCTCATATGCTGTGGTGATGTTAGTCAATGCATATGTGGGCATGGTGAAGCTGGGCTGTATCAACAATAGGGAGGCACTGAGTGTTTCGAAGGGGCGAGGAGGAGAAAATGAAGCAGCTGATTAGACTGGTTTTACTGCTCCTCTGATGACCTAGAAAAACACAGCAGCCCTGACCTTGCATAGTACAGCCCTTATATATCTAATGATCTCTGAGTACCTTAATGATACAATGTGTTCTCTCTCACTCTTTCCCTCCATTTTGACTATCCTCCTTTTATGCTCCTCTCAACCCATTCTTTCTTTTTTAGAACAAGCTTGCACGCACACACAGACTTGTCCACATTCACACCCTCACAGTACATAGCCCTGAAAAACCCAGTCAGCAGTTTGGGGTAGGAGTCTAGCAAATGAGCTGTCCTATTGAAATAGAAAGGAGAGTGCTCTGTTCTGCAGAAAATGCTGCTATGGCAAGCCTTACAGAAGAGGGACGAAGGGGAAATTGCTTGTTCGGACAAAGAAACATGAAAATGTCCTTTCACTACAAATGTACCAATTTACATTTAGGAGACTGGATATCCATTTCTTAGATACTCTACTTTTCTTTCTCCTTTTTATGTCACAAAATGCCACTAAATGGTGTGAGAAAAACTATCCAATTTAATACCTGCATTTTCAATTTATCCTTCTCAGGGCCTTCAAAAATGTGTGCTGTGGACTGCGCCAGTTTAATAGCAACAGCAATTTTAGACAGCTACTTCTATATTTTAAATACATTATAAATCAGACTTTGCTAAATTCTGGTTATAGTTACATTAAGCTCAAACTAATCCAGCCACAAGGCGTCCCAAGCCAGTAGGGCTATGTATTGGAACAATCTGGTGATACCATAAGTATCATTATAAGAACTTATACATTATATCATATATTATGATACTGTTACAAAGGTGATATACTTTCTTTGATTTCTTTTTACAAAAATTTTTTGGAAAACCTCACCTGTATTCTGATAAACAGCTACATGCACAAAAATAGTTGTAAGTATGATTTATTTAATAACCCAAACAGTGGATACAGCCACTGTATTTTACAAATGTTGCCTTTCCCCAAATAAGCAACAACATGAAAATGTGTAGCACATTAGAATGACCAAACTCTGTGGTGGTGTACATTGTGCAACAACACTGGGCATGCATAGTGCCAAGAGAATGCAATAAGTGATAGGGGCGTAACAATACACTGATATGTATAGATACATCAATATATTACCCATGTTTGCATTGTATTGATACAAAAATCGATCACTCACATTGCTACTTCCACTAACTTTACAGAGTGTAATCAAATATAGTGGTAAAGAATAATTAGGGAGGGAAATGTTTGCAAAAATTTGCTTTCTTGCGTTTTTAAAGTTTAGAACATCTAAGAAAAATCATTTGAACTGTATTTGAATGTTCTGTTTTCTTCTAATAAAATAAATATACCAATTGCTTTTGACTAAATATTTGGTTTAATAAGCAGATAACATTGATATATCGGTTCCTGGTCCTTATATTGTATCAAATCACAATCATATTGTGACAGTCTTTAAGGTATCGCCAGATATCATATCGGCAGTCTACTGTATTGATATAATGTCGTATTGTGATGAAAGTGGCGATTGACACCCCTACTTAGCAATGGACTAAACTATTTAGATAGCAAATAAAAGTGTACTTTTTTATGTTTAAAAACTCATAGCGCCTTTTAGAATTGATGTGTTATTGTAGACTAGTGCCTGTGCTGGAGATGTTTCTATCTGCCTGTAGCCATCCACTGTTGCTGTTAATTCCCTCATTTAGCCCACTTAAAGCATAAATCTCCATTTGGTGCTGGTATTCCCCCACCGCTTCAATCCTAGCGCAGTAATTAAGATTCCTTTCTGCTTCTGAATAGAAATGTGAAGATGGTGTTATCACTGGACTTTACCCGAGCTTTGCCCAATGAAACACCTATAGTGACCTAGGACCCAGCCAATAGGCCCTCCTAGCACCTCTCCCATCCCTTCTCCCCCCGGGCATCTTGTTGTGTGGTCTCCTCTCTTTAGCTCTCTCATTACTCTCAGTGTGAAGGCCCGGGACGTGGGTGGCAGGGGAGGAGCGGGGCAGCCGTGGAGGAGGGCTTCTGTCCCTGGATGAGTGAGTGTGGAAAAGAAGTTGTTTGAATTCATAATTGTGCTCTTGTGAAGGGGGAGATTTGTAAAGCAAGGCTGGGTTCATTGTGTGGCAGTGCGAGTCCGGTGGAGGGTGTGAGCGACTCAAAGCTAATGTAATCTACGCTATTAGAGAGGGTTAATTAGCTGCTGAACTGGAGCCTGAAGAGCACGCAGGGAAAGGGAGACACACATTGAGATAGAAGGAGGCCGGGCTGCTAGGATAGAGAGGTCTTGAGGGAGTCATTAGAGACCGCTTGTTGTAATATAGCCGCACAGTCAATAAGGCTCTACTCCTCTGAGGACTAAAAGAAATTCAAAGGAAAAAAAAAAAAGTGGGAAAAGTTTCATCTCATAAAAAATGTCTGGAGGTCAGCTGCGGTGACACATGCTAGGTCATAGGAGATGAGTTTAAAGGATTTATTCTTTTCATTTTAAGAGTGACCAAATTGTATATTGTAAGATGTGAAATAAAGGCAATTCTACTAGTACTTAAAAAACATCATCACTGTCTTCGACTATTGTTGAAATCTGTAATGGCTTACATACAATGTTAGACAGTGTTGTTTTGAACTACTAATCTAACAGGCTAACAAATAAACAGTAAACACATTCATAATTTCAGGTGTAGGTTTTTGTTAGTCATAAACAATACTTTGATCTTTACACAGTATTATCTTTACTAATAATAATTGTCAAGTGGGCTACAGTTTCCATGTGCAGCTGACGTGAAACATAAACACTGAATGACAAACAAGATACATGTGACATAAGGATTGTATGTAGGTGCAATTAGCAAAGCATTAAAGCCGCAAATTTCTGGGATGCACTGTGGCAGAGTGGTTAGCACTCTTGCCTCGGGCTGGCCAACTAAAATCCTCTTTGTTTGGAGCAGAGATAAATGTGATTTTTTTTTTACAAATCACATTTACTGAAGCTGTAAGTATGCCACTTGAGAACTTTTGGATAGAGCATATACACAAAGACATTTTTTTCATTGAAAGCACAAAATGTACATTTTATCTTATAATTTCTGAGGATTTGGTTAAAAACAAACAAACAAAGAAAAAAAAACCTCCTCTCTTAGCACATGACATGTTTCAGAATCTATATTTATTCCAAATAGCAATTAATTGATAACAAAATTAGTTGACAATTTTTTTATTAATAGTTTAAAATTGTTGTTTGTTGTTGCAGTCCTAGCTCCAGCCACCCATGACCCCTGACAGAAACAAGGTAAAGAAGTTGAATGAATGACTTATTAATACTTATATAAGTGCACAATTAGTTATAATCTATAAGTATAGTTTTATGTTGTATACATCTTATTATTGATATTTAAATATATAGAGAGGTTGTTGCTGTAAAGTAGCTCTAATAAAACTGTGCAGTTCCCTTGTTAGTAGTATTTATCCCTGGGTCCTCTAGTAGTCCATCCTCCACTGCCAGGCATCTCTTATCACTTTGAGCCACCACTTCACCTAAGATTGGTAGTAAGGGCCTGTTCCCCTGGCATTTTTAATACAGATTAATTACTTTTCTTGGCCCAAGCCATTTATTTGTGTTTGGTCATAGATGTTTTTTAGCTTTTTCTTGACCTTGAGGTGAGAAAATAGAGAAAAGCTAGAGAAATGGATGGGGGAAAAAAACCCACACAGTAGAGTTATACCCTCAATTTAATAGCGGAGTGAGGTGTTTCTCCAGCATCATCAGATCAATGGAGAGTAAATAGCCCACACTTCTTGTTTCACAGTGGAGTATTGATCTTTTCCTCAGCCTCGGCTTCCCTTTCCACCGGCTTCTTGTGTCTTTCAACCCCTGGGACCACGCTGATTGCCATAGATTGGACAAGCTAACAAGCGCATGATGAGGAACCAGGCTTTCTTTTCTTCTCATAGGCTGTTTCATTTTTTTTTCTTTGTGGCACTGGCATGAACACACACACAAGACAGACAGACATACACACAGGGACTTAAAAACATCAGATCTACACAGCTCCAGCGCCATAAAGGAGTATGCTATTTCTTTATTGTTTCCTCTGTTGTTCTGTCTTCATCTGCGCAGAGGAGCGGGAACGACTGTAGCTGTTGCCTATCTTTCGGGAAGGTTGCCAGGTTGACGGAGTGCACCAACTTAACTAGACAGGCAACTCTGATACAGTGTGCCTCCTCACCTCACCGGGAACTTTATTCTTTCCAGATGGCGCCGCGTTTGTTCCAGAGTCTTCCGTCGTCAGCTACGAGAATATTTCAAGTGGCCTGTGGAGAGCGACACACACTGTTTGCACTGGAGGATGGCACTGTAGCTGCTTGTGGGTAAGTCTCAAAGCTGTTGACAGTTTGCCAAAGACCTATGAGGAAGGATATAGGAGGAGAGATGATGAGGGAAAGCCCACCCTACTCTTCCCAGCCCCCTCATGCCACTGCATAGGCAAATTCGGGCCAGTACAAAGACGGAATTTATGTGTGTCGTGACTTGACGAGAAATCATTAGATATTTAAACTTTACCTTTTGCGTATGTGCATGTTTGTGTGGTCTTTTTCTGCTCAGTATTCAAAGTTGTAATAAATCTTCTGCATGTGCTGCCGGGTGGTTCAGGATCAATATGAAGTGTGTTTATTGAATTCTGTAGTTGTGTTTGCGGAGGACGTGAA
This sequence comes from Bostrychus sinensis, assembly GCA_020698575.1. Lineage (NCBI taxonomy): Eukaryota > Metazoa > Chordata > Actinopteri > Gobiiformes > Eleotridae > Bostrychus > Bostrychus sinensis. The sequence goes on along the minus strand of CM036249.1, from coordinate 20,621,790 downwards.
TAAACCAGCTGGAATAAGTGATCAGATGTGCTTTTAAGGCTCATTAGGAGCCTGCTGGCCTTATAGAAATGCCATACACACTTTGATTAGTTAATGGCTCAACACAGCTATGATAGACTTGCTTATTTCTGCATCATGTATGCTGATCTATAAATCATCTCCAGAATTTCTACACCTTTGCACTCCACACGTTACATTTGATTTTGGTTAAGGGAGTACATGGTAAAATGTAAAAATACACTTAATGTGAATGGACAGACATCATGAAAACAATGTCTTTTGTCTACAAGGTGGTTCACCCGGTTTGTTTCACTAGACAAAAACAATACAGTAGCCTTAATTAGGTTATTTTCAGACCACTTGATATATTATATAGCTATGTCAGCAGAGTGTGTTTTATTTCACCACTCAATGCATCTTTTTTTCTTAAGTAACCCTAATCCACCATCTAACCCTCAAAGTGACCTCCCACATACCTTAGGACACGTTAACAGATCCAGTATCTCATTGCTAAAGCTCTCTCTTCTTGGCTCCTTGTGTTTGCATGTGATATTTTAGGCGACTCTGGGAGGGATGACAGTTCTAACTAGGCCTATTAGGTAACCCTCAGGGTGCCCTCAGCACTGATTTGAGCACCATTAATTTTCTATTATGGAGTGCTGAAGATGTGCCCCTGCGCAGTCATTCACCTGGCTTATTGAGTCTCGCACACACCAATTGTGGACTTTTCCAGGGCAGTGTTGCTGAAGGTTTAGTGTGACCCCTCTAGGGAGCTAATTTATTATTTGCAGATATTGATCTGGCAGGGTAGGCCAGCCGAGCCGTGGCCCATGTTGACTCTGCTCTGGCCCCTGGCGTCTTTAACCCTTTCCAGACACACAGAGACAGACTGTAGATAGATAGTTAGCAGATATTACTTTATTAATTGTTTTGCTTGTTCAATAGCTTGCTTGTTTAGGCGTGGAAAAGTTACCAGCATTGGAAGGATAGATTTAATCTTTCGGCTCAAGGATCTTGTTTTTTCCTCTTTCAAACAGACAAGTATGTATACAGACGCTGGCATGGCGAGGACCCACACAAGCACAAAGAGCACACTCACACACGCTGTCTGGCCTGTCCAAGGGAAATAAAATCACAGTTAAGAGGAAGGAAAACAAATTTAGAAGGTCAGACAAAACATTTATCAAGCTGTGTATGTCTGGTGGGTAAATAACAGAGGGACAGTAAAGGGCATGACTCTGAAACCACCAGATAACCACAACACATCATCACACACAGTCTCCAGATTCACTGCTGAGAACGGATATTTCTCAGAGGGTCGCCTCCGGAGCATTTGCTAATATTCTTTCTCTTGTATTGCTGTTTTATTTTGAACGTTAAACTGAGTTATTATGGCATATACCCTTGAGACTAAAATGTAAGGTATCACAGAGATAAAAAGCCATAAAGTCACAGTGATAGGGATAGCATTATGGGCCACAGTTGGTGCAAAAGATGCATTGTGTCAATATAGGTAATAGCACATTGATTAATTATGGAGAGAGTAATTTTACCAGGAATTATACACAAGGATGCAATAGAGCTTAGAGTGGTACTCCAGGTAGACGCACAAAAGGGAATATGACCATTACAATGAACAGAATATCCAGATGTGGTTTGATTTTCTCTTTTGGGACACTGCCTGTGCTTTGATGTCCTTATCCAGTACAAACACAGTGAGATGCACCATCCGCCTTGAGCACTGGTACTTGTAAAAACACACAAAAATAAAACACACACATTTATGCCTGGGGACCAATAAGCTACTTCCCACAGGCCTCCTCAAGGCCTCACCATAGCCTTATACTCAGACGTGCACTGTCCCAACCCTAATTGGTATTTAATGCCCTCACAAAATCTCTGAGGTCAAACAAACGGTCATGTGTGTCTGTTGGTGTGTTTTTGTAGGGTTGCTGAGCCCATTTCGCAAGTATGGAGGGGCTGTTAAGAGGGGCAAGGAGGAAATTCACAGACTGTTGAGTGTTGGGGTCGCCAGCGATGACTAACCTAAATGGTGGTGAATGATGATAGATGTCCGGAGAGGATTTATGGAAGATAATAGACCAACATTTTCTATTTTATACTGGTTGTTATGATAGCATTTTACCTGATCTTTATAGCCCAGAACATAAAATAAAGGTCAGGAAATTTCCCATGGATGAAAGAACCCCCAACCCGTCCAAATTTGTCTATTCTCCCTCTGTGAAGACGATTTCACGGTTGACAAGGCTGTCTCTTGTTGAATTTGGCACCACCTCAAAAGTTGGCCTGTATTCATCTTCCATATTCATGTGAATCTGAGGTGGAGGTCAGGGAGAAGACATCCCTGATGAGGAAACATGATGTAGTGAATGTTCCACTGGTTGATGGCGCGGTCTGTTAATGCTCTTAGGAAAGACAACGGTGGTTCACTCACTGGAACCCGACTGAAGGGAAGGCATGCCCCTTCCCAAATGCAATCGTCCACTTTGTGTCAAGAGAGCGTGGTCCGGTGAGACACTTGCAGCTGCTCATTGAAAGGAAGTCATTTAAAAAGTATTAAAATCATTGGTTTTCCTGTATTTAAATAATCTAGCAGAAAAATCACATGTGGAATGCAGTTTGAACATTTTGAAGCCCTCTTTTAACCCTTCAAAATTGAAATTACTTTAACCTGTATGCCAGATTAAATGCTGATTAATATAGTTGCTTTCATAGAGTAGATAAGATAAGTAATGGGCAATCAGGCAACATTTATTTAATAAAACAGATGCAGCATGTGGCTGTGCACTATGAAAACGGTCACTAAATAGGTACACTAGTAGAACTAAGAAAACAATGGCCAAGAAGTCAGGGAAAAAGTCATATTTGCAACATACATTGTTGTTTTTCCTTTTATCTTTTTACAGCATCTTCCTCCTAATGTGTAGTGATTAGCTAATTGATTTTGGATAGGTCTTTTGCCGGACACCCTTCCTGACACAATTCTTCTCATTTATCTGAGCTTGAGACTGGCTCAAAAAGCACTGGATTGTTGACCCGCTGTGTCTGGATTTTGCAACATGCATAGTATTACAAGGAAAAATAAACCATTTACGTTGGAAGCATATTTTTGGTGAAGCTTTTAATGTCCATTTTAGTGTTTCAGTTTTGGAGTATAAATGCATTGTTGTTAAAATGTTATTTAATACGCTGCATTTTAAATTAACAAGTTGCACATAGATGAGAGCCAATCATACTCTTTTTATTCTGTTTATTTGGATTTATCCCCATTGCAGAACCTTGGAATCTGTGATTACAAATTAGTCTATAAGTAAGATTCATAAATGTGATTCCAAAAGAACATTTGTCAATAAGTATCAAGCAGACCTCTCTGACATGCTGCTGTCTCATCAGTAATCAGGCCAATCTGTTTTCACAAAATGGACATACTCAGAGCACTATTGACAGGAACGTCTCATTTTATCTCAGTGGTGTCTTACAAATGCAGACCAAATCAGCAAATGTTCATGCATTTAGGCAGACGCCTCGACAAACCATGACAACTAGCTGGATTTGGTGAACACAGTGCCAGCACTTTGCAGTAAGTTACACTGAGCACTAATTGGCTGCTACCTGGCCCCAGATCACTAGCAACTCTGAACAAGATGATCTGGCTGAGTCTAACAGTGAGCGCTGTAGTGTTGCTGGCTGATTACCCCGAGAAAGCTCAAATGATGAGAAAAAAAAATCCTGCTCCATGTCCTGTTGGCACTGAGCTGGATTTAAAAAAAAAAAAAATGATATGTTCCTGAAACTGTTTTTCAGTCATGGCAGCATTACCTCTTTTAATCACCTAAAGACCTTAAATAATTGCTGCCATTTGGCTGGAAGAATGCCAGTTCTTCTCATTGTATACAATTGTGTTCATTTATTTATATATTTTTGCTTTAGCCATAGTGATGCAAATGTACATTTTTAAAGAAAACTCAAATTTAGACCAAAATTTTAACACACTTAAATACCTAATATAGTGCCGCAGAGGTTGGACCACTTAGTCAAGGGTGACTCCTCTAAGATAGACATCAACATCCCAGCATCACCCTTTTGTGCCACTGTGAAAGATGGTCCCTCGTTTAGCACAGCGATGGAAGCTGTGTTTGGAAGGGGTGAAACAGATTGATTGGAGCACAAGGGAAGATTTATAAGCTACACAGGGCAGTTATGACACCCATTGTTTTGCACATGCCCTGTAGAGCTGCGCCTCCCAAAATGCATCATTGTGTAAAATACTGACCTAAAGCATATCATTATTCTCCTTCTTAAGTGAGCCTATTGCATTTAGATGGTGGCTTCTAAAAGTAACAAACTACCTCCTCACCTTTGTCTTCAGTCTAAATATGCTGTGCTTAAAGATTTTCACAAAAAAATAAAATAAATAAAAATACAGTTTTAATATGTGGCTTGTCAGAATGGACCCCAAATACTGCCAGGAGCCAAGAAATAGGCGAAGGCCAGTGTCGTCTGTTGCCAACGCTTAATAAAAGTGTCTGTCTTCCTTGTAGCCAAGAGGAATGTGTCCCTGACGAAGAGCCAGATAAATGAGAGACCTCTGGCTGTGTGGTGGGAGGCTGTTGCTCGGGGTGGTGGGATGTAACCTTGAGAAATAAAGCCCCAACAACTTGTTTCCTCTTTCATTCGGGCCTCTTGTTACAAAGTTTGTTGAGTTGTGTGTTGCCAAAATGAGATTTCTGCTGGCATTTAACTGTAACTGGTTGTATTTGGGATTTATTACTGATTTAATTTGCACTGTGACTTGACACTTCTCAGTATCACTCAAGTAGAAAGTCTTAAAGTCAGGTGCTATCATTTGTCTTCTTTGTTGGAAACATATCTGCCTTGCTTGCTGCAGGTTAAAATTTAGCTTTTTCTTGTTTGTCTTTTACTATTTTTTTATTATACATTACAATTTTATGTTTTTAACTTTTGCAGTCTTTTTTCCTTTTGGTTCTTCCCTTCCGGGTCACCGCAGCAAATTATCTTCCTCCTTGTGTGCAGTTTTTACGCCACATGCCCTTTCTGGCACAATCCTCTCCATTTATCCAGACCAGCACAAAGAGTACACTGAATCGTGACTCCCTGTGGCTGGTTTATTTTTCAACTTTAACAATAGTTAAACAAACGTAACAGAGATATAAAAACAAATCAAAAAAGCACTATTTCAGACTCTCTCAAAAATCTCCAATATCTCTTTCTTGAGTAAATCTTTTCAAGGGGGAAAAAAACTTTTGCCCTACCAGATGTGCTGAGGTGGGTTTGTTGGTCTCTTTCCAAAACACTGCAAATGTCTCTTTGGCTTGTAGGAGACACAAAACAAATCATTATTTGTTCACATTTGGTGTAATTGTGTCTTTTTGGGTAAACCCCGAAAATACAGTAAATAAAGCAGGATCTGTAGGAATGTGCTTTAGTATTATCTTTGCTATTGCTCTTTTAACTTCTTGCCAAATGTATTTAACTTTATTTCACTGCCACATACATTTAAACATTTTTTCCAAAATCTTACTGCACTTTATAGAAGTGACTGGAAATGTTTTTATATTTATTATGTACTTATTATTATTATACATATTATTTCTTTCTTTCTGAACTTATGATTTAAGTATATAAATAATTTCAAGATTAATATTGATAGTTGTAGTCAAATCAGATCAGACCACTAAAACAAAAATTATAATAGATGACTATTTATTTTGTTTATTAGACACAGTCATAGCTAAATCAAGCCAAAGCAACTTTTAAGTTAATGTATTTATCACAAACAATTGGATTAGCTATCATCATCAAGAGCTTGTGGATGCAGTCATAGTTGGGCAAATAATGTTTTGCACAACAGAAATCTTTCACGCAAATGTTTTAAGCGCTAATGGCATTTTTCCTATACAAAGTGAAGTGTATTCCAATTAGTCAAATAGCAAATGGCTTGATGCTATCTAAAATTAGCTTTCATGCGAGATTTACTACACTTTTTTCATGGCTGGAGGCATGGCTCAAATTTGGTGCAAATCTTTGTTAATTCTTTCATCTCCGAAATTCCCTCATGACCTTGGCAATTTTACACGTGGCTGTTAGTGTTTTTTTAATGGTCACACTTTGGAGCATCATTATCTCAATAGAAAAGATCTTTTTTGCAAGTGACCTTATAAACTTTTATTTTAAACCACCACCACATATGTTCCCACGTACAGCTGCTCTCCATCTGGAACGTAACGGTGCCCCCTCCCACCTAACGCATCATGAAGGCAACCTTGAAAGTAACCAGTTTGCAAAAGAGAAAATTACCCACCAGATTTTTTTTTTCTTCTGTAAATATACCTTGCATTCCCTCTCTTGCTTTCATACACACACATACACTCACATACCATTTCTGACACCTGTAAAATATGGAAATAATGAAGTCTACAGCGGATAAATGGCTGAATGAGCCTGCAGTAGGGCCATATAGTGCCACATTCACCTTGGGGTCACTCATTTGATTCAGGAGTCGCTGAGAAGTGATCAGAAATCATTTTACATCAAGCGCTGCACTACGAGGAAAAAAAAAACGTCAAAGGTGTCCCATGGTATTTGGTTGGCTTTATAACAAAGAATAAACCATGAACTGCCTCCTATATCAGTTGCACAAATCCTTGGGAGTGAAGTTAGGTTGTCCAAAGGTTAGTAGTGTTTTTTTTATGTATGATGTAGGGGTAAGTGGAGTTTGCCTTTTGCTATTAATCTTAGTAACTCATTGTTTATTTCACTTGTCTTTTGTACTATTTTTTTAGTAGTTAGTAAAAAAAAAATCATGCTGCTCTTACCTATGCCGTTATACACTTTTTGCATGTCCTATGGCTACTTTTAAGCTAAAATATGTTGATTTGTATTTAGTGATTCTCAAAAAATTGGCCAAATACCTCTAAATGGTAATTTAAATGAAGAAGTATAATCTGAGCAATGAAAATTAACCAAACAGCAATATCTGAGCCCCCGCGACCCCTAACGGGAATAAGCGGTAGAAAATGAATGAATGAATGAATATCTGAGCCATTAAGTAGGGTCACTACTGAAACTATTGGGTGTAGATTATGTTATACTTATGAGGCATGATTTTTAATGTTCCAAAATTGATTAAATCTGAAACATATTATATTGACATATTCATCTTAGTGATTATGAGAAGTATTTTGCGCAGATAATAAATACGTGATATATCATATTCAGATTTAGTTACAGAAAAGCAACAACAACAAGCTTTCATGTATATATTTTTTCTTATACAGTTGTTAGGACTTTCTATTGCACCTCTAAACTTAACTATGAAAAATATTTATTGTGAGCTGTGCGTTGTTTTTGTGTATATGTGTGAATGTGTGAGTATGAAGGATAAAAGAGCTGTAATTCAGTCGGTGGTGTGGGGAATAAAGAACAAAGCTGGTTTTGGCTCTGCGATGTTTTCTGCCCTTTTCCAGCTTTGGAGAGGCCCAGTGGGGGCTGCAGTGTGTGAGGCTGGAGTGCACAGAGCATGGGGCACTGTGTAGGCCGTGGCGCAGCATCTGCCAGCCCAGACTGTCCGTGGTTTGTTCCTTTCCCAGCACATTCTTACATAATTATCTGTGATGAACTCCTCTGCAGTCAAGCCACAAATCCACATGTCAGAGGCCTGGCTTACTGAAGAAAGCCACGCAAGACCTTGAGGATGCACAAGTACACACACAATATATAGAAACGCACAAATGTGCAAAACAAAAAGTTTGAGCCGTGACAAGTAGGTTGTGTGTTTTGGAGCCAAAGGATAAAGGGTATAATCTTGGCTTCCACATTGACACTCATCCGAGTTTAGCAGACTTTACTGGCTCCTGTCATGCCCAGCACTTTCCCCTTTGTAACTTTCTTAAAGTCCCATAACAAAGAACCTGCTGATACACCTCTGTCCCCGAAGTGCCTCTACAAAAAGTTGAAAAACTGTTAAAAACAATCTATTAATTAATACTATTACACTTATTCGGAAACCTTTTCTAATTGCTTACCTTAGAGGCCATCCGTATCATTATAATTAGCTGCATACACATTTATAATGGTTAGACAGTCATATTTTATACCATATTTTGCAACATATTGGAACACAAAAATGAAAAACAATGCCCTGATTTTGAGTTCAAAGAAATTGTAACCATATTATTCTCTTGCCATGTTTTTATACACAGCTTTTTGGATCTTCATTTTGCTGTGTATTATCTAGTGTGGTGCCAGCAAAATAGGAGGAAGGGTTGACATTGGAGTGGTGTACTGCAAAAGACTGAAGACTGTGCCAGCAGGATAAGAGAGGAGAGGAGAACAGTGGAGGGTGAGGGTTTCATTAGCATAACTAACGGGATGCCCAAAACCTTTTCTGGAGTGGCATGTTTATGGCACCACACTTGGCAAGAGTGCAGTTCTTTTATAGGGTTTATTAAAGAGATGAGGGACATGGAGTCTGCATTAGTCTCATTTGTGCTTTTATTTGTGTATTGTATGGTTGTAATGGTAGCCTTTCTTTGTAATGAATTGTTTTGGTACTGGAGATGTGTATGATTCTAGCGCAATCAGTGTGGTATGTATTCTCTGGGGCATTGCATTAAGAACATACAATTTTAATAATAAGCCTAGCAGTTTTTTTTACTACAATCTTCCATAATAACTTCTCTGCTTTAGGCTTTTCCCTTCTGGGGACACAAGAGTGAATCAACTGCCTCCTAACGTGCTGGATATGGATTTGGCGAAGGTTTTACATCGGATGCCCTTCCTGGCACAGCCCTCTCCATTTATTCATGCTTGGATTCAGAACAAAAAATACATTGGCTACAGTACATTGACTGCGTGTTTTTCATTTATAAGATTGCAGGTCGTTGTTTTATTCCCTAAAAAAATAAAAATAAAAATATAATATAAAAAAAAAATATATATATACCCATACTTTGCCAAGAGTTACAACTTGCACGCAGTTATTGCCTTGTAACAGTGTTGTTGTTTTTTTAAGAAAAGTTTTATAATTTCTCTGTAAGTATCCTTTTTACGGTTGAGCGAATGTTGTGTATGTGTGGTTATGGTATGTGTGGGGTCTGAAGAGGTGTGCTCAGTGTCTGTGTGGCAGCATATAAGCCTACTACTTTTACATGTTTGTATTTTGGCTTAAGTGGCCTTTAAAAGCAATGAAATGGAAAGTGCATTCATAAGCCAATCTCGGAACGATTCCATTTCAGCAAAGCACAGAATGACGCTCTTTGTTGTACTCCGGCTGCTTTCATGTCTCGGCGGTCATTTTCACAGAGCAAACAGGGAGACTCATTATCAACCTGCACCTGAGAGGTCAGCACCTGAACTCTCTCCCTCCTCCCTCTCTGGCTGTACCACCCTCCACCCCCCCCTCCCTGCACCGCCCCAGCCGTGCCTCCGCTCCGCTGGTATCCCTGGTTCGCACTCGGGTTTATTAGCGCAGAACATCTTTTCCAGTGACTGAGCTTGCCCTTATTGTCTACAGTGGTCAGGGTCAAGTCAAGGGCGCTCAGCCTAGATTGGAATCATTTGTCACATGGTCCCGGACTGGAGCTGATTTCAGCAGAGGCCGGGGCGAGGTACACTGCGGTTTCCAAGAGCACCTCTGACATCGGGAGCAGGGGAGAGCAAGTCACCGGACTACACAGATGGCCCCGACGAATTACATAGCCGCCTCTTGCCAAAAAAGAGCCCCCCCCCCTTCCACCTTTTTTTGCTTGCAGATTTAAGAGGAATGAAATTGGACACTGGATTGAGGACGTAAATGGAACATGCTCTCTGGGTTGTCTGGACATATGCATCCAAGTAAAAAGCCCTTTTTGGGACCCCCATCTTTCTTTGACATACCGAAATTGCTTCAGGAGTCACCATGATGATCTTCTGTACCTTTTAAGTCAGAAATGAAATAAAAACTCAGGCGGATACCATTTTCCTTAAATTATGAAACCTACAAAAAGTGTTGCAATTTGGTCACAGAGGAGATTTTTTTCCCAACTGTCTCCTTTATGGTCAGCAAGAGCTTGCATGAACAATGGATGGTGCTGAGGTAGCATGTGGAAAATGACTTTAATACACCATACAGAATGTCTTATTGCTTTGGTCAATAGGACCGCAGAGAAGATAGTGTATCCTGCCGCCTAGGAAGGTTAGAGCTGTCATAAGGCCACAGTGACTGATACCTACACCTTGCTTATGAGGTCGGTAATGGCTGTGCATGTGTGTGTATGTGAAGAAGGGGAGCTGAGTGACAGGCAACGTTATAAAGGTTACATTACACACACTGCCGTTAAGCTTTAGATTAGTCTATATATTTTACTTTTTTTTTCTTTTCTTTTTTTTTTTTTACATCTGAAGCCATTTAATACATGACACAAAGGGGTGCTGAGGTGGTAATAAAATTGGTGTGACATGAAAAGCTGAAGTAACAAATATCACCCAAACCCCCAGTCAAATAAACAGCATGCTTGTATCAAACTGCTGAAGAAAAAAGGACGAATTGTGGAAAAAAACAAGGGGAAATGAAAGATTAAGCATCAGGCCATTTTAGCTTGTTTTCCCTTAGAGAGGGCAAGTGTGGAGGTGAAGGTCACTGAGAGACTAAGCACACAGCTCATAAACAGCACAGCTGGAGGAATCATTGAAATATAGCCCTTTGTTTTCTTGGGGCCATAATTGGCCCTGGAGCGTTCTTCCCCTTCCCGCTTTCTCTGTCTCTCCCTCTGTCTCTCGTTCCCTGCACATGTTTTGCACCAGCGTGGTGCAGTTTAAAAATCCAGTCTGCAAAGGCTAATGACTTTAAGGTCAAAGGTCACACCTGCGGTCACAGAAACAATACACAATACAATAAATACAGAAAAACATAAACAAACATTCTGGGAAATAAGAGTCATAGCCACAGTGCTTCCTCAGCTCCCCACGCACAGTCTTCAGGTCAGCTGAATGTACCATTAACACAACGCTGTTATTTTTGTTCAATGTGTATAATAGTGAACAAGAAAATTGAAATTGATTGGAGGTCAACAGTCTATTTCATGTTTTTTAACATCACATGATGTGCAACAGAAACACTTATTTATCCACTGTCAGAGGTCAGCTGTAATAAATGTTAACAAAATTTTTTTTGACACAGTCAACATAAAATTATTTTCAGATTTTTTTTATTTTATTTATTTATTTATTTTTTTTGTCATGAAGCGACTGGAAGCTACTCTTATTGCCATCTTCATTATTCAGCAAAATGCTGAAAAAAAGACGATTTTGCAATGACTACTAAAGCACATTTTTTTACAATCCTAAATGAATGAATAAGGATTCTTGTATACCTATTCACTGGGACATACATGTATTTAAAACTATTCCAAAGTAAGGGAAAGGCATTTTGTTGTGTCCATATTGACACAGGAGATGGTCTCTGATGGTGGCAGGTCCCTGTCCTGATGGCCCCTATCTTAACTGGTGTAATCAAATGCTTTCACAGCATGTTCATTTTCATTAAGTTGAAGGTGGTGGAACACCTCTTGAGGGATTAGCTCTGGGAGACGGCTGTCGCTCCTTCTGACTGGATGCCTGGGATCTCGGAGTAGTGAGGAGAAAAACAGTATCAGATCCAGCCTGAGATAGCGGGGCTTTGCGTATAATTACCATGTTAACCCAGATGATTCTCTCTGATCTCTGCAAACATCAGGGCGCAGGCCCCGCCAGGCCGGCTTAGGCACGGATCTGTCACAGTGCACTGTGGGACACTTGATGTATGTTCACTTGCTAGCAGTAGGACTTTTTGCACTATCTGCCTGGGCTTTATTTCAAACCTCTTGTGTGTTTTAGTGTATTTTTTTCCTCACCAGGCCTCCTTTATACAGTAATGCAACTAATATAATAAATGAAACATGACTTATTGTTTTGAAAAGCAATGCAAAGGCCTTATGCAGTATTTAAGAGGTGCACGTTTTCTAATTTGTTAATACTGTAATTCAACACCTTAAAGCTTCTCTTTTTTAATCTAAACCTCACAAAGTAGTCCTATATGTGATCTGAGACCCTTCCCTTTATCGAGTGTTATCCCCCTGAATGTGAGGGGAGATTCTGTCTTTGGATGCTTGCTTCCTAAGCCTTATTGATCTGTGGGCGTTTTTTTTTTTCTCCACCATTCTCCAAAGTCACTAAGCTTGCATCAATTCATCTTAATCTGTTTGCTCCTTAAACCCGGAACAAGGCATGTCTTGTTCCTGGATGTAGGAGTCTCTCGGCTGGCTACCCTCACATCCTTCCTCACCGGGCTTCTCCTGGGTGGCAACAAGAGGCTTTTCATATTGAATCAAGTGTTATTGAGTTCCCCTGTACACCTCCTACATTCCCCTTCTTCTTAGTTTTCTCCATTTCTATTTTCCCTCTCCTTCATCCACTTTTAACAAAGCATTCCTTTAATGACTGTGGGATTACGGGCCAACCTTTTGCAGCCAGTCTGTGGACTAGCCTGTAATCTGACCTCATTACATCCCTTGTGACAAGCTCTTGGGTCACTACTGAGTGACTGCATCTTATCTTGGAAGGCAAGCTACACAAGTGTCTGCTTCTCAAATTGGCACTTAGTCAACCAATTCAACCATCCGGGCCACCTTTTCCTACCTGTTTACCAAAAGATCTCTTCATCTAGTTTCCTTCATCTTAAGTCTCCATTACACTTAGATGAGATAAATTGATACAAAATGCAGGATATGCATTTACATTTTTTATTGATTGTTATACAAAATTAATTGGTAACTGATTTCTAGAAAGTTGAATGGTGTTTGTGTTTTAAGTAAATTTGTTGCAGTTGTATCAAAGAAACAGTTTTTATTGTATTGTACAACCAATAATTATTACATGTGCCAAGGAAGATATGTTTTTGCCAGTAGTAATGGTCCAATTTTGAATAAAATCAGTGTCAATGATTAGTTTCTGGTGTAGATCCAAAACTTTATCGGCATCCAGGAATGATTCTGTGCCATTGCAGGAAAATTTAGATGAATGCAAAAGGTCAAGTCCACTGTAAGCCTCAATTATGAAAACACCAGGTATAGCATTTTTAACACATAACTTGCTATCTTTAACTCCACTTATATTTTTCCATCTGGGCACTTTTTCCCCTATTTCCTTTGCTCTCTTTGTGCCCCATCTATCCCTCTTTTCATCCATCCATTCTTCCTGGATGTGTCCCTGCATGCCTGCTTGAGCGGCAGGTGTTGACAGCAAACTGGCATAAAGTCAGGCCTACTATGCAGGCCTGTATAGTTGCACTGTGCTTCAGAGGACAAGGGAGGCCAACGCAGATCCATTACATCATCCCCATCAAGACTGATTGAGTTCAGGACAGGGGTCCATGCAGGCCCGGGACTGGTTGGCTTGCTCTGGCCCATATGCCTTTAATACAAGAACAGATGTGGTGTAACCAAGGAACTCACTCCCTGTATTCCCTGCCTATCTCCAACCTCTACACTAACCTCAGTCCACCATGTTGTCATTTGGCAGAGGTCTTGTCAAGGAGGCTAACTTACAAATAAAGATTGTGTTGGTCTTATTTGTATTCACTATTTTGAAGTTTGAATAGGAGAAGACATTAAAGGGTTGACAACAAAAAGTGTTGTCAATTTATAAATAAAAGATTCATAAAAACTATCTTGGCCTTACTTACAGATTACTATGGAATGGATTTTGGAACAACAAACTACAGTGATCGGCTGACTTGCCACGTTAACTGTATGTAACAGAATCATAGATACAGTCTGCTGTTTGCAATCATATGTACAAGTTTGTAGCAGGGAGCAGGTGGGATGGGGCTTTCCATGTCCACAAAGTAATTTGTTGGACCAGAACCAGAGGCAGCTTGGCATAAAAGAAGTCATACCCCATCAATAGCTCTGGGTAATATGGGGTATATATTGTATGAGGGTCTAATTAGCTAAATTTTGGACCTTAAGGGTTATAGGAAGACTTCTGTTTACTATTTAATTTGATTCAAGAACATTTTATTTATAAATAAATAGCATCAAAATTGATAATAAAAAAAACAAAAGAGCATTATATGGATAAGATACAGCAGGGGTCAAGTTCTATTTCCACAAAGGCTTCCCACTTCAATTAGCTGTGCCAAAGCAGCACTGTTACAGCCAATCAAGTCCTGAGATTCCTGGCAGCTATTTCCTGGAGAGGGATTACCAACCCCTCCTATTGGGCGGTACAAGGCCTCCTAGTCTGACTTCATCAGCAACATGGCCTACGAGATGTAGGAAGCAGGTTAATAGACACTCATCAGACATCTGCCACTGGGTTACCGTCCAATAATCCTCTGCCTGGATCTGCTGCCAGCAATTGATGACCACATTTCCCCCCTCCAAAACCCTTCAGCTGCCCCCTCCTCTTTACCATCTCACTCCTTTTGCCTGCCCAGTCGCTCCTCTGAGCTCAGACCAGTGTAATTGTGCACAGATCTAGGCTAAGCAGATACACGGCGCTCTTTAAACATTTTCTGTCTCATCCTGGCAACCTTTAGGGCTGTAAATGTTAGAGAGTTTTTGAGTTTGAAGGACTTTTCTGTCAAAGCAGGGACTGTTTTGGAAGTCCGGATGACTCTGCATGATGCAATTGTCTGCTCAGCCAACAACATAATATATAAATAACATGCTCATAAACCCACAATTTCAGTTTAATAATGGGAGGTAGAGTTGTGCATGGATCAGTTGAGGCAGTGGCATTGAGGAAAAGACAGGAGGCATCGCTGGTGGTAGCAGAGCTTAAGATGTTGAGGTTCTCTTTGTGAGTGACGAGGATGGATAGGATTAGAAAAGAGTACACCAGAGGGACAGCAAATTTTTAGAGACAAAGTTGGAGTGACCAGACTTAAATTGTTTGGACACGTACAGAGATGGGATAGTGAATGTATTGATATAAGGATTCTGAGGTTAGAACTGCCAGGCAAGAAGTCCAAGGGAAGACCAAAGATTAATGGAAGTAGTGAAAGAGGACATTAGGTTTGTTGGTTTGAGAGAAGAGGATATTATTATTAATATAAATGAAGGCTTATGATTTGCTGTGGCAACCCCTAAAAGGGAACAAAAGAGTCTGAAAAGTGTATGAACTGTGTCAGTAAAAATGTTCAGGAAAGTTTAAAAGTTACATCCATGGGGTAAGTCTTTCCCAAGGTACTAAGGTTTGTTGTAAGGCTTGTTGGATCTTTTGCTGCACGTATCATTATTAGAAACCTCTCTTGCACTCTAAACACTTACTTTTGCCTTTATTTTTAAATTGTCTGTTCTGTTGGCTTTTTGTTCAGTGTTGGAATTACACTTTAGGGCACATAATGACTACCCTAATAATCGCAAGCGCATAACGCTACTGAAAACCATGGATCTCTCTTATTGATTTCTTTCTCAACCAGGTTCAGGGGGCAAGTAGAGAGTGAAGCTCCCATTTCGCTGGGTTATTTATGACTTTTCAGCCTGAAAGTTATTTTTTTTCCTATGGCAGAGTGGTGTGTTAAATCCAACGTGTCACAAGATTACTCAGCTGGCCGTCAAGTGCACATGGTCAATTTGCCATGATGAGAGGAACTGGATCACACAACTCCTGGAATCTCTCAATGAAATCTCAAGGGAGGGGAAACTCCTCGCTCGCACACACTCGCACACATTCAAGAGGGACGCCAATCTGGTAGTCATTTTAGCTGCCAAAATCAAATGCAAGTTCAATTGTTTCCACATTTCTTAAGATAACATTATGAGAGGGGGGTAGAGATTGGAGGGCCAGGCCATTTAAACATGTTCTCTATTGGTGAGGTTTCTTTGGAAGCAGAATAATGGGGTCAGAGGATGAAAGGTAGTACATGTGTATGGGTTCAACTATAGGACAGTGCCACTTCTTCTGACTTATTCACACAAGCTCAATTCAGTGCTGTCAAAGGCGGTTACAGATGCCCCATGGCCACTCCTCGCAGCAATTAGTGCAATTGGAACTAATAACTTTGGGAATTACTAGAAAAACAGCAGGGGAGTAGCCTATGAAGCACATGCTGTAGCATTTATGTACATATTATCTTTTGAAAAACTATGAATGAACAATGTAAATGTGAATGTGTACAATTAAGGGATTTTTAATGGTGGCTTTTCAGCTGTTAAAAGTTTCTTTCAGAAAGTGTTGATGCAAGAGCAAGCATTTATTCCTTTCTTTGACTGGGTCATACGCTGCTTGACTGCTTGAAGGCTGCTATCCTTTTGGGCATCGCTAAGGGAATTTAGGACGTATAGAATGGGCAAAAGGGGCGTTTCCTCCCTTCACACTTCAGCAATGCCCAGCCATGCTTGACCCCTGGCCTTCACTTCTACCACAAGTGATCATATTGCCTTTCCCAGCAAGCGAGTAATGAAGTGGAGAACATTATGGCCACTATGGTTAATACCGGCCTAATGGAGTTCAAATTGATGACCGACCTCCCTCACCCCACCAGCGGTAGTTGAAAGAAAATTAGCAACTGGAAATTTTAATGTTTTTGCACATTTATGGCTGACTGGTTTATTATTAAATAATTTGAGCTTTCTTGCATTCTGTTTTGATTGGAATTAGCCTTAGTTTTGGCAGGTTTCTAAATATTCTTACATTATTCTGCCCCTTTCATGACCACTTTGCAAACCACAAACAGTGAAGTTTGCTGGAGTCTTTGTCACAGTCTTCCTGAGCCTTTAATGAGAGACTTTGGTCACAACAGATCTCTTTCTGATCCCCAGTTTGAAGTGAAATTCCTGCAGCGAGCAGTCAGCACTTCTTCACTCTGTAGCTTGCTGCTGCAAAAATCCACAAGGAGATTTGGACTTCCATTGCGGCCATGTTTGAGGCTTCTGTTTCATCCCATGTTCAGACTGTCCTGCCTTGGCCTTTTGATTTGCACACTACTTACTTGAGATGCCAAGAGCTGCCTTTCTCTGACTTCTGACATCAGCCATCTTTAAACACTTTGTGCTTGTGTTGCATTCTGTCATGTTTTTCTTCTCATGCACTCTTTCCCCTTTCTGTCCCTCCATGGCTATCTGGCTTACAGCTGAAGCCGGTTCAGGCATAAAAGGGATCAGATGATTTCAGCTAAGGGAACTGCAGTCTTTTTGCATATTGCTTTGAACCCTTCTATAATGCATTTGCCTTTGTATAGTAATGCACTTGAATTGGGAAATCTGATGTCATCGGTAGGAACATGGGTGAGTTCCTGTCTTGTCCAGGAACCTTTAAACTTTTATTTTTCAGGGTTCTTTATTAGCATTGCCATTTAGCATGTTCATTTCATATATGCTATTAAATATCATTTACAAAGGGTGTATGTGTATAATAGAATAAATTACAGTTAGCTATATTGTCATTATCTATAATATACACCACCAGACAGTTTAATGTATAAGGCTTTTCCAGAGTGGTGTTATTTGTTAGCTACTTTCCACTCACTTCTTACTTACCTGATTAGTAGTACGTAGAGTGACAGACCTGCTCCCCGAGTTACAAAGTGATGACGATAAAGATAAGCGCTCTGAGTTTGGGGTGGGTCAGCTCATAAAGTTGATATATCACTAAAATAAGTTTTGAAACATAGGGTCTACCTATTGCTGCTTTAATAGCATACACTAAGCATACACTAAATCTGCAAACATGATCATTCAATGTACATACCGATTTATTGTTGTTTACCCAAGTTGAAGAGATGACTGTTATTATTTAAGTGTTTTATATTATGTTTTGGGCGTGTTGGACAGGGCCGAGGTGAATGTAGGGTGTATTATTTGGTGAGTCCCATGAGGTTCCTCAGTGTTGTAGAACTGGTGATGGGCGTTTCTCTTCGTTCACACTTGATCTCTGCCCAGCCATGCTGAACCCCGTGGCTAGCCCCTCTTCTCAGGGCCATCATCTAATCTTCACTCAGTGCTGTGAAGTAATGGGCTGAGGAACATTAGGGTCACAGCAGCTAATACAAAGCTAATGGGGATCAAAAAGATGGCCGGCCCACCTGTACCCATTAAAAACGCAGGAATATGGAAGACAAAAGGCAGCGTGGGTCCAAGCACCAGTGGTTTGACTTTTGTGAAGACTTGTTTAAATGTTTTGTTTTAAATATTTTGCACAGATTGTAGGTTATTTATGGGTAAGTAATTAATTTATTTTGGTCAAATAATGTAAAGTAGCATTACTGTACAGCAGTTTTTTTTATAAACTTAAGGTAGAGACCCAAAAGTGGGTCAATTAGTTTGCTGAAAATAATTCTCAATTTGAAAATAAAGAAAAAAATGGTTTATGGTAGTAGACCAAAACTTACTACAAAATATAACCAGACCAGGAAGTTGGATTACCATTATTTTGGGAAACACAGCTGTATGTTATCTCTTCAGGTCAAAACAATAAAGTACACAAAATTATCATCATCATAATTGGTTTGTCAGTGTTTCTTTTAATCATACTTGTAAGCTTTTTTTTTTACCTTTTAACTATTTTTGTAATGTATAAATGCAAAAAAAAAAAAAAAAAATGTCAAGACAATTAGTATTTATTTAAAAATATTTACAGAGTAGTTCATAGTGGTAGTAATTAAAACAGTGATAATATGATTTAAACTTTTACCTATTCCTTCACAGGACTTGTCTGAGTCAGTCTGTATATCTTCCTGGTCAGTAACTATAGGAGGAAGGCCATTATTCCAGATAGAGGTGTTAGATGTGGTGGGCCAACCTGTATTGATCGCCTGTGAGAGGACGCTGAGCGGGGGAGAAGCACTATTTGCTTTAAAGTTCAATGGCTCTCCACTTGTGTTAGTGTTGAAACCACAGGAGCAATCAATATCTGGACGGGGACCCATGTCACGAGACACGCTCCCCATTTAGAAACATCATAATACTCTGCTCATGTTGTTTCCCGACGGCCAATGCTTTAGCTTTTTTCTCTCCTCACTCCCTCCTTTGTGCCTTGGTTGTCATGTACCCCCTCTACATCATACAAGCTGCTTTCTTATTTTATACTGTAGGCCGCGTTTTAGCTTTGCAGGCTAGAATCAGTGTGAATTGTAATTATAGATGATACACATGGCTGGAAAGGAGAGATAGAGAGAAAACACTGGGAAGAATAAAAGGCAAACAGTCATTTGCAGAAAAGGTAGGTGTCACAAGGTAACTGATTATATAAAGAGCACAGAAGGTGTTCGGCAGAGTGTGTGTGTGTGTCTGTGCACTGTTATTTTTTGCAGAAGAAATACGAAATATATAATGAAATATTCTCAGCGCCTTTCTTGGCTGTGGTTCAAATGCTGAGGGGAAGGAAAAGAAAAAAGGGGGCGATTGTTTCTAGTTCAAGGTGTGTAATGCACAGAGGCGTACATACATAATGGGGTATTGTCAGGGGGTTACTGCGAGGATATTAATGCCCTGGTTTGTCCACACTATTTGGTGCAGTGTCGCTCCCTGAAGGGAACAGTGCGAGCCGACTCGTCTAACTGCTCTACCCCCTCCACACCCTCTCCCCCCCGAAGGCCCTGACTAGAGGTCACTCTGTTTAGCACAGGAGGCAAAGCCCATTTTCAGCATCATGCACCCAATATTGCTCCCTTCTCCTTTCGCCTCCATTAGTAAACATAAATGCCCTGCTTGGCGTTATTGTGTCCCTGGTGTTCAACCTTCTTTTTAAACCTTTCTTTAGTATCTCAGAGTTCATCCCTCTATGTAATCTCCCTTCCGCCGATATGCATATGCAAGAACAGCTCTATGGCTGTGCATACATTTGCATCAAGACCCCACCTTTGGCACCACAATCTCCTCGCCCCCATCAGCACTACCTACCTCTACCAACACTCCTCCCCATAGCCTCCCAATGAACCTATTTATGTTTGAACATTTCCACTGGCATTTGAACTCGTCCCATCGATTTCTTTATGGCGAGAGGTTGGCGAGGCAGTTCCTTAAAGAGGTTGAAATCGACCATCTAAATATTTGACTAAGAGGTCACTGGATCATACAGGGCCATGGTGCGAAACACAGTCAGGAAAAACAGACCACGAATATGTGTGGTGTAAGGAAGCTGCAGCCGACCAAAAGAGTGTTGCAGCA
Source organism: Bostrychus sinensis (assembly GCA_020698575.1). NCBI lineage: Eukaryota > Metazoa > Chordata > Actinopteri > Gobiiformes > Eleotridae > Bostrychus > Bostrychus sinensis. The sequence goes on along the minus strand of CM036249.1, from coordinate 20,601,619 downwards.
AAAGGCATTGAGAGGCTGCAGTGCTTAGTGCATGCTCTCTTTTAACCAGGCTCCACAAGAGGGCGCCGCTGGACAGTCCATAGGCATTCAGAATAAGGAGAGATAAATTTCAAGACCACATATTTTTTTAACAGCACATCTTTTTAATTCTTAATCTAAGTTACATACTTAAACATACCTTGCATCCCTGAAAGTGGTTGCCCTTGCACTTCTCTAAGTACTACTACTGTACATGTGTGACAGTAATTACACATAGAAGTAGTGGCATCAAGAGAAATTGACTTCACTCTTTCCTTAAATTATCCATCATTATGTCTTTACAAAATGCATTATTATGGTAAATCTGAATGAAAAGGGATTTTGAAATGTTAAATAAAAAAAAAAAAAAAAAAAAAAAAAAAACACAACTAAGTATCTTTTAAGATGACAGTTTCCACCTGGCCGGCTAAGTGAGTCTTATACTGTGTGTGACATATAAACCATGTCCTCTGCATCTTTTACACTAAAATGATTAATTCACCAATTTAACTTAAATGTTTTAGACAAATTATGTACTATACACTTAATTACTGTACATGCCAATGATACTGGATTAATTATTTAAAAATATTGCTTTTGGATTTTGATAAAAGAATTTGACACAATAAAACAATGTCTACATTTTCACAACAAGTCAGCTCCACATAATCCACTTGTTTGGAGTAGTTAAACTAATGGTGAGTACTAATCTCTTTACATTACATTCTTCCCATTAACAAGCTGTGTGTCTCTGCCTCTCTTCTTCACTGTCTTTTTTTCCGTGCACTACAATAGTACGCTGCAGTGTTGCGCGTGGAGCTGCTGCTGCGTCTGTTGTCATGGCGTTCAGAGCCCATGCCAGATGTCATAGTTAACTTTGAGGCAAAGAGAGAGAAAGAAGCATGCTAGCTAGAGGCTATTTTGTTGTCAGTGATTTAGATGAAACGGAGATGTTAAAATGTTACACTTGCCCCCCAAAAAAGCCTCTTTTCTTTTTTTCCTTTTTAAAAGACAGAGATAGTAAATTTACCTAGAGGGTAAACAGACTTTGTATCTGTTGAAGAGTGGCACAAAGCATTATTCCAAATCAGTATGAAATAGTTATTAGAAAAGTGAATAGAGCTGTGATAAAATTGTTTTATGTACTTTTAATGCTATCTGAGTCAGGGGTGAAAATGTATTTCTTTATGGGAAATGGCATATGCTTTATTTCAGTTTATCAGTTTCTTTAGCAGTATTGTGTAGTGAAGATTATTACATACATGTTACTATATTGTTCACGGTAGAAATGTGCAGAGGAAAAACTAAAGCATTTAATTATATTTATACAATACACATATATTCATTGATTACATTAATTGATTTGATAAATTGAATACAAATATGGACAAATTACTCTTTCCATAGTTTGGTATTTATTATAGTTTTTTTTTTTTCAGTTGGGATTGGTCATAAAACACACTCTTCACCAGAGAAATGCAAAAATTGATTTTCTCTTTCAAAACAAACATAATCCAACATGACATGTTAAGAGAACCACATATAATCCTATTTGTGTTGTTGCTTGTTTATACTGAAAACTCACAAGCTTTTCAGTATCTGTTGTTAGTACTATTATTGAATGAAATAAATGATTTCTCAAATAAGTGTATTGTAGCTACTGTAAAGAGCTGAGCTACTGCAAATGAATTAGACTGTAACAGTTTACATTTAGGCAATAATTCATCAACTAACTTTTATTGGTTTAATTTATGGGAAAGCAATTTTCACCACCAGCACTGTGGTAAACATCGTTAATCAAAATGCATTATTATAATGAAGCTGTTTTAAAATGTTTATTAAAGAAAATAAAAAAGGGGTTACCCTTGCTTTGTACATCTTACCATTGTCGTCATAATTAATCGCTAAATTGAGGCTCGCTCTTTGCCAATGCAGATGAGACAAGTGCCAGGCCAAGAAGAATAGTCAGACTATAAATTAAACAATAGGTAGGCTTAACCTTAAGTGATGAAAGAGTGTGTAATATCACAGGAGTGGTCTGATGCAGATGCACTCTACTGTCTTCACAGCGTGGGAGATGACAGCCAATTAAAAGCACAGATGTAAATGGTCAAAGGAGTTGCCTCATGCTTATTGGGAAGTGGGTGACCTGTTGGTTTTATAATATATTTTATGTTTATTTGAGTCATGTTTGCATTTTACGTAGTTATCGTGGGTGGCTACAGCGATGTACACTACATACTTGTAGTCACCTGCTGTACTCTATGTATTGTACCGGGCTGACCACTTATCTGACCCGGCTCACAAAGGACCTTCTGACTTTGAACAGGTCTTACGTCAGTGAGCGAGCCGCCCCCAGTGCAGTTCATGTCATTTTGTGACAACCTTTCAGTGTCCCTGTGTCCCACAGTGGGGAAGAGTATCACTCAACTGCCACCTCGTTGAGTGCCATTTGTTAATGAAGGCCAAAGTGTTAGGTGATAAATATAGCAGAAGAGAAATGGCACATGTAAGTGATCTCATTTAGGAGCATTACATTTGAATTTATTGGGGTACTTAGAGGGGACAGAGGGGCCATGACTCGCAGGGAGAACGGGCCGACGCGTATGACTTATAATAGACATTTAGGTCAGGCAACTTAGCAACAGTGATGTAGGCAGCAACTAAGACTGTCTTTATATGACAGTATGTATGCACAATATGTGTGGCTTGTTTTCTTTTTAAACCCCATTACTAGTGGGACTGTCTTAGGTATTTCAGTTAAATTTCTTTATTTTCCTGTAAATCTGCAGAATATGGTATTATGAACTCGCTGGATACGGGATTAAGGCACCTAAAAATTTTATTATAAACATTATTATGATGTACTGTGTCTGTCTATGTTTTAATGCCTGACTGAATTTGTTAAAACATTTAAAATCATTACCATCATAAAACAGAGTGTAAAGCCTGTATATACCAGGCTAACAATGGAGATAAAGAAAGTGTTTATTGAGGAGGCACTGATTTGTGTAAGGACACCATTTTCACTTCTGGACTGGTTTTTCATATTCATAATCCCTGCATAGAAAAAGAGCTTTGCAGGAGTAAGTTGCATGTTTGCTGTACTTCCCAATGAATTCATGTTTGGTTTTGATGCCGTAACTACACTCCGTCAACTATTCATACTCCTAGTACCTTTAGACATTGGCAAAGTGAGACAGACAAAATAAAAAACCTGCATTACACCCAGCTGCTTGACACAATTTGGATCGCAGAAGACGAACAACATATTCAATCCATTTCTTGGCCCTGGTACGTTTAGTAAATACAGTGCCGGCTTGGTAAGAGGGATGTTGACAGAAAATCAAAAGCAATGTAGCTGCAGCGTCTCATAATGGGGACTTAGCTCTACTTTACACTCCTCTTACAAAGATCTACGATTTGAAAACAATCAATCCCTTCATGAGAGCTTGTTATTTTCCTATAATAAGAGTAACAGCTTTTCATCATCCTCATACAACCCTGATTGTGTTTACATTGGAGTTATAAGCATTTAAAGCACAAGTTCAAACATGAATGGATATACAGCAAGGTTTATATTTGTAAGAATACAAGTTTTTTTTTTTTTTTTTTAACTTTCTTTTACTTTACATATGCTGTCAGGAAAGTGTATGCACTAGTGGGGGTGTTGGTTGATAATAATATTTAGCAAACCTTTCGTTATGTTTAGTGGGGTTTTGATTACATTTTAACCATGCACATGTCAATTCTCCATTATGGTCATTTGATATATTTTCATCTGAAACAAAATTATAACATTTATATAAATTTATAACTTTTTTCCAAAGGTTTGCCTGTGGCACAGCTTCTGTTAGGTTTCTTCACACAAATGACCGTTTAACAGTCTTTTCCGTACCCTGACGCCTCGCCTATTATTACTGCCATTGTCTCTCTTTTTGCTGTTTACATCCGTGAGGCTGGGCCCTTTAATATGCGAGGAGCTTTTGCTAGGCTTTCCTACGGGCACACATGGTCTGTATTTACTCCTCAGTCAAAATGCCTTCTTTCCACAAGTTTGACATGCCTTTTTGTTGCCATGGTAAGCCCTTCCTTAAAATATATATTTCTGCTTTTGGCCTGGATGTTTTTATTTTTTTATCTCTGTGGTTTTGAGCCTGTTGCCCCCAGGGCCAGATTTAAATGTGTGTGGGTCTTCAAGGATTTCTCCGTAGAAAAGCTGTTTGGATCGCAGCCTTTTTTACCATACAAGTGCGACCGAATTGTGTCATTTCAGGTTTTTGAGCCATCGTTGGAACCAAAGGAAAGTCCAAAAGAGAAGCAAAAAACACAAGACAAAAGCTGATGAAAATGGACCAGATTGGATTATGTCAGACTTGGCATGTGCCTCCTTATGAGGGAAGTCTTCGTTCTGTCTTATCACACTCTGCCTTACAGCTAAATAAATAAAAAAAGGCATAGCACAGCGCAGCTCCTTGGAAAACAACAAGCAGATTGTAACTGTAAATATGGGCTTAAAGTGGTGTGGGCTTTGCACAATTTTCACTCACAAAACAGGAAGAGAGGGGGACTGTACTTCATATATCAGTGAACTTAGAAATACTTAGAGTACTCACTATTGGTTTTAATTAAGTTTATTAAAAGAAACAAAAATATTAGCAATTACATGATTTTATGTCACTATATGTCTCACAGTTAATAATATCAGTAATTAGGGATGTAGTGCATTGTAAAATTTTAATATCACATTGTGAACTTAAAATTGTGAATCATATCTTGTACATTCCAGTCAATAATAAAACACACAAAACTGTATCTCTGTCGCTTTGTTGGCTTGTGTCTCACAATGTTTGATATCTACATGACTATTAATTAATGAAAATCAGCCTTCATATCAGTGCAGAGTGCTGAGAGGCGATCGATTTGCAGTGTTCAACAGGTAATCAAGACTGATTAGACTCCAAACATAGTCTAATTTCATTAGCGCTCAGTAGCACAAGCACACACCTAATCTCAAAAAGCAGGGTTTACTTTCAGATAATTACCATAATATTTCATTTATTCATCATCTACCGCTCATCTTTTCTTGCTTGCAGATTTCTGCATTGTATATGTCTATCTTTATAGTGCAAGCTAGAACTACTTAAATTACCTTGTATGACCTCTCTATTTTACAATAAAGTCTGGGGTTTTTCCTGTGAGCTGCAACTAGTGTCTCCTGAAGGAAGCTCAAGACTATAAAATAATGACACTAGCGTGAACCTTAGAAGTATGTCTTTTTTTTTTTTTTTTTTTTTCATCCATGCCTATAAGCAGGAACTATTTCTTGGATATAAACTGTCTGTAAGATTAATAGTTTCCAGCCATTTGCTAGTGACAGTGACTGTGGCTACATTGATTACCAGCCATTAGAAAACAAAACAATCCTTAAGCAAATTCACTTTTTACTCTTGAGTGCAAAAGTTCAGCTCTTTGAACTCAATCAAGCACAAACTCACTTCTCTTAATCCTGCCTCCGATGTGATCATTATAGCCTCAGGACATACTGCACTCTGTGTCCATCATCTTATGGGTCAGGTAACTGTGGCACATGACTCACGCAATCACCCCCAAACTTAAAAAAATAGATAAATATGTTGAAGATATGGTGCAACAAAAAGTAAATTAAAGGTGTGAATGAGTCACCTGTGTATGGATCTCCACATGGAGCCCATCTAGCTGGTCTTAATAGCCCAGGGTCATATGATGTATGATACAAGAGTGGTTTGATCAGACCTGCTCCCCTCATTAGTACAGGTCATGCTCTCAGCTTTGAGCAGTTTTCATCATCTTGGCTCTGAAATATCAAACTCACAGATACATTTTCCCTCATACAGAATAATGAATAGTGTGGTAGTGCAGTGCATCAAATCGCAGAGACCTTAAATGTGTCTTCCCTGCAACATCTGGAATATAGCAGGTTGTGCGGAGATCAATGTTAGTATTCCCCAAACTCATAAACACTTCAGATCAAGGGCCAAACACACCTCTGTTTCTTTCCCAGAGAAATCTATTGCACAATTTATCACGTCTGATTGGTTAACACTTGGACTCTCAAAATGGAGCTCTTTATAATTTAGAAGCTCTCCTAAATGCAGTCGGCAGGGGCTACATCTAAATGTTTAAAAGTCAAGTGAAGGAAGGAGGCGCTTGGACTTGAAGTTATGTCCTCCAAGGGAACTTTACAAAGATCCTCTCCCAGATTTATAGCCACTTACCTAGGAGCCCGAGTCGATATTCATAAACATGGCTTCAAACAAAAGCCCCCATCCACTATCCACTGCTTGTAAATAAATATAGATATGCCTCTTTTACAGACAGCAGCAATCTAAAATATTACCACCAGCATAATTTTACCACACACATTAATATTTTACAGCACATTGTATTTTACCGCATTGCATCTTAAACTTTCATAGCCGGCCCAGAGGAGGGTTTTTTTTCTTTTGAAGTCTGTATCATTATTAGCCAAGATGTATGACAGATACTGTAGGCTGCTTTGTTTATCTACCATGTTTAATAGACAATATTTTAACAATCAATAGAGCCAGGAGCATTGTCCTGTCTGTCTCACCCACTTAGGTTTCCACTAAATGTCGTAGAATGGGTTTGAATGCTCAGGATCAAATGCATGTTATTCACTTGTATGCTTATGTGTTGACAAAAATATTTTTATTTTACACATTTTACCAGGTTAGCCCAAAGTATTAAAAAGGTATTAAAATCAAGGCCTTAAAAGTATTAAATCTTATGGACAGGTAATAAATTCTGTTCATCTGAATGTCTTATTTGCAAGTTAGCCATTAAATTCTAAATTGTCACCCACTCGAATGGGCCTTTAGTTTGTACGTTTCTGAAAGCTTTTTTACGAAGGCTTACTGTATGGGCTGCATAATCTTGCAAAAGGCATCATCACAATACACTAAAATAAAACACTTAAGTGTCAGAGCAGTACAAATATTTAATTTGTGTAAAATTTATACAGATTATTGATCTTTTGTTGGCAATCCTGGCATTAAATTTCATTCAAAGTGGCATTAAAAGTCTTAAAAAAAGGTCTTAAATTTCACAAGACAAAACCTGGAGCTATCCTGTTTACATTTTTAAAGGGTGCACAGTGGCAGAGTGGTTAGCACACCTGCCTCTAAGCAAGGAGGTTTTGGGTTCAATTCGCAGGCTGGCCTATATATGGCATTTGCAATTCTGTCTGCAGGTTACTGAGGGTTTTCTCCTGGTACTCCAGCTTCCCCCACTGTCCAAAGACATGCACTGATGAATCTGAATGGCCCATAGTTGATGAATGAGGGAGTGAACGGTTGTGAATATGTCTCTGTCCCAGCCCTGCAACTAACTGGCCATTGTCCAGGGTGTACCCTGCCTAAAACCCATAGTTGATGGGATTGTTGCTTGTAGGGTTCATACAGTCATGGAAAACCTGGAAAAGTTTTGGAATTTTATATTTTGGTGTAAAGTTCTTTTAAAAGTTTGGAAAATTTAGACTAGTCACTACTAGTTAAACCTGCACCAGCCGGAATACAGTAAATATAAGTGGTCAGTAGAAACGCTGTCTTCTTGGCTATGTTCTCACAGCAGGAAAAAGTGTTTTTTAAAGTATTTTTTGTCAGAATATTTCAACAATTTTTTTTTTTTTTTTTTTTTTGCTGGTCTTTGGCTCTGTTGGTTTTGGTGATGTTTTATAACAACATAGATAGTTAGTTTATATCTAGCATAATTATCTTTTAATCTGTGGTGTGTAAGCTGTAAGTCAGTAAAATTAGTAGAATAATATATATTTTTAAATTGTGTGCTTAATTTGTAATACAGCATGGATGGAAAAGGCATGTGGATGTAAGTTAGTAGTATTCATATCTGCCTTAATGTCTGTTACAGGGCACACAGTTCTGTTTGGAAATCTGTGTTTCATGTCACAAGCAACATCGAATTTAGCTCATTATAATGCCAGTAAACTCTAACATCTGTATATTTTTTCACATCTGCTCCTGTGTAATATGGCACGATTTAAGTGATTACAGTGTCAAAACAAGACTTGTGAGCAGGTGCAATAATTATCAGTAATTTTACTTAAGATAATTAAGGCTTTATGAGTTAACACCTCCGCTCCTGCATATTTATCCAGATTTTGTGATGCCAATTGTAAGAGGTGTAATAATTTGTATACTAATCCAGTATCCAGTCACAGGGTTCACAAGCCAGTGTACTCTTGTTGCCGGTCCCAAGCCTGGATAATACATAATGAACTGTTAAGTGGGCGAAGGAAAGAAGAAGAATTTGTAGTCATGAGTTATTATTTTTGTTGATTTGTTTATTTTTTTATTTTAAATGATAATGGTCCTTGGGAAAATTTAAAGGGGACATAAGATTTTTCATTGCACACAGTGATGAAAAAGCAACATTTTTATTTTCCATGCAACAATCATTGTAGTACTATTTCTTTATTATTACTATCTCTATATTCCTTCCAATGTAGTTATCTTTTCTATTTTAGAGTTAATCAAGAAATGCATGCTTTACATTTTCACACTAAGAAGTTCCCCCTCCTTTTCTGTTTTTCCTTCCAACTTTTGCTCCATGTATTTGAAGCGCTTTGTGCCACTCCTGTCTTATCCAGGTGAGCAGGAACTGATCCCCAGGCCCTTTGCTCTTGTCAGGGATCTCCTCGGCTATCATGCTCTCTTGAGGCCCTGTTTTCACACACCAAATTGATGTCTGCGACTGGAAATGACACTTTCAGCAGGATTTGGCATTCTAAACCACCTCACACCCATGTGATCTCACCCGTTCGCTCTCGGAGGGATTGCCTTGAAATGTACCGTAGCTTCAAAAGCCATTGAGCATAGCAATGAAACGCTGATACATACACTATAGGGGAAAAAAGAGACAGTGTTTTAAAACGCTGGCACGGTAAAACAGTTTTTTTTTTACATTGAACAAAAAACAGCTGCTTTTTGAGTAAGTAGATATGGTCCACAGAGTAACACAGGAAGGGTTAAAAATCAATAATCACTTTATCAAGTTCTATTATATTGTTATAATCTGGGTTAGCAGCCTTTACTGTAATCAACGCAAACACAGGTTGTGATAATCTATAGTGCTGTCATTCACATTTTGCACACTGCTGCGGTCTATTACTTCTTATCATACTACTTATTTTAGATGTTTTTATTATTATTTTAAATGTATTGCATGCTATAACACACAATATAAGTGATCAGAAAAAGCGCTTCAGTTCCACTGTATGTACATAGAGTGAATTTGACAATAAGATTTGGCAGCAGCTCAAAAAGTTGGCTATTTGAAGCCCGCGCCCACCCCACTTGTGCATACTACTATTGTGTCCTTGGGCAAGACGCCTTGGGCACACCCACCTTGCCTCCAGTGTTTGTGGCACTCTTGTTTTGTTCTGATGGTGGTTCTATGTTTGGTGGAAGTCTGAGAGGTTGTTGGCATGATATATCCAATTGATTATCATTATATTATATTATAATTGAATCTATAAATATTGATTAAAACTCAAATTCAACTTGCAAAACTGTTCTGTATTTAAACAAGGGCACAGTGACCATGTTTTTTGTCAAAGGACTAGTTATGATATAATTTAACACTGGAGTACAAGAAATAAGGAAAGAGGTGTGACCAAGAATACACCTCCCTTTACTTATTTTCATCCCAAAGTCTTTTTTGGGGGCTGCAAGTTTCTCCTCAGGGGCTCTACACATTGGCATAATGGATAAGGCCAAGGGTGTGAAAAGAGCACCTTTAGGCTCCTCATTCAACTCTCCCTATCTTTGCTGTGCACGCTCTTGAGTTCTGAAGCCCTCTTTTATTTGCCCTGCAAGGGTGGGAGCCATGTAATAGGCTCTAATTGATAGGGAGGTGTTGGGATCTTTCTGTATGGGTTGTAGCAATGAGAGAGGGAGGATTACATGTGGGCATCTGAGGTGGAGTGTAGGGGACAAGAAGAGACTGTGGAGCGGCCTAGGCCTCGTTTGTAATGACTCATTAATTTCCTACTGGTTTTGTGGCGGTTTGCTCATTACTGGTCTGCAGAGAAGATCGGAACAAAGCGTGAAGTAGGTAGGAGGTGAGCTTAAGTAGTTGGGGCTCAACACATCCTAACAAAAGGAGAAGAGAACCATGAATGGCCCTTGGAACAGATGCAGTACAAAGTGGCAGATGCAAATTGCCGGATTTCTTGAAGCACTTTTTTTTGTCAGTCAATACCTTTTCAGTTAATCAATAGTTATATGATTTTCTATATTCAAAATATATCCTTATAACCCTATATGCTGTATTGAATATACTGTAAATATGATTTATTTATTTATTTGTTTATTCATTTATTTATTTATTTTTACAATTCACCCATCTGATTAAATATTTGCATATTTTTTTGTGTTTACAAATGTCAGTGCCTTTGTCTAAAAGTATGTACTTTATGTTGTTTTTAGGCAGAATGACTATGGACAGCTTGGCAGTGGACTAATTGAAAATGCTACAGTTCCACACTTTGTTGACGGTTTGGATCATGTGTCGAAGATCATCTGTGGGGCCAACCACAATCTTGCATTGACAGGTACAGTCAAATATTAGGCAAGAAAAAAATAACATAGGGAATAAATTTGATACCAGTACTACTAGTATCAATTTTAAATACTAGTCATTTACTCACTGAACTCAATGAATTATTAAAATGAAAATTAGCAATACTACTCCTAGGTTGTGCTGTCATGTGTTCTTCAAAGTTCACCCATTTTGCTCAGTTTTATTTGAATTTCCGATCCCTGAATCCCCTGCTTTGCACATCATCTAAAAGAGAGACAAGAAGAGTGAGAGAGGATACGGCCCTGGCTCCTGATCCATAGCAGTCATTGCCTGTTACATACATTTCAGAATTCATTCAGGCTATGAAGATAATCGAGGTAGTAGACAGTTTCCCCTGCAGCCCAATGGATTTATGATAGCACTGTCAAGAAAATGAGGCGAAATGACACAGTAGCTGACTTTAGCTGCAAATAATGTGATAGGCCGTACAGTGGTGCAGCAGCAGCTGCTGTCATTGCAGGTAATAGGCTATAAAGAAGCCTGATAGCAATACCTGTCATTTCTTAATGGCTGACTTCACTGAAGAGCTTTTGTGGCCTTTAACATGAAGATAATAGAAGATACAACAAATTTTACAGCTTTTGCATTGCATCCATAATTTATAACCACGGGCCTCATGGAAAAGCAGCACAACAAGGACAACATGCTCCTAGAGGTATGCTGAGGAGCGATGCAGATGAGCTGCAGGGGTTAAGGGCCTTAGCTATTATTAAATTAATGGAGGGAAACACTGGTCACCCAGTGTCTAATAGTAGATAACTATGTGGTATACCTCCTAAGATATATCTGTATTAGATTTATTGATAAAATACACACTTATAATAATAATATATTTTGGAGAACCTATTAGATGTATTTAACTGAAATATGATCTTTTGTTCATGGAAACAGTTGATGGGAGGTTATATCAGTGGGGCTGTGGAAAAGCATGTGGAAACTTTCAAGGCAACCTCATGATCCCAGAAGAAGTGATCCTAACAAGCACTGGAGTGAAGGACATTGCTGGAGGAACTTGGCATAGCCTGCTTCTAACTGGTGAGTCATTTACCTATGTACATCTCTGTGTAAGACCCTGTATTTAGCCTTTGTGTAGAGAGCTCTGTTGGTAAGATACAAAGTATATAGCCCTAAAATGTGTGAAGATACTCGTGCAGGACGTCAACATACTGTAAATCCTTTGTGTTGTGTAGTTGTGGTTGTAGATGCTTGTGTATGCACTTTAGCTGTCTGTCTATACACATCATTCTTTAAGAACTCTCCCTGGACTAGTGTGGCTACATAAACACAGAGGTTGAGGCCATGGCTGCTCTTTCACCTCACAGCAGAGAACTTCAAAGTCACTTCTTCTCACACGCCAGACAAATGATCCTTGTCTTCCTGGCTGATATACAGGCCCCAGTTGCCACTTTCGCACTGTAGTATGATTGTGACTGAGGCCCCATCATGGAACCAGAGCTGGACCATTGGTTTGGCTCAATTGTTTCTGCAGGACTCTTCTTTAATTCTATAAGGAACACATTTGTCCTCTTATTACAACCCAATGTGGAACTATTTCCCTGTGTTGTTAATGCCATCTACAATAACCTTATTAAAATCTATAATACAATTTAAATAAAGCAGATCGTTTGTCAAAATATAATAATATAATAATTCCCAAATTTATGATCTGTAGGAATTACTGGTCTAAACAAGATTATTTTACAGCCCAATATTGGTGGTAATGAAGATATACAGTACTGTGTGAAAGCCATAGACAGGTTTTTAAGAAGAAGGCCATAGTGTGCCAATGCACAAAATTACACAAAAGTACAAAAAAGAAGAAAAATCACAACTAGAAACACTGAGGGAGTGTGAACCTCTGACAAGGCACTAGTCCTTTCTCACACTGGTTAAGATATAGTTCCTAGACCTGGGAATAAAAGTATTTATTAAATCACCCTTCATTAACAGCCTTTTTCCACGCCCCATTAAAACTTTTACACAGCACTGTATGTGTACTCAAAAGCCTACTCTGTGCCCTATTTGTTCTAGTAAATCCTGTAATGTCCTCAGTTTGATCCCTAGCTTCATTATGCCATGAGGGAACTGAAATATCCATCTCCAATCAGGCCTTAATGAATAGCCCGATGAGTGTTGGGCAGAAATGAATTACCACATAGATTTGAGGAGCTTGAGTGTATGTATGTGCATGTGTGGGATCAGCAGGGATAGTTATGGGGGTCAGTAGAACAGGACACATGTTGGATTTAATTCCCTCGAAGTAGAAAAATGAACACTTATTTTGTCACACGTGCCTCATGAAATTACCTTATCACTGGTATGAGGTTTCAGTTATTAGGGTCAGGCTACAATGAGATGCACAAGGGACAGAAAAGAAGTTGGATTGTTGAGAGCTGAAAAAAGCCTAAAAAGGAGGGGAAAGAGTTGGAGAAATAATAGGAAGATTGGGAAAAAAAGCCAGTGGTATGAGAGACAGCTTGCCTGGGCCGGAGCATATTGAGGGCAGCAGGTGGAAGAGTGGCACAGTTAATTAAAACGCCTGTCTTAATGTCTCAGCCCGTCACTCCAGGGAGAGAGAGGGACCAAGAAAAAGGGAAAGTGAGAGAGTTGCCAGGCTCGAGCTGGGTTGCGCCCAACCAGCCATCTCGACAGCAAAGCAGCCATCCAGCCAACCCACCACGCCACATGTCAGACAAGCCCTGACACTGTGCCCTTCATCCCCCTTTCTCCCCTACCTCCTTTTCGCACACAGACACACATGCCCAAACCCAGCTGCTATTTTGGGGTTTTGTTGTCCATAGCTACCCATTTTAGCTTGTTTCCTTCTGTATAAAAATGAACAAAACACACTTGTGATGTTGCTATTTTGCTCCACAGCATCTGTAGCATGCCTCTAGACTTCCAGCCTTGCAGCGTAATCTGTTGGCTTTTAATAATTCATAGAAAGCACCGGCTGCACGCTATGTACTGAATGCTGAGAGTAATAGGGTGTTGTGATATTTCTATCATGGCTTGTCTGGAGCATCAAGTGAATCAAAAGATCTGATAAGCAGTCTGCTCGCTGTTGTTACAGCATCAGCTGTCATCGTTGCCTTAGATGGACATTGACAAATTCATTCTGCCCTGTCGGGTATGGTCTAGTAAATGATGAGAGTGTATTGGCACCATTTTAAAATCTTGTCAAATCAGTCATGACACAGTGAAAGTGCAATGGACATGCATGCTTCGTGACATGTTCAGGGTTAAAGGAATCCAGTTTGAGTAAGAATACGAAACACTTTATTCAGAACCCACAGTGCATCCCTCCAAATGTAGTCGTGAATACATATGTAAACATAAATCTTTTCCTCGTGCCATTTGGAATTTTATTTTTCTTTACTTGGGAGGAACTTTTTAGTTCATAGCTCTTCCAAATATGTGAACTTGAATGTGACTTTTATTCAGTGTTAAAAGACAGGGTAGGACACTGGAGTAGTCATGTTTACAATTTCCTCTTCTAAGAGTCTTCCATATTGTGAATCTAGGACGAAAACAAAATGCAAATTGTCACCAAATGCTCGTCTTGTGTCCTCAATTGTACATTGTGCCGTATGTCTAATGTTTGATCACCCTCTGCTCTATCACTGTGGATTGCTTTGTCAATAACAAGCCTTGTGCCTCACTGAGCAAGTAACCGGGATTGTGGGCTTGAGTGACAGGCTGGAGATGGCAGATAATTCAAAGAAATTGGAAGTGTGAAATCTTTAAGGGCCACTTCTTAACACAGCAAATGCCAGGGTATCTTTCCATCAGCCGCTACTCTCACAAGCTACCTCATTGTTAATGGCGGCTTGTCTGTCCATCAAGACCGCTTCAGGAGGGATTTAGACCTGTTGGGGTCCTTATCGCGCTGGCTGCCTCCCACTAACCTTACCACTACCAAGGCCTGGAGAGGTGGAGGCTTGGTAATGGTCAGAAATCAGTGCTTCCCCAGAACATATATGTTTTTTTTTTGTTTTTTTTCCACTGTCCGGCATCACATTTAACAAGTATAATTTAACTGTCAACACTGCTGATTAACATGTAGCAGTGAGGCATCTGGCTGACCTTGAAAAGACATCTGTGGGCTTTTATTAAGGAAATGACTCCACCAAATAAGGTAGATCAAAATAAAAGCCTTAAATGCAAGATAGGTTGATCTGCTATATTTACCTGTAATATGCCTATATCTTATCTAAAGTATTAATGTCATAATTATTGTGATAGGCGTTGTTCATGTTAAATGCATATGCGAGTTCTTATCGCAAAGTAGAACAGAAGCGTTCTCTTTTATGAATATACATTTCATTATAAAGTGAGATCTGGGGCATTTGAAATGTCCAAAAATAACCTAATTGTAGTTTGGAATGTAAGTTAATTATTAGTTTGATAATGAGGTTTATGATTAATGAGTTAATAAAAGAAACAAAACTTTTCTGGGAAAGTAAATTCTTATGGGGGTAAAAATTTATTTGGTGTCTTCTTGCACCTGCATGAAGATTTGCATCTTTTTGAAAGCATGCAATAAAAAAAAAAAATCACAACTGTTAGTCCAAAAAAGCTTAGACGCCATCCTCTATTTGTATGTTCAGCAATATAATGAGAGAAAATAGACAGGAGGAAGGAGAGGGAAGCTGTAGAGAAGGACCAGAGAGAAGAAAAGAAATAAACAATGGGAAAAAGAAGAAATATGTCCCCCATTTTCCTCTTGTAATGGTTTCAATTCCACACCATAGCTCCCTGTCACAGAGAGGTAGTTCCCAGGCCGACACATCTCAAGCTGTTCAAACATCCATTAGGATGTTTTGTTTCACACATATTACAAATACACCAAGATGGGAGAGGAACGGGCAGATGACGAGAGGGGAAATTGAGAAAAGAGGAGAAGGAAGATGAGGGAGGAGGAAGCTGATGTGAACAGCAGAGAGAAGAAGAAATTTATCAAGAAAGTCGTGTGATATTTAATGATCCTTGTATGTGGAGAGGAAAGACCACACCAGCTCGTTCTCCTCCGCCAAATACCGATCCCCTAACTTAATTTCCTGCTCAATTGCTGTTCTATAGTGCATAGTACACTGATACAGGCTGGTAATATAGAAAACAGATTGCCTGTGCGGCAGAGTGGATAAGGCTCAGGCTTGTGCTGCTGGAGACCTGCTGTCTCCAGGGGGGTCTTGTCGGTGGGCTTCACAAAACCAACAAAGCCCATCTTTCTCTGCGACTGGCAGCAGCTGGCAGGTAGATCTTCAAGCGCTGGAGGTGGGGAGGTGGATCTGCGGGTTCGCTGTACAGCACTGTGTGTGTGTACTGGTGTGTACGGGCCGCACACAGTCCTGGTATATTCTTTGTAGTGTAAGTCTGCCACAGTCTTCCATCTTATGTTTGCTCATGTGTAAGTACTCCGGTCTACTCAAAAATGTAGGCCTGCATAGACAGCAACCATCAATCACTGCACAGAGGAGTGTAACTAAAGCTGCAGTGTTTTCCCAGAGACACGCTTGAAGATATGCATATACATGCATCCAGTACCTCCCTGTTAGTGTGGAGGAATCTGTCTTATTAGTTTGCTTATTATTCCCTTATATTATTTTGGTATATTCTTTTTATAGCTCTACTTTTGTCATCCAGTATGGCTATATATTTATTATGACCAGTTCAAACCCACTGTAAGATATTAGTCACTTGTGCGTTGGGAATAATGGTTGAACCATATGCAGTCTTAAGGTGCAGCTGCCTGACACTAAGTAGGCCAGTGCAGTGCAGTATCATCATGTCTGCCTGTAAATGCAGTGTATCCCAGTTCTCTCTCCAAGTTATTTCATTCAGGAAGTGTCACTAACCTAGTTGGGATGGCTTTGCGCTAATGTTGGCAGTGTGAACCGCCTCTGACCTCTCAAAGTGACAGAGTTCTGTTGCGTAACAACCTTGTGTAATGAACTTCCTCCCCGGAGATGTCATTAAGGACGGGAGTGTTTGTCTTCCGCTTGTACAAAAATGAATATTCAGCTATTATCGCTGTGCAGCACTCAGATCTGATATGGGCATTGGGTTTTTGCTTGTAGAGAGACTAATTTCATTCCAGATGGGCTTTATTTACTGTATGTCAGCCTGATCAGTTAGCTCTTCATTTTACCAACTACTGAGATTTTTACCTTCTTTTGCAATGAGGTCAATTGACTGCACATATTTTTGATACTCTCCAAGCCAGATTTTCCTATTTGCTTTCACTAATGTCTTGTTGTAGGACTACTACACTGCTAAAGATCTGTAATAACACAGCTCAGGTTTCTGCAGGGTGATCATGCCAAGAACCACAGAAGAATGGATAGAGTGGACCTGTCATAAGGCTTTTGCTCACACACATTTGAGCAATGGTTTTCTTTATAAATGAACCAAGTTGGTCAGCTTATCGGCTGGATCAACACCCCATGCCTTCATGGTTTGTTTTCTATTCTTTGGTTTCTATTTTTTGTTTTGCTATTTGTATTTTTTACTTAAAATAAATTAGACCAAGGATAAAATCCTGCATTGCAGGCATATTTTCAGAAAGTTGGGAGTGCTTCCAACAAACGTCTGTATCTCCAAATTTCCTTTAAGTTTCAATGCAGCTATAGCAAATATAACTACAGGAAGTAATGATTTCTGCTCCCAATTAGATGGATGTTTATACTGCTTGTTGACAATATTTCTGATTTAAGATAAACTCTATGAAATAGAAACTGCATTAGTTCAACAGTGGGAAAGAGGAAATGGCATGTCCCAGCAGACTGATGTACCTTGTAAAGTAAACTTGCTCCCTTCTATAATGCCGCCATCATGGCCGCCCTGGCTCTGGGCCTGTAGAACTTGACCCTATTCATTCTAACACACACCACACATACATTTGTGTTTTCTTGGCAAACCTGTAGCAGCCACATCTTTTTTTTTTTTTAACTCTTTGAACATGTTTTTTTTTTTTTTTTTTTGCATCTGTTGTTCATAAATGGCTTTGAACAAATATTACCTCACATACCAAAAATACAGTTGTAATATAAAAATGAACTAATGCGTTTTGGTATTAGGATTGGCAGGTCCTTTATGTCTGAGTAAAAGCTTAACTATTTATTGTTTGTCTATCTGAAAGCCAAATGTGGGATTGCTTGTATCAAAGTTTAATTGCTTATGCTGAATATATGGCTTATTGATGTAGAGAGTAATTTAGTTTGACAAGTATATGTAATAACCACTGATTTATTTTCACTGAAAAGTGCAATAATAGGTTTTCAGACTCTGGCCAATCCCTGAGTGGTTTTATGAGATTTTTTCACTCCTCTAATAACATTGCATTCTTCTGGTTTGTGGCACTGTATATACTAATATGTCGATTTTATGGTTTCAGTATTACATTGTTCATGAGGTAAACCTTTTTTTCATTTCCTTTAGTGGACAGAACATGGGCCAGTGAGTGTAGAAAATCTCCAATAAACCTCCGCCTTGCCTTATACTGATTTGCCAGGTCAAATAAGCCTGAGATAAAATTGTGGCAGTGAATTAATTTCTATGTCATCTTGTGTAAATGTGAACAGTCCTTATATTTAAGAAACCAGATTAGAACAAAATCTGCACTTGGTTTGATTCTCGGGCCAGCTGACACAGTCTCTTGCTCTACAATCTCTGAGTTGAGTGTGCATGCCCTCCTCGTGTTACAGTGGAACCCACTCTCTGGGTACTCCGGTTTCCACCCACTCTCCTAAGACACACATATGTTTGGAGGATTTGTGAATTTAAATTGCCCTTAGTGAATGTGAGAGTAAATGGTTGTTAGTGTATGCCTTTGTGTCAGCCCTGCGAATAACTATTGTCCAAGGTCTGCCTAAGGCCCATAGTGGCTAGACTATACCATTTCTTGTTTACAAGAACAACATACCTACAGTAGGATGATGAATTAAAAAACACAATATTAGTAATGGTTTTGTGCATGTCTCAGACAAAACAGCTATAATTTGATTACACACTGCTTACTGTGGAGGAAAAGGCTAGTTTGTAAACATGGCACTTGTTGTTCATCATTCATTATGTAATTTCATTGTTCACATCTGCTGTGTCTGTCAACATTATAGGCAAGGTGGATTTTGTCACAGCTCACTTTTATAATTTTATCAAGTAACTCACTGCATTTTACCTACAGCCTGAATGGCTACAGTAGAGCAGCTAAGAGCCAGTCTGGTCAGCCATTGCAAATTGGGGCCAAAGGGAGTGTTGTAACACATGAGCTGCTGTTACTAAGAGGTCAAAGTCAGTCCGTGTTTCTGGATCTGTTAGCAGTGGTTAGGCAGATACTGTGCACTGCTGCATGTCTCTGTGCAGGCTTAACACTGGAATATAGACCAGTGACAGTTCCTGACCTCCCAGGAGTGCTATGTGAGGACAGCCAAAGTGCACTTTTCTCCTGGTGAGCGCTAAACCTGTCAGGCTAAACCAGGACAACAGCTGAAATTTAAACAGAGGTAGGGAAAAATTAAATATATATAATTCACAACTGATAGTGCTCCAGTTTTTGTTACAATAAAATGTACAATTTACAGAAATAATTATAATTAAAAAAAAAAAAAAAAAGGTGAAGATCAGGAAGACAGTCAGACTCAGCAGAATGTACTTCTACATTACTGTCTGTCCACACACATACACCTACTGCACCTAAACGCCACCCACACAGAAATACTCTCCACATCCCTCAATGTCTGCAGCTTCTTTCTTTCAGTCCTCAGTCTCCACCCACCTTCCCCTCCTTCACTTCTGCTGTATCTGTCATTTTCAGCCCCTCTTCATTTTTGATCCGTATCTGGTAATGATGAATATTCCTCAGCTGTTCAGGGCTTGACATAAAAAGTTTACTCAGCAAAGTTTTGAAAGTATAGCAAAGAGAATGATGCTTATGATATTAATGCAAGTCAACATGATCCTCTGTAAGACAAAGCCTTTTTCCCCATTTAGCACTAGTAATCTGCACACCTGAGATAATGACCGGTGTGTAGAGGAAGGACTAGGCCCTACTTTACTCCCGCATACTGTCTCAGTCTTCATTAAATCATGTATGAGAGTCCACATGGGCAGCACAACAGGTAAACTACATATGAGGATGCGCATGTGATTATGTTTCGGATAGGGAACTTTTTACCAGTCGACGGAAATATGTGTTAGTTTTTGTCCCTTTAATTCCTTCCCCTCCATTTCACAATGTCCCAATGTCTTTGCAAAATAAGCCTCCTTTTTTTTTTTTTTTACATTGGTAACATGTTATGCTGATGTTGCATGAAGTTGTTGGTAAATTATGATTATGACTTTCTTATTTTGTACTGGTCACTCCACAATTAAATTATTATAACTAATAAGTATTAGTTAATTTAAACTATACTTTAACTATATTTTAAATTATTTTGCCTATCAATAATTAAAATATACAACCTAGTGATTTTGATCTTTCTTTAAAATGAAAAGGTAACAATGTCCATTTGCAGTCTATTTACAAAATAGAGAACATATTGAGACTTAATGCAACAGTGTTTGCAGCAGTGCAGTCCTTTTGTAGATGCATTTGCATGTTGCTTGAAATTATTGTGGACTTAAAATGAAAAAGGTTTAGAGAACCTAGTTAATGGGCCTAAAGATTGTCTGCCCTGCCTCCTCTCTTTGACTCAACCTCGCGCTCTCTAGGATTATGTGCAGGTTATGGAGCAGACGTAGCTTAGCAGGGCCGTCTCTCCATGCTTGGTGACTCTGTAATGTGATTATGCATCATCAGGCTTGTTTACTGTTAGTAGTTCATTGTTAAGACCTGACAAAAGTTCAACCCACTTTCTGGTGCGCACTCCCACACACTCATGCAGTACTTAAGGCATCATAAGCTGCTGCTCATCTCTTGGAAACAGTTTTTGTTAACAGTGTCAATTTGCTTCAAATAAATATATTTTCTATCATTCTGATATAAACAATTTGATAGATAAGCCATGCATCTATAATTATTATATTAAGGCTTGTGAATATATCTTAAAGGGCCTATATTATGCTTTTTTGTGCATTTTAAATGAATTGAGGACACATCTAGATCATCATCTTGGTCAGAAATAGCAATAATTATTAATGTCTTATTTGATGAAAATCATTATTTGACTCTTTGAGAAACACTCGGATTAGGTCCCTGTCACTTTAAGAGCCCTCCCTCCCCGCTGTCCCGACTGCTGTCACGCCCCTTCAGCGCTTCTCACAAAAACACTTGTCGAGTGTTTAAGTGGTGTCTGCTGCACTTCGGTGGTGGGTTTGTTTGGTTGCTGCGGGGGAGGCATGAACTGTGGCAGTGCTTCATGAACGGGACTGGGCCGTGAGGGGGGAGCAGCGTGGTTAGGTGGAAAAGGCAGACACAGCTGAAACAACCCGTTTTGGCCTCTTATGTAAAAGAATAGAGGATTACTCAAACATGAATGATACAAAACACAACTCCAGGTATGTTTTTGTTGAGGAAACAACATTAGAACATGGTGGAAAGGAGAAGGAGAAACGATTTTGCATAATATATCTTCTCCAGAGCAAGGGCCAATTAAGTGCTTGTTGTTGAAATTTGAAAATTGAATACACACATACTTAAGGTTGTTTTTGGCATCTTCTCTGCACTATCTTGGCTTTAGTCAAGAATGAGAATGAGAAAATATTTTATATTTGTAAAAGATTATTATACATTATAAATATTTAATTGCACATTTTTTTTCATTTGCTATCAAAAAAAATGGGTGGTGTCCACAGGCAACTGCAGACACAGCAGGTGAGCAGTTTTATATTAATTTTCAACAAATGACATCATAATTACTGAATAGGCCAGCTGCATGTACTGAGCACTCAAGATCAGGTGCTTGTCTATATGCCCCCTTTAGCTACCACTATAACCATCTTTAACAGTAAAGCATCTCCTTTCATTAGGCTAATGAAGCCATCAAGACAGCCTGTTTGTACAGAGCATGGCCTAACTCCGTCAGACTCCCCAGCTCTTCACTCCATCAGTGCTGAATGAGGCTCTGTGTGGCCTGAGGGGGGTGTGACTTAGACTCAGTGTGTCATTAGCCATTGATGTTATTGGCTCATTATCTCCCAATTAGGCTGCTATCAGAGCTAGCTGGCGTTTTCATTACAACGTAGACCTCCGTGATCTAACAAAGACCAGTGCTGCTGATTAAAGATGGTTTCGGCAATCACATGTAGTGCAAGGTCTTTGAACTCTCTGTGATATAGTTAGAGTGAAGGTGATGAAACACAATGAGGCTGATTAGAGAGGGCATGTCTCTTATTGTGCCACTTACCAAGGTTAAGGCAGAGTCATACTGATTAATGCGCTCTCAGTCGTTTTGTTAATAATGCACTGTCTATTATGAAACAGAATAATTGAGGATGATAACAATTAGGCTTTCAAAAATACAATAGACATCAATTGTGTTTTTATAATAAGGACTCCTTAAGTGTAAGCACCGGCTAGCCATCTATTCATATTCAGGATATGAACATGTATGTCTGAACAGGCTGTACTACCAGAGTTTGTGACCGCTGAAGGACAAATACAAATGTGTGTGAGTGTAAAAGACTAATCAGGCCGGTTAATCACCCTGGGTAAGTCAGCCTCTGAGGCAGGGACCAAAATCGCCTCACCTCAGGTAAATCAGAATTAGGAAATAAAGTCCTACAAATTAGAGGCCTAGAAAAAAGATTATAGTCACTATGTTTGTCCTTCACTTTGACCATGGAAGCAGTGCCAGCTGGGCAATACTTCTCCCTCATGTTGTATTACACTTTTATTTAATCTCCCACAGACTCCTTTGAGGGATGGGGTACATTAAAATTGTTAAATGAACACTTTTTACAACATAATTGACTTGTCTTTATCATGACTACATTTCTTTTATTTAAATCCTACAATTCCCCAATTCAAAATATTATGTTTGGCCAAAAATAGGGGGTTAGCCAAAAAAAAGAAAATACAGTAACAGTCCAAATGTTAGTAGTTTATGCTAGGTGGCCTTGCAAGAGTTCTGCATTTCTGCCTGTTTTCCCATTAGATGGCTTAGAGCCCTGATCCGTATGAACTTTATAAGTGTCTGCCTGGTGATTAACTCTACATTGCAGCACAACATCTTCCCCCTCACTGCATAAATGGGCTCTAATTGAGGGAGCTGGCTCCTTAGCAGGGAACCACTTTCACTCTCTGTCGATTAAAACGTCATTTTAGGGCCAAAAAAGAAACACGTTCCCAATCACTGCCCTTGAATTATTGTTCTGTAGCTCGAGGCTTGTATTTTAAAGTCACTGAATAATTGCAATCAGATTATTCTAATCAAGTGCTGGAACAGTAATTACAGGTTGCAGTCATTTAAGCTGCCCTGCTTGTCCCGTACACACTACTGCTGCACGTATTAAAAGTTTATGTCAGAGATAAATTTAATGAAGAGGATTGTAATCTTTCAGCTACTTTAGGCCAGCTTCACCATTGTATAGAACCCTTCAGTGTACACTAAAAGCATTAATGGTGTATATTTTTCAACATACTCCCAACTACCTAACCTTTCTTCCAACAGGAGTAGATGCGTTTCCTCCCACTCATTTCCCCCCACTGATAACCTCATCTGTGCCCAGGTCTGGATTCCATGTCAAGGCAAACATTAGGTGACTTAGTGCTGTGCCAAGCTGTCAGAGAGGCATGAGAATTACAATCTGGAGGGCTGTGTGACAGTGGAACCGTCTCCGCTAATCCTGTTTACGCACATCCGCATCACCCTGTTCGAAAACCCCACCGTGTGAGCTGTTTTTGG
The DNA here is from genome assembly GCA_020698575.1 of Bostrychus sinensis. Taxonomy (NCBI): domain Eukaryota; kingdom Metazoa; phylum Chordata; class Actinopteri; order Gobiiformes; family Eleotridae; genus Bostrychus; species Bostrychus sinensis. Next base: position 20,578,094 of record CM036249.1, on the reverse strand, counting down.
TTGTGTGTTCATGTGCGTGGTTATATTTTTTCATTGCTGTTTGAGTTTGTGTATGTCTTTATGATTGCACTTATGTCTGTCTCTGTATGAGACACTGTCTTTGTATTGTGTTAATGTTGAAGGTGTCTTACATGCTCTGAATGTATAATTCAATATGACTAATCATGGTGGTGGCTGCCAACCCACCAGTACTGGCTGACAGACTGGGCCCAAAGCGAATTTGATAAGGTTGTGATGCTCTGGAGCTGAGATTTAGATTCAGCAGGAGTTCGAGTGCAGCAGGTGTTAATATAGCATCTATACTCAATTGCCTGAGATTTGTCTCTTATAGTTTGGTTTTCACAGTGATATGAAGTTATTTAGCTGTTAGGCATAGTTAGTTTACAGCAACACCAAATCTCACATACAAGGCTTACAACTGCTTTTGATAACCTACAACCTAGGGCTGGGCAATATGACGTCCAGTCCACATCATAATTGACAGAATATTTTACAATAGGTACACATCTGTACTCAAATAATAATTTTAGTGTTTTGCATTGGTTTCTGCTTATTTGAACTGATGACTCTCCCCCTTTCCCACCTGTTCTAGGTGCATTGTTCTTTCACTCAGTCACACTCATTGGTAGTAACCTAGCCCCAGCTGCCATGGGGCAGACTGACAGAGATGTGGCTTCCATTCTGCGCCTAGGTCTCTGACCACCATCAATAACACACTCATTTATACATAGGCAAGGTGGGTCAAGTGGTTGTGTCATCACTGATTCCTTGTATGTTCCAATCTTGTACTGTGCTTGTACTCTTTGGCCCCAGTACAGGCCTCATGACACTGGTCAGATAGTTCTGTTAATCTTGACCATTGTACTAAACTACCACCACTAAGCTTCTTATAGTTATATTTATCATAGTTAGTGTAGAATTCCGGCTGCACAATCTCAAACAAGTGATAAATAGGCTGAAATTTGTAATAATGATAACTGGCAATATTGGGAATATACTTCATAACATAGTCACTTTATTAATAAAAATAAAATAGATATATTTAGTAGTCAAAATGTACTGTATATCAACTCTAAGACTAAACAAGGCTAAATCAAGCCAGACTATCCTACTTGCTTTTCACAAGCAGGACAGTCTGGTTCCCCTCTCTGGGCGCCGCATTTCTCTGATTCAATTTGGAAATGGCCTATCACAGCCGTTTATCTGCATGGCGTTTTACGAAAGCGGAAGAGCTAACTAAGGTAGCGCTAGCTACCGAGCTAATTTAATAACTTCTCTGACCTGATTATTGGTGTTTAGTGCTTTCCTTCATCACTTGTTGGTTTTGCTGAAGTCCGCAGTTTCAGTCCTGTGTTTTTTTTTTCTTTTTTCTTCGTCTTGTTGCCATTTTGACATGCGATGTAACAAACACATTAAAAAAAATTACCTTTTCAATAAATCTTGTTATTTGGTTTCTGCTGCTGTCCCCATTCAGAAATAAGTACAGAGCTGCTCATAATACAGCATATTGTGGTGTTTTATGAAACAAACAAAAAAAAAAAAAAACAGCAATCCAGGAGGAATCCATCTTTGCTTGGGTCAGCATTCCACAGCTTATGTCCCGCCCTTTGTTTCTGTGATTGGTTACTCCTCCTGTTATTGTTCCGCCTCAGACATGAAATGTTACTGAAGAGGTTCCAGACTAACTTCTTGGTATAGAATAGGAAAAGAGCTCGTCTGGTAGGCCAGGCTAGTTTCTTTGAAGGGAATAATGGATTAATGACTGAGTGTAATCCTCTTTCAGATGGAGGACCATTACATTGTTGCCATCCATGTAGTATCTTGCAATAGGGATGTTGCGTTTGTTGATTTTGCTATAACGTTACATTTGTGATATATTGGCCAGCCCTAGTATAATGTTGTAATTTGTGTGCACTATGCTCTACCATAACCTCGGCCAGAACATCTTCCAAGGTGAAAGGGATTGTTGCAGGAAACCCTCTGTCTGGGGTTCTTAACACATCCAAATCAGTCAGCTGCTAAGATCTATCAAGAGGGAGAAAAATGGCATAAGAGTAAAAAGCGAGGGGTGTCAGCAAATGGTTAAGATAAAACTGGCAGGTTATTACACTTTTCTTCCATTTCAGTGTCCAATATAAAATTTCTATTATAGGGACAATTAATTACCCCTGCAAAATGGTAAATGTGCATCCTTGTCAGGTGGAGTGTACTCTGATGGCCTTTCCTCAAACAGAGAATGTGAAGATTTGATCTCTTCTAATGGTTCTGCAGGAAAGGGTAATTACTGCATGGTCAAAGCTAATTTGCTTTCTGCCAGATGAACTGTTGTATTTTATTGCCGGCTGACATTTTAAAGTAATTATGGCACTGTTGACCCCAGACAATTTCAGTTGTAGCGTGGTCTTGGGTGATCCTCACTCTCTCACTTTCACTTTCCATCTTTCCACCAGCCTTTTTCCCTCTCTTTCTCTCTCTCTGAGTGGAAGTCAAAGGCGTAACAAGGTAATGACATGGACGGAGAGAGCCATATGGGGCTCCTTCATCCAGCTCGCAGCCTCAAACCTTCACATCATCATCATTACCCACCGCGCATTTCACATTGACTTTGCATCCAGATAGGAATTTGTGCCACTCTAAAGATGATGATGTCTGTAGGCATATGTTTTCGTGCAAATATGAGGGTCAAAGTTCAGGCATTGTGTGTGAGAAAAGGCAACGTTCATCATCCTTTCATCTGGAGGTTGCCATCCCATAGATCCATGTATCGATGAGAGTTTAATTATGTGCCTCAGTGATCATTTCTCTGTTTCTTTACTGCACAGGAATTAAGTAGGCAAAGGTCAGTGTGTGCTCCCTGAAAATTGCCTGCAGAAAATCATATGGCGATGAGAGCAATTATGGATTTTTTTCTCCTCCTTGCAGGACCTTATACTCTCTCTCTCGTATTCTTTTTGTCAGTATTTCTCTCTTTGTCGATGAACATTTGAGCACATGTCAATCGATGTGTGCTTCTAGCAACGTCTGTATTTGCACCGCAGCTGATACCCGAAATTGTCTCTTTTCTATATTTCCAGCTTAGATTGGAAATCCATGTAGGCATAGGAGATCGGTTAGATGTGAAGCAAGAACCAGGATTGTTTTTTCAGTAATATATGCCATGAGCGGGCAAAAAAGTTAATACTCTTTATGCATCTTCATTATGGGTATAATCTAAAAAAAATGCATCAACATGTCAGACACAAGGGGGTCAGAAGCCAGTGGTAGTGTACTTTTTGTGTCGGTGCTAAGCCCAGATAAATGAAGTAAGCTTTGTCAGGAAAGGCATCCGTTAGAAAAACCTAAGCCAAATTAAATTTACAAATGCCTGCACACAGGAAAAAGATGATTTGCTGTGTGTATCCTGAAAGGGAACACCTGAAAGGAAAATATACTGCACTAATGGACATATTACCCCTGATAATTAATTTTTTTTGGTCATGTTTGGTTTCAAAGTTAATTTCCTGTTTTTGATCTTTGTCATAAAATATATTATAGTGCTTAAAGGAAGTTAAACATGACCCATCTGAGACAAGAGAATGCAAAAAGAGAATTTATAGATTTATTGCAAATGCTGCTGTTACTAATACTCACCTTGATTCATTGTGCCAAGGCACCATGATGTAACTTGCTCAAATGTGTATACTGTACCCCCCCCCCCCCCCCCCCCCCCCAAATAAAAACAACAACAACAAACAAACAAAAAATACGAGCACGAACCTTTCTGTAGTAAAATCATTTGAACTTTACATAGATTGACTCCTGAGACATGTTACCATTGGACAAAAGAGGAATGTTTAAAGGGCCTATATTATGCTTTCTCAGTAATTGAGTGGGAAAATTGTGATTTCTGAGCTGGTGAGTATGTCTCTAAACAATGTTGTTCTGTTTAGAACCAAGTGCAGTTGAATGCCTTCCTAGCTTAATCGGAGTACAGTGTATACATGCCACAGTAGTCAGACATTGAACCACATTGCCCATTCGCTCCACTGCATTTAAGAGAAATTCGAATGACTACCCGCCCAATCCGATGTATTATAATCGATGTAAGGCAATAATTTGGTTTTCTCGACCTGCATGTAAACATGGTATGTGGGTAGGGGAAACCAGATCACTTGGATGAAAACCTACACAGGCACAGGGAGAACATGCACACTCCACACACAAAGGCCCAGCCCGGTTTGGGAAGCGAACCCGGGACCCTTCAGTCCTATTCACTTTGCCACCGTGCCGTCCAATGTAATTGTGATGGTTCCCCAACATGAATAAAGAATAGGCCTTTCCATCAAACATATGTTATTAATATTGAAATTGAATAAGTTTACAGAAGCACAATTATAGAGTCCTTGCCTCTAAGCAATACACAATCTCTAAGTGGAGTCTACATGTGCTAGGTTCTTTGGTTTCCTCTCACCATCTAAAGATGTGCATCTGTTTGAAGAGTTAGTGAATTTAAAATTGTCACTGGTGAATGAATATGAGAGTGAATGATCAGCCCTGTGATTCACTGTCCACAGTCCAGGGTGTACCCCATCTGTGCCCTATAGTTGCTGGGAAGGGCTCCAAACTCCATACTAATATTCAGTATATTGTGGATCATATAACCAATTAGAATACATTTATATTTAAGTGAACTGCAAGAGTTAGAGCTCTCTCTAAACAATGGGACTAAAAGATCACAGTTAACCAGCCTGTTCTCTTGTGCCTATAGGAGTGGTTCTGTGAGTGAATATATCGCCTGCTGTGCATTGTGGCACTGAAATTTCTTCCCTGTTGCTCAAAGAACAGCATGCCTAATTATAAAAGTCTTGTCAATTGCCTGATACAACTTTGATAATATGAGCCTCCAGGTTTATGCGTTTAGTACAATTATGTTTTCATGATCCAAAGCTATAGTTCTTGTTAATCACATTCACATTCTAATCTAATTCCTTCTCTCTCATTAGTATTTATTGAAGTCTGTACCTTGTGATGGCCTTGTTTCTAAGGTAAAATTGTCATATAGTCTGGGATATACTGAGAAGATTAATTTCTGTCAACCTCAGCAGTGTTTTAATCACATTAAAATTGGCCTTTTCAGCCGGAAACTTTATTATTCAGGATTACCATACTGACTGACAGCACTTCTTGCATACTACTTTTTGATTTTTTTTGATGACATAAAGCATTTTATGGAATTTGTTTTAAGAAATCCATGATTAACCCCCTATAATAACATTGGGTGACAATGGGTCCAAATCAAAATACGAGAACGAGAAGGTCAAATGCTGCTGCTTCCCAGAGGTTTTTCCTTATTGCCTCCGCTATTTGCTGCTGTCTGTGAAATTGAGAATGTTATAGAAGTACACTAAACTACATTTTCTTTATTTGTCCCTCCTTACAGCAATAGTTTTGTGCTATTATTCTATATATAAAAGATAAAACTGGACTGATTCACCACAAAACACTAATAAATTATATCAGAATTAAAGTAAGCTCTAGTTTAGAGTTGGACCATGCTGTTGCGCAGTTATCTCACTTTGACATTGTCCTTTTGCTTCCCTTTTCTCTATTTATGATGATCTTTTTGTGCTGAATTAGCCACCCTCAGTCAGTGACAGCCATTATTACATTGTTGGTAAATTTAGACCAATCAATGGTATGTTAAAAATAGGAATTTTTTCACAGATACTTCCTAATACAATATATTTTTTTTATTTTTTATTTTCAAATAATAGAGGATAATACCCTGCATATTGGGAATATGTGCACATGGTAACAAATCAATACATACAAACTCCCTGTAAAGCCTTCAGGAAATGCTAGACTTTACTACACTCACTACAAGTTACAAACCAAAGGGACATGTTGTCTTGATAATGATGCATGTGCAAATGAACTGTTTGAAATAAGTATGTAATTCTTGCACTGAAACATGAGGCTGATTAATATTTCATTTTTAGTAAAAGCTGTAAGTTGAAACTGTCATTTTTCTCTTCAGTCAATTAAAGCAACCCTGATTTGAGAAAATTAGATACAAAAATCAACTGGCAAGATTGTGTTGCTACATTATGACTTTAGCACAGGGGTATCTTTGTGAAAGACTTGTGGATCAGAGTAAGGCTACAGGTTGAAAGAGGTCCCAGGAGGTGCTGATATTTCTAATAGGATGGCTTTATTAGGTTACACTTGCACTAGCCTGACTGGTCCCGACTGTGCCTTAGAGCCGCTGTCCTCATCACTGTGGGATGAGATTTCCTAGTGAAAAATGCTCTTTAATTCATCATGCAATCAACCAACCATATAATTTAAACACTTCTGTGGGAATTAGTGTAATGTTTAGATAATTGGTATGCAATGCAGTATTATAATTTTTATCCTGGTGGAAATTGCTCAATTTTTCATTGTAAAGGTGCAAATAATGTGACTTTAATTGGTTGAAAGATTGTATCGCTGCACTGCAAATGCTGAGCTTACTGTGTCTTATATTCAGCAGTGAATTTCAAAGTAAAACATGTGATTCCATAATCTGTTATACAAATATTTAAATATATATTTTTTTAATTTAATATCAATTTAATTTGATTAATTTGCGGTAGTTCAATAGGTTGCGTTCACATGACGTCCTAACATTCTCAAGGGCCTATATTATCAGGCTGAGCTGGAGGGCAGGGTCAAAGTCTATGGTAGAATTTGATTCAAAATACAGATTTCCTGTCGTAGTATATGGTTATTATCTCAAATAACTGGGCTTCTCCACATGAAACAAAAAACTGGCACAAAACTAACCCTCTGTCAGCACAATTGACCTAAGGTGAAATTTTCTTATCACTACAGTGCCAAAAAGTGGTAAAATTTATCAATCACATAGATATGCTTGTCGTTCATAGACAGTGTATTAAGCAGGAATATTAATATAGTGAGTTTGTTTACCAAATTCCTAACTAAAAAATGATCATGTTCAACATTTGTGGATTTTCTGTATGGCTGTTTCTTTTAAAAATAGTGTCTAACCTATACAGTAATATTGACCCCATGTAAAATGCCATACTTTATTGAGTACAAAATATTTCAATTTCAATATTCCTTATTTCAGTTGTGATGATTATGGCTTGCAGTAGACCAAAAACAAAATTCTGCTTCTCATAAAATTAAAATATTAAATAATCTTATGTAATATACTGTATTATCTTGTGATAGGAGATTCTTGCCACTACAGTAGTCGTTCTTTAATTACTTTTGGTTATTTATTTATTTTTTTTACCTCTTTTACATCTAGGTGACCAGCATCGATATACCAAAAATGTTGTACAGATATATCTGTGTTTTTATGTGTTGCAGCTGTCTGTCCATGCGTGTTGTGTATAGTTGGGGGCAGGGGCATTACTTTCACAGCCCATCACCTTCGCTTCCACACCTAATTTGTCATGAGTGTCACACATCAGAGCGAGAGCTGGGGAGGGCACCATAGGAAAATGGCTGCTTCCACATCCGCAATGGTTCGGAAACACTGCTTTGATTTGTTACAACCAAGCATTTACACCAAGATCCTTCGCATCAACCCTTAAGATCCTCTATTACAACCCCAGAGGTATGCGGTAGTGCTATATTTGTGGTGATACTAAGTAAGTGGGTGTGGTAGGTGACATGGCTGCCAAGGCGGTGACTCTGACTGATGAGCTCTGCCTTTGGTACCGGGCATCTGTAAACATCTGCCATACACTTGAGTGACAGGTCATTAGCGGTTTAATCAGATTCTAGTGCAAGTGCTGGCTGTAATTAAGCCCCTCCAAGTGTATGGAATTATTGTTTTGATGGTTTTGCAGTCTTTTATGCAACCAATGCGTTATGTTTTCTATTGTGAAATTGTATTGATGTTTTTGAGAGGAGCAATTAAATTAGAACTCAGCAAAAACTCACATAAGGTCAGGGGAGCTTATAAATATAGCTTATAAAAAAGTTTCAAAGTTCTATCTTTTAATGGAAAAACAGGTGACATCTTTGACTGTACTCTGTTAGAGTGTAAGCTATATAATTTTAAAATATCATCATCACATTTTCATGTTTTCGTTCTCCTAAAGGTCAGCAAAGAGTGTAACCTGAATAAATGCAGTAATGACTTCACAAAAGCAGAGACAGGTGCACAGGAAAAGACAGAAAAAATAGTAATAGTTGTTTGTGAGTTGTTTCAAACTGAGAGAATCCATAGAAAAAGCAGCAGGATGGTCTTCTTCTTGTTGCAACTTAATTTCCTCAATTAAAGTTTGGCTCCCTCTGTCTTTCACATTTCTTCCGTTTACCTTTCTCTTTGCACCCTCTTTCCTCTCTCTCTCTGGGCTGTGACCTTCATTGGCGTTCCACCTGCAGGAAGCCATGTTTGATTCTCTCTGCCGAGATGCCTGCTTGACAGCAGAATGGTGTCATAGGACCGACTGGAGGAATTTCTCTTTCTCTGTCATCATTAAGGGGCTTCCCCCTATGGTGAGGGGGATGAAAAGTACGATTTAATGTTCTCTGGAGAGTGGCAGCAAAAGAAAAGCTCAAAGCCCTGCATGCTGGTTTCTGAGTGGGTCACTCCAGCCCTTGCAGCGAATGGGATGTCCCTGAGGAATTTGCCATAGACCAGCCTGAAAGGATAGGGATTAAGACCCTTTTAAGGATGAAAATATAACAAAAGGAGCACTTTTATGATGTAGCAGCATAAAATGAGGGGGTCCATTGTGTAACACATTGCAAAAGATCTTTGAAACAGGCGCCCTTGCACTGTGTGCCTGCCTGGGCCAGTGGGCTTTAATGGCTTGTACAAAATGACTTGTCTACATCAGGGACAGAGTGGCTTTCGTTCAGGTGGCAATGTAGGAAATTATTGGTTTGTTTCTGTTTTCAACCATTGCCCCTCCCTCTCCTTCGTATGCCGAACTCCAAACCTCCTCTCTGTCAGTTCAATTCAAAGTGATGATGGCATCCCAAGCGAAAGTTGGTTAATTTAGAGCAAGAGGGAAGCTAATTAGCATGCCCTCAGGCATGGCTAAGCTGGAATAGGAGGCACCCAGAATGGGTTAGATGTTAGACACAACAGAGACAACAGTGCATGGTTCTGAGGCAGTAATGACCAGATCCTAGAACTCATTGAAAAAATTACTGCTAGTAAAACTCTTTTAAACTTTTAATATATATTCTGTTTAGTTTTCATTCAGAAACAAACCATCAATGTTTAATTACCACACTGGATTTATTTGAAGAGTAAGTTAGAAAAGATTCGACTGTATTCATTGTAGCAACACATTTTGTGTGCATTTGTGTTTAACAACACCTCACCAATAGATTTCATGGAGTTATTGTTTTTTGGTGGAACTAAAATAGCACATGTAAAGGTCCAGTGAACACTAGAGGGGGAGCTTACCCATGATGCAGGCTATGCTGGTCTGACAGAGGGAGCTGTTTTCAGGGCCCCTCCATATCCACGCCTCTTAGCGCCCCTCCATTCCACTGCGTCCCTCCTCCACCTCCCGCACAGGCAGTGGGAGACCTCCAGGGATCAAAGGTCAAGGGTCGAGAAGAGCGGCGGGCCTTTTTATTGTCATTCTTTCAGAAATGAAAAGAGAAGTGTTTGTGTATGTGTGGGAAGATTTAAAAAAGGCTCTACCTGTATTTTAACAACTTATTTTATATTCCTAAACCCAGAGTAATGTTTCTAATGCATAAGCATAAATAAATTGTGTTTATATATTACATGTGAGTGCTCCAAAAGGTGTTTGTACAGTATATGTATAACAAATCATTTGTGGAGTGAAGTGTTTGTCAAGGGAGGGGGGGGTGGAAGGGCTGCTGAGTTGGTAAGTGGGAGAGAGAAGTTTAGGAAGCCACACACTGTGATATGGAGCCCTTAAAAGGCCTCTGGAGGGAGTGTAATATCAAGCGCAGGATTATTCCCCAATCCCTCTTCTCCTCCCCCTCTTCTGGTCTCTTCAGCTGACCCACATCACCTCCTCTCGCTCTCCACACATCATTTAAATGTCTAAAGAGTAATTGAATGAATTATCATACATTTTTTTTGACAAATTCATTGACTGAAAACAGCGGACGAGGGAAATGTTTCCTTCCATTTGCATCTAGCACACAATGACATTTGAAGTTAGTTTATGTACCAAGTTAGACCTTTACTTTGAGAAACAAAAGGCCGTTAAGTGCATGAAGGGAGCAGCTTAAATGCAACACAGACTGCTAACTTTTAAGGAGGATGTGGTGCCTTAAACATGATAGTAATCCATCTCTACTCCTACATATTCGCATTGTGTCGAAACCTTTCTTTTACTTGTTTTGAAGATTCACAAACTAGAGTCAGGAGTGGAGTGAAAAGGGAACTGTTCTGGGGGATGGAATTTAGCGCTGCACAGCCTGTTCTCCCTGACCTCAGAGTTCCCACATCAAAGGGCCTCCCCAGCCCACTTCCCTCGACACAAGCTGAAAAGAAGTCTTTAGTGTGGAGGCCAGTGTTGTGTGGAAACCTTCAGGCTGACTTGTATGCTGCCAATATGTAGTGTTTAAAGGATATGCAAGGTTTTTGGACATGAACTGAAGCCCTTTGTTTCAAAATTTAAGAAAAAAGTAGGGCAACAAGGGTAATATTATTTTGTGCTTTTTCCTTTAAAAAATAATACGTTACCGTTTTGCATCATTTTGATTGTTATAAAATGCATTTGTATGAAAAACACATTACAAATAAAAAAGCTACTTCTTAAAATATAACTGATTATAAAGGTTGAAGGTTGGATTAAAATGTGCATCAATGCTTTTCACTTTCTGTTTACAGCTGTGTCCACAGTCTGAGCCTTAATTTGCTAAAGCCAAGTTAAATCAGCACATTGTGTGGGTCAGATGCACGGGGCTTCAACCTCTCACCCCAAGTCAAGCAGGACGTGCACACATTTAAATGCATTCTTTTACAACAACTTAAAACTTATTTAAAACCTAAAAACAAACATGACATTTCATACATGTACTCAGAGATGGGAAAAGTCTAGTGTATACTGTACTGTAACTATACTTCAACCAGGCTACTCTCCCATTTCTGCTAGTACTACTATTACTACAACAACTATTTATTTTGTGTATTATACTATGACTACTGCTACAAGTGTATTGCTACAACTGTATTACTACTACTACTGCTACTACGGCTACTAGTCTGTACCCAAATATAGAACTGAACCCAGGATCTTCCGGTTGCCCAAAATTACTCAAAATAGACACAGAAAGTACATTTTTTCTCTATTTTGTTCCATGACTGCATATATACACTATGTTGGTTTCTGTATGTAACACTGTTTGTTTAAAGGGTGACTATAACCTTTAACCCATGCTCTGGCCCTTATTGCTTGTGTTTAGTCACTTATTAGCAATACAAGTTCTGTGCAGTGACAAGAAAATATCTATCAAACATAAAATGCATATAGTGACATTTGTTAATTTTGATCATAATAAATCAAGCAAACTGTTTATAATTACGCATTCTTCTAAAGCACTTATATTCTTTTAAAAAAATCTGAGGTGCAGATTTACAGACACTAGTACTGTTCGCTGCTCCTGCCGGGTGAAGAACGCCTATTTGCTGACAGGCAGAAAGAGGGTCGCCACCGTGTGCCCCATCCCGGCTGGCAATCGGCTCGATACATCATGGCGCGCTCCTCTATCCTCCTGGCCTGTCTCTCTTTCCCCGGCCAAATCGAGCATGTTATTCTGTGCTCACATCTGATTTCCCCCAGCCACCCAGTGACTGAGCATTCTCCTCTTACAACACAGCGAAAAATGTGGAAACACACACACAGACACAGACACACAGACACACACATCTAGACAGTGGAGCTGACAAAGAAAGCCAAAGACACACACATCCACTGACTTGACCTCTGCCGCTGCCACCACAAGGCTGCCACTGATCTTCAAATACAGCAGAGCATCAATCAGTCCGGGGGCTGCCTTTTACTGTCATTTTTCTTCTTCTTCCCCCGTTTTTTTGTCCTCATCCTCTCAACCTTTCGTCTGCTCCTTGAGTATTCTTACAGGCTTCTGCTCTTTCCGACTGAGCCCGCAGAGCATAGGTCATATTCAGTTTATCGCACAGCCCCGCTCTCATATCGCCGCTGTAAAATATCCAAAGAGATAGAGCTGGATAATATATGTAAATCCAAATTGTTGCATCTCAGGCACTTATTTATTCCACTTTTTTATGGAAATCCTCCTGAATTTGGTTGTTCTGATTCTAACCCTCCCTCGTCTTGCCTCCTTCTGCATGCTAAACTTTAAGAAATTATACACAAATTTCAAGCCTTATGTGTTTTTGCAAATTTTTACTTTTCAGCTGCAACAACTAATTAGATGAATCATTATAATCTATTATTTAAATAAACGCCAACTAATTGAATAATCTGTCTTTGTAACATGTCATGTACTGAGATAGCAGGTTTTATTAACAAGACAGTACAGTAATGCCAGAACGTCAGTAAAATATAAAGTAATTTTTGTGTTTGTTGATGTTGTCATAGTTTAGCATATGCAGGTTAAGTGAGAGGTGGGACTATGGCGCCATCCTTTCAGAAAAGATGTAAAAGGGTTGTAGATTTGGAAATATGGAAACAGCATTTTGAAATCTTTCCATTCTGGGCCCCAGTTTTTAAAATGTGATCATATTTGGGCTCCCAAAACATCAAACCCATGTGGATGAAACACCTATGATAAAAAAAAATCCTAGCGGATACTCCTAAGCTTCTTGTACACACACAAAATGGAAAAAAAAAAAAAAACTTGCAGTGGTAAATCTATAGTACCCAGACCAGGACTGATACGCAAAGATCTTCTAGTTTAGAGGTAAATGGTCTTTCCATTGAGTCACAACACTCTTTTATCTCACGCTGGTAAAGAATCTACTAAAACAAATCATTTCTTCTTTTATTGAGTGAAGTTAGTATATTCAGCCCATAAATTGTATGGTCCCTTAAAACACTCTGCATCTAAACAGTAATCTGGATCCACAAAATGTAATCATTTCATTGGGCTGTGACTGACCTTTCCTGAAATTTTCATAACAAAAATTACAAATTAAATTATATATGTATTAAATCACTCTTATTAACAGCATTTTCACACCTCAGTAACATTTTTGCACATTATTGTATGCTGTGATGTATGTACTGTATATAAATGGCAAATTGCAAAGCTATTTTTGCTTCCTATAGCTACATAGCCTAGTTATACTTTTTTTCTCAGTGTACTTCCACAGCGCCTTTTCTATTAAATGTAGAATCCTCGCTTCTAATTTGTGGCGTTGCTTTTTTATAACAAGTCAATAATGCTCACATTCAGAGCCCAATTAAGTGTGACTGTTTATTTTTAGCTTTATGGCAAATGAATTAAACTTCTCAGTGCAAGACTATTAGACATTCCCTGGCAGCAGCAGCCTGCCAGCCAGCCAGCTCGCTGCTTTGGGAACGTCAGCCACGCCGAAACACTCACCCCGCAGAGCACATAATCGTGTTTACTTGGTTGAGGTCCCAAAATAAGTGTTATCTTAATTAATAAACAAATTACAAAATAATATAAAAAATCGTGGGCATACAAGTTCATCAATTACCAGGATTAGACGGGCAAGAAGCATGTAATCTACACAGAGACATTTATAGGGCAACGATTATGCCACCCTTCTCATAAGCCGTTATTGTGATGAAATTTGGAGCAATAAAAGCACCTTCCCGTTTTTCCTCTGACAAATCCAGAGCTCCTGTACAGAGAATCAAAAGGTGAAGCATTTAGTAGGTCCGCCACTAATGGGTAAAGCTGTGTGACGAATGAATTGGCCTATACAGATTTACTGGTGTGCTAAAGAGGCTAGAAAGTCAAGAGTGGCAAAGTAAGCTGGACGAGCCCCTAAATGAGTCTTTTTAATTAAAATTCACAGCGTTAGTGTATCATTGTGTCCGGGTTTATTAAATCTGGCTGTAAGTGATGGCCTATTGTAATCTGGATTTACTATTAAGATGATTTTATTAAGAAGTTTTCAAATCTTGTTTTTCTGTGCATCAAGTAAAACGTCAAAGTACATAATATTTAAAAGAGTACAATTTACCCAGTAATTACTTTTGTCTTTTATTTTTTTTGCAATTGAAGTGCATAATATACAACTATACTATTACTACTTTTTCTGCTACTATTCTTACAATTACTACTATTGCTACTACTGCTATACTCCCTGCAAAACTGTTGCTACAACTACACCTACTAACCAAACCTGAAATTAAACCCAATTCTCAGTTTACTCAAAAGTATGTAAGTAAAAGTATGTTTTTGAAAATATGGACAGAAATATGTAAAATACATTTGTTTTTTTCTTATTTCTTTTACTTAATGAGTCATTTGAATTAAAATTCATGGTGTTGGTGTATCATTGTGTCCTCCTTTAATTCTGATGGCATATTGTAATGTGGATATCCTATTACGATGATTTCAAGTGTTCATATTTGAGTATTTTTCTTTGCTTTAGAGAAACAAAAGACATTTATTATGTACACAGAAGTGAGATGTAGACTGAAACCGCCATTGTCTCATTTGGCATATTGAGTCCTGCTTTATGTCTTTTCCAACACTTTTTTTCGAGTAATCTGCTGATAGAAGCTATGGATTATGAACTGCAGATTCTCCTAAGTAGGTTTCTGGCTCTCTTACCTGCGAATTTGTAACTCTTGAGGAGGCGAGGGGGGGATACAGGGATACATGGATGGGATGCACAGGCAACGGAAATCTCCATGTCGTTCCTTTGATATGTATATTTTCAACCACTTTCTAAATCGGATATTTTTCCCCCTCCCCATCACCAAATGCCACTCTCTTTTACCCGCCACTGTAGTCCTTTTTATTGAGGATCAGTTTGTGTGTTTGCCGTCAACACAAGTGTAGACACATCTAATATAGCTTTGATATACTGCTCGCTGGCATTTTCATCTCCACTTGTGCAAGTCTTTCATGTCTTTTAACATTGTACACATACACGGTGTACTTAGAATTTACACTACCTCCTGTTTATAATGCAAGGATTAGCACTGTATCATCATAAAGTGGGCCTTTCTGTGTCGCTGCTCACTTCGTAATACTGCTGTAAATCTTTAAAAGTACTTCTTTTCATGTCACTGTCCGAGTGTCAGCGGGCATGAATGTATCTTCTTTATATCATGGTGCTTGCTATTGTGTTCTCAATTACCTGGCATTAATATTTCCATGCATGCTGCGGCTGATTAAGTGCGTTGTCTGCCCACTATCCATCACTGCCTCCTGGGCAGCGTGGCGTTACAGAGAGTGATGGGCAAACCTTTTGAGGGACTTGTTGTAAATGTCAGCAAAACATCTCCACGGGTGTCCGGGTTCCTCTCTGTCTCCCCTATTGTGTTCTTTATGGGAAGATTTATGTTTTATCTTTCATATATAACACAATTTACCCAAGATTGTTTTTTTATGTCACACTCTGGTGGGTTTTGAGATAATTTAGTTAAGAGGTTTAGGTAGGTTGTCATTTAGGAAATCATTTATATTACTTCATATTCTTTTGTTTATTCCTGTTAGGTTCCAGCGGCCTGCAACCCCTATCCTAGCAACTATGGGATTTAGTTTGGGTGTACCCTGGATAGGGATCAGTTTGTCACAGGGCTGCCACAGAGACAAACACAATTTGCACACATTCATTCACAAGGGGCAATTTAGAATCCCCAATTTACCTAACACATGCATGTCTTTGGATAATATAAGGATGTCTGAGTACCCACAGAGAGCCCACAATAACACACTGAGAACAAGCAGACACAGAAATAATGTAGTTGGCCAGCCCGAGGATCGAACCTACAACCTCCTTGCTGAGATTTAAAATGTCCTTTATTTGTACCAATGCTTTTCACCAACATATCAATGTGTTGAGAGCAACTGTACTTACGACAATTAAACTTGACCAAATAACAGCTTAAACCTAAATGCAATCACTTACCTTATTTACATAAAGACCAGCCATATTGTATGCCTATAGACACTATAAACACCTGTTAAATGTCTTTATTTAAGCAACTAATACATTTTCCATAGATTCATTGAAATTAATATTCAGAGGTTAAGATATCTCTTCACAAGGTGTAATGAGCGTGTCTACCCGATTTACCATAGGTGTTCCAATCTGGAGACTGCATTAGGGACTGCACTCAGATAATTTATGAATCCCATAGTCCTCCTCAGCGGGGATTAATTTTGAATTATTTATGCTCTTATGCGCACGTACAGCCGAAACATTTTAGTAGGTGTCAGGCGCTCACTCACAGGCGAGGGTAATGTGCGGACTAGCAGGGGAACTGATGGCAGCTTCTTGTTATTAAAAGTCTGGCTTTTTATATTCCCGCTCATTTCCCCGTGGGACTAGGGGGGCAAAAGATGAAAACAATATGTCTCTTTAAATAGAAATATACAATTCAGACGATGGTCGAGGTGATTCAGAGCGAAGCACTGTAGCAGAAAAAAAAGTTTGGTGTGCGTTCAATCTTGGTGCATTGTTTAGGAGCTCAACTTCTCCTGGCACACTTTGCGACTTATGCAGTAGGGCGACTTTGAGTTATGGCTGACAACATCAGGGATACGACCCGAGTTTATTAAGCAAAGTGAGAATGGAGTGCTTTATTTGTAGAATCCGTGTCAGGAGTCAAATCTTTAATCATGTTTTTGTTTTGGCACAAATTAAATGGATGGACGTTTTGAACCCTTCAAAAGAAAAGGTGCTCCAGGTTAATAGTAGCTTATATTTTGCACAATTTGTACAGTTAGTCGTTTCGAATATCATTACGGGAATTAGGTGTGAGGTGATTTATTTGTTTATTCATTTAATAAATCATTTAAAGCCATTCTGAATCTTAAGCGTGCGAGGTGGAAGACGGATAGCCGGCTCACGTTGCCCTTATAAACAGTAAGCCATATAAATCAGGTAATAAACTTACAACATGTTTTTGCATAGTGCTAATTACTAGTGTTTTTAATTTGTCCGGTTTAGGCAGGGTTCTGCTGCAGTGTGTCACATCTCATTGCTCTCTAGTGAGTAATGAATGATGTGATTCTGCCTAATTTGTGTTATGGATATTTCCTCTGCTTTGTTCTCTTTGCATACAGTAATTAATTTACCTCTACCGGACTGAGGCTACTTAAAAATGCACATTTATGTAAATTATTTTTGTATTAATTTTTAAGTATAAGACATAGCACTCTTCACTATTCAGTTTGTATTCATTACCCCACTGTATCCAAAGGTGCACAGTACAATGTTAGTGCTACAGCCTTATAACTCAGAGACGGGCTTTGTAATTGTGTTGGCAGTAGTATTGTGCTTGCCGTAGGATCACTGCTACCATTGTAAGAGAAAGGTCCCTCTTTTTCACCGCTCAACAATGTCCAATAAATCCTAGGGTGGGGAACGTTGATGCTGGCCACTGACTGTGACACAAAAGAGGGGAATTTGGGAAGAGGCTGCAGGGGATAATGAACAGTATTTTAACTCGGCAGTTTAACCTCCGAACCTGTCAGGACTGACCTTTTGCCAACCCCAGCGAGAGTCCTGATTTCAACATTTTTTTCTTCTCTCCTCCCTTTTCCTCTCATTTCCCTTACTTTTTATTCTGACAGAGAGTATGCTAAGGGAGTGTGTGCCTCTGCCTATGTGGGGGAGAGAGAGGCTAGGGGTTGGGCTGTGTAAGAAGTGTCAGTCCGAGACATTTACATGAAAAGCAGTTAGTAGTTGAAAGGCGAGCTGTTTCACAATCTGTCTGTACATTTTTGTTTTTTTTTTTCCTCTCTCTTTTGCTCCGGCTAAGTCTCTCTCTCCATCTCTTTTATTGCAGCGGGCGATGCTGAATGAATTGATGTGAGAGCAGGGGCGACCCCCACACGTCTACACAAGACTGGGAGGTATTATTGACTCTCATTGAGGCCTGTGTGACCCTCATCCCGTATGACCTTTATACAACCTTCAGCTTCACCTGAGATTGACCTTGAAGGAATGCACCACTCTGCATTTATATGTCTGACGTTATTAGTACCCTGTTTTTGGAGCCTTTCAGTCTAACTTATCCTTCATACTTCTTCTCCCATGTCTTCTAGCAACTTTTTTCTGCTGTTTTTTTATATCCCGCAACAGAGGATAGTAAGTGTTAAACATTTACTTTTAAATTTATGAAAAGGTAACAGACTAAAGGACTCACTGGTCAAAACTGGGGCTATATATAATAACTTGCTAAAGTCTGTATGAGTTATGGACTGAATTAGGATTATGATCATGGTCACATAATTGAGATTTTTTATTTAGTTATGGTATACTTTATTGTCCCTGTAGGGAAATTTGTTCCCTCTATTTGACCCATCCTTCAATGCCGCTGGGGCAATAGGTGACCACTGTGCAGTGCCCAGGGACTTTCCTCCAGATCTTGAGTCATAATCCTGGTCAGGAGGCCCAAGCTGGAGGACTAGCCTAGTGCATGTTTTGAATTTGATGGGGGAAACCGGTGCACCCAGAGGAAACATAACCACAAGCACGGGGAGAGAACATGCAAACTCCACACAAAAACACCCTTTTCCATACAAAGAATATTAATAATAAGAGTAAACTAAAATTATAGATCACAGTTAACTGCCTATATGTACATAAGCATTGGCATATGGAAAAAGCTGCATGTAGATTGTAGCCTCTATAAGACCTAGCACACAAAAAATTGTTATTAGTACCCTGTTTTCAGAGCCTTTCAGTCCAACTAGTCCTTTATAGTTCTTTTCGCATATGTCTTCTAGACACTTTTTTTCTCTGTTTTTTTATGTCCCGCAGCAGAGGGTAGTAAGTGTAAATCAAGCCGGGACCCTTTTCTTTATAGTGGGAGCCTGATTAGTGCCTATGATGTTTCCAAAGAGGTAAAGGGGACGACACAGAGGCCACAGCAGCTGCTCCCTTCTATTCAGACCCTGCAGATTTATGTCCACCCGAGTCTTTTTCCCTCTTTGTGCTGCACTCTCGCACTCTTTCCTACCACATTTTCAACATTATCAATATCGATCGGGCCATGCACTTAGAACCCCTCTTTAACAATTGGGTCCCGCAGTTGATATAGGCATTAATGGTGAGTGCTTCCAGATAAAAAACGGCGGAAGGAAGGGCCAATAGTGATTTAAAACAGTTTGAAAGATTTATGTAATTTTGCGTGAATAGCCCTCTCACATCACAGAAGGGGATTCTCTCTGAGGTTCATCAGTGTAATAGTTAGTTCCCCACATGTGTCCCCCTTCACATATTATCATTGGCTAAATGTTGGAGGGTTATGGATATTTCATGGGGAGTTGAGATGAGGTCATAGTTGAGATGCTCCAGCTTTTGCTCCTGGACCCTTTGCGATGTCCTCACCCTCCCAGTCTGATTAATGGCCATCTAAGTCCACCAAAGGTCACTGGGTTCCAATCTATTCAGCTCAATCACTTAATGAACTTGACAGTGGTCTGGACAGGTTAGCAGACATAGCATTTGGTGTCTTTTTCTTTCTGATCGAATAAGGTCCCAGTAGAATGTTAAGACCTATTATTGTTAATAAATTATGTAAGAGGGGGCAGTTTCTTTCTAATGATAACTCTTATCCTAAGGGTTATGCAGTGTTGCCTAAAGTATATTGTTTCAATTCTGATGCTATGAGTCATTAGTATTTTCTAATTAGGCCTGAGTATTGCAAACCTGCCAACCTGTTCACGTTTCGCAATGCAGGTACACAATACACCAGTACAAACTAATGCTCTAAAAGTATGCAAAAAAGTGTTGCTTTGTGATCGTGTCCTACTGATCTACGGTGCGCTACCCTAAAAAAACTGGGGTTAAGATAAGGCGGGACCTGGGTTACCGCTCCATAGACACTGCTCTACTGGCTGCTGTCTGCTGCGGGAGAGGCGGGGCTGCTGAGGGCTTCTAGCAAGCAGTATATAACAGTATGTAACTGTATGCATTTCTTCATGGTTGCTTTGTAAGTTTGTGTAACTTATAGGGATAAAATGGGGATAAAATGCAATTTGGTACCGGAAAAAAAAATCCCATGGGTGGCAGGTATGGCATTGTATACAGAAGGGAAAAAGGTACTAATGTCTGTACTCAATTCAAAGTACTGTTACTTTAAGATATTACTCAAGTAGAAGTACAATATGACAAAATCAAAGTCAAATACTTCTGCTTTATTGCCAGTTCTGCCACATGTACAGTACATACAGAGAATTAAAATTGCGTTACTCTCTGACCCTTGATGCAAACAGATAACAAGAAGTAAACACTATATTGTGCAATATCAAAAAATTCATATAAGCATATAAAAAAAATTCTAGTGCAAAAAAAGTTACTTGAGTAAAAGTCAAAAGGTACTGAATGCTAGAGAGTACTTACTGCTACTACCATTACTACTAACATTACTACATGTGCTTCTCTACTGCTACCACTATTACTATTACTTTTACTACCCCCTCCCTTGCTACCTAGGGAAAAAATACTACGCATAGCAATGAAAAATATTTTTTCTCGAAAATTGACTTAGTTTAATACTTAAAGGGACTATATTATGCATAATCAACTTTTTGGAGTTTTCTTCCATGTTATAATGTTGTTGTCACCTCATGAAAAACATACCTCGAATATTCACACGTTTGAGCAATCCTATATTCTCTGGAGTTTCTGAGCCCCCCCCCAAACACACCAGGAAACACTAACCAATCGGCAAGCCCTTTACATCCAGTCTACACTCCTTCATTTATCCAAAGACAGGGCACAGCTCTGTTTCCATTGATTCCTCACAGCTATTTCTTATTTTGCAGTGTTGTTTTATAATCTGCATTATCCCATACAAATAAAGCAAGCAATGCAAACAAGAGGCTGATGTGATTGCAATATAATAGATTTTAATTTTCATAGGGTTCAAGACTTAGTTGTTCCACTGCACCCCCTGCACGGCATAAATAATTCTGCATGAATGAGTAATTTGAAGACACTGCATGCTAAGTACACAAATCCCCCTTTCTTCCCCCGCTTCAGGGTGCAGGAGAAAAAACACATGGCCATGAAACAAAGGCAACATCAAGCTCATAAAATTAACATAGCAAATGACCTGAAGAAGAGGCCCGATAAATATTCTGATCTTATCACCTCTAAGTACTGCGAGAAGACTCGAGAGCAGCCAATGAAAACAGCCTCGTTAATCTTCCATACCCTCGGATAAACTTTTTACAGGAAGCCATCTTTCCAGCAACTCCGCAGGGGTCGGGACAAGGGCGCCTTCTTTAGAGCTTGATAGATATTTTTTGGGAGATCTCCGACTTTTGTTCAGACAGTTGCACACTGACCTTGGACTCAAACTCAATTTAGTTTTCCTTTGCTTTTTGCCGTGCCTCCCTCTTCTGATGTAGAACGCACTGTCTCCGAGACACCGTTTTAAAAAACTGTCTTGTTTTGATGCTGTATTCAATCAGATCTACAAAGCCAAACGTGGGGGTATGACTGTTTTGTGTGTGCATTTGCTCTCTTGTACACACTTTTTTTAGTCTTGTCTTCTTCCTCCTAAAGCTGTTTATGCAAGGTGAGGAGACAGAGCTTTGCTCAACTTTAAATGTTGTCTCCTCCACATGTTGTCAGCTGAAAACAGTCGTTTAGAGATGAAGAGCAAATCAATCAGCCTTACTCTTGTCTGCCACATGTGCCGTATGTCTTTTGCCCTGTCATTCGTATATGCTGCAGGTAGATAAAAAGCATAATCCTTTGCATTTGATTCAGGTGCATGTTTTGTTGAGCTGGCATGAGGATAAAAGTGCAAGCTCTTAACACTTTTTAGTTTTTCATGTGTACACATACAGTAGATTTAAAAAAGGCTGGGCCCAACGCAGGAAGTTGAAGATGTTCATACATAGGACATTTAGAACTAAAAGTACTCATTAAAAAAGTATTACATGTAGTTTTTATTATTATTATTTGCAGTTAAACATATAAATCTATTTCTAATACTACTACTGTCCTACTCCCTCTACTACTACTGCTACTGTACTGTGTCAGTGACCAATAAATACTTTTTATTTTTTTGTGGATTTAAAAATCTACTTAAGTAAAAGTAACATTTTCCTTCAAAAAATTTATTAAGGTCAAACTTTGTTGAATGACCTATGTTTTACCCCACATTAATACTGCACCAAACTATTAAATGTCTTTGTTGCTTTTATTACAGTGGTGCTTGCTGTGTATATAACTACTGCAAAAATATTTCAGTATCAAATCCATCTTTTTAAAGGCTGTCCATTTTATTTTTACATTTCATTATTTTCTAGTTCTTCTCTCTTGGTGATTAAATCCATTGTTCCACTTGAGACCCAAAGGTTGGGTCTCACTAAAATTGTCATCCTCCGAGAATACACTGCTCTTCCAGGCATCCTGCAGCAAGGACAGAATCAACAGCGGGATAAAAAAGTTGGTGTCATGAGCGCCGGTGTCACAGAATAGGGACATCTGATGGCCTAGTTTCTTTCCACTTGTGCCGTACTTCTGCGATTTTCAGCGTGTGATATTTGAGGTTGTCTTTGTCGAATCGCTGGTTGTGTGGGGCGGCTTTAGATGAATGGTTTCGAGGGCAGAGTGTCAGCGTAGGATGGACAGGTCATTTCAGTCAAAACACACCAAATGCATGTCGCTAACTGATGTGGTTCAAGGACTCTGTAACTTACACGTGCTACTGAAGGCGAGGGTATAAATCACAATTAATAAAGACACTGACTGGTTTGACCGCACAGTCGGCGCACTCTACGAATATAAGCTCCTCTCCCAGCTCTACCCTTGTGGTGAATGACACTCCCAGAATAGAGATTTGTGTGGGTCCCCCGCTAGCCAAACAAGACAGGACAGGAACATAGCGCTGGTGTATTTTCGGGGCATAGCCAGGAGCCTCAGTGTCAGCACGCAGAAGAGGAAGAGGCAGGTCGCTGTAGCACTGAGCCAGTGACCTGGCTAATTAGGGGAATGTGTATATGTGTGGTGCAACTGTGTGTTAGACTAGCAGCCTCAGCTACCTGTCTGCTCCAAGCCTCGTCCCTGTAGTGTGACAAGAACACATATTTATCGCTACTATTAATGAGAGATTTGGTTTTCCCCTGTGTTTTTATCATTAGATGGATTATAGAATGAACATAGCTGACTGTATTAGTAAAGAAAAAGGGGAAACTACTGTCAGATGTATTAGAGTTGCACATAGGCAGGTTTTACATGCGCACACGTTGTCTTTCCTGTTTGTCTGGAAGATATGATTTGGACTGACATTGGCTCCAGACTTCCTTACACACCTCTGAAGAGTAGTCTGGCCTTGCCTTAGTGTGACCCTGGATGACCTCTCATCCTCTAAGCTCAACAAAGACAAAGCCTCATTAGGAAGGAAAGTGGCCATTGAGATGTGTCATGTGCTGTGTCATCATGCGCCATGTGCACATGTGTGCACTTTGGTTTGACTTCTGACCGCTTAATCTGATTACTTTTGACGGGTGTTGCTTTTCATGAAAAAGAAAGCAGAACCGTAAAATATCAAGTTATTTTGTAGTGGTAAAGGTTCATAATCGCATGTACAATTTTGTTCTTGAGAACACTTATCCTTGATGTTTTGGAAGGCTGGAGCCTCCGCTGTTAAGAGTGTGATGAGGTGAACTGCTCACGCTTTCATTGCCTATTTACAACTTTTGCCCCTTTTCACCTGTACAGGGAGGTGACAGTGGGAGAAACTGAACTACCGCAGTGGCATGGGGTGGACATGCAGACTCGAGGATCAAATGCAGAAATGTGCAGTGGCCTTCTGGTGCTAACCACTGATAGGGTGTAATATTTTAAACCAAATAAGACGCCAACAGATTCTAAAACTTTATGAAAAATGTAGGTCCAACCCTGGTGAATTGACCACAAGTATCTACATCAGGTCAATGACAAAAAAGCTAATAATGCTCATGGCTAATAACTTGGACAAGAAGCAATGTGTAAAACAAAGCCATGTTATACAAAACATTGTTATAATGGCAAACCTAGTATGAATTTTCTCTACTTTTTTAAATTTGACTAATGTAAATCAAACCTGACTGAAAAGATTTCCGTTCACTACTGTACAGGTGCTATAGTACTTGAAGAGCTACTTTGCTAGAGCTACACTGTAAAACATAAGCATTGTCAACTGGTACTATTGTCCCCTAAAGCTTTAGTTAATAGGCTGTAAGATGTTGATTTAAGGACCAGACGGGGATATTAGCTGTGTAATATTGTTTGTTCTCCATGCAGAATGTGGCATAAAAGAGAACTGGTAGCCTGGATTTGCATTTCTTATATGATAACTGAGCTTAGCTGGGAGTGTGGAGGTATTTCTTAAGGTGTGTGGTTGCAGAACACACACATCCTGCATTCATTATCACAGTTTCTGCTGGGATATGTGCTGCACAATTCACCTATTCTCTGCCTTGTGGAAAAGGCAGTATAGACCACTAACATGTAATTCTAATTTAATCAAATTTTACAGATTGTTTGAACATTTCTTCCATGTAAATTCGGAATTAAATAAATTAACACTCTGCCTAAATCTACTGCACAGCCCAGTGTCAAGCCTCCACATTCACTAGTTTTATATGACAATAATGATTCCTCACCATATTTTTCCGTATTGACACCTGCCTGTGAACAGTCCAACAGGTAGGCAGAAGGCTGGAAACACCGTGCTTAGTTCTATCGACATAATAAGTTCCCCCGGGTGTATCCCAAGACGTTATTACTGCTGCTGCTTTCCCTCCCAGTAAGAAAACTTTGAGGAGACGAGGGAAGCCAAGAACAGAGAGGAGAAGAGGAGAAGGTGATGAGAGCAGAGGCAAATTGGGACACACTGCACATCACCATTAATGATCAGAACTAAACAGATCAAGAAGTGTATGTAACTTAAATAAAGAGAGCTTTTGTACTGTAAGAAGTCAGGAAATTTAAGGATTTAATTTTCATTTTAATTTTGTCCTTTACACAGAAATGTAGGATAAATTAATATATGGATAAAAAGCAACACAATAAAGCAGTGCCCAAGTTGTAGAAAAAAATCACAAGCAATTAAACACCTTTTCATTTATAATAGTAAGTCTTGCACACATGTCACATAAAATACTGAGAAACAGACTCATCAATGTGCAAAAATAATGAAAGAAAAATCAAAACTAGAGGCACCCGGAGAGCAAAGAGCTCTGCCAAGACACTGGTCCTAATTTGTAATGGTAAAAACAATGGTGCCTAGACCTGGACTTAAACTCTTCTAGTTCAGGGATTAATGCTTTTTTCCATATTTTCCTCACTCGAAATAGAGCTCTAGATCCACACCAAAATGAGTTATTTTGTCCCTTAGACCATTACTGACCTTTCTTGGGGAAAAAAAGTTGTATTTATTTAGGCACTAAATACAACACATTTTTTTTTCCACATCTCACTAAAAACTTTGCACAGTACTGTAATTATAATGTAATCCAGTCACAGGCAGTCATAAGTCAGTGTATGCTTTGTACCAATCCCAATCCTGGATAAATGGAGAGGATTGGTAAAAACTATGCCATATTAACTATGTAAATAACTGATGATGTACTGTGGTGGCCATAGAAGGAAAAAGCCAAAAGTAAAGAACATGTAAAATGCAGCAAGTATTATAGTAATGAGTGTTGTCACCATTTTCCATATTTAAAGTAATATTAGTGATGTTTTTGGTAAGTCAGGAAAAAGACAAAAGCATGAGCCATATTTGTTGTAGTGGGACACACTGCAGGTGGAGCCAACCTTGTACTTCTAATAAATGACGTCCAGCTCTTTAAAGACAATTCTATTACCTCTGCAGTCATGTGCAATCATTCTCTGTCAGGGAAATGGATATGCACACATGTTGCCAAATCGCTAACCAAGTTCCTATCAATACGAGCTGATCTCAAGATTTATGCTGTTGCTTTAGTGGCTAGTGGCTGGTACAAATTTCGAAATGAATTACTGGTGAGTCATCCAAATGAAGATATCAATAAATTCTACACAGACATAAAGTAGCGCTTTTATTTATGTTGCAAATTTCACTTTACACTCCTCTACTGTCTTTGATGACATTTTTAAGTGTCTTGCGATAAAAAAACAAGAAGAAAGTTCACTGCTATATTTTTAGCACGAGGACCTGTGATGGACCATCGGGACTCATTATTTTCTCTTAGAGCAAGCATAACTTTCCTTTAAATGCTCCACTCGCCGAGGTAGCACCGTTTACAGACACACATCACTGGCAGGAGTAAATCTGTTGGATGCCTCTCTTTTTCATCCAGGGCAGCTTGTTATTTACTGGCAAGCCAAGAGCACATGGCTTGAATTTTTCTGCATTACATCCCCTGTTTTATGTTTAGTTTCTTTTGCAGTGTTTGACTCTCTTTTTTCCATTTTTTTTCTGTTGCAGTTTTGGGTTTGCCCCAAAAGCATGAAACCAGAGTCAATGAGAAGCAGGGCTGTATGGGTCCCAGCAGGGGTGAAGGGATCAGACCCTGGGAGCGCTCTGTGTTACATGTGGCGTTGGTTAAAGCAGACAAAATCCTACACATGCATCAAACTACAGTATCAGTTCCTAAAATACTTGGCTGGAACAGTATATTAACTAACCATTTTGCATTTCAAGGCATTTTGCAACATATTAATATACTAACCTATCCTATTCAAAAAACACAAGTTAATATAAAATGTACAACACTGTACAGCACAAAAAAGAAGAAAAATCTAGAAGCACTTGGAGAGCGTAGACCTTTCCCAAGGCACTGTTTCTTCCTCACCCTGACTGCCCTGTCTGGATGAGGCCCACCTGCTGCATCCGTACAGACCTGAACTATGATACTATAGATGAGCTAATGGACTAACAGTCCTAGACACATAGCCTGTCTGTCCTGGGAGAGGATCTCTCTTTTAATGTGGTCGCCATAAGGTTTCTTTTTTTTTTTTCCCCCACAGCTTTTTTTTTTTAGGAGTTTTTCCTCACTGAAGGTCTAAGGACAGGGGATGTCCTAGGTCTGTTTAGTTTAGTCTAGTTATTGTTTATGTTTGATTGTATGTTATGTCTTATTGTGTGTTTATGTCTGATTAACTGTTTGTGAAGCCCTTTGAGGTGACTGTTGTTGTGATCCTTGGCTATATAGAATTGAATTGAGAAATTGAATTTTATCTTGCAATGGTAAAGTCTCGAAAATCTTCTAATATCTTCACAATAGTAAAGAATCTACTAAAGCTAATAGTAAGTGAAGATGGTATCTTCGGAATCCCACAAAATACTCTCTCCAACCAGAACAGTAATTTAGATTGACACCAAAATTAACAATTTACGACTATACTGACCTTGCCTGAAATGTTAATAACAACATTTGTGCATGTATTTATTGTATTTATTAAAGTGCTGTAAGTTAACAACATCTTTTCACACTGCCCTAAAACTTTTGCACAGTATTAAATGTTTTTATTGGACAAGAAGAAATAAATGTAAAAAATAAAGTAAAAAAAAAAAAAAAAAAGTTTTCCTAACCCTGAGTCCTAACATCTGGAGTTAAAGAAAACACCTTAAGCTGCTCTGATTACAATCACACACTCCCTTTAGCTGTGACAAAATGACACTTAAAACACCAGCCTTACAATAACACACTTATGTCGAACAATAATACAACTTAAGTCCCATCTTTATTAGATAAGGCTAAGCACCGATATAGGCTGAGATGTGAGAACTTTAGCCTTTCAGTTACACACCAACTCAATAACTAAACATGCCTTGTTTTCTTCTACCCCCTTTAGCAAATTTGTTTGTGGACTTTTTCAATTCTCATAATTTCATCCTAAACTTTCCTCTTAAACCTTGACCCCCTCAGTTATTGTGGAGGCTTGTGGGTTGGGGTTGCAGGCTGGGTGGCCGGGCTGTGGAAGGAGGCAGTGAAGAGGAAAGGCTTTGCAGACTTCTTGGGATATGTTTACACAAACGGGAAGCTTTTTGGTGGGAGATAAAAGTTCCTAACGACATTGAAGTGCTGTTCCCATCGTCTCTGGAAACCCTCTCACACAGCCTCCTCTTTTGTCACTTCAACAGATGTTTAGCAAAAACAGTTTATGTGCTTTTATTTCTGTTATCTTCTTAATACTTTAAGTCTCTTTGAGTCATATAAAGGTCTTGGCACAGACAAGAATATTGTGTATCTTGCAAGCAAAGCAGAACATGCTGACCTTAGAGACCATGTTTTATGCAAGTAATATAGAAAAGGCATCCTCTGCCAATTCTACTAGTGCACACTGCAAGAAAAAATTTCCAGCCTTTTGTAGCTCCGTGTGAATAAAATAAGATTTTATGAGATTTGCATATCATTACATTCCATTTTTATTTACTTTTTACAGAGTGTCCCATCTCTTTCAGTGCTTTGGTGCCAGTTCCACTAGTACCCACTGAAAGACAAAATCATCTTAACCTCCAACACTGTATCAACTACCCTGTTCTTTAATATTTCAATGCAATGTTCTGTAGCAGCAAAGCCGGCGTATAGACACATACAAAAAACACAAACTGTGTGCTTGTCAACCTAATTCCAAAGAGGCATGTAAAAATCAAGCCCTCTATCTATGACCCAATGTCTGTCCGCTTAAACCTCTCCTCTGTAATCCCTTTAGTGTTCAATTAATCCACTCAGTGCTGTTCCAACTTTGTATTACACAGTGATTTGTATAACCCCTCTCCTATAAGCTGCCTGTATCTGTGTTAGCTCAGCCTTTGCCTCTGCAGCCTTTACCATCACCTTCACTAGCAAACAGGCAGACGGGTACACAGAGGAAAGCAGGGAGGGAGGCAGTGAGGGAGGGTCATCAAATGTGATGAATGCCTTTCTACGAAAAAGCTGTATGGAATGTCCTTGACTTTAATCAAAACTATTTGTTTTTGGGGCGGCGTGTCTGTTGTCTCATGCGTTCATGTCCACTGATAGCCTGACATTAATGACACCATAAATCAGACCAAGTGACACTGGGGTTTTTGCTAATGTTTCAGGGCCGCAACAGAAATGGCGGTCACTGAGGAGGATGAGGAGGAGAACGAAGATTGTGTTATGGAATGCCAGATTATGTGGGAGTTAACTAGGCCCTTGAGAAACAAATGGGTCTAGGCCAAAGCCTAAGAAAATCAAAGCAAGGCCAGCCACTCTAATATGCATGATGCTGATGCAAGTCCATTTATTGAGGATATTTTAGTGCTATACTGCTATAACATTGAACACAGCTGATTTTTCTCATATTTCCCCTCCTATCAGCTCAAAGGCCACATACTAACATT
The DNA here is from genome assembly GCA_020698575.1 of Bostrychus sinensis. Lineage (NCBI taxonomy): Eukaryota > Metazoa > Chordata > Actinopteri > Gobiiformes > Eleotridae > Bostrychus > Bostrychus sinensis. Next base: position 20,548,653 of record CM036249.1, on the reverse strand, counting down.
TGTACTTCATAGGCATCAAATGCTGGAGCCAAACACAGCCGATAAGCAACTCTCTGTGGATATATGAATGCCACAATTCCTTGCTGCTATCCCTCATCCCTCCCTAAGATAGTCCTTCTCTGGGCTTGGATCTAAACAAATGTGACATGACTGATTCGAAAGAGGATCCGAGATAACTGTTCATCAGCCAATACTCTCAGAACAGCAGGGGCCTGAAATTCTTACTGTAGTGACGTGCTGAAAAGCATCTTTCTGGAAAAGCTCATTTGCTTCTATTATTGTGGACATCAAAATTCTTTGTTTTGAATTAGTTAGTACAGTATGCAGAGACAATATATTTTAACCCAAACCTAAACATTGAACCTTACTAATCATACTCTTCACATATTTATCATTTTGCAATCAGTTTGTCAGTAAATGGATTGGTCCTTTTAGGTGTTTCCTTCTAGGGTTGCCACAGCAAAGCTTCTGCCTTCTAACCTACAGTGATTGGCATACTTATGTAGCATAGGGTTTTTATGCCCAATGCCCTTCCTGATGCAGCTGTCTCTGAGTTTATCTGAGCTTGGGACTGGCACAAAGAGTTCACTGGCTTACTGACATTATTTACTAGTTAAACTTCTTGATTTATTTTGGAAATAAAATGTATGCAGATAGTACATCACGTGACAATATGCATTAGAGAAGGCTTTAAAAACAACTTTATCAGGTTTTGTAGCAAAAGATGTTAGGAGCTTTTGCTATAAAACCTGATAAAGTTGTTTATTCATGCATTTAAAAACTTTGACTTGGTTCTCTGAATGAGGGGCTTTAGTAGCAAAATACATGTTTGTATGTATAGAAACCCAATGAAGAAGATCTGTCCTGTATGGTTCTAATTTGAAACTTGACACTTTGATAAGTAGCACTATAAGTGGTGTGTGGCTTTTCTCTTGTCACAGTCAATGCAAAACTAAGGAGCAGTACATAGATCACAATCACAGGAGCTGTTTGGTTGAATCGCACATTGCCAAGAGAAAGCTATCTAGACAGACAGTGGCTGCCAAAAGGAGTGTGCATTTCTAATCCCTAGATGGCTCATAGGCGCAACAAATCTTATCTATCTACATGCTGTCAAAAAATGTCACTGCCATATCAAATAGAGGAGATGATACCTGAAGGAGAGGTGCTGTAGGGAGGCAAGAGGAAATATACAACAATGTGCATTGCCACCAGCATGCGTGCACACATACACCTAACCCAAATGCACCGGGGAGACATAGAGCTGTCGTGAGTTGACAAACAAATGACAGACAAATGACATGTTGGAACACCTCCAGCAGGCCTGATAGTAATCGCCATGTGAGATTGTGCCAATAGCATCTCTTATGGAGAGCGGAGGTGAGGAGGAAGAGGGGAGGGGGAGAGGGGAGGGGAGGCAGAGAGCAAGGCCTGTGTGTCATTTTACACAAACAAAACCGCTGCCAAACACCGGATCTGATTGCTTCCACCGCCGTCAACTGTGTCCAATCTAATCTGTCTGTCAATCTGGGTTGCAGGGCGCGAGGACATGGTTAAAGGAGGAATGATGGAATAGTGGGATGGATAAGAAGTAGCAAAAAACTGTATTTGGCAAAGCTAAAATGGTATAAGGAAGATTTGGGTAGCCATTTCAAAATATTTTGAGCTAATACAATTTTTTTGGTTTACTCCTACTTAGATACTATACTATACTATACTATACTATACTATACTATAGATTTTATGTATGTTCTCATCTTCCATTGGTGTCACTCGGTGTTACTTGCACGTTTGTAATTATGTGTGCATGTGTTTGTGGAGAGTGTTATAGCAGACTAGGTGTCATGTATCCAGCGGTGAAGCTGCCAGATAATTGGCATCACGGTCAGGTTCTCTGCAGTCGGCGCTGACCCGAGTGCTGCGGAGAAGTGAGAGACGAGGGGACTGTGCACCTAATGACAGAAAGACTGAGTACATATATAATACAAAAACATGCATGTGATTTATTTATGAGTCCATGAGTGGGAATATGAATATGGTGATACTGTGTACTAAGATGCAACCCTGTCTCCCAAATGTTAAATATTAACATTTGGTTGAATAAGCATACTTTTGTTAACACCTGTTAGTGTATTTTATTACAGATTTATCAAACTTAATAAGCCTAACTAAATTGCTAGAAAGTTGTGACAGTGTTTAAAATTAAAATTAAAACAATGGTTTGCAAATCTCATAAAACTCTATTTAATTCACATTGGACCAGGTCTTGAAGCTAAAATATGGTTCCATTTCATGAAAATAAATAGGCCATTTTAAATTTTTATTGCAGCAACATATCTTAAAAAACCTGGGACGAGACAACAAAAATAGACAAAAAAGACCAGTTATAACTCTGTAGTGGACAATGACATCTGGAAGTGTTCCTGAGCCCATCTTTTGGTTTCCAGAATCATGCCGGGAGTGATTATGAGCATCCCCTACAATCCAATACTAACAATACAGACTCTGCCTTTCTAAAATGCTCCATTTTATACCCAGTCATCAAACTGAAATGTTACTTAATGTTTTTCCTGCTTTTTTTTAATTTTTAATTTGTTTACTTTTTTGCATACTCAAAATTAGATAATTTTTTAAATGGTAAAGTCAGTTTTTTCACCTAATATGTAAATAAAATATAAGATATGATATTAAATGTGTTTTTAGTTTGAAATTGGAGTTATGTAAACTCCTTTTATTGGTGTCAAACTTAATAACACTTAATAATAATTACATGGCACACTTGGATTTCTCACAGCAGGCCATGCTCCCGATCTCTGTCTTTATAGTAAGATACACTTGGTCCTGCTGGCAGATACAGTATAATGTGTGTTTTTTGCCTCAGCTTTAATTCAATCAAGTCTCTCCCTTTGCTGCAGCCTCTTTATTCCAATTCGATTAGTGGGCTAAAGCCATCAAGATTTCCTGGACAAAATGAATGCTTGTATTAATCCCCACAATTTCCATTTAAAACATAAGGGCATCGACTTGATTAGCAAGGGCTGATGTTGAATAATTACACAGCAAACATGAGGAGGGTTATAGGAAAAGCACAGCTGGGCATGCCCCCAAACGCCCTCTGGGAAACCAAAGAAGGGGGGTCAAAGTAAAGCAATGGCAATGACTGAGGTGATGAATCTCTTAGCTGGCCCCTTATGCAATTAACAAGCAACGCTTCTATTAATTTTAGTCCCCTAGAGTGGTGACTGGTCAGATGTCTGAGGGTCAAGGGGCAAGGGTCGAGAGCAGAGGTCAAGCCAACAACAACACAGAATAGGGCTCAATGTAAGATAAGAAGGGGGAGACAGAATGGGAAGAGTCGATGAATTTATAGCTAAATCACATGAAATTATATTAAAAGCTTGGACTTTTGACAAGTGCATTCAGCTTTGGGTCATATTATTGTGTTTGAAAAAAAGATTTCACACAGATGAGATAAACAAGGATGCATTTAGCGCACTATTTAATTGGGAAGGAATAATCTTTGCATGCAGTGTTTGAGCATAGGAAAAAGAACAGATCAATTGTAGGGTTGGGCTAGAGAAAGACAAACAGTGGTACGACAAAAAAGAATAGATTACAGGTTAACATTTATCCTTTGGAGATATGGTGAGGTCAATGCGGCCATTGGTGTAATATTAAACCACTGATTCATTGTCATCCTTCACAAATGTTGCATCAATTCTTCCTACATTGACACTGGCTTCCTCTTAGTGCTGTTTTCACTCTAATCGAAAGGGTGTTTTTCTCACTTTTAGGTCACTCAAGGGTTCAGTTTATGTTCAAAGACATTGACTATAGAGTAAAAAAGGTGATTCTTGGGGCTTCTACTACCTGTACTTAGTCAACCTGTGGAAAAAAGGCGAAGCCCCCATCTCAAAAAGGCAAATACTAATCATAAATAACTGCTAATAACAGACTTACTGACCTCAATCTGGATTCTTTCACTCTAGTCAGGAGGCACTTCAAAAGAGGTCCAGCGGCCTCAAGGTTAATGCCTTACCAAATAAAAAGCAAAGTTGTTAAAATTAACACAGTGCCAAGGCAGTTCTGTTTCCTTTTAGAATATAGTTTTCATCCTTTTATGTTTGAGAAAAAGCATTCCCACATGTTTTCGAATATGGGAAAAATGCTCCAGGGATGAACCGTCATGGCTGCCTCCTGTGCCGCTTCAGAATAGGTCTTTGTAAAGTGGCAGACCAGGAGGAAATGAGCCCTGACACTATTTTGATTTGGAAAACACTGGACCTAGAGTGCACTAACAAGTATCTTAGTTCTTGAAAGTCTGACAAAAAGTGAAAGGTGTGTCATGATGTCATAATCTGTGCTTTGCATAGACAAAAGCAATGGCATTGTTTTCATTAGTGTCCAATTGAAATGTTTGCATGGTCGCTGTAACATAATCTGAGTGTACAATAGTAATATTTATTTCAGATAAAATATTTTTATTTTTACTTTGCCCATAAATGCATTTGTTGTGAATATTTTTGCATTGTACAAATACAATTGCAAATGCTATTTTCATTATCACCATTTTGTGTGCCCTTAACTTTAGCTCATTTTTGCATCTGTTGATCCAAAAACTCAAACAAACAATTTAAGTGTAACACAGTGAAAGAAGAGTAAGCCTAATCAAAGGGACAAAACAACATATGCTTATTCTTACAATTTGCCGAGAAGTTCCACTCTAATATGTGGTGCCACAGTTGACTGACATTGTTTTGTTTCGCCTGCACTTTCACCATCTGGCAGAAAATTGGCTGTATTCATTACATTGACACAAGAGGATCCAGTGAGCGTGCACATGATTGGATGTGTGCGTTCTGGTGTTGAACATGTGGACATGCTTGTCATGCTTTGGGGATATAGTTACAGTATCGATCTCTTCCACGCTGACTCCCCTCTTAGGATGCAGAGGGCAGTGGACTAGGAACAATAGAGGCTCTCATCTTGCTTTCCCTACTTCCACTTGCATCTCTTAGTATTGTTCACAGACACACATCAAGTGGAACTATCGAACCAAGGGACATGGATGGGAAGAGGTCTTTCAAAGGAGGGGAAGTGGCATTGAGAGGGGCATGTCTGTGTGTGTGTGTGTTTGTGTGAGTGTGTGTGGGAGAGCGAGTGATGGGAAGAAGGTTAGAAAAGCTAGCCTCTATCTGCTTCCATCCTCTTGAAGGCCGACAGGGTCCTAAGCCTGGCTCAAGGGGCTTATGCAGATTCAATGACCTTTTTCCCAGGGACCAGATTTTACACTTAAATTACCATTAGAGCGATTGTCTCCCTTTGGGGGTGGCGGGTCCAACCCAACCCCCTAGCAGGGGTTAAAAGCCACAGTGGCACTTTGCCTGGACTGCATGCTAAATGATGTGGAACGTATGTAAACTGCAAAGAGGCCATGCCTTGAGCAAGGAATCAAGCATGGAGGTGAGTTCACACACTGTGTTGGCCCATGTATTACATTGGGAGTTGAAATTTCAGGGGAATTGGGCAAGCTCAGCATTCAGGTAATGAGAAAATGGAACAAGGTTTCTTATGGATGATCATACCTTCTTCCTTTGGGCCTTTTTCTTCCGGGACTGCCACAGCAAATCATCTGCCTCCTAGCGTGTAGTTATTTGCATAATTATTTGGCATAAGTTGCCCTTCCTAACTCAACTCTCTCCATTTATCCAGGCTCGGGACCAGCACAAAATGTGCTCTGGCTTTTGACCCCCTGTGGCTGAATTTGTTTTAGATAATTATGCCATTTGGGAAATTACATATATATACAGTATATAGAATTTTGAGTGATTAAATATTTTTGTCAAAACAAATTCACTGTAGTTAGTCTAGTAGTTCACCATGTATTTTTCTTTCTAACCAAGAGAAAAGACACTTGAGACTTCATGGCAGAAGCTTTTCAGAATCATGGTAGCTAGGACGGACATGAGAGGAAATAGAAAAACAGCAGTACTATGCCCTTATTACCCCCTTCAAACAGAAGAGAATGATGACATCCCTTACTCACACTTCCAGTATATAAGAACACAGGGACACACACCCAGTGGCACACACAAAGCACATACAATTTCACCTTGTCTTGTGATGGCAGCAGGTTTGTTTGTCTTTAATTCCCTACTGCTTGGGTGTAATGGGGACTCTGTGACAGCTGTCATTCTGCTGTGACCTCAGCGGACGGCAGATCAGTAGTGGCACAATGCCTGTCAGGATCAGGAAGTCAGGAGGTGCGCCCATCTGCATTTACACTTGACACTTTAGGTACTTGACAGAGGTGGATGAACGGAGGGGACAAGGTACATTTGAAGTGAGAATAGTGGTTAAATACTGAAAGGGACTCTAAGACCCCACAGGCTCAACAATATGCCACTACGAATATGTTCATTCAATGTGGGATACAGTGTGACAGCAGGCCAAAACACAACTCACACTCTGATGGCTGAGGCTGATGTGACAGAGGCTATTAGGAAATAAGGAGGTAGAATCTAAGTAGAAAGGGGATGGAGTTTGAAACAAAATCCAGCAACAAGGGATCACAAACCAGTGTACTCTTTGGGCCAGTGCCAAGCCTGTACAAATGGTTGTGTGATGGCTGTGTGAGAAAGGGCATCCAGTGTAAAATCTGCCAAAAGAATATGCATCACTGCACACTAGAAGGCAGATGATTCGTTGGGATTAAAATTGAAAAAGGAGATGGAAATTGAAACATCCCTTCACACATTATGTTATGACGTATTTATATTTTTAATCAGAAAAGTATAAGATTTCAGCTCTCAATAGTTAATAGCTTGTCCTATGAGCATTCCTTTTTAAATTCAACTATTCTCTAGCTTTCCCCCTTTCCTCTCCACATTCTCTCAAGCTCATATTGTCGACTGCAGAGAAGCTGTCAGAGATTGTGGAAATGGGAGGAAGAGGTACATATGATAGCGGGAGCAGAGCGCGGTCGGCTGCTGCTCTAGGGCTGTTTGGGGGTTGCTGCACAAGGGGGGCAAAGGAATCGAGAAAAAGCGAGAAGGTTCATAGTTAGTGGTGATTCTCCTCACTGACACATCAGACCAGGCTGTGAGGTTGGTGCTCAGTTCAACAGTCCCAGTGGGAGTGGGTGTCTGCGGTCGAAGCCACATGCTCAAATAAAGGTGAATAATAAAAAAAATAAAAACAGGATGGGAGTATGTGGAGCACCGATCATTCTCTGCCCTACCCTCACCCTGCTCAAATGTAACTCTCTTATCATGGCGCTCTGCCCGGGCCATGCTCACCTCAGATAGGACAGGCTGTCTCCCCGAGCGAGGGCCAAGGGGTGTGTGTACAACCCCACCGTTGTGCATGAGTCATCCTAATTGGGAGAGGTCTCGGCTCAGCAGCAGATTTCTCTCCTGCTGTTTCGGCCTGTTTAAAGTGGTGAACCCGGGATGAGATCAACAGTAGAACGCCATGGCTTTTATTGCCACTGTGTTTGACCTCGTTCTGTCGTCAACACCTCTATGCATGTGTGTTTTAGATAGTGCCGTGAGTCATCACAAGTGTCTATGTGTATGCAGTAAACCTTGTGTGTGTGGGAATTCAACCAGTATTTGTATCGAGGCTATCTCCCCTCACTCTTACACACACAGTCTCACCCCTCTAAAACGATTATATGTCAGCAATCCCCACAATTTGGTTCCTGCTAAAGCTGCTGTGAACTCATCACACCCATCTAGGGAATTATGCAAGCAGTAATGCTGGTCTCACCTGCCAACACACAGTGCAAGGCCAGTCAGGGGACTGGCCGTCATGTGATAAGTCTACCCTGACCAGTTCAAAGCTGATTTGACCAGGGGCTGATTGCTGGCAGCTAATCATTTTAGCAGTACCTAGCTGCACAGAAGTTCAGAAGAGGTGCAAGAATGAGTGAGAAGGGTAAGGAATGAATGAGTGTATCTGTATTTTTATCCCTACACATTTCAGCTACAAGCGTATTCCTATGCTGAACTGACAGTGAACTCAACTGTGTTTATTTATTTACACACTTTATGTCTACTGCAATTGATTCTTCTTGGTTACATTGTTCTGGTTCAGGAATTATTTTAAACCAAATTGGCTATAATTGAATACGGCAAGGACATTTCTACTGGCTTGATAATTTAATGTCATTAAGATTTCAGATTACCATTAGTCTCATCGAAAATACCAGGGTTTCCCATACATTGACAAAATTATGGCATACTGCCATAGATAAATTGACATCGCCATAGACTCTAAATGAGTCATGAAGAGATCATAGTGTTAGAACAAACTCTTGGTTGTTCAGATTTTAAACAATTTCAAAATTTTACAAACAATTAAGTTTGTACGTTTTTTTGTTTGTTTTGTTTTTGGTGGTGGTGGTGGTGGTGGTGGGGGTAGTAGGGTAGTAGCTTAAATAATAAATCAGATCAATTTTGTTGGATTTTAGCATATTTGTTGCAGTGAAAGACTCGTAGACTCGTGGATGGTACGCGCTTAGAACAGAAAGAATTGGCGGGATATGTATCAGGATTAAATGGACTCAATGAGCATGAGAAGCCGGTGTTTGTAGCTGAACGTGAACAAGTGCTACTTTTGCATTTTTTCTGCAGAAAGGCAAAAATATTTTTGTTGTAAATTCAAAAACTGCCTGAGAACCAGCGTAAGCGGTGGATACAAGCAGAGAGACAGGGGAGACAAGCCTAAGCATTAGTAAGACATGCCGGCACTCATAATATGTGTCTTTGTTAGTCTAAAATGTGTGCGTATGTCTCTAAACACTTATGATGTTTTTTTTAATGATGTTCTGTCTATTTAGAACTGAGTGCAGTTGAATGCGTCTCCTAGCTTAATCAGAGTATAGTGTATACAGCAGTAATCTGACAATGAATCGTATTTTACAGGAGGTGCCACCAATTAAGAGAAATTTGTATGACCGCTCACATTTTAATGGAAAAATATAAAAGTTTCCCACAGAGTCACAAGGCCATGCTGCCTAAGGAGATGGAACTTTTGTAAAGTGCATTATTTTTACCTAAAGAATATCTCTAACCATGAAAAAACTGTAGGGCTTGTTTGTATGTATATGTGTGTGTGTTGCCCTCCTCTGATTGAGACATCTTTGTGTGTGCGGGCTTTCTGGGTCGATGTAAGCAATAGTCTTGGCAGAAGCCCTCCATCTTCTTATCCCGGTGGGGAGCAGTCTGCAGCCAAACCCAACCTGTGCTTCACAGCCTTCGATAAGCCCTCAAATGGCACAGGCCAAATGGCCAGGGAGAGAGAAGCACAGACACACAGAGAGTTAAAAGTGGAAGAAGCAAGAGAAACACTAAAGATAAAAATATCACATTGCTAAGGCATAACTGGGTGGTCTGCATGTGTTGTGTTTTGTTGTTGCCTCAGGATCCACGAGTGGGATTTAGTCCATTCAGGGTGTCTTTTGTGATAATGTATGTGTTAAAAAACGCTCTTTTGCCTGTCAATACATTATTTCAGGCTCCTCCATATATCATACACAAGGCCTTGTCTTTCCATGTTTTTTTTGTCCCCCATCATCAGATGACATAAATACTCAGTATGTCACAGCAGGCTATGCTCCTAACGCCCCCTCAGTGCTTATCTCTACAAATGTGAATCTGTTATTCCACTGTAATGGAAACCATGTTGGTAACATCTTAACATATTACATTCAGTCAAACACACTGTGAAACTCTATCTTACCGCTGTGTCAAAGCTCTTTTTATACTGCAGGAATGTGGGGGGGATGTGGTGAAACACAACGTTTTGCCCAAAGCGCAAACTCTTGGTGAATGCACACACAGACTACAAGGTTCCTTTTTTATTCTTTATTTCTTTTTTTAAGCGGACAATTCAAAAAAGCTAAAAACACAGGAGTATTGTGTGCTTTAATGTTTTGAAGCTCTTGCATGTCTCTCTTTTCGTTTGCGCACCAGCAACAGTTCAGATTTCTTCAGGCAATTTGTTTCAGGTAACTGGAGCTTTCAACTGCAGTTGAGTGTATCCTGGGAACTATTAGAGAAAAAAGAGAGTGTTCAAGCTTTTCAAAATGTTGATGGATCCAACATAATGAGCATGTAACTGATCACAAAGATAGACAGATAACACTTTTTTTCTTCAGGAGCCATTACTGCAACATTAGGGAGGGTAGAGCTAGATTCAGTAGCACCTAGCAGTATAGATATGATGCTAAAGAGGCTCTCAGTAGCACATTGTTATTCACTTACTGTTCCTGTTGGGATAGCCACAGGCTGGTGAAGGCTTTTTTTTCTACCAGAAATCTTTGAATTGAATCAGTGCACAGTCAGCATACTGTAAGCTCCAAGCAAGAACAGCTAAACACATTTTTGTTAGGATTGTCTCAAAACTGTGTCGACAAGTTTTGTCCATGCGTATATGCCTCCTATTTGAATTTTAAAGTTTTTATTGTTGGTGTAGATTTGACTTGTTTTTCTCATTCATAAAGTGTGCCCCAGCACCTCAAGTACATATTTTAAATACTTTCTGTTTTCTATTGGGATGCTTGTATAGTTTTAGAAAAGGGAATAGGGTGCCCCAGGTAAAACGTCACTATTTAGGGCATGGATTCCACAGAGGGCATCAGAGAGACAAGAGGTTGAAACACGTTTTACTAATGCAGACAGCTTCTTTTTAGCCTCCAGTCTTCTAGTCAATTGAGACAGCCATTCCACGCTGATGTCTCCAGTTTAGAGGACATATGCTAATGAGCCGAGACTGACTGACATGTGACTAAAACCATCGGGGGGCCTACAGCGAGGACAGTAGTGGCGCTTTAAAGCAGACTTTGCCAGCAGTCATGGTAGGAATAGATGAGGACCATGTTCCCGGGAGGAAGACTGAGACGAGGTCTGCCATTGAGGTAATTATGGCCACGGTTATGATATCTGTAGGAAAGGCTGATCTCAGACCTGTGCCTCTGTCATCATGTCACTTGATTGTCCTTGAAATTACACATTGGAACTTATATACTGTATGTTTCAAATGAGTTAAATGTTGTAGACTAAAACGTTCTCTATAGTACAGTACAAATCAAAGGCTTAGAATCGAAAGAGTGTAAGTAATATTGCACTAACTTTACAGAAGAATCAAAAAAGGGCCATAATAATAAAAAAAAAACACTTAAACAACTGTTGTTTATCCATTAACAAAAACAAAAAAGTCAATTTTGCCCAAAAAGTCACCTCCATCCTTTAGATTCTCAGCCCTCAAAATATATGTTTGAGGAAATTTTCCAATCTTACCCAAATTGATTAAAATAGATGCATATCTCAACAAAACTAAACTTTTCTATTATAAGCAAAACAATGTCACCACTTTACAATGTGGTGTACAGCTACTGAACCCTAAGTCCCTCCAACATGGGTGCTTTAGAGCAGTCAACCACTGCCATGTTTGCAATGTTAATCAGCTTCCTTTAACCCCACAGAGACCCAGCTGAACTTTCTCTGACCCCTCGGCTTTTGATACGTACGTCATTTACAATTTGCCACACACAGGTTGTCCTGAGCCTGCTGCCAAAACAGACAGATCTCTCTCAATCGCTACGCCTCTTTTCCCTCTCTGAAGTCAAGGGCATGCTTTGAACCACATTCACTTTTTCCCACTCATTTTTTTTTCTCTCGCTGGACTCTCTACATCATTTATAGCCTCACCCCTACACCCTGCTAATGATACAGATTTCACAGGATGTCAAAGGCATATCAGAACTGGGTTGTTAAAAGTGGCCGGTGGCTTGCTTACATTTCTATTTGTAGATATGGCTGTGATGGAAAGAGAACACCCTAAATGTTCAGCTTAGCCTCCGATGGACTGTTTCATTGTAAGTAATCATTTTATGAATAATTTTGTTTGCTAAAGCTGCCAACAAGATGAAACTTGTGTTCATAGCCTTACCCGAAGAATATCAAGCCATGAAAAACTGTAGGTTTCTATGTACCTGGCTGTGTGGATATGGCTGTGTGGATATAGCTGTTGTGGAAAGAGACAGGGAAGATGTCCAGACATGGTGAGATAAAATTGACACGGATGACTTACCAAATCTCCACAAGAGGGTTAAAATTGAAGCGCTGTAGCTGAATAGTGCTTGTTGAAGACCGCATAATTCCCACCCCCGCCGTCAATGCGACATCCCAAATCACTCCAGCTCTCTCCACTATGATTTATTCTCCTTCCAGGGGCCATAATCCCTGAACCCTATACTCCTCAAGTGGACCATGTCTCCCCCTCTTTCCTGTCCTTCTCTCCAACACTTCCCCCAGCATCTGCTAGATTCCCCACTCTGTGGATGGCATCATCAGCCACGACAAGAGAATAAATCTAGCCCATACTGTCTGAGGGACGCCCATGACAGCCCTCAATAAACCGCAGAGATTGTTTTTTTTTTTTTTTTTTTTCCTTTTTCCTTTTTAATTTTCACCGGCAGACATTGGTACCCTGCTGTCAGCATAACAGGAGCATATTAGCAGGGCCGGCCCCACCTGGCCCCACCACTCCTCGACCTGTCCCCTCCCTATAATTATACCCAAGACCCTTTCCCATTAACCTAGTCCCTTTGATCCCCACACATGCTGATATTATGCAAAACTGCTGAATGGAGAGACTTTAGTGCCAAACAGCATGCAGTTACCCATAATTCTGATCTTCTCACTTATTCTCCTCTTTTTTTGCGCTCTATCTTTGCCTATTTATCATGGATTAAATTAATTTCAAAGGAGTCTGAAAAGGAGGCAGAAGAAAAGAAGCGCAGACTTGTAGGATATGAGAAAATAGTAGTGCGAGACATTTTTACAAGGATGAATAGGGAACCTGAACAAAAAAAAGATGCCACAATGAAGTATTTCTTTTAGTCCCCCGTTGCATGTATCAAGGAAATGTCTTCATTAAGAGTGGGGCCTAAAAGCAAATATCAGGGTCTGCACAATGCCGAAGGTCTGTGAGTGACCTTTCTTTGGTTTTAATCATTGCAACTCTTGACAGCTTAATAAGTTGAAGGTGCTGGGTTGCAGCCTAACTTAATAAGACCCACACCAGAGCCTTGGCCACCTATGATTGCTCCCATAAGTCTTTGCACATCTGGCGCTGTGTCCTTGGCCGAGAGATATTTTCCATAACTTTCCTTATGCTCACAAGGCGCCATCGTCTTTTATTAAGAATAGGGATGATACACTGCGCAGCGTCTCTGTGTACACTAGACATCACACGGTCTGTTGTCACTATTACCCTTTTAAGTGACAACTCAAATGCACTACAGCTTTAGTGCATCACGCCAAGCAATGTTTAACTTATTAAACACTCCAATAATTTATAGGCACTCTTTGTAAATCAAACTCCCATATTTACTTCCTGCCTGCCGAAGTATATTGTTAGGTGCGATATATGCCATCTATATTCCATGGTTTATTACTTCTATGGATGAATTACCAACCATTTATGATGCACATAAGGTGTATAATTCTATAAGCAGTAAAGCCGGGTTTATATGGAGCCGTAGCTTTTCACTTGTCACTCTTTGTCCCCAGTCCATAGAGAAAGAAATGCTTCTGCAGCAATAAAACAATCAACCATTCTTTGCTATGATATAATCATTCTTTCAAATACAGCATTTATACTTTATATCAATGAGACTTACTTTTTTTTATTTTCACTAATTATTCAACTTCAACTAATATATGAACCACTCACTTGCCCTACTATTTAATCATGTTATATTCCTGTGACGGCAGATTTTTGATACCATACGCAGCCATACCTTTGCACACAATGGCCTTTAACAGGGAAGCACTGAGAGTTCTCTGTGTTCATATTGCACTGAGGGATGCTGCTATTATTACCAGTTACTGTATGTTAATAAAAGAGCCTGATATGGGTGAACATCATATGTCCTTCCTGGCCACCCACTCATTTTTCAGAAAAGGTGCTCATCCACCCACTTAACCTAACATTTCCATTAGAGTTCTGACCCAAAGCACCGGTCTATCTGGCTGTGAATGGTATGTCACAGAGCTTTCTATGCTGGGGTCCTCAGGCTCCTCTGTTGTGTACCAGTGTTTTGAAGTCTCTGTGTTAGCCGCCAGACTTATGTAGTCGTTTGAGTCCCAGTGATTTCAGCTGGAGAAATTTTAATGAAAGCCCTTTGTTTAGGCTTCAAGTTGCAGTGGAGGCTATTCTGAGCCAACGGTTGATTGGACAGCCTTAAAGGTGAGGTTGAAAGCCCTTGTTGGAGACACAGAGGGTTGAAAGGGTGATGTAGAAGATGAAGAGGTGGTATGGAGACAGCATGAAGGCATTAAAGGCAAGCCCTTGCTCTTTTAAATCCACCCATAACAGAGACAGTAGAAATTTAAATGTAAATTGCCTATTAGATTTTCATGTAAAGGATTTCTATCCTCCATGGTGTCTGCTCAAAGAATGTCTGTTCTATTTTAAGGAATATAACAAGAATCCATAGAATGCAGTGAAGCCATTTATAGAACTATTTGATAACTTCCTTAAATTTAATTTTGTGTTTTACAAAACAATACAAACATCAGAATCCTATTACTCTTAACTTTTTTCTTTTTTTTTTTTTTTTTATTATTTTCTTTGTGTAATATCATTTCATAGTTATATCCCTGCCTTGGTAAGTGATATAGTGCCTAATTACTCAAGTCAGCAGTAAATTAGATGAAGTGGGATTTTCAGACTATCCTTTTTAAACATTTCTTGCTCATTTCACCCTTTGGTCTGCATTCATCTTGACAAGTTAAGTTAAGAATACATTGCTGTATTTGTTCTATACTCCCTCTTGTCCTTTGTGTGTTGCTTTTTTCCTTCTGGTGCACAGGGCCAAATTGAAAGAGTGAGGCGCCAGTTTAAAGGGCAGAGCCGGGTCCATGCCTTTGGGGCTTTTACATCAGCGCTGACAGAAAGCCGTGTGAACCATTGGGAAATGTTTCATCGGTCACAACACATTATGCAGCCAAGTGAGAGCCACATTAAACTTTTCACTTACTCCGTCATTGCTTTACTTTTATTGTCTAGCTCTTGACAAATCTACAAATCATGCTTTGCTAGAGAGTTTAGGAACTGACAATGTTTCCTTCAATTAATGTAAATCCTCAATTCTTTGAAATATAAAAATAAACATTTAACAGTTCTTGAGCAGAGTTCATGGATAGTGGATGCACACAGGGAGTCTTACACTCAGTGGGTTTAAATTATGTTTTACTATATTGAACATTTGCATTTCCAATAATACATAACACAGATTTTTGTTACATTTCCCTCATGTATTTCTTTATACAGTTAAATCAATATCTCAGGTCAGAGCTGCACCGTGTCGACTCACGACCGAGAGACTTCCCTCAACACTGCACTTGGCTGACCTAAATCAGCTTAGACCAACTCATGATCATGCCTTCCACCACCTAGTTATGTATCAAACTCACAGCAGCATTATATTTGGCATCAATCTGAATTTCTCTCAGCCTACCAAGAGGAAAATGTTCGCAGGGGTCAGCCAAGGGACATAGAGCCAGATCCAGAGAGTGGGAGAAGGGGCGAGAGAGGGGAGGCAAACGGACGAGGAGATTAGAGCGAAAATAAATGTAACACGGACAAGAGAGCTTTATTAATAGGATTACGGGCTCAGATTTTGATACTTTATCGGTTTGAAAGAGGGAGTGAAAATGTCAGGGAATACAAAAAAAAGAATGGGAGATGAGAAGAAGAATTTGGTAGAAGAAATTTGTTAAATCTCTGAGGTGAAAAAGTGAAAAAGATAAGATTGTACACAGTCAAAATAGTGTTGTCTTTCTAACAATAGTATTTCACCCCAACACTGTTTTCTCCTAATGATATATCAGTCATTTTATTCAAAGGGCTTAAAACAAAACCACTTTAATGGCCAAATGTGCTATCGTTTATGCTACTTCATAAAATGATGTTTATTGACGCTGTATAGCCAGGGCCAAGCTGTGACGATTCACTAAACCTAGACAATAAAAGACACTGCACCTTTAATGGGAGGAGAAACATTTGCTTGTTACTAAACACTGCAGTTAACCTTTTTTGCACACATTAGCTGGACCTGGTGTTAAATCTTATTTCTATTACTTTCCAACTCTCTTTATAGTACTCTCAAAAAACAATGTACAGTACTTTTGGTAATAACCTTGGTTCATTAAACACGCAGTACATATTTTTACACTGACAAGCCATTGTTAAAAGACAGACTGCTTTCAATAAAAGGGGAAAGCTGTCTTTGGTTTATATAAATTATAGCTTTTTTTCCTCACACATTTATGCTATCCATATTTTTATCTTACACACTACCTCTAGATTTGTTATGGTTTTCTGATTCTTATGAATGTATTTGTAGACTTTGCTTGTAGATACTGGTGTTTGGCAAATAGCCAAACCAGTTCCAGATATTTGGGACAATGTATAAAAAATGTAAACAGACAGAATTCAATGGTTTACAAATTACATAAAACTATATTTTATTTGCAATAGACCAGTAAACAGACAATGACTTCTGGTAGTGTTGATGACCCCGACAATTTCCAAGATCATGAGTTTTTAAAAAAATGCCGCTTGAGGAGCTGAAGATTATGAGCATCCGATGCGTCCAATACTAAAAATACAGACTCTCCAATTCTAAAAGGCTCATTTTATACCCAGACATGAAATATTGCCAAATAACCTAATTAGTTGCAACATTTAATTTTTTCCTAGTTCAACTTTTTTCCCACTTTTTTGAGATGTGTTACTGAGGTTTTTCCACACCTGATATGTTGTTTATGTTCTATTGTGACTAGCATATGAGTAGATGTGGATAGGTTGGAATTGATAGATTGGGTTTTTATTTACATTTACACAATGTCCACATTTTTCAGAATATGGATTGTGCATCATCTGATTCTTCAGGCCGAGGTTATTAGACATGTCACTGAAGTGAATTCATTTTATTTTCTCTTTCAACTACTCATGTCATAGTACTGTCCTCTTAAGGCTATTCAGCTGTCTGCCAAATATTATCCAGTACCAAGTGCCATATTACTGTATATCCCACAATATACTTTGCTATTTCTCCAACAGCTTTCTTGCCCTTTCTTGTGTCATCTGGAATAGTTCCAAACAGTCATCTTAAGGCACAACTTTCAAACTGCTCTCAAAAAGGATTGCTTTCTAAATCATTTCAAACATGGGAATTTTGTCCAAGATGTTTTACGGTGCCTGACTGGTGTTCTAATATTGGGGATATTTAAAGTACAAAGAGGGGGAATAAGCTATCGTTTAGTGCACATCGGATGAGTGGGTGGGGAAAGGTTGATATTTTTAAATGTCTCGTTTTGATGAGCTCTGACAGTAATGCACCCACATCGCCACATTTCTACGACACCCGTGATATGTGGATGTGGTTATGCCTTTGCCTGATCATTAGAGGAGACTTTTAAGACAGACAAGTGAGAATGAGTAATAGCGCTGAAGCTGGCTTGTATAAACATGTCAAGAAGCAGAAAAGTTCTCATGTCATTTAGGTATTTTACCCTCAAAGACTGACAAACTAAATAGCTCAAATCCTTGGGGTTAAAATCTGCACACACCACTACATTACAATATTGACTTCTAATGCTTTAAAGTGTGACAATCGCATAAGCATTTTACATGCATTTCCCAAACCGCTGCCTTGTTAGTGAACCGTGTTTGTTTTTCCTTCTTCTCTCCCCTGTATTTCTCTGCAGGCATGGCTTTGGAAGTGGTGATGAATGAGTAGAAGTTGACTCATTATTAAAGGTGGGAGATGATTAATAAGGACCATGTGTGTTTTTCTCTATAGTGTAAATAAAATATATCATTCACGTAATGTAGGGCCGGGCTGGGAGAGTGATTTATGGTGTGTTAAAATGCACGGAGAGCCAGCGGGTGAAGCCCTCTCAGACACACAGCCATGACAGTGCCCTAGCCTCGTGCTTTAACATGGTTTCAGGATCTCACACTCCTGCTCTCTACTCTCGCTCTCTGCTCCCTTATCTTGATTCCTGCCACGCTGGATTTATTTGTCTCAGACTTTCGGAAGATTTCCCAAGATTGTTCTGAGGTCATTGTGAACTAAAACTACAAATTAAACCTTACAATAACAATACTTACAATTTAAAGAAGCACTACCCAGTTTTACTGCTTTCATCATGAATGGGCTTAAGATAAGATAAGAAGAAGATAAGAAATAACTTTATTAATCCCGAAGGAAATTTCTGTGCCAGAAGAGCAAAAGACATGAACATACACACACAAAGCATAAACATAAAATAACATTAATTCTATTAATTGAGTAATAGTAAAATAGTATAAAAAGACCATTTTACAAAGTACAATCTGTGGTCCTCCAAATGTAAGCTGATGCAGGTTAAATAATGAATAAATTAATAAATAAGATAAAAAGGCCCAACACAGTTATTACACATTGTACAAGATGGTCCGAGTCACTCCCTCCCCTTACTAAAAGGGGAGGAGTTAAACAGTCTGATGGCCACAGGTAGGAAAGACCTCCTGTGGCGTTCTGTGCTGCTTCTTGGCAGTCTGAGTCTACAGCTGAAAGTACTCTGATAGGAGACCAGAGTTTCATGCAGAGGGTGGGATGGATTGTTTCTGATACTAAGCAATTTTTTCAGTATCCTCCTCTCAGCGACCTCAACCACGGACTCCAACTTCAGTCCCAGGACAGAACCAGCTTTACTGATGAGCTTATTGAGCCGGTTGGTTTCAGCAACTTTAGCCCCACCGCCCCAGCACACAACACCAAAGAAAATGGCACTGGCCACAACAGATTGGTAAAACATCTGCAGCATTTTTCTGCAGATGTTAAATGACCTTAGTTGTCTTAAAAAATACAGTCTGCTCTGTCCTTTCTTGAACAGAGCATCTGTATTTTCAGTCCAGTCCAGTTTGTTGTTGATGTGGACCCCGAGATATTTGTAGCAGCCCACAAAGTCCACCTCAGTGCCCATGATTGTTATTGGACTAGGGGAGGTCCTCTTCCTCCTGAAATCCACCACTAGCTCTTTTGTCTTCATGACATTCAGCTGCAAGTGGTTTAGTCCACACCATTCAACAAAACTGTCCACCACACTCCTGTACTCAGTCTCATGACCCCTGCTGATACTGCCCACAATTGCACAGTCGTCCGAACTTACACCAAAATCCTGTTGCTGAGTTAAAAAAGAAAACAGCATTGTATTGTTTAACATCACATACATTTGTATCTTTGGTCTTGTTTGCTTCCCTTTTTTCTTTTCATATTTTTCTTATTAGCACTATGTCTCTGTGTAACAAGAGATCTTGCAATAAATGGAGACTTTCTCTAACTGTTTCCTCCCTGCAGCCATTATTATGGGAACATCCCTTATTAGAGTGTGGTCATAATAATAAAGCCTATATGATGTCTTAAAGTATTTTTTTACACAGATGATTTTAATTAGTGTCATCTCAAATCCGAGAAAATAAAACTCAGGTAGTTTCAGTTTGATGCATTTTTAGCTTCTTTTTTTTTCATCATATCACTAGAAAATGTGCACATGCAATGACATAGCAGCCATATAGAAGGATAGAACATGTACTTGCTTTAAGGGACTCTGGGCTCTACCTTGATGTCGAGAAGAAGACACATTGGATATGCCAGTCTATTTGGCAGGTGGCCACCACTCTCCAGCCAGGATATTGATTCACTTTTTAGCTCACCTTATTCCTCAACTTCAAATCCTGATGGAGTGTCTGTGTTTAAGTGTGAGAGGGTGGACTTGCAACAAGACACATCTTACATGGATTATCGCCTCATCCATCTTCTGGCTTGTGAAGGGCTCAATTAGAAGGAATAGCTTTGCACTTCTTTTTGCCTGACTGTTATGATAAATTTTGTTATCTTTGCATTTGCTATGGAATCTGAGAGACTCAACTGGTCAACATGACACCATTTGAGAGGCTTTGTGTTAATTTGCATTTAATTATTTGGTGTATTATAATAATTATGATTATATATGAAAGGGAAGCAAAATTGCTTTGTGAGTTTTACAGTTGTGAATAATACAGAATATTGATGAAGTAATGGAGAGAAGAAAGGCAGCTTGTGCAGATGTCTTTTTTTAGCCTTGATTTTAATACCTGTAATATTTTGAAGTAATTTGTTGCAGGTTGGGCATTGCATCTAGCAACAATGGTTTTCTGGAAATGTGGTTTTGTAAAAAGAGGGAACACACATTTATCATAGGTATGGCAATGAGCAAAATGTCTGACAATGGGTGCTTTGGTAGACCCATACTTCAGTATCCCATTCATTCCCTTTGTTCCTGACCTAGGGGTAAGATCTGTCTGTCTTTTGGCAGACTCTGTAAGGACTGCCCTCCTTCACTGCACTTATCACTTCATCTCAAATAGGAAAATAGGGGCCGCCAATAGAGCCATGTAGCTTTCTGAATCTGCTTTTGGGTTACAGATATTTCTCAGAATTTCTTTTTTAAGTCAAGCCCTTCCAGGCCCACTGGTGGCAGCTGCCTATTGCACTGTTCACTGGGGGCATGCCCTGGTTTCTTGTGTGCTGTTGTGGTAGAGTGATGGAGAAAAAGAGGATGTGGAGAGAGAGCTAGAGGAGAGGCAACACTCCCGTTGTGTCACTGTGTCCCAAGCTCATCCAGGGTGACACACTTACCAGCCCGACTTCTGCCACCTTGCCCTGGCGCCGCGGGAAAGTGGCACTCTGCCTCTGAATGAGGTCAGCGGGTGCAGAGGGAACCTGTTGGAGAAGACTCCTAAATCAACCCACTGCAGAGACAAATGTTAATGTGCTGTCTCGAGGTCTTAAAGTAGCTAGTACGAACTGGAGAATCTTGCTGAGTGAGGCTACAGGGCAGTGGCTGCCTCATATCCTTTGTTTACTTAGCCTGCAGAGAGGGACTACTTTACCTGGACCCACTGAGTTCGCTCTCACAAATCCTCCAATATGTACAAGTGAACATAAGGAGCTTAGCCCAGAGAAGGCACTTCTGTCTGCTGTACTGACTGTCCTTTAGAAGTGACAAATTAGAGATGTTAAACAGCCGGCTGTGGGTATTACAACCAAGGATACATTTTAGGCTCAGTTACATACAAAGATTTATTGCTGCCGGCAGCCATAAAGGCTTAGGCTTAGGTTCAAGCATTAACTGCTTAGAATATGTTCAAGTTCAATTGGTGATAAAAAATATTGTCTATCACTCTTACACAATATTTTGAGAACCAAATTTGGTCACATTGATAATAAATTAAAGAAAGTTACTTTTTTAAATGTGCTAAATGTTTTATATCAATCTAAAACTTCTCCTGTAGATTACTGACATAAGTGTAGGAAAAAATGTATTGCAAGTTTTGAATCATTTAATGTTTTATATGTAGACTAATGTTTTATATGTATATAGAGATATAGATATAGATATGCATAAAATGTGCAAATTTGCATACATTTCTAAAAGCAATATCTGAATATTGGGTAGAGACAGGTTTAAAATTCTTGGTTAATTTCGTTGACGTGTAACATAAAAAGGCTTTTGTATCGGGAATTTTGGATATTTTATTCTGTTTCAGTAAACTAGAAAATATGAACAATAGCCTTAAAAAAATTAATTTCACCTTTTTAGGAGTAAAAAGACCAATACATCAGGCTAGGAATTACATATCAACAAATCCCTGTGTGAAAGCTTTCAAAATATAGTTAAGTACAAGACAGCAGAATTTTGGTGTTTCTAGGTGCTACTGAAGTAGAGGTATCTGACTCGGAGTGTGTGAGAAAATGCCATTTTAGATCAATATTTCTACTAGAAATGTATGAACATAAGTTTACTAAATGTATAAAACACTTTAATGTGCAATTTTGACATTTTGTTTTAGTTCAGTGTTAAAGCTTACATGCTAAAATTGCAAACTGGCCCAAAAAGTGTCTCCCCTTAAAGGGGATATTTATTAATAATAATAATATTTATTATCCAGTGATGTTGTTATCATTTGCATTCTGGCCTATGTGTCGCCTTTCTTTTCTAAAACTGGTTCCCAAAAGTGCAGGAGCTATGTTTAAGCTAACGGGAGGCATGTTCATGGAGTAGGTGCAACTGACATCAATCCCAGTGGAGCAATTACAGGAAATTAATTACCAACCATTCCTGTATTAATGGTCTATTCCAAAATAAAGCAAGCTAATTTATTTATTTTGACACAGAATTTTGATTAAATGAGGATTATAAAAAGCTATTTGCAAAACAAAATAGAACGGAGGAAGGGGAATAATGCAGGGGTTAAAAAAAGAAAATGTGAAAAATCCCTCGAAATGCAGTAATTAGTGGATTATAACATGGCTGTATGCGGTGTGCTTCCACAATGTTACTGCAGTTATTTATGCTTTTGTGCAGACATGTGCAGGTTCTTTATTTATTTATTTATTTATTTATTTATGTTTAGCAACATGTGGATTGGTTGCAACTGAGAGAGTAAGCAGGATGCTGGGAAATAAACAGGACAAACAACCTTAGTAATGTTGAGGTGCCATCTGGCAAGAACTGGTCAAAGGAAAGGGCCTGGTGACCTTTGACCTACATCCCTCTTTTTGCAAACATCCCAGTGCTACAGATTTATGGGCTGCAGAGGAACAATAACTGAGAGAGATGAGAGGCAAAGACATCCAGTGTTCCACTAAACCTGTCTGTTGCATGCCTAGGATGTAGAATCTCACTTGTTGTTTTGACCTTGCAACAGTTTAGAAAACAGAGGGAAAATGAGGAAATGATTTAGCAATTCACCTGCCCGTTTTAACGTCTGGTCACTATGTTTTCTTTAGGCCAGCTCCTGTGATGACTGAGCTCCTCATTTAAGCCAAATTTACTTCTAAGAGACAGGGTAAGGGTTATGTCAAAGGCTTTTAGTTAGAGGGCACAGTTGAGTCTGGTTTGTTTATAGAGCAAGGATAACAGATGTGACCTGGAGATGGATCAGCTGTGATTGACAGGGTTTACTCCTGTTTTCAAAACTGTCTGAGCACCCACTGTTAATGATTATTATCTTATCTAAATCTAACTCATAAAACTATCTGCATGGTATGGAGTTAAATAAGTGTCATATAGCAATTTGTACATACTGCATATACATGCAAACCTGGTTCTTTACTGAGATAAAACTCTGATAGCTCTAAATACATTACATATGTTTTATGTAATGGACTCAAATAAATATAAAACTCAGTCAGTTTCCTGTTTTACATCATGGAGTGGATTAGGCTAAATGTAGTATCTAGAATTAGACATGTATTAGTCACAGTTTCTGTTTTTAAAGGTGTCCCTTGCACAGTGCCCATGGTAAAGGCCTTCTCAGCCTCACATGCGCGCTGGCTGTCTCACAGCTAGTTAGCATTCAGAGGAGCCTTGCATGAACCCAGCAGACAAGTCATGCCATGGGGCTACTACACCACATGCTTGCATAAACAGCACTACAGTGTGGCCTCAACCATAACGTTAAATGTGTAAAGCCTGGGACACACCAACCCAATGCCTGACCACCGTCAGCAGAGGCAGGGTGACTGCTTTGTCCCCTCACGTTTCCCCTTGTCGCCACTAAAGCTAGCTACAGAAGCACCAAAGCAACTCGACCAAGCAGTGCGCATGTGCAAGACGTAATAACTATTTGCAACAGCAGATGGCGCTAGTCACTAAACTCCGTGGTTACATGAGACTCTAGTAAACAAAACTCTGCAACAGTGTTTTAACACTAGCTTTTCTCAGTGAATAATAATCATACCCGAACATGTCTGATCACAGTAATGAATAAAATGGATTGGATTATTGCAGCTGTTGCCTCAGAGGGAGGATTATATTTTCATCTGCATGAGAGCTACAAGCTAAAGTAAGCTAACTGCTACACACTAGCGTCACCGATGTGGGAAACTTAATGAAATAGTTGTAGAACAGAAAGTTCCTTATATTTTGATGTTAAACGTGAGCTGTTTGACAAATTGTGAACAGGACACACAACCAATCAGAGCTCAATAAGCATGACGCCGATTCCACATGTTCAATCGGCCAGAACTATGTCCAACTGTGTCCCACTACGTGTGATGGTGTGGAACACACCAAACAGACTCACATCGCCAACCACGTTAAGCTATCCACACCCAACGGCTGATAATTGTACCGGTGTGTCCCGGCCTTAAGTCTGACCTCTTCTAACATTATGTTTAGTAAATATCAACAGAGCTGATTTCACATACTCATTTTCTGATAAATAATCAGGTATTCATTTGTATTACGCTGCTACTTGGAACTGTTGGATGCACAGCTCAAATAGTTCTTTCTTGGCTTCTCTGTCTTTGTGTACTGTGGTGATGTCACATATGTTAATGTATGCTGGCTAGCATTGCATATCTTTGTAGGCGGCCTGGGATTCCAGGCATTCATTTCTATTGAGAAGTGGCAAGATCAGTAATGCTAACTATGTGGATCATTCTGAGTAGACTGAGAAGAGCCGGCATGCCCCCTCATAATAATGCTGTGCGTTTGAGCAGTACATCTCAATCGAGGGCTGTAACAAGCCAATGCCTCCTTTGTTCCATCACTCCATTGTGATGAAGTCAGGAAAAAGTAGCAAGATGGCCTTCAGTTTTTTGGCAAGAGTGGACTCATTGAAGTGCAGATTGACTGTGTGCCACAGAGGTTTGTGGAGAGAGGCCAAAAAGAAAATATGTATAAAACGTGACAACGGGTGCCACTTTGTCATGGACTGCACTCATAATGGGTTAAGGTCAAATGTTGTAACGAAGTAGTTCACTGTATTGTCAAATCTAAAGTCAAATCTAAATTCCTTTTCTATTAATTAAAATCTGTTTCTACAAGTCTGACAATGGTATTACATTTATGTAAATTTAACAGTATGCATTTTCATTCTCCTCACACCTCTTTAGAAACACATCTATTGTGGAGTAGTGGAGCTGTCTGTCTGCCTAATTGCTGTCTACACTGAACATACCAGAGCAGACATGTTCCGCAATGGTAATTGTTTTTGAAACCATATGCTCATGTAAAGAACAAGCAAATGCACACCAGTCCGTCATCTCTTAGTGTACATACAGTGTGCAGTTTAAGCCACAAGACTGATTGGCTGGAAGTAATAAGCTCAGAGAGACGGGCTGCTATTTAAACTTACAGTCATATGTAAAAGTTTGGGTACTCTTCTGAGGTTTCATAATAATTTACTCTGTCTTCACAAAAAAAAAAAAAAAAGATCACAGAGGTATGTCATTCATTTTCCAGTGACATCTGAGCTCTTCAGTGTAGCAGTATTTAGGTGTATGAAATTAAATGAAATAAAAATAAAAAATGTCAGTGCAGATATTTGGGCACCCATACATCGTTCAACAATTCAGAGTTCTTTGCACACAGAACAGCTGTATGGGAGGGTGAAGCCACGTCACAAACAGAGTTGCTTGAGGTATGCAAAAGCTCATCTAGACAAGCCAGATTCATTTTGGAACAACGTGGTGTGGACTGATGAGAAAAAAAAAATTAGTTATTTGTTCATAACAAGAAGCTCTATGCATGGTGACAAAAGAACACAGCATTCCAGGAAAAACACTTGATGTCTACTGTCAACTTTAGTGGCTTCATATATCAAAATTAAGTTGCTGATCCAAATATTTATACATTTCTATGATAAGGTCCCATCGTCTGCAGGTAAAATTCCCCTTAATTAAAAGAAAGAAAATCCCCATGTTATGCTACGTGTACACATCCTTTTTTTATTTCTAATACTCCCCCAAAATGTGTAAGGGTAAGAAATCTGACACTAAGACATGGGGTATGTCTGTACAATACGGTGTGTATCAGTGGAAAACGACAATCCAGCAAGGATTGAATCTGTGAAAGAAAAGGCAATATTGTCCTGTTGGGCTCAGACACTCATAAAATTAATCTATTATCTTCCTGTGCAGCTGCCATGTCAGATACAAGGTGCTTGACAATTCCCTGTGCCATTCTGACTCTGTGACATTTGCCCATTCACTAAGCTCGCTGACACCAACAGGATCTGGCCTTGCTGCCAAATTAAGCCGCTGAGTGGGGAAATGAGAGCAGTGGCATCCGCCAAGAGGAGCCCAAGAGGAGCAATGGGTTCCCCCTAGTGTTTAAAGACCTGACCTAAGAACCTTGCCCAAGGGTATTTTATCAGCTACAGCCCAAAAACACCTTCAAGAGAGAGAGAGACCGCTATATAGCCATAGCCGGTTATAATGGTGTGACAAGGCTAAAGCGTCCTTGCACACCTCTTGATTGCCCCCCTTCACCCAACTCTTCCTGGCCTCTTACGTCCTTTTTACTTCCATATTGGTCCTCTATCTAAAACTCAGTCCAGTTGGGAATGGGCAGCCTTTAAATGCCTGTCGCCCAGTGTCATAGAAGCAGCTACACATGGGTTGTCTAGTGTCACAACACAGGCCGGGCGCTGTCAAGGACAAAATGAATTTGTTGGGGAGAGAATGGTAGAGGGGTCGAGAAGGGATATATTACAGCGAATGATGAATAACCCGAAGGTTCAAAGATACTCTACACGAAGGATGAAGAGAAGAAAGGTGTGGTGATTGGAGTAAGTGTACAGTGAGGAATAGAGGGGGGTCCAGCCTGGCTGTTGCTTGCCCAGGCTTACGGATAGC
Source organism: Bostrychus sinensis (assembly GCA_020698575.1). Classification (NCBI taxonomy): domain Eukaryota; kingdom Metazoa; phylum Chordata; class Actinopteri; order Gobiiformes; family Eleotridae; genus Bostrychus; species Bostrychus sinensis. Next base: position 20,521,901 of record CM036249.1, on the reverse strand, counting down.
GGCTGTCAAAGGAGCAAGGTTTTATTTATTTATTGTTGCTCTGCTTAAGAGATGGTGAAGGTCAGGCTATGTGTCTACTCTACAGCTTTGTTATGTGAGCCAGTTCAATTTATGAAATATGTCGGTTAACAATGCAGCCGATGTAATCTCTCTCTCTAGTTCTTACTCTATTTTTCTTTTTTTCTTCTTTTTTTTTTACTCCACGTATTTCTACTTTTACTACAATTTTTGCTACAACCATGGTAACACTGTTGCTTGCTCCTTGCTCTAAGAGGAAAAAGGTCATTATATTATTACACAGTGGAAGTAAATGTAACAAACATCATTTTGTTCAACTGTGGCATTGTCAGCTTTCTTTATCAGAGTCTTTACAGCCGAAGGTTATTTATTGTCTGATAGCACAATGAGGGGTGACAGCTTTGTAACTCAATTGAAAGAGGTGTATTACATGTCAATTCAACATCACAGGCTTATTCATTATATTGAATATATATTACTGTACTGTGGGGTGGCAGGATGTGATTAACTGCCCCCTTTTATACTAATGCATTGCTGTGCATACACTCTGCCACATTGCTTTTTTACTACACACACTGTATAATTTATGTCCCTACTAGAGCTTGGATCTTTTTGTTATGTTTGTTCTTAAACTACTCTTACTGCAAAACAGTGTTGCTTCTGCTACTACTACTACTACTACTACTACCACTACTACTACTACTACTACTACAGCAAATAAAATTAATGTTAGTCACCACAAGCACTACTACTAGATTACTATCATTACTATTACTGTCAATATTATCACCATACTATTGCTACTATATATTAATTAATTGCTACTGATATTACTACCTCCTGTGCCACCACGGACAGTTTTACTCATTTAGAGATAAAAAAAAAATAATAAAAATAATAGTAATAATGCATTAGCCCTATATAGTGCTTTTATAGACTCTCAAAGTTGCTTTACAGTTTGGTGCATTATTCATTCACTCCTCAGCGTGGCTGCCATTGGTGGTGGGTGAAGTGTCTGGCCCAAGGATACGACAATGCTATGCAATGCCAGCAGCGAGGATTGAACCGCGAACCTTTGTCTATTTCGATTGAGCTACTGCCACCCAATTATGACTCTTTTGGGAGCTACTTTTTTATACAGGAGATGCCACAGTAAATTATTCACAAGGGTAGTCACAAGGGATGCCTTCCTGATGAAACCAACCACATACTGAGGCGGGAGATTTTGGTGCCCCATGGTAGTTTCGAACCCGTGCTCCAAAGCTGGGGGAATGAACCACTACGGCCTTAAAGTTACTCAAGTAAAATTATGAACACATTTTCTCCAAAAATATAAATTACTTTGAGAATTGAGTAACTTACCACTGCTGTTTTCAGCTGTGGCACATCCTTAGGCATTGTGCCGACATAGTCATTTGTGTGTGTGAGACATGTGTACCCTATGCTTATATGCTCTTCACTTTGTAAATATAGTCCATAATGTTTGATGTTGTCTGTACATTACCCGTTTTTCATTTGTACTGCCTGTGGCATTGTCATTTTTGCTTAGTCTTGTCTTCCTCTGTCTGTCTGGCACAACAGGCGGACTGTGGCCTGGATCGCAGCTCTGCCACCAGGCCCTGCAGTTCTTTCCTTGGTCACAAAACCAGAGGCGGATCAATGGGCCTTCTATCTTTCTACCCATCTTTCTCAGCTTTTACACAACACAGGTCAAACCCCAAAGCATGTCTGATCATTCTAAAGATACCAGTGTGCTTGAATGAATAGTGTGTCTTTTTTCAACTGTGGTTTGACCAGAGCAAAAGCGGATAAGAGCATGTTGGTTTCCGAAGTGGTTGCACATCTGAGTTTAATAAGGAATTTTGTTGAAGATGGGTCATATTGTGTGTCTTTCCTCAAATGAACTTAAGGTAATCTGGGACAAGAAGAGCTAGGGGCACCTCATTTTTTGCATGTGTTTGTGTGACTGTGTTTCTTATGTAGCGACGGGGTTTTTGGAGAAGTAAGAGGTTGTGGTTGAGGTTGACATAGGGTGAGTAAACATTTTGTGAACCAGAGGCGATGCAGGATGGCTGGTTTATTTTAGTAGCGCAGAACCTAAGCATTTCTACACATAAATATAAACAAGAATTAAGAAAAGAAATCCCCCCAACTGTAAGACCAAAATAAGATGACACCACGATAACCCCTGGTTTTAGAGTAAGACTAAGTTTGACGGGAAGAGTGTATGACATGGGTACTTAGCAGTGGTCATTAAAAACCAAACTAGGAAATGGAGAAAAACTGGGCCATGGAAGGTCCAACTGCTCATTTGCATTTTGAGTGACATAAATAAGGGCTTTTGAGATTTCTAGCCTGAGAGCCCTGACTGTAATTATCACAAGTTATGGATCAGTATCCGCTTATTTGTAGAACAGAGCTGCAATCTAACCATCAGTCCTCCCCTCTTCTGTTACTCTCTGACTTTGACATATAAACTGTATGTCTGCCCAGAATCTTACCAAAAAAAAGTCTTCTTTCTTTCTCAGTGATGCCATATTAGGCTTTCCCATGCCGACATTATTTTTACAAAACTCTTAAGCGTTCTGCAAGTGCTCTTTGGCCCTGAATCTCGAGAAACTGACACTGATAGAGAATTTATTTGATCTATACAGTCATATCCCCTCACCCTTATTCAAACTGTGGATTCATCTAAATTCTATGAAATCTACAGCAACACATTTCTCGTTTTCTCTTTCTCTTGCTTCGCCCTCAGAGTTCAGAAGCTTGTAGGTCTTTAATTATGTATAATATTCTTTTGCCCTGTTTTATGGAAACTCCAGACTGGATTCGCTCAAGTCATCGACTTGAAAGTTTGAAAACCTCCAGTGACAAGAATATTAATGTGCCAGCAGTGTCATATCTGTTTCAGCTCATGCATATTCAATGTCCCCCCAGCTCTCCAAGATTTATGTCAGACTTTGCCGGAGTGTAGTTTTCCACCATTGGAGATAATAGCATGCTAAATTGATGTTATCTGGGCAGGTTTTTTCCTCTTTACTCCTCTCCAGGTCGGCGGGGTGGGAAAAGTGGATAGCAAACCAGCAAACCATTTGTCTGGCCGCTATTCAGGCTTGTGGAGGTTTTAGCGCTCACCTCCACCCACTGGCCTATTCTGTAGTAGCAGTGCACTGAAAACTCACCATCATGGCGGGAGACTAGAGCATATTTTGGAAGGAGATTAGGGGGCGATTCCTGTGGATTATCTTTTAATTAAGGATGGTTGAGTTGTGCCCACTCTGGTGAAGCAAACGCCCAGCTGCTAATGAAGTTTAAACAGACATACTTTATTTAATTACCGCTAATCGCTGGGGCCCAAAGTCCGGCCCTCTTTGATCTGCCTGTCGCACTGTAATCTTCCTGGCAGATACCATCTCCCGTTCTACCCGGATCCCTTTTAGAAGTTGCTACGGGAGGTCCAAGATTAACCATGGGTTAATTGAGACAGCCGGAGTTGGGAGTGTGTATGTGTGCCCTGCATCTGTGTGTGTGAATGTGTGACAAAGAGATAGAGGGCCAGAGAGGGAAAGCAGGAGAAGGAGGGAGGATGGGCTATAGGTGATTGATGTGTTTGTGGCCTTAGAAGTCATTCTGTTTCCTCAGCGCGCTTTCTTTCTTTCTTTCACTAGGAAGTATTGGTCAGCCAGTACTTGCTGTAATTATACCTGCCCTGTAGCTATAACTAAATGTGAAGACAATGTAATTCTTCCTTAGAGTGACATATCCCATAGCCAATTTTATTTCAAGGTGTGTTTCTGTACATCATTATATCTGTCCATGCATATCTTTTATACCCGTTATTGTTATTATCTGTGCCACACCTTTGTTGTCATTGTTCACATCAGTGTAAGTAGATGGTAAGCAGCTGTTATCTTTGTAAGGTTCATTGGGGTCACAAGGGGCAGCAGAGAGCACTGTGTCAATGCATTTTAGCACATGGAGGGGGCTCTCTTTATCTGACCTATGGGAGCCATGGGCGTCCTGTTAATTGGGTTAGCACTGGGACCAGGGGCGAGCTGTGTGACTGGAGAAAAAAAAATACTGTGAGAAAAACCCTAAGAGGCACTTTTGTCTCAGCTGAGACATATGGCAGAGGAGCTGCAAGCACATGGAGTCTTCATCTGGAGGGAGCCAATGAAGAGGGTGTGAGAACGACCCAGAGAAAGATGCATGTTTCCTAAATTAATTTGGTATCCCCAAATCGAGTGAAAAAGAGCCAGAGGATAGTCTTGCTGCGGTAAACTGATCTCCCTATCCGTATCTCTATCTAACATGCGTGCACAGAGACCCGGCATCCTTTCTTTCCAACTCTCTCACTCCCATCCGCTCCAACACTTAGCCTTTCATTATGTTGCTATTTCTTTCCCGTCGCCTCACTCGCTCCTCCCCATCCTCCACTGCTGAAAGATTGTCAATAAATGAGTGATTTCGATCCTGATAAGAGATGTTAACTAAACCACTGCATGCATATTCATACCCGGAGCTGTCGATTAACGCCGGCTTCACCATGACACAAAATGTTTTCTTTTCCATTGTAAAACGAAACATAGACTGTGTTATGGCTGTTATGTGCTTCACACTGAGATTTACTGCTTTAATTATCTAAAGTAAAATGGCAAAAATTATTCATTGCCCCGCATGAAACATGGTTGATGGAATTGTGCATTGCAATTGGTGAATAATTGAATCTTTCCTTCAGATTGTGACAGAATAGTTAATTTATTAATAGATATACACAAAGTCAGAGTCAAAGCCTTGGTCGGTCCTGCGGGTAGATCTGCTTTCAAGAGAATGAACCCTTGCTAAATAAGTTACAGAACACAATCGTGCACAGACGTTAGAATTGCAAACACACCCAAAAGACAGAAAGGAAAGAAAGAGTGAGTGGCACAGAACCGGATGTTAAACACAGTGACGTCTGGAAGGTCCCTGGGTGCAGAAGATAAAATATTAAATGCTTTAGTGTTTATTAACGGGATGAAACAAAGGGCTGCTTCCCCTTGACTTGTGCACATTGACACTTGGCACAGAACAAACAAAATCAAATATGGTATTGATCCATAATGAATGAAAAGGCCGACTTTGAATATGAAGCATTATTTAAGAACTAGGAAACGGAAAAAGAGCAGGGAGGCACCGTTAGTAAACACCAACATTTTGTCAGTTGCTTCATGGATGTGAATTTTAAGCCCTATTTAGTCCCTCTTTACCACAGCAATTCATCAGCCTCCTAGTATTCAGTGATTCCCTTGATTTGCGATAGTTTTTACACCAGATGCCCTTCCTGACGCAACCTTCTCCATTTATCTGGGCATGGGACTACCACAAGGAGTAGACTGCCTTGTGACCCCTTGTGGCTGGATTAAAACTATAATATGTAGTACACATGTACCTTATTATTGTAACTACATTTTTTTGCTATAACATTATAATAACTAGATAAAAGTGATATTAATGTGCAATAGAATAATGCTTTGGACTTTTTAATTGATGCATGCATACATTTAAAAAAAAAACATATATATATATATATATATATATATATATATATATATATATATATATATATATATATATATATATATGTGTGTGTATATATGTGTGTGTATATATATATATATATGTGTTTTTCTATTCTTTCTCCCTTTTTGTCTTTTGGTAACATGTCAGCCTAGTGTACATAAAATGAGTTTTTTGACTTTGCAGATCCTGTTACAGAAATGGATCCAGTAGTTTCTGTTAAGTTGTGTAATATGTCTTGTAACCGTGGTGACAGTGCTTGGTGTAAGCCACTTTGCATGTCTTTCATAGTTAAGCAGGGTCAGGGTGACATTTAATGTTGTTAGCAGTTTAACCCCTCGCCCCTGTCCTTGAGGCCCTGTCATGTCCGAGTGGCACCCCAAATAAGCACTTTTGACACGGGGGCTCCAGGCCTGCAGCCTCGGCTTTCACTGACAGTTCGTAACAAAGGGCCCCTCTCCCATTGATTGCCCTTTGCTGTTATGCAAATCCACTGCTCCCTGACCCACAGAGGAAGGTATGTGGTTCTTAAGTATAGCAAAGTTTGTTTATGTTTTAGAAGTAGTACATATTTCAATACTTGCTTTGTTGCCCAGAAATTCTCCACATGTAGCAAGCTATACATAAATATAACAAATAAGTACATAGAAAGACAAATAAGGCACACAACTGGTGAGAACCTCAGTATTTCTGTCCTCTCACTCACCCACATATTTAGTGTGAGCAGCACACACTTGACACTCAGGGAGAAAATCCCCTGTAGCCTTTTCCTTCTGGTGGTGGTTCATATTGCGTGTCCTAATGCCTTCCCCAGCTGCATGTTTGTGTGTCCCCTGAGAGTCCAGGCAGAGCTGCTGTAGTGACCTGATAACATCTGGGAGTAACTGATGGTTTTGCCCACATGCTCCAGAGCCTCAGGACCCCATGGGCGTCCTTGCAAAGGCCAGTCTCCCTTGTACCCTTTCAACACCTTCTCGACACCCGCTTAATACAAATTCCACCAGTGAAAATCCAAACACACTCTGTGTTTTATTAAAAAAGTACGCCTCCAGGACTATTTTTCACAATCTTTGAAGTAAAACTTCTTGTCACTATGAGCTACAATCAGAAAGGCCAGTCCAAAATCTATGAAAAAAAGCCTTAGATACGTTTTACTGCAGATGAAAAATGCATCTTTTTACCTCGCCATTGTAAACTAGACTCAAGTCTTAACTTCTTTAGCCTTTAGGATATCATTCGGTATCATTTGGATAAGGACATCTGGTAAGTTGGCTGCACAAACTATAGGTAACAAACCAGAGAGCTCATCCTTTTAGCTCCATAATTCAGCAGGACAATCATTCCATTCTTGGTTAATGCATTTAATGATTTAAATATAATTATATTTTTATATTAAATGTGTATTGCATCAACATCTAAAAAAAACAATAGCCGCAGTAGGAGCACAACCACATGGACACAAATCCTTGATGGCCGATGAGAGGATGTATATGACCCGAACCGTGGGAGGAAAAATAAACACAAACAGAATGAGAGGAGAGGAGGCGGAGGAATAATAAAAACAGAAAGGAAGTGTTTCCTTGCTTTCCCCAGCTGTTTTCCCATGGAAAACCACCAGTTATTCTACAGCTTGTTACAATAGACTCAACGAGCCTAGTGGGATCTGAAATTGACAACTTGTGCCTGCTTAGTTACACTAGTTAATGACCCTAATTATCTTTCTTCTTGCTGTGAACAGTCAATAAACAATTAGTGTGGCATATGGACCCCCTAAACTCTGTTTCTATCTCCAAGACAATGGGGTGTCCTTCTGTGGCAGTGCTGGAGTGTCAGCACAGGCTGATTAAAGTATGTGGGAAACAGTAATCAATGGCTTATCTATAGACCCTTTAATACTATCCTGCACATGTACCTTTGCCACTCAATCTCGCAAGCAGTGATGGATGTTAAAACACACACATAGACAGGGTCCAGCTGTGTTTCTTTTATCTTCCGTACTCTCAGATTTGTAGTTAACACCTAGAGAGAAGTGAGGTGATTAGTTTGATTTCTGTGTGGCAGCAGAGCCATCGGGCCTTCTCTGGGTTGTCCGGTTAAAGCCCCTTTCAAGACCCATCTTCCTAAAAGCCGAGGCCTTGAACACTTCTGTCATGTGTTTATGAGTGCTAGCTTTGAATCAGGCTTTCTGTCCTTAGTAGCAACAGCTATACAGGAAAAGCTAGCTGGAGGGTGAAAGAGTCGGAGTCAACCTTTTGAATATGGATGGAGTTCAGGTGAACTACACCTGAACCCTGTCTGTGATGTCTTTATAGGGAGGCGTTTCTGACTTTCTTTTGCTTTTCAGCCACCATCAAAAGTTCAAGCAGCACTAGTGTTTTGTATTCAGTGAGAAGAGAACCTTTGAAACCTTAGGGATAAAAGAGCTGCACAGTGTCAGCGTGGAAGGTAAAGACGGTGGAAGGAAGAGGGCTAAGAGGGCGCAGCAGAGGGGAAGAAAGAGTGCACTTTGTTGTGTGCTTTTTACAAAGGTAATCTGAAGCAAACATTAGCATTGACCGAGAGGAATTATTGATAAATGTTAACAAGGAAAAGCAAAGGCAAGCACTTTCTTTAGGAACCCTCTGACATTACTTTTACTGTATTCCTGGAAACACACTGATAATAAAACAATGACTTGTAATTTAACATGACATTTTCAGAAAGGTATTTCTTTAACACAATTTAAAGACATGCAAGCTTGGGAAGAACTTGTATTTTCTCTTTGCTATCATTTTGGTGCAAAATAAGTTCAGATCGCACTTTTTCACTTTTTATGACATTTTTTAGTAATGTTAGACTTGTTTAAAACTGAAAAGGCCCCAGTGGCAATGTTTTGAATATTTTCCTTTGGCGAGAGAAGAAGATTTCTGATCTCTTGGTGCAAACAGTATCCCTGCTGGCAAAGGTTCTGACGCCTTGTAATGGCCCTCTATGGATTTGATAAGATTATTGCTTTTCTGGCTGCTTTTCTCATTAATTTTCACTTTCTTACTGTTTGAGAGTTCATGATGAGGCACAGTAGCTACAGTATGTTCAGATTGTTGTTATGAACCCAAATACAAAATTTCTCTTCTGCATGTGTTCTGTGTTTTGATGAGTTTAATGTTGTTATAACATTATGATCACCAGCCTAACACACAGTCCCATATGCAACAAACTGTGATGTACTGTGTATTCTGACACCTTTCTATCAAAACCAGCATTGACTTCTTCAGGAATCTGTGCTAAAGTAGCTCGTCTGTTGGATCGGACCACACTTGCATCAACTGTCATCGGTTCACCACTTTTCCTTCTTTGGACAACTTTTGATAGATACGGACCACTGCAGATCAGAAATATCCCACATAAGCTGCAGTTTTAGAGATGCCCTGACCCAGTTGTGCCATGATGAAGAGATAAGCTGTGTTAGTCACATCACCTGTCTGGTCATACCGTATGTCATGACTGATTGGTGAATATACTGTACACTTAAGAAACCTCACATTCAAACTTTAAATACCCACCTTTACAAGACTGCAACTGTTCAGTCCAGATGCTTCTTGCAGAAAAAGAGGAGTGCCGTTTCCCATGAGGAAAGCCTACATATAACAATTACAAATCACCCACACTAACAGCATTGTACTGAAGTGTTGCTCCACTACTGATTCACTGCTACTTGAAACATGCCTTTTTCTTTGTACCTAATTAGGATAACTCGGTGCTTCAGAACTCATGGTAAGACCAGCGGCTCAGGGGATTAACTTAGTTGTGTTGGAGGGTTAGTGGAGGGATCGGCTTGTGTATGAGGGCCTATTGTCCCCGCCGGGTCACTGATCTAGGGCCTCATACCCACTCAAGGCCAGGACTTTACCCTCCTTCTCGCTCCACTTCAGTTAGCAACAGAATTGGCTACATTGTGTGATATGAGCTGGAAAAGAGTCCGCTGCCCCACCCATCCACTTGGACTCCTGGAGTGTATTTTGAACCGGGCTCATCACAACACTGCATACACACACCATTGCACATAGAGTTGCAGTGCGCTCCCTGACTGCACTCAATAACCGAAGAGAAACTCCAGCTGGGAGAGCCATTGATGCCCCGTAACAGGCTGATTGTTTCCTTGAGGAGAGGGAGGAGCAGGGAGGAGAGAGTGGGCAGGTCCCTAACTCCACCCCTAGGCTTTGACTGGGGCCTAGCAGGTGTAAACATCCACTTCTGTGCTATTCGTGAGTGGCCGAGAGGAGAGGGACAGTGCAGGAGGAACAGTGATATTTAGAGTTGCGCAGAGCATACAGCAGAACCTTTGTTCAGAATGTTTTCTTTTTAATTTATATCATCTCTACTCTACTGTTAGCCCTTAGCAGCATTTGTACAGTCATGAAAATCTGGAAAAGTCATAACAATTTTAAATGCACTTTCCAGTTTTGGGAAAAATCATGAATTATGTATTATTTTATTGAAGTTCTAGAAATGTTCTGGAAATTTGAAAGACTTTGTGACAAGACAACAGCCAAACATAAAAAAAAAAAAAAAGATACATTCAAGGTTTATTGGAGAAAGAGAACCCTGTTAGATGGACTACTTTCTTATTTTAAATTTCATCAGAATTTGAAGTGTTTCTCTGACTGCCGTGTTTGCAAGACTGAGACAAGACTGCTATGACAGGACTTCTTTAAGAGATATAATGCCATTCTGTAGCACTGGCTAACTTTTTTGGGAAAGCTCCCATAGTGATACAAGAACTCATTCAGATGATAGAAATTCTGCCTTCAATGATTCATCTCCATTTACTTAGCTCTGAGCACCCTATCCCTGCCAGTTTGGAAAGCATTTCAGCACAGAGGCTCAGCTTTCCTCCTGAATGTGGTTCTGTGTAAGAAGTCACTATATAGTTGAGATGCTTTAGATGCTTATAATGCATACTCTTTTGGTAATGCTAGTAGGGATTATGGGGTAGAAGGAGGCAAATATATCGACCAGCGTGCCGTTTATCCGCTGGCTCCACATCCGCTACACAGCACCCCATTACACAGGCCGGTTTGGAGAGGCTTAACACCTGTTTTTTTGCCTAGCTCATAAAAACTCATTCTCTCCCTCCTTCTTGCTTACTTTTTGTTTTCCAATGCAAAGAGGATGAAGTCAGGGGGAATGAGAAGAGCTCCATTATTGCTGTATTTTCTTTCCAGAGAACGTTATTTACTAGAAAGATATCATCCTAGCTTTTAATCCTCTTAGCGGTGGATTGCGGTTGTACTTACAGCGCCATGCACCTGCTAAACTGCCTTCTCTTAAAGCTGTATAAACATAGCTGCAGGAGCCATTGCCTTCTTGAGCTGAACCCATCAAGTTTTTTTTTTTTTTTTTTATGAGACAGAGGCAGATGAAGAAAGCTTAGGAGAAGTTTAGAGGACACTGTGTTGACAGGATGGTGCTACAGGCCCATCTTGGATATGGTCAGACCACACCTTGTCTGTGTGGGAGGTTAAGGGTGGCTAAGCAGAGGACGGTCTGTGGAATACATCCATAACAACATGTAAACCATGGTCTATATTCAATAGTGTACCTAATACTTTGAGAAAAAGTAGTCAGATGTTTCTGCAAGTTGAATGTGCATTTGTTTGTGTTTGTGTTGGACTGTGTTTGTGTTTATTGTTGGACTTTTAAATAAATTAACTAAGCAGAGCACAAGCAACAAGCAGGGCTGGGTGATATGACAGAAAAATAAAATCTTGTTTATGTTATGTTGTATTGTTTTGTTTTTTCACTTCTCAGCTGATTCATTTTTTTTTTCTCTTAATAGTTGACATCAAAGCTATTTAAATGCAGGCTTATTGTTTTTAAATTAGATTATTGTGTAGTGCTATATTACACAAATGCACCAAAATCAATCTTCACACTGATTATTGAGATAGGCCAGCCAGTCATACTGTTAATAATCAATGTGAAATTTGTTTTTATAATATTGAAGAAATACAAAACTAAAAACAATAAAAACACAGGAAAAATATTAATCATTTTATTGCAGTTTACAATTAAATATGCAAATTTTGTAACTTTTGTTAAAAGCAGAGCGCTATCAGTTGCATTAGCCAAAACACAGGAGACAATGCATTTTACAATATGGCTATTTTTGATATTGTCAAACATTAACTATGGTAATGAATCAAAACAATTTGATTCATCTTCCAGCGCTATCTCTAAGATAATACAGTCTTAACTATGTGAAGATTCCTGAATCCAGTGATCAGAATACACACCAAAAATATTATTTGTTCTTCTTCCTGGTGGTGACCTTACAGAAACTAAAATACATTTAAAAGCCTGACCATAAACCTTTTGAAGTTATGTTGTAACAGATACACAAACACTGGTGGAAAAAAAAAAAAAAAAAAAACAGCAAAAAAAAAAATAAAATAAAATAATGGCCAAATCTTTGTCACAAGAAAGGAAGAAAGTATGTTAAGGGTAAGAAAGTAAAAGGGCTTTTTATTTACTGAAGCCCTCTTATCTTCTATCTTCTAGTAAATATATAATTCAAAGTAACATAACCTAAAATGTTTTCCATATTTCCATGTCAAAAACACCACAACTGAACCATGTGAGCCAGAACTCTTGCAGAGAACAGTTCTGTGAGTTTTATGGTCTCATTCATTTATACACTGCAAGTTTGTTCTTTGCAATTTCAAACCTTCAGTATTTCATAACTCTCCTTTAACCAATAAAATAATGAAACATGGCACTACTACTAGTACATGTTTACACCATTATGGAGTTATAAATATCACTCATCCTAACACACTCTTGTGGTGATGGTTGGTACAGACACAGACCAAATGCTTTACTGTCTATCTGTGAAAGAGAGTAAATGTAAGTGCATAGCCGGAAAAAAGGGGGAACTTGGACTGCTGGTAAACAATATGGAATTTGAAATATTAGCTGGTGTGGTGATTGAACATGGTTCCCTTATCACTAGGTTGCCAGGTTGGCTCGCTATAACAATGACTTATCACAGTGCTGAGGAACATGGAGTATATAACAAGATTGTCTGACATGACAAACACTGCCCCGAGGAAACACACGCCACACTTTGTATAGTGCCCCAAACCAGGCCATGGAGGACTAAGAGCAGAGGATTCTCAGAGGACTGGAGAACAGGTGGAAATGCATCCGGGACTAAAGTCATTCTCTGTGTTTTTTTTACTGCGATGCCAAGTAGTACAGTTTTAAATGCTGGATGTAATATTATACTAGTGTTTGATACAATAAGTTCACCACAGTATTATCAATGTTCAGAAAGCAGCATTAATCACTGTCACTGCCTTGACAACTACTGATGTCCATATTGTCCCTGTGACCCACAATCTCACTTTTGGAGAATACTCCCTTCCTGGATCTATAGTGAAACTGTATAATTTTCACACAAGTCACACACTTTCTGACACGCTCATATTGCAGTTAGTTTTTTTTTTTTTTTAATTCAGTTATGCAATATGTTTACAGTATAGTATTAGTACTGTCTATTATGCTGTTGTAGCTCAGACAAAAAGATAGAATAAATAGTTTTGTTAGAGAAAATTAGGTAAAAGGGTTATTTTTACATTATTACTCCTGAACTCAAAGAGCAAGTTGCTACTCAGTTTAGTAGTTAATTTAAGTTTAAATAATGATCATGTGGAGTTTATCAGTTTAATACAGCCACAGGGGTCACAAGCCAACATCATGATGCTAGTCCCAAGCCCAGATAAATGAAGATAAAGTTGGTGTAAAACCTTCGCCAAATGTATGTGTTAATTACTTACTGACTAGGAGCCTGAAAAATTGCTGTGGTGACGCTGTAAGGAAACGTGGGGTTTGTTGGTGTGTTTGTTTCCATTGTTGCATTCTGAGTATTAGCAGCTAAAAAAAACCAAAAACATTTCTTATTATGTTTGAGGTTTTGTAAGCTCCTCGTGGTTGTAGTCATCATAATGAACGAACACACCCACAGCCTATAATGTATCTACATATAGGGTGTTCTGAATCCATGGTGTGCAGGCTGAAATACTGTCAGTTCACAAGAGCCATGACCTTTCACCCCTGGGCTTAAACAAGAACAGATGCCAGGTGAGATGACTCACATCCGGCTTTAAATACGCTTATGAGGAATTTTTCACCCGGTTCTTAATGTTATTGCTTCATCTCATCCTCCTGGTGTGCTATGGACCCCTTAGTTATCAGAACATGTACAGTATCTGTCTCCAGACCGATCCTGTTTTGGTTCACATTTTTCATTAATTGTGTTTTTGCCATGACCTGTTTGCTTTCTCTCTTTGTCTATGTATTGCTGGCATTGGAATGAATTTGTTTATAGTTGTGACCCTTACTGCTTGAAGTCTTAAAGCAGCTCTGCTGTCATGAGCCAAAACTCTGGCAAGGTCAGCTCATTTCTGTTTACTTTTGGAGCACTATTTACCCTCTGGGGCTTTTAAAAGCACTTCTGCAAAACATCACTTCTAGGGGGGAGCATGGGAGAGATAGGATGTGGAAAGGAAGAAAAGAAATATGGAAAATTTAGAACGTGGTGATTTCTATAGTAGAATATTATTCTCAGACATAAAATGAGTTAATCCATCTCTTACTGTGTAAAAATGGAAGCTTGGGTAGTCTGCTACAGGTAACTGCACTAATATATTGATATGAATATGGTGCATTAACTATAATGGGCCTAATTTTCCCACAGCAACATTTCTAACTCTGAATATGACCAACATACCCTAATACCTTAATACGAAAGCGATTAAAAAAAATTTAGCATGATAGACCCTCAGGCTGTTGCCTGAATGCAAAGCCATGGAGTTTGGATTAACCCATCAATAATCACTATCTGCCGTGCCATGCATTTGCCCCTGCAGAGCTAATGATTAATCTCCCCTATATGGGACTGATCACTATCAGATTGATGAATGCACCAACCAATCATGTTCCGGCAAACCCCCGGCATGTACATACACCAATAAGTGATGATGAACAGCCTGTGTTGTTAGTTATTTATGCTGGCTGCACAGGGAAGTCCCCATGCGTTATGAGGATGTGTGTGGAGGATTTTTGCAATGTATGGGTTTTTATGTGTACCCCAAAGTCCAGTCCCCCACTGACTAGCACAGACAAGCACTGCATTTGTTAAGCTCTTGTATGACTTTTTAGGGATGTTTTCAAACTCTCCACTAGTTCCATAAAGCTTACTGTGCCACTCATTTTGTACATGTGATGGGTAAATAATGTTCTTGTGCATAAGACATACTGTACAGTATCTGCCCTTGAATGATGAATGTAGATTTTGTCCTTGTTGCTTGTTGTTACTCAGCCCGGGCCTCCGTGTGTTCCATGCTGATGTCCTTGTATAGTCAGGCTTGGCTTTATTTTCACTGGATCGACAGAGACAGCTCCTCTTGAACTTTTATAGCTCCTCTTAGCGATGTGTATCTGAGAGAGCTGACCCCGGTCACCAGGCTTTACGGGCTTCCGCCTGCTTCTCATCCACAACTGTTTGTTTTTCCTTGCTTTTGCGCTTTTTTTTTTTTTTTTTTTTCAATATAGTTGCTTTTCACACATTCACACATGAGCAGAATGGCAATTACAGAACAAGAATCACAATAAGACCACATAAACAATATTTATTAATATTATTATCAGTACAGTATTGTGTATGTGGAGTTGAGACCATAAAAACAAATTGTCGTATTATTTAAAACTGGAAAAAGAAATACTATTAAATGTTATATGATAATGTCCTTGGAATTTATATACTGTGCAGGTTTTTAAGAAGCTGTGAACAAAGAAAGGTGTATCAACGTACAAAAATACACAAAATTACTCCTGAAAATAATTTAAAAAAATTAATCTAGAAGCACTTAGAGAGTGTAGACCTCTGCCAAGACACTGGACTCACCTCGCAAAGATATAGTGCCAAGACCTATACTCATACTCGAAAATATTTTAGTTTAGGGGTAAATGCTTTTTCCATTGAGCCACAAAACTCTTATATCTCACCATGGTAAATTATCTACTCAAACAAATTTGTTATTTTGTATCACAAAATGGTACCAAATCCCTTAAACACACATCTTAACATTGATCACCAAAATGATTCATTGGCCTATTACTGACCTTTTCTGTAATTTGAATAGCTAAAATAAAAAAATAATGAATTAGGTATTTATTAAAGCATGCTTAGTTAACAGTATTTTACACACATTAAAAAACATACACATCATTACAGATACCTGGTAATGGTCAGGTTAAGTCAAGTTATTTGTTTTTCCAAGGGTACATTCATAGTAGGTAAGTCAAGGTGTAAATCCTTGTAAAGAATAACTGCAGGACAGAAACCCCAATAAATGCCAAAACAAGTAAAGAGTGCTGAAAGAGTAGTGGGACATGAAACCCTACAAACCTAACCCACCTTTGTGCTAATAGGCCTCATGTACCTCATTTACCTTCCACTAACACTTTCCAAAAAGCCAACCGAGGGAAGATTTTATTTACTGACAAAGTGGTATTTTAATAGAGAGAAAATCCCAAACAAGTTACTGGCCAGACACAGGGAGCCGAGCACAAGCCTAAACTAAAATGACAGTTATTGGCCCCTGTAGCCCAGAAGTAAAATCTGTTAAGCTATTTCCTGTTGTGTCACATTTCTCGGTAGAGGATCAGTTCCCATGCAAGTGATACAGCCACATTAACCATGCACTCTGAAGTCCAGTCTATATACAGTATTTTACTAGAATTTATAGCATAGCGCCGCATTATGAGATATGTATGTACACAAACTGATGCATAATCCCTTCCCTGTTTTTGACCTACCATAAACTCACAATTACCACCTAATTTTCTTTTTTCACTTGTGCTAAACTTATTACATGTATATTTTTCCCAGATAAATATTGTATTTGTAAAAGTCTACAAATTGTGTTTTTTAAAGCACCTTTTAAACATAAAATTCATTAATTGCCTTATAATATACACATTTGCACCAGTGCATTTGAAGGTTATGCAGAATTAAAAATTACTCATAACCCATTAATTAGCAAGTTTTTTTGCTTAGACAACTCTTGTTAATTCCATATTTTTGTTTGCAATTTTGTGAGAACTGTACATTGTTTTTCATTAAACTTTTCCTTTAACATGTTTAAAAAACAAAGATTGTTTGGTCAATATAAGATAATACAACATCCAAACATAGGCAGCAAATTTAAACTACATAAAATGGGCATGATTGTTTTTCACAAAACAAATACAGCAACAGCCTGAAGTACACTAAATCAAATATCGAAAAAAATCGTTTTATTATTATTATTATTATTATTTTGTTGTTAAATCACAAACCATTGTTTACCTTTGGATTTGTGTGCCTTGCAGCTTCACTGGCACCATGTTGTGTACACTTGTAGTGGATTTTACTAATCTCACGCAGCAATTTCAATAAAACAGATAATTGTGTTTTCCTTGATTTTGAATCTGTCAAATTAGTTTGAATAAATAAGTTTGTGTAGAACTGGTTGTCTTACTTTAGAAGAGAGAGATTTTCTAAGCCTCAAATATAGTAACAAAAACTAAAGTTGTTTTGTTTCTTACTTGCTGTGAATCTGTTCCATGTACATATACAGACACATATCTATAATAAATATTTTGTGGAAATTGCGGTTTATTTCAGTAATTTAAAAAATGAAATTATATAGAAATTATATATTCACAGAAGGAAATATTTAATTGGGCATTTACCGATAAAAATACAAATTCAGATTATTACAAATTATTACACAACCATTAATTTTAATCTAATACTTAATCAAAATTAGAATAAATAACAGCTTGAAATATTTCACTCTGTGTGTACTGAATCTATAAATGAGTTTCATTTTTCAGTTTGAAATTATTTCACCTTTCCACAAAATTCTACTTTCTTGACATCCATCTGTACAAGTGTAATTTAGTTAAATCACCTTATCCCTTATTACAATTAGGGTATACCAAAAGTATGATGATTAAAAGCTCTAAAGTGCATTTCTAAATGACCTCTGAGCATGACTGGAGCTTACTGCAGTGCATGACCCTCATTACCTCTGTGCTGGTTTGTACACATTAGCGCCTGTTGGTGCACAGCCCACAATTTGCCAAACATCTATACACATGCACCTAGCCACACACACTGCAATTAGACCACATCTGAGGAGTATTACCAGTGTTTACAAGGTCAGTGCTGACGAGGAAAGTGGGAGGTGCAGATATTATTCTGACACTCGCTCTAATGGCGTTTTCTACTCACGGGCTACGCATGTGTTCTCCCTGGGGTTAAGTGTGGTGTTACTTTATGTTTAGTGCTCACTGACAGCTCATGCGAATCACACATGCATGGCAGTGGTAAAAATGTGATGTGCCTAAACATACCTTATTTAGTCACAATCATTTAGTCAAATCTGAGTATGGGAGTGTGAAATGAGAAAGGATTAGGAGGATTGGACAACGTCATTGGAGCCAAATTGATAACATAAATGCAAGTTCAGATGCTGTCATTCAAGATTGTTTTCTTTGGTTGTTTACTAGGTTGTCTGCATCATAAATCATGGCCTATCAAGGCCTAGATTTGAATTTTGGCGCTCACAACTTGCTCATTGAAATACAGTGCAAAAAAGAAAAAAATTGAGGCTAAGTTGTTATGAGCTTGGTTTTGAAGGTGGAAGAAAACAACGCAAGTTAATCAAACATAACTACCACCTTTGGTCACTTATTTTGTTGCTAAATACATTTTCTGTTGCTGTTATATTGTTTTATGATTATGCTAATTGCAAAAAAGCCACAGTGTGTGAGATCAGTATTATTCTGCTACCTCTCATCCCCCATCACTTTTCCATTTTTGTGTCTTCAGCTTTTTCTCTTCTAGCCTCCCCCAAGTCTTTACCCATCCACCTATCCTCGACCTGGTTCTTGATCCCTACACTCAGAGCAGATACTTCTGAAGGATTAATATTTCTGCCACTTTGATGTCAGAAGTGTGTTTTACAAAGACAGAGTTAGGATGTGGGGGCGATGGGCAAAGAAAGACTAAGACAGAGGAAGGATAAGAGCGCACAGAAAAGGAAGAAGAAACTGTGGCAGAAATGTGACTGATTCGCACTTGGCAGCAGCTGGATGTATAATCTCGGTCTGTGTGTGCCACTATGTGAACAATTGAGTGTGATTTAGCATGTGACTAGTCAAGTGTGTGTAAAGAGGCTCCTGGCATCTACCTGGTGCTCCGACTTTTTGCAAAGGTGTGTCATTGTTGCTGTGACTAAGGTCAACAAGGGACTACAGGCCCAGCTGCTATTGCTCATTGCTTGCCAGGCAGAGGCTCTAGCCTTGTCCATTAAGCCAATCACTTAGAGCCAGCTGACCCCTGGCAGCCTATCAGCTTCACTCAGTCTGTAGACTGAGAGCAGATAGACAAAGGCAAAGGTGTGGGGACTGGAAGGTTATGTTACTGGAGCTGAGTAAGACGCCATGACTGTTTAGCATGCTTTCAGCTGAGAAGCCAAAGGTGAGATCAAGTGGTGGGTGAGAGCGACCTTGTTTTGCAACTAACAAGGCTTCAGGAACCTCTGTACCATAATTCATTAGAGTCAAATAGATCCCTGTATCTGCAAGCAACACATTTATGCCCTGCAGGAGAATCCCTGGCTCACTGTAATCCACCAAGACAGAGAGCACAAGAGGTGCCTACCTATCAAGAAGGAAATGCTATTGTGTAAATGATTGTGTGTTCTAAGTGCATGTGTTTGAATGCTTTTGATGTCTAATGCCAACACAAATGCACGTCCCTACTGTAAATATGAGCATTGTCTCAATGTGAATGCTTTTGTCAGTAAATATCTATTCACAACATTAGGCTTTTCATTCATAGTGCATGTGTTAGGGTTCTTGACTCCAGTGCACGTTGCCAGCGTTGCTTATAGCTGTGCTTGCGGGATAGGTGTCTGGTGGAATGGCAGGATAAAGAGATACTAGAGGAGGAATGGATGTGTAGAATGAGAGAGGGGGGTTAGTATATCTAGTGAGCAGAGCCAGGCACAGCCGGAGGGAGGAGAGGTTGATCTGTTTAGTGTCCGTCTCCTGCCAGCTTTCACTGGTCATTAAAAGTAGCCTGTTATCAGACAGTGCAGGGAGGACTACCCAACCAACAAGCACACCGCTGCGTTTTCAGGTAACAGCTCCTTATCTGTTCACTGATTGCCTTCACGCTCCCAATCCGTCTGACGTTGGCATCTCAATCAGTCTTTAAATAATCTGCCTCCTCATGGAGCAGCTGCGAAAGGTCCGCCTCTCTCTCTTCTTCCTTCTTTTTCCATTCTGCTCTCCATCTTTCCCTCTGCTAGTTGTGTTTATGCTGAATATTAATTTAGAAAAGCACTCCCTCTCACATACTTAGAGGAATAAGCAAACATGTAACTAAATTGCCTGGGTGTGCTACAATCCCCATGTATGCCCCATAGTTGTAGAACTGTCTGTCACTTGTTCTGCAATGCTGACATTATAGTCTTGGTTTGGCTAGTTGTATATTAAAACTATCTTTGTCATTGTAATTACAGCCAAATAATTAAAATTCATTCAATATATCAGTGTTCCAAAGCAAAAACATTTGTTTTAGTGAAATAAAATTAGTACTGGTGGAAGTGGTGAGTAAGTAAATAAAACACTAATCAAATATATACAATTTTTCATTACATTAAGAAGTAAGAAGTTTTGATCAAAACCAATCAAGCATACAGTATGTTTACTCTTTTAAATAGGTAAAATGTAAATAAACATTCTTTGTTATTCCACACCATGGAATAAAATTTCAAAATATTAATAAACAGCAACTCTCAACATAAATCATGATTTTTAAGTTATTTACCTAGTATTTCTTTAGTGTCCTAGTGTTTATTTATTTGGTCTGATAATAGCGTACCATAGAGGACTCCAGTTAATTTTATTTTTGAAAATTTTACTTTTCCTATTCAGAATATTATGGACATGTTAAAAATCAATGAGCCAGAAAAAGAAGTAAATTGCGTCTAGCAGTTCCTGGCTCGAAGCCATGTTAAGAATCAACTTTTACCTCGAAGTTGCTGGAGTTGTTTAGCGCTACTCTGGGTTTGTGGTAAGTTGAGCTGGCAAGTCCTGCTGCCAACAGCTGGCTGACATGTTACACCAAACCTCCCACTCAACCTCCCACCCTAGGCCCACAGAACAGGACCACAACCGCTGTCAAGTGTGCACTACTTATCTCTCCTACACTCTCACACCGAGGGAGGAGAGCTGGTGAGTTATTCTGTATTAAACCAACAGTAAAGATGGAAAGAAGGGAAGATACAGATAATGAGCGTGTGAGTGAGTGTGTGGGTGAGGCAATTTCTTATTTTTTTTTACTTTATGAATGGCAACAGCATGCCAGATTTATAGACTTATTTTAGCTTTTATAGTAATGACAAAAGTAACAGAAACCCATGTATTCTCATTTCAGTTCAATTATCAAAATTGAAATCATCTGCTAAAAGCTACAGAGAGAATTTTTCACGAAAGCTGTCCAAACTGACCAGTGTTGATGAAAAAAATATTTTTTATTTATTATACTTATTTACTTATATTTTTAATTATACACATATTATAATTTATAAAATCTCAACATCACAACTTGTTAACTTATGAAAAGAATGCCTAAATAAGCATCAGAAGGGAAGTGAACAGTAGTACGTTCCAGCCACACTTTACTTTGACCTCAGACAACCTCATCTCAAACACTCCAAACCTCGTTGAGACTGCCCCTGTCAGGACGCCATTGAGACAGAAAATGAGGATGGAACCTGGGCTGTTCATGGTGGGTCTGAGTCCTCTCAATGTGGGTATGGTAAGTTAGACTTTTTCACTGCCTGTATGTCAAATTGTAACCCATAAATGTCAATCTCATATTAATGAAGAAACAGTAAATACTTGGTAGAGCGGTATTAAAGATATGAGACACTGATAATGAAGACTTTAAAGTCTAACAGTGGAAAATAATTCTTCAACTTCTATTGAAATAATCATTCTGTGACCTTTTAATTAGCATTACCCTGTTCCCTGAATTACAAAATGAAACCATGAGAAATGGTGTACTATCTTTGAACTACAAGTTCAGCAGTCGTCTTCATACTGCATAAAAACAATTGTCATGCAAAGTCCAAATAGTACCACTAAATACACTGAATTACGATGTTAGTGCAGTGTCTTCTGTCAGTAGAGTTTATACCTGCAGAGTCCCATGGTACTGGTGAAGAGGTGTCTCCTGCTGCCCCTGGATGCAGTACTCTGCTGTAATAGTGACTGTACTTGTTGACTGTACTGGTGTTTCCGAGTGAGTCAGATAAATGAAGGCTCCACCACCGTCACCACTTCACTGCTGATGTCATATGGGATTTTAGACTGTAGGTGACAACCAAGTAATAACTTCTCTATCTCTCCAGCTCAGTCTCTCTGGCTCACAGGACTCCCTCCCTTCCAGCTCCTACCTACAAAGCACACTTCCATTCCTGGGTTATCTGTCTCTCCCTGTCTGCCTGCCTCTCCAGTCCCTCTCTGTCTCTTCCCTTCCTCGGCCCGGCTCTCATCCATGTGATGTGTGATATGTATCATTGGTTAAGACTACTCCAGGCCAGCATGTTGACATTCCCCCGTGCCTCTTCATCTCTCCCCGCAGAGCTGAGTGCTGTTGAGTTGTGTTGATTAATGATATTGATCGCTCTGCACACCGCTTGACTTTCTGTGAATGAAGGAAGGAGGGAGTGAGAAAAAGAGACAGAATGTGAGAGCAGAAAGGGGTGAGATATTGGAAGGAAAAAAATAACTCACTTTTGATAGTCTTTTTTTTATCGTGTACAAGCTCTGTTTCCATGGAAACCATAGCATAGATAAAGTTGGAGAGACTATAGGTGGATTGAATAAAAAATACATTCTCAACACAAGTTTAGTGTAAAATGATGGCAGTAAGTTTAGTTATGTACCTTCCACGAGTTGCACACAATGTTTGAAGTAAAGTTCTTTCCCTTCTGTACTAGGATTTGTGTTTGATGGATTAAATCTGAGCATATACTGACAAACTATTGTGATCTGCCACATTTCTGTAACTACTTGTTCGCATAAGTACTCTAATCACTAGATAG
Organism: Bostrychus sinensis; assembly: GCA_020698575.1. Lineage (NCBI taxonomy): Eukaryota > Metazoa > Chordata > Actinopteri > Gobiiformes > Eleotridae > Bostrychus > Bostrychus sinensis. The sequence goes on along the minus strand of CM036249.1, from coordinate 20,499,111 downwards.
CATAAGTAGTCTAATCACTACATTGAATAAAATGTCTAAACATTTAAGCACTTGCTAATGTTTTCTAACCAGGCTTTGACATTACACACATGTAGTTGAATGATTGTCCGTTACAAAACCATTTTGTTTATTCATAATTTATGATATTTGGTGGCTAATAAATGAAAATGTATTATGGTGTGTTAAGCATATAGTGCCTTTCTTTGGAACGCAACCATTGTGTTTACTGACACTAAAAGGATCTAATCTCAATATCTTAAAAATGTACAAAATTTTAGTCAAAATCAAGGCTGCAAAAGTTTTGTTAATTTAAGCCAAACATCGTTAACATAATCTTATTCTAGCCATTTAATTGTTGTAATATGTACATTAGTAAATACTGTGCAGCAAACATTGTATTTTATCCTCAAGTCACCTGAAGTCCTTGTTTTATTCCTATGTTACGTTCATATAGGAGTTATTAAAATAAATTGCTTAGAATAAATACAGTTTTGTGAGTGTGGATGTGAATTTGTCATTTAGTTCTATCACAAGTGGCAGAGTTGTGCCTTGTCAGTATATGGGATGAAGCATCAATGACACTAAAGGCAGGATATCAATAACCTCTCAGGATAGGCTTCTTGACTGCCTGATAACTCATGTCAATAGCAATGACTAGGTGTCAATACCTTTTAGAAACACAATGTCTTCCCGTGAACTTGCTTTGGGCGTGTTCACTGGGATAGATTATGCAGATGATTAGGAGCTCCACAGGGAAAACTTTGCAAATTCGACAAGGACCAATACACTTGGCAGCTGTTAATGCTATTGTATATGTGGTCAAAATGGTATTTATTACTTGTGGTTTGAATTTCTCATGTTGCTGCTTCCTTTCTCCGAGGCCTGAACTGGATACATGGAGAGTCATTCCACCACAACTACTGATGTGTTTGCAGGCTCCCATGAAAGCTTAAATTCCGGGGAAATGCTGATATGAAGTCTTTCTGTGTTATGGTACAGGACAGCCTGCAGATTAGGTGAAAGGAGTCTCTCCAATTGAAGCAGCTGAGGGAGTGGGTAGCGAAGGATACATTGCTATAAGCTATGCAGTTAATAGTACTATATATCTATGTTATATGTAGCTCCCAATTTCTGTTTCCATGCAATCCTGCAATTTGCCAGCCACAGCAGGCACCTTCTCAGTGTATGGCCACCGAGTGTTACACTTGTTGACCATGGCAGGTGACAAGTCCTGGACTTTAAATTGGTGAATATTATATAGTTCAGAAATTGTTATTTGTAACCTGCTAATATTTAGAAAATAGCTTTTTTGTTAGTAAAGTAACTCAAATCAAGGAGGTTGGTGATTCTGCTCAAAGGCACCACAGTTTTAGATCTTATATTTGCTTCTTATTTGTCATATATTATTTTTGATTCATACTGAGGCCTTTTAGGTTTAGTACCAATTGGTTTTGTAGAGCTGGCGTTAGCTGGCTGCATAGCAACACAGATGGTCCTCTGGTGCCCAGAGTCAGGACTAAACTCGGTGAAGCAGCGTTTCAGTTTTATGCAGCTAAACTCTGGAACAGTCTCCCTGACGATGTTAGACAGGCCTCTACTCTGACAATGTTCAAGTCCAGACTTAAAACTGTTCTTTTTAACTGTGCATATGCCAACTGAAAGTGTTTTATCTGCACTCTTCTCTTTTAATTTAATTTTAAATTGATTCTTAATTATACTCTTTAAATTTGATTTTATTGTTTTAATTGTGTTTTGTACTTTTAAATTTGCCTTTTATTTTCTGTAAAGCACTTTGAATTGCTCTATGTATGAATTGTGCTATACAAATAAACTTGCCTTGCCTTGCCTTGCCTTGCCAGATGTGAAGTGCTTTCTGTTTTTGTGATTTGACAATTGACGTTGGGTGTATTTTACTGATCAAAACAAAACTGAAGACAAGTTTTGTGTGACGGAAAAAAGTTTTTACTTGTGAATAAATCGGCTGCATTGTTTCAACAAAACAAATATTTAATTTCATTGTTTATTTAATGTATTGGGGACATGTGGTCATTTAAATGATCTATTTTTATGATAGCACAAATAAGCATTTGCTCTTCAACTATGTTGTATTGCACATACACTACATAATTGAACTGAGAAATATATCACTGATAGGACTAGTGACATGCCCTTTGCGTACCCAGTAAAAAAAGTGCTTGTTGTCCTTCTACTAAGGCAAGTGTAATGGAGCAGGGCATAACCTTACTAAAGTTTGTCATCAAAAACATGATAGCTTCAACACCTTTAAAAACAGAACCTGGAAAAGGCACCAGTGAACTCACACCAACATTACTTTTACATGTGTTTGTAAACATTCATAAGCGTTAATGCATGTTCCATTAAGTTTTTATTATTGGTTGTGTTTTTTTCTTTTTTATGGTGTAAAAACATTTGTTTTACTATTTTACTTTTCTGCCTATGTGCTCTCATGCACTCTACTGTCTGGCTTTCTCCTGTTCACCCAGCTGTCTTAACATGGGGCTGTGTTGACAGTAAACACAGCTGCAGGTCACAGGGGCCCTGCTCTGGTCAGAGACTGGGCTCTGAGGGCCAGTGTGAGAGGGGCTGGAGGTTTACTGTGGATTAGAATGCATGTCCAGAATTAGAAAAAAATATCATCAATGTCAGACGTACAGCACTTTCTGATCTTTTTGTTGTAAATGGCTTTAGGTAAGATGAAGGTAGAAATAAATGCAGAGGTACTGGACAGGCACTCTTGCCAATGACAGGTCACCGATTGACCTATACCCATGTGTCTTATTTAATGTCAGTGTCATTGCACATCTGCATTTCACATACATTTCCCATAATTGTGGAATGGATGTATCTTTGAGGATCAATAGCTTGTGATAAATCATCTATGACATTATGTTTTTAACAGATGACATTAGCATTGCTTACAGACACACGGACATTAAAAGTCTCTGACCTTTGTGTGCATGATGAATAGATGGTCTGACCCCGTCTGCATGCCGTGGCCCTGCTTGTAAGAGACACGTTGTTTTGGTAACCAGCCTATTTCTGTGGCTTGTGCTCCCATTATTAAAGATGGTATGGGCTGAAAATGTGAAATTATTTGGATATACTTACAAAAAACTTACTGTGCGCTGTCTAAAATACATGTAAATGTGCACACCTACACAAACTAAGAAAAAAAATTGACATGTTCTTTTCCGGCCCCTAAGGACAGATCAGGCACAGCTGTGACTTGGGGGGTCACGAAGCTCTGAGGGGTCAGACTGAGCAGACTCTGAGAGAGCTTGCTGCAGGGTCACAGGTCACTCCCAGCAGCCCTGGTGGTGTGAAAGGTCATGGGTCAGAGTCTCACCACGATGGGCTGACTGGGTAGGGTTTCAGAAGGCAGTTGGGGCCAGAGAGAGGCACAGATTTATAGATACTGAAGCGAGCCCCAGTTCTCAGCCCGAGGTAATTACACAGAATATGAGCATGCCCATTGAGGCTTGGCCGCCATATTTCATTTCCACCCTTAGCCCCTGTAGACTCAAATAATACATGAGATAGCCAGGGAGAGACGAGAGGCAAAACCAAGGGGCAGAAAGGCAGAGAAAGGAAGATCCATTGATGCAAAGGAAGAAGAGAATGTGACAAATTGAGAGCAAAAGAGCTGGAGTGGGGTGAGATGTATAGACTGCGAGAGAGAATAAGTAAGTTTTTGGTTGGAGCCAGTGGGATGAGCACAAGGCCCAGTATAGGCAATGGCAAAGGGTCATATTTGTTACTAAACAAAACTCCATTCTTAGCAACAAGACCTTTGACGTCAAATTCCAGTAAGACAGGGAGAAGGTCACAGGGATCATCCCGGGGGAACGCCGGGAGCTGGAATGACACGAAGCATGGACAGCAGGGAGTGACAGCCTCGCGAGAGGAGAGGAGTACACGAACAGATGGAGCGAGGGAGGGGAGTGAAAGAAAAGAAGGACCCAGAAATTAGATTAGTTTAGAAAGTGAAGTTGTGATGCAGCAGACTTGATATCCTGCTTCAAGCAGTTTCCCGTGAGAACCTGATCGGGCCACCGTGGGCTCAGCGAGACAGTTCAAACATATTTACCCCTCGTTGGAAGGTACAAATTAAATTAAGCTCTTCCACAAAGAGGAGATGTTTTCCCCTTCTGTTCTGATGTCATGGTAGTAGGGGCAGTATAGAGTGGGGGTCGGACCATTCTGGCCTGCATACATTTATCTTAGAGACCATTCATCTTCCAATAACCCCCACCCAATGCTCCATTTCTAGATCCTTCTGTCCCTTTTGCTCAACACTGCATCAAAGTCTCAGTCTGTGTAGTTAAACAAAAACGCAAGCTACAACAGATTAATTCAAGAGCAGGTCATAGTTCTTTCCTCTTCCTGTTCACAGCTCTTCCAAATATGTGCCCCCCTCCTCATACTGGCCTCTTCCATTTTTTCTGTCGTGAAAAAAACACATTCTTTAGAACAATTGTAAATGCCCATCCCTTTGTTCCTGCCTTAACAATGCCATAGCAGGTTTCATTGGAGATCATTACAGTAATTGCTCCATAATTGCATCGACTTTAGCCTTGGCCGCAGCCCATGCTCTGAGTACATCCAGGCCCTGTCACACACAGCTGTGTGTGACCTTATACTGTGAACCAAGAGGGTCACTGTCACTTAGCCTTTGGCACTACTACTACATTCCTGTGCTGATATCCTCTGATTTCTTCTTCTATATATGGAGTGCTTAATATAAGTTGTTCTGTTTTCACTCACTTTCATTTCCTGCTTTTTTTTTTTTGTTTGTTTATTTTTTCTACACATTTTTGCCCCCACATTTTTTTACATAGAAGTTTCCAGGCAGCTACCATTTTAATCTCTTCTTTCCACAGCCAATCACATGCCTTATATTGTGCAGTGATTGGCATATTAATTTGGCAGAGGTGTTATGCCGGATGCCCTTCCTGACAACCCTTTCTATATAACTGGGCTTGGCAACGGCTCAAGGAGTGCACTGGCTTGGAACCCCTTGTGGCTGGATAAGAAGTTTTTAAACTTATTGATATCAAATATGAACTGGGGTGTGTGTAAATAAACTCTCACGGGTGTTTTTCTTTTCCTTTGCACTCTAATCTAGCCCTACCTTAATGCTCCCTCTGAGACAAACTAAAGCACTACTGTGACACTGCAACAAGAGGAAAAAAATCCTTGAGAATCATACAAACACACTATAAATCAATCCATTATTTACGAGTGAACTCATTCAGAAAGGAAGCATATGTAATCTACTCATCCATGCTGTGAGGATGCTGAGAGAAGAGAGGAGGAGAGGAAGAGGAGTAGTGGGGTGTGCTCAGGGACAAGGCAGGCGGCCAGCTGAGAACGAATTCTGCTTCTGTTCCTAACTCCCCGAAGAGAAGTGGGAACCAGTAAACAAACAAACCGAGTGAGAAAAGTGCTTCCTTCTTTAATGACAAAGGCAGAGAGAGGAGGGAAGTCCTCGCTGGCCCAGTATGTCAGCTGTCAGCCTGCCTCAATGCCCTCTGCCCTGTTCGTATGCAGGCTAGGAGCCGACACAAAGGCACGAAAGGGCACACACACACACAGATGGGTAAACAAAGCCACTGTTTACTATGTAGTTTTTATTATGTTCCCAGAGATTAGCTGTTATTGATTTTTTTCAAGTCAGGACCCGAAAGAGTGGTGGCAAGTAATAATTGTTACCATTATGTGCATCTTCTCCCAGACTGAGAAACACTCCAAAACAAAATCTCGCCCCTCCACCACCACTTTGCTTTACCCAAGTCTGTCACGCCTCTGTCACTTTCTATCACACTGTTTTTTACCTGAAGTATGCAGATGACTCCTTTGTGGTTCTTTGTCCCAGCCTGCATGCCTATTCTTTAGGGGCTCAGATCTATTATTTGGAAAGCCCATGGTGGGACCCGGGTGCTCTCATACACATACGTAGACACAGACAAGACGCGGCACTCCTGGGGTCATAGCCTTTCAACCTTGGGGCATGACTTCTGCCACCACCGCTTGACAAATCACCACACGACACACAAAAAGGATGCGCCAGGGCCCCACCACAAGAGGGGCCAGCTTCTGAAACTGCTCGTCCAGTCTCTGTTCGGTTACAAGCAATGCATCGAGCCGTTATTAGACCTTTCCATAAGTGACACATTCATATTGTGCTATTTATAGATGTTACATTAAATAAAGTTTTCTAACCAAGCTCTAACATCAAATACATGTGGTTGATCTTGAGTATTCATAATGTGCAATATTTGGTGGGTAAAATGTACGATGGTCTGTTTAGCTATTGGCATCATTCTTTCGACATGTTCGTTCTGTTTACAAAGACTAAAAGGGTCTAATGTCCCACTGGATTAGGAAAAGGAAGGAGGAAGGAGATATGGGGACATAGTAGAGGGGACAGAAAGGGAGAGATGGTGTAAAAGATGGAAGGAAGAAAGAGACATTTGGTTTCTTTCATTTGGTGGACTATGATAAATGGCCTGGCCTTTAGCCGGTCTGTGCTCCCCTAGTGTCTCCCTGGGCCTCACTTGACAAGAGGGTCTTTGAGGGAGAACGGACCCCACAAATATTGCTCTTTGTCCCAGACCGAGCATAGCCAAGACCTCAGTGCTCCGACTTTAATCAAGTAAAACCAGCAAGGCAAGGATTGGCTTTAATGTGCAAGAGTCAGTCACTTTGTGTGGATGTGTGCAAAAGACCAGCATACAGAGGGTAAAGACTGGAGGGGGGAGAAGTCTACGAGGACTGAAAGCAAGTCAGCACACTACATTACACTGGCATGTCTCTCCATTATTCCTTTAACAACATTCAGAGCTTTGCCTTAGGGGTACGTGGGTAGATTCTAGGGGAAAGCTGAAGTCTTATACACCCTAAAGGCACATTACAAACTGACTCAGCGATCAAAATAACTTGTGAAGATCACGGCTAAAGCAGAGGAAGTCTGGGGCAGACGAAAGAGAGTAAAAAATATTTTCCATACTTGAAAATGTTAAGTGTGCCTATGTCACAGCTGTCTTCTTCTTAATTGAGTTTATGGTAACTTTTATTCATTCCACAGCCTCATAACAATATGTTTAAATGTGTTTCCATGCTTATCGTACTGTTAATATACAGTCAACTTGTGATTACAGGGTATAAGGTTCTTCGCCCTTAAGCACACAGAAAGATCCAATTTAAACCGTTGCAATCGAATTAATGGATTGCAAAAGCTGATTAACAATGTTGACAAAATATTTTAAACAGCAAAGGGAATACCCTTACTGTCAGGTTTATGGTAAATTAATTGTTTGTGTAGAAGCCCTACTGGCAACAGGGATATGGTAAAATTAATTAAACCTTGTTAAAAAAACATAACAGGGTAAAAAGTAATGCTTCTTCTCATCTTTTCTAAGCAGCAAGTCTTAGTTGTGTTTGTAAGAACACAAAGAAAAAAATAAGCATAGACCTCTGTTAAGGCACTGGTCCGATGTCACAATGGTAAACATACAGTTCAGGGGTAAATGCTATTTTCATTAAGCTGCAAAACAGCTAAATCTCACAATGGTAAAACAAATTACTAGAATTAGAAGTCTCTTATGTCCATATCTCACAGAATCCATTTAACCACTCTTGGACCTTATAATTTTGGCCTATTACTGACCTTTCCTGAAATTTTCATTAACAAAATAAAATTTCGTAATTTCTGTATTTACTTAGTTAACAGCAGTTTTCACACATAACTAAAACTTTTGCACCATAAATGGAGATGCTGATAAGGATACAAAAAAGATACTGTAGTTGTGGGCAGGGAGTGTAGGTTATGGCGCTTTCTGCCTTTTGTCAACCCTTCATATTCATTCCTTATTTCTAAAACTTTGCCTTTTTGTCTTCAATGTCACACTCTCCTAGTGTCTCCATGTTGCCTGCAGCAATTCTCTACAACAGATTGGCCTCAGACCGAGATCACCTACTTGGTTTAGAAAGACAGCGTAGTATAAGCCTACCCTTGTGTGTGCTTTAGTGTTCACACCTGTATATACCAAAGCTCATTATATGCATTTTCACACTCGTATCCATGTGTTTGGTGAGGGTAAAACTCAGTGCCACACAGTGCCACAGTGCCATAATCCCCGCCCTTGCCCAGTGGCCCAGATTAAATCCATGCTTTGATCCACCCCCTAATCTGAGTTTACAGGCTCGGGGTTGAGGGCGGGTGCTGTACTCTGCCTGCCAGCTAGATTCTGCTTGCTTTTTCTCCTTCCTCTCTTCACTGTCTGCTTCCTCACTGCCCCCCACTGAGGAGCTGGCAATTGAAATCTGCTTTAGAGTTGCTTAATACAGAAGCGGGCAGAATTAGACCCTTTAATGCTTGTCATGGTCGAAGATTATATCAATGGCTCTTTTTGTCACTTCTACATTGGTATCAATGGAGAAGCAGCAAGGCAGCCAGATACATTTTTAGATTCAGCCATAGTTTATTCCGTCTCGGAGTGCACACAAATGTAAATACTTTTATGTTGGGGCATACAAACACATAGACCAAGTTTAAAACCTCTAGAGTATTTTTTGATTTCATGGTTTGCAGATGATTGTGTATAAGGAGAATCAATTTTACAATGCAACACATTCAAAGTCACATAAAGATACCTGGCCAAAAAAGTCACCACCTTGAATTAACTAAGCAAATAAGTAAGAGCATCCCTGCAGTTGGTCAGGTCTGGGTTCAGCAACATCATGTGCCCAAAGAATGAGGCCAGCTGACTACCTGCATATACTGAATGACCAGGTTACTCCATCATTTGATTTTTTTTCCCCCTAATGGCACGGGATTATTCCATGATGACAATGCCGGGATTCATCGAGCTCAAATTTTGAAAGAGTGGTTCAGGGAGCATGAGACATCATTTTTACACATGGACTGGCCACCACAGAGTCCAGACCTTAACCCCACTGAGAATCTTAGGGATGTGCTGGAGTGATTGCCTGCCCAAGTCACACACTAGTATTTTGTTGGACCTTTAGCGTTGAATATGGCATGCATTCACTGTGGCAATTTTTTGATAAGCTCCTGCAATGTCACAACATTGATTTCCATCCAGCGTTGCATTCATTTTTTGCCAAGATTTTGTATTGATGATGTGAGAGCCGAACGACTGCACAAAGTCTTCTCCAGCACATCCCAAAGATTCTCAATGGGGTTAAGGTCTGGACTCTGTGATGGCCATGAGGGAAAATGATGTCTCATGCTCACACCTCTTTACCTAATGTTAGGGTTCTTTATTTTTTATTTTTTTCTTGATCTTGATTATTGTGATAACACACACAGAATCAGGAATCAATGTGTCAAGTGTTGAAATTAAACCCGTTGCACTTGTTCCTACTAAAGTAACTCCACTGCTCGTAGGGAACACAGTGCACCTCACTGTAGTCGTGTCATCAGTTTGACATGTTCTTGGTGCCAGTGTTGAGTAGTCAGACATATCCCTAATTTAGCCGCAGGGGAGACATGTTTGGCATTAGTAAAAGCTCTAACGCACTGCTTTTTTTTTTTTTTTTTTTTTTTTGAGTGGGCATTCGCTTGCTGTCTAGTCCACTCAAAAATACACACTACATGTCCTCTGCAGTATATATCTAAGTTTGAAGATGTATCTTGATTTTTTGTTACTTTTCTGCTATATTGTGATATTGTGTGAAAAAAATGTTAGCTGGAAAATAAGGCCTTAATACCTTGGTAGACAGAAACCTTTAGGAAAACTAACAAGCCTATGTGACAAGCTTTAGATTCTTCAGTGTATTTTCAGCAGTCCTCCAAGAATCCCTTACAACATATGTGAGGCATGTCAAGTGTCTTCACGCTCTTGTTCTTTACTGATAAGAAAATCATTAGTTTATCTACTCGTAGATGCAGAGTGGAGAGTAAGGGTGGGACAGTATACAGTACAATTACATTATAGCCCATTGTGATTAAAGCTCAAGACATTAATTTACTGCTGCAAATTTATAACCCAAACCAAAACCTGTTTAAGTCAGCCAGCAAGACACGTCACAGCAATAGCACGTGACTGTTCTGAAGAAGGATGCAGAAAATGTACAAAAACATAGCACTGGTCTGTTTAAAAAAGAAAATCTATATTGTAAACTTTTGTGTAAGATCAAATTAACTTTTTTAGAATAAATTTATCTATTTGAGAAAATTGCCATTATCCTCTCATAAGTTGTTACCCTCACCCTTTGAAGTACAATTCTGTTTTTTATGTATTGTGAACTCCCAACACAAGGGTTATTGTGATAAATCTTTAATTGCAATTATTGTGACCAGGATACACACGCTATAAACATTGTACATTGCCTCGTTTGTAATTGAGAGTTTAAAAGTTTAAAGTGGAGTGGAAGTTTGCACATAGTTTGTTAAAGTTTGAAAGATCAGTAGTATGCTGTGTGATCATGATATAAAACTTAATTTATTGGCCTTTTTCCCCCCTTTTTTTGCTTTTCACTTTCATAGCAGTCAACTGCCAATTGACATGTCAGCTGCTCGGCCCTGACATACATCACAAAACATGTATGACCTCTGAGCCGATTTAAGAGCAGATAGATCATTGTCTAATAAGCAGGACATCTCCCAACTTACATGGTAGTAAAAATAGGGGGCTAGACCCTGCTTCCTAACACCTTTTAAGCATCTCATCTTTGACACTTAGTAATATGAGTCTGAAAGCAAATGTGTCAGTCTACCCAAAAGGACTTTGAAGGGTGTGAAGGTTGTCCATAATGCCAACAGCACCTCATTTAAAGCCACGACCAAAGGCTTTTCTGACTGGTGGAGGTCCTTTAGGAAGCTTTGACCTCAGGTTCTCTCCTCTTTCTCCTCCTTTTCACCAGAATGAGAATTGTGTCTAAATGACTTGGCATGGAAAGGATGTAAATGAACGCTGGGGGTTGTTGTGTTCACAAGCAGCCAAGGTCAGGCATCCAGCTGTCAGCTCATGTTTGGGACTAATCGTTTATGTGCCTGCACCACTCTGCACCCTTTCCCTCATTCTCTCAGTGTCTGTCACACACCTTGTCCCTAGTCTATAACTCAATGCCCTGCATTTTATCACTCCACTCTTTTTAGCATCTGTCCTTTGCGTCCGATATTCATTTCATCATTCACATTCATTCATGCCCATTGATGAAGACCTTTCAGCAGCAACATAGACCTGTGGTAACTTGTTATCATGCAGCTAATGATTTGTGCTTCTATCAAGAGATCTGATGATAATGGAGTAACTTTTAACATTTACATACAAATAAAGAAAAATTCAAACTACTATTTTTCATTTGATCTGTAATGTTATGATTTCAAGGTGATTACTCTAAACCTATTTAATTGATACACACCTAATACCCATCATCCACTCCTTAACTACTCATTGCTATAGATTTATTTCCAAGGCCATGGTCACTGCATATCTCCCTGGTGTGTCCAAGCCCAGTCAGCTACGTAAAAATGTGGCAGGTTGCAGAGTTCAAGTCCTTCGAAATGTGAATCGAAACAGCTGCCACTAATCACTAGCACAAGCTGGGCTTAAGGGCCTCTCAGTTTCACCCCTCATCTGCCTGGAATTTTGAATTTCCTGAGCAGAGATCAAATGGCAGTCCGAGTCACTGAGACCTTTGATATATGGACACCCTTCTCGCAAGGGACTTCTGCATCGGGATTTACGCTTGACAACACACTTGGTGTCACCTCCGCTCCCGACGGGCGCACTGCGACCTCTGGAAACATAGGGCCCCTTTGACAGGGCCACACCACTCCCCTTCTCTGAACCCCCCTGGAGTGCCCAGCAGTTATTTATTAAATTTGTTGTGCCCACCGTGGTATGGTTTCAGAAGGCCACTTAGGTTTGGATTGCACTCTGGATTTTTCAATTATGTGGTTCATTTCACCTGCTTGTGTTCCTTTACCCCCCAGGATCAAGGGCGCAAGAGATCTCATTTAATTATTCCAAAACAAACAGTCTTAAGTGGGCCCCAAAGATATATAACATCATCCCGCTATCTAATACTCCATCACCTCTTCAAATGAGCAGGTTTTGGTCTGTGAAAATATGGAGTCAAAACTTCTTCCTCCCTGCGAGCACCACATTACTCGTGTCAATAAGGAAATTTGTCTAACTATCAGGAGGGTAAATAAAAGGGTGAAATATGGGATTTCCAGAATTCCTTGCTTGTCATGTCTCATATGAATCACATTAGCGACCACTTTGATTGACAGGTGCTCCTGTGTGTAGCCAGAGGGAGAGGCAAGGGGAGATGATTATATACCAGGTAATAAGTGTGGGCTGTCTACAGCAGGCATGAAGATGCTATCTAGAGTGGATGTGGCCTGTGGATTAGAGATGTTAGCGGGTCAGCCTCTCCACTCCATAATGAATGTGAGATGTGCATTTGTGGGACAACTCTATTATATCTCTGGCCCAAAGCACAACTAGTCTAGTAATTTTTTAAACCAATTTATACAGCTACAAAGCTTTTAAACATACAGTTAATGCAAATAAATAAATAAATAGCATGTACTGTAGTGTTTTAAATGCACAGAAATTGTTTAGCAGACATGATTTATAAATGGATGAAAATACATTACCACAATATTTTTATGCCATAGGATGATGAAATAACGAGATGTTTTTATTGTGGTATTTTAGTTTTTTGTCATTTTTTAGCCTAGAGATTTAGAGACATCTCCCATTTCCATTGAAATAATATAATCATATATTAATAAACAAATTAAATATAAATTATTAATTAACAACAAACTCTGAATGGTTCACAGTAAATCAGCTGGACATTTTCACCTCCTTCTATTTAGACCCAAGTTGTTGTGGTGCTTATTGTAAACAAGGGTGCCATGTGTGGGACAGAGATGGAGCACTAAAACCTAAATGACTGTTTGGGTTGCATTTGAGACTTCCCCCCTTCAACAGTCAGAATCTCTGCAGTGAACTGGGATGATGTTTGTGATTGTAGGGCGTGGCACAAGTCATTAGAGATGCCAGTGGAAAACACTTAGGTAAAAGAATAGCTATGTTTTGCTGTCAGGGGTCCTTTTTAAACGTCAGTTTCCTTCAAGTTGCTAATTACATAAATCAGGGCAATAAAGAGGGAAAATAACTATTCAGTTGGTGCACAGTGACCACTCCCTGACCTCGAAGTGTGGGACCCATTCTGACCCTTAAGCTTGAGTTCAAACAGTCAATTGCGGGTCACTGGCAAACTGAGGCAGAGGTTGCCAGAGGGTTTAGACTGTAGAGCTTGTGTGTATGCATGTGTAAATGCTTTGAGGTGCAACTTATGATAATTATCTTAAAATCTTGGCCAACGAGACTACACTGAAACTGAGCCCTGTATAAACTAAATTGGTAAACAATAGCATGGTTTGACTATATCTAACCTAGTTTCTCTGTTTTGTCTGTCCTGTCAAGGCTGGATGCCTATTGTTGTTATGAGTTCAATGGAAAGAACATTTACCCCTGAACTAGAATATCTTTGAATTTGAGTTTGGGTCTGGCGTAGAGCTGGACGATTTAGCCTAAAAAAAAACATGATTTTTCACAAAAAAATTAGATTTACGATTTAAAAAACAATTTTTTCCCCCACTTACTTAAAATCAAACTGAAGACAACAGAGAAATTGTCCAAAACAAGTTTAGCTTTATTGCTTTGATTTCCTCTTGAGGTTAAAGTGCAATCAGACAAGTCAAATAGAAGAGAAGGCCCTGTGATTTTATGGGGGATTTTCTTAAAAATTGCACTAAAAGTTGCAATTTTTTTTTGTCTATAATTCTTGTTAAAAATATCAGCTAGAACTGTAAAAACTAACAATCTGTTTTTAAACATATGTGAGGTGGTAATTAATCTAATTAAAAATACCTGTATTTAAACAGGCCAAGTGTACCTACTTTTTAAAATGATATTGCTGTGTTATTAGCCTGTTTTTTGGGGCTCCTGCAGCTGATTCTGATTCTGTTCCTCTCAGATCTTCTCTGGTGATTCCTGTTGTGTGCTGTAGAACAAGCGCTGTGATTGGTTGCTTGGTCTCGCGATGAATTGGCACTGCATGGAACAACGCAGAGGAGCAACGCAGAAGTATGAAGGGTTTACAGCGATGTCGAGCCAACGGCAGTAGTTTGGCGTCAAGAAGACGCGGAAGTATAAATCAGCCTTAGTCCCATCCACACCGCTGCTGCTGGTGAGCACCTGTGACCTCATGTGCGCTCGATTTCCGTGCTATAGCTCCGCGCTGCTCCGCACCCGCACCGCACCTCCGCACCTCCGTCCTCCACATCGCACCTCCGCGCCCCTTTGTCTGTGGCTCAACCCGACCTCCGCAGCGCATTACCAGTGCGCTGCTGCTGAGAGAGTTGCGGAGTTTGGACAAAGTTGCTGGGTCGCGCTGAATTCGCAGGGTTTGCTTGAATTCATGGGGGTTAGCTTGATTTTGCATTAATAGTTGCGATCGCAACATGCGAAATCCTGTAGGGACTGACTTTGCAGCGGGGCGCTGTTTGTGCTCCGTCTGACACCGCAAACCCAAACCAATTCCACACAACTGACGACACTGTGGCTTTCTTAGGAACGAGTTCTTCCCTGCTCGCTGCCATGTTGTTTGTGTTCCTCTAGCGTGGGGGGAGGGCTGGCGGGCCTACCCACTATGAACTATGGGAGCCCAGAGCGCCGGTGGTGGACGTTTTTTTTTTTTTTTTTTTTTATCGATTTTTACTTAAACAAGTCGACCTGCCCTACAAATTCGAATTAATCGAAAAAAATCGATTTATCGCCCAACCCTAGTCTGGCGCTGTAGCTTTGCCATTGTGAGGTGGTGCCTTGTTAGAGGTCTGTGTTTAGAGTGTTCTTTTTTCCCCCTGCAGTTTTGTGTATTTTTAAACACTGATACACCTTTAGACTTTTACACATTGAATTACAGAAGTCCTTTATGATCCACATTATATTATAATACAAACAAGAAGGGAGAGGAAGGGAGAGGCTCAAAAAAGATTTTGTCAGCTTAACAAGAAACACACACAAAGACAGTTTAATTCCAAGAAGTGTCCAAAAAACTAGTGAAAGCTTTCCCACTTTGCAATCACCTCCAGCATATTTTTTTACCCCAACCCCATTCTTCTTGGGGCCAGAATGTGAGCATCACTCAGAGTGTCTCTACAAGCCAAGCACCTAGTCCATCAGAAACACCTTCTGTGGCCCCAAACCTGACCCGTTCTCTCTTGGGGTCAGGATAACAGGCTGCGGGGCGAACACAGAGGATGAGAAATGGGCCAGAGACAGTGGCTTATGTGTGTATGTGGCTGTGTGTTGAGTTTGGGGTGGCTCTTGCTCTGCTGCATTTGGAATATATGTTTCAGTGAGCATAATGTGTATGACTAGCCTGTCACGGAGGGGCATGTGGAGGTTACACAAATACAGAGGGGGTTATTTATACTTCTAGGAAATGATGGTGGTTTTGAGCGCACTGTAGCTTGATCTGCCATGGTCTTGGTCTCATCTTAACCTATTTCAAGCCTGCATAGGTAGTCACTAACCCCACATAGTAGAACTGTGCTAATATGGCCATGTCAATGTCAGTCCTAGTGGCCAAACTCTGTCAGTCTCCAGCTCTGTAGTGCATCCCCACAGATGGTCCAGCAGTACTTAAAAATTCACCCCCAGGGTTTTACTGCTCTGTTGTGTAGAAGACTGTCACTGCACAGTGGCATGTGGTTTAGATATGGGAACAGCATCCTCCAAGAGCTCTCATGGCCTGGCACAATAACCTGTCTCCACCCCCACTTAAAAACAAGACCCTTTTTTTATGACGACACACAGCCAACTAACTAATCCATTAAACGGTAACTACCTATTTAGTTAGTGTACAAAAACTGGGCAGATGAAAAATAAATAAATAAATAAATAAATAAATAATCCATATAAAAGATAGAACAAAAATAAGTAAAACATACACACACATACATAAATATAGGCCTTAGTATGTATACACATGCATGTACACACCTATACAGTACATACATACAAATGCACATATATGTACATACACCTGTTCAAATACAAAATACATGTTACTCCAACTTAGTCAAAGTTAATCCATATTCAATTACTTTACTTGGTCTTGACCTTTTAGGCATCTTTAGTGTCTCCCAAGTCCACTAGTAGCCTACACTTGACAAATAAATGCTATAAAAGGGACTTTCAGTGTCATGGATTTTTTTTGTCAAGGACTTTTTGTGTGTGTGTGTGTGTCTCTTATCACATAATTTTCTCTATTCCAAGACAAGAGGACATCTTAACAGATTTTTTTCCCATTGGATTAGAGGAAATCTGTGTAATCATTTATATTGTAATAGGAATCATCTCTGAAAAAATAAGGTAATATAGTTAAAGGATTTTAATCTCCTGGCACACTCCAGTAAAGGACACTCTGATTGGCTGTTGAATAATGGCTATACCAGGCAACGTTAGAGATCTCCATTTTAGAACTACAGAGAAATAATGCTAAAAAGAAAAACTAGAAAAAGGGAAGCAAAGTAAAGCGCAAATAAAAATTGAAGATGTGTTGTTTAAAGAGGCAGCAATACTTCCTTGTTTACATCTGGCTAGAAGGTATGCTCCAATTTTCAGTTTGATGTCATGTGTTTTTAAGGTGACAAATTGAGTTTTAAATTTGTTAATCAAACAGAAAGGTAGCTACTAGCTGTACTGTTGTAGATTTAGTTATAAATTGCAGTTATAGAGTAACCCAGGACAGCATTAGCAAATTTAGGAAATTCAACTTGAATGCTTAAATACCCTTAGTTATAATATAACTTTTAATATTCAAAGACAACCTTTTTTTTCACACTTTGTCTTATTAAGACTAGCTTCAGTTTCCATGCTTTTAGTCACTAGCCAGACAAGCAGCTAGTCAAGTATGGAGATTTAGTGTCTTTTATATCTGAAAGAGAGCACCTGCTGTTACCTCTCAATCAGCCAGCCCCACTGCCTCCTCTGCTGCTATAAATGAAGAAAGACAGTCACAAATCTGCATTCACTAATTTGTTTATTATCCAGGTTTTGGCTGCGTCTCTTTTACTCCCACCCAACTTATTAAGACTCTTTGCACTTAACCTCTATCTCCGTATTGATCTTCCTGCTATAAACTAAATGTGTTACAGAGGGTGTTAGATCTTCAGACTGTGGTTGTCATGTGCATTAATGCGTGCAGTGAGTGGGTGTGGTAATTGTCTGAAGCATGGTGCCCCTCTGAGGAAAACTGAACACAGCAGAGACAGTCTTGTTTTTACAGAAGCCTGAGTTGTATCAGGCCCTAAGGTCAAAGCACATGTATGTTTAATCAGACTTTTACTATACTGTGTATGACTGTTCTTTATAATGATTAGGTTAGAAATGAAATGAGGTTGATGGCTTCTGTATACTGTTTGTGCCATTGTGTCTCATAAACAAGCAGAGATTGAATTTATGATTGAGAAGGCGAGGAAGGTAGGGTGCACCGCTCAGTGTGTCTGCCCTGGCAGGTCCCTTGCTCAAATTTCACTGATACGACTTTAATCAGGCCTAATCTGCTTATTGCTCTCCTTGGGCAATGATCAGCCTAAAGTGCTTAACAGAATGATGCAGCACTTGAACATAAAAAGTGGGCTGTAAGTTCAAACTTAATCTGATGAATTAAAACAATGTGCACACATACAGTTCCTTTACTCCTGCACTGTGACTAAAGTGGCCTGGGATGTTTTCCTGTTATTTGGTTGGCTATTTTTTGGGCCACTACCTTGTTGTTATGTTGTTAATTATGACTATATAATGGTGCAATAATGATAAAAGGAAAACAATTGTAAAATAAATCAAAATTACAATCCAGCCAAAAGGGGTCACAAGCCAGTGTACTCTTTATCCCAGTCCTAACCCTGCATAAATGGAGAGATATCTCTAAGCACATAACACTGCACATCACTAAAAGTTTGAAAATACTGTTTACATGAAAGACAAGTTGTTGGCAGAAATTGTGAAGACTGCTCTCCTAGTTTGGGTTAAGAAGAGTGTTGTCTGTGTCAAGCCACAGTAGGAGGGGTGTAAGGAAACTGTGTGTGGTTTCCGATCAGTCTGTATCTTATTCTTTCTAATGCACCTGACACTTTGTGATGGGGTGAATGTGATTCTAGATGAGTTCACAAGCTGTGTCAGGACACTTGTCACCTGTGCCACCTTGTGATTATAGATTATCAGATTAATGCTGATGCTTCACGCAGGCTATCCTCAATTTTATTTGATTCAAAGATCAGTGAGGTCGTCAGCGAGGTGGAAGTGCTCTGACCTCCACAACGTTTGATTCATTTACGCACTATAAAACTGGATTGGGTCTGCTGGCTGTAGTTTCTCTTGGTTCATATCTTTCTTGTACTTTTGCAGCCCACTATGTTTTTGTTGTTGTCGCAGCATGTCCCGTGCCAATCTTTTTTGCTGCTCCCATTGACCTTTCATTCGACTCATACATGTCTCTTCTCACACGACAGGCCCTTATGGAGGTCTTCATGTTCAATGTGATCAATACAAAGGGCAGGAGACCTTGCTCACAAACACACCCGCGGACTAAACCAGAAGGATTAAGCCCCCACTGACTGTGTGTGGGGTGCGTGTTTGTGCATCTTCTGTAGTGTGCGCATGACCCTGTCCTTGTCTGTACTATGTGTTTACACGTGTGTTTTTCAGAATGCAAGTTCCCATGACTTTTAAATAAATAGTGGTGTAATCTGAGAAGGGTGGACAGCCTAAGCTCAGATGCCATGACCTCTGCCTGTAAAGGTCTTCACAGGTCACACACAACCAGACAAGCAACCAAACACATTGCCATTTAACCTAGGAAGAGCAGAAGGCTGACTGAGTGGTAACGGAGAAAGAGGGATTAACAAAGATGGGCAGCTCTAACAGCTGGTTGGCCTTTTAGAGATTCCTATTATCCACATGGTGAGGTATAAATAGAATTTTGTTGCAGTCTTGTTCAAAATAGTAGCCTGTTTTTCTGACCCTGAAAAATTCTGGTGGGAAGGTCAAGGAACGACCAAAGAGGACCTCACAAACAGCAAAGGTTAATGGGTGAAAACGAATATGAATGTTTTTCATATTTTAAAGGTGTGAAGGTGACACGTTCCAAGTCAGAAAATAATGATCAATATAAGTAAACTGACCACTAAAGTATACTTTTCAATACCATCTACTAAATTTGCTCTATATGATTATTACCATTAATTTATGTTCTCACAGTTACAATTTTTTTTTTTTTTTTTTTTTTTTTTTTGGGGGGGGGGGGTGGTCTTGCGCTAACTCATACATTTTGAGTAAACATAATTGTAAATTTTCACTTCCACTGTTACAAGCATAATCTCCAAAATTTTAATTTATACTGTAGCCACAGCATTTCATTTCTTGTGACTTTAATACTTAGTTTCTAAAGTTAATTGTAGTGGGGCCAGTGCTCAGTATGCACTGAAATTGTCAGTCAGCATCCTGCAAGGGCACATGCTCAGACCACAAGCAGGGCCCTTCGCAGCATAACTCTTCATTGATGTAGAGCAGATTGCTGTAGTAGCTTACCACAGGAGGTCTTGTGTGCCGTCATTTGCATTTACTAACAGATAAAGCACACAGAAACACATTTGCTGACAAACATTCTTTTCCTATCTTTCCACAACACACGCACGCATACACACATTTCCCCTTTCCCCTGCCCTCCGTAACCCAACATCTACACTCCCAACTCCCACCTCTCTTGTCACCTCCCATCTCCCAGACCAAGGTCAGCTGTCCAGGCCTGCGGCTCTTGATGTAGAGGCTTTGACCCAACATGGCCACCTCTGTCTCTCCAGAGAGATTAACACAATGCAGGGACAGAGAAACTGAGCTCCGCATGGCTCCACGTTATCCCAGCCGCTCTCTGTCTCTGCTCTCACTTCTCATTCTGTCTCAGATAACTCCTCACGTCTGCAGGCTGGGGACCAGGAAGAGCAGCAAATTGAATATGTCTGGCAGTCAGATCTGTAAAGACTCATGGGTGATGTTAGCAATAGAAGGCACCGTAAGTGTCCACCTAGTGTCAATCAGGCAATGTTTATACAGAAATGTGTACAGGAAGATAAGTGGGCTTTATAATAGAGCCTCTGGTTTGTGTTTTTGTCATACTTTTTCCTATTTGTTGCGAGATAGTGTGTATGGAACACTCACACATTTTTTCTATATATTTTTAACCATAATATTACTGAGAAAGTATTGGTCGCAGCCAGTGCCTTCTCCTTTTCATCACCATTATTTTTTCCACTGGATGAAGCGTAGGGGTGGTTGCTCTGGCAAGCAAAAGGTTAAACAAAGTGCTGCGACTGTCAGGCTGAGTGAAACCAACTGGTGCACGGCTATCAGAAGATAATCAAGGCTAATAGGTACATAATGGCTAACAGTGGGATCGCGCAGATGCATCATGGGGGACGGATCGCAGACAGCGTGACCTCGCATTCCCACTGCAGCTCTCACTGCTCTAGAAACATGAGGCCGACACCGGGAATTTTACCTCATCTCTGCTTTATTATTACTCAGTTTAGTTGCATGTCATTTACGTATAGTGTATTGTTAGGCAATAGTTTGTTTGTTTTTTGTTTGTTTTTGTGTATGTTTCTTTGACATTTTATTTCAATAGCATATTAATAAAGAACTTATGAAGTAAAGTGCAACTGGGAATTATGTCACTCTTATTTTATTTAGCAGGGATTAAGGTGGATGTTGGTGACCTCTATAGTCACCGAGACATATGCTTTCACTTATGTCTAAACCAACAAACAGAATGTTTGTATATCTTATGATCAGAGTGTCCAATATCCTCAAGGACCTCTGAACACTCAAGATTTATGAGTCTGTGAAGCAAAGATGGTGAGAGTAAAGTTGTGAGCCAGCACACTGTGGTAATGTCAAAAAGAAGAAAGTTATATGGTATCTTCAACTGCAAATATAGAAAACACATTTTATGACAGTCTTTTTAAGTGCTAGGATTTAGCAAATATAAATAACAATATGGCTCTCCAAACCTCAACATATCAATTGACCACACATTCTCCAATGAATACATTATGTGAAGAAAAAAAAAACACTCAGCACAGCTTTGACACTTTGACCTAACCAGCTAAGAGTTAACATGCTCTAAATTGATGCAATTGAGCAGAAAGGGTCAGAGGATCATGTGTTAACGAATGTACACATGCTCGGTTCTCAGCACACTTTGATGCATCCCGCCAACACTTCCACTCTGACAGCACTCAGTTGCCCTGGACTCCTCTCCAAAGACTCACTCTGTAAACAAAGCCTGCTTTTGTTGAGGCCCACTACGTCAGAACCATCATCTCCAGAGGGCAAGAGGAATATGGTAGAGCTTCTCATAGGAGAGAGAGAGAGAGAGAGAGAGAGAGACTGGGAAAAAAAAGGGAGGGTTTAGGTGGGGGTGAAGGGCAGGGGAACTGAGGCAGAGGTCTGGGTAATTGCAGCACAATGGAGATTGTGTTTGATCTCTGAGGTGTCCAGGCCTATTTTGCAGGGGTGAATGTGCCAGGCTGAGGAATGTTGTAGCTCTGAAAGGCTGAGTTTATCAGGAGTTCACCAAGTGTGAACCAAAGAGATAGACAGAACAGAGAGAAAGAGACAGGGGGCACTCAGAGTTTAGCCAGGCACCCTTTTCATTACTGGCTAATTATCCCTTTAAAGCCTTTGAGCGACTCTTACTGTACACACTGTCCACATGTGTTGTATGTATTCTATCATGTGTCTCTGGCTGTGCATTTGAACTGAAGTGAGAAAGGCCAGTCTGGTCTGTGGTGCAGTGCAGCAGCAGCCTCCTGATAGCAGGGCTAAACTGCTGGAGAGCAAAGAGTGCCCGCATAACGCACAAGGCTCTTTGAACTCTGTCTGTACTCTCTGCTGCAGAGCTTGAACTGGGTTAATCGCTATTAATATTTAACATGCTGCCAAAGTTCCAGCCCAGAAACTATATCAAAGCCAAGAGCTCCATCCAGCAGAGCCCTTTCAGTCCTTCTCTGTAGCAAGCTGACTGCCATAAACACACTGAAGCTGCCGACTTGAGGCTTGGTCAAATTATTTAATTCTTTGTATATAAAAGAGGGAATTCTTTGCTACATTTTTCAGTGAATGCAATCCTGTGTTTTTATTTAGCTCAAATTGTATCAATTAATTATTTTCTGCATATTGCTGGTTTGTGTTTTTTAAAAGATAACATTTGATGTTTATCTGTTCATACATTTGAGTATATTTTTTATCAAGGACAGGGAATGAACAAATACTGAGGTTTACTGTGTAATCAAAAATGTTGGGAGGATAGGGCCGGTTATGAAACAACAGCAGGTCGCCAGAGGACTGCTGCTCATCTCTCTCTTTTTCTCTGTCTGTTCTGTCAGCCCACAAACTGGATTATTTCATCAGAGTTCAAGCCTCTATTGCCTCTGCCACTGCAGTCTTTTTCACTCTGCCCTCCTCTTTACATCTATTTCTTTGTCTCTCGATCACCTCTCTTTCTCAGCCTCTATCTCTCTCTGTGCTCCCAGCATCGGGACCTCAAACAGCATGGTTAAATACCTAGGCCAATGTGTCGCTCTTCAAAGAGACTCAGGTAGTAGATATGCTGGCAATGAGCCAGGATCAAAATGAAGAGTTATTGTAGAGCATTGTGGTTGCACTTCATGTGGACCTCAAACCAACTATATTAAGGGGCCCCACCTGGGCCCAAATCTTCCCACAAGGAAACTAAAATATGGGCTCTTACTACCACTTCACCCCCCCTAAAAACCCACTAACACCACACTGGGACCCTTTTTATTTTACTACATAAATCAGAGCAGCAGGATGAGGAAGTTCATTTGGCGTGGAAGAGCTTATATTAGCTTAGCCACTGCTGTAAAGAGTCCTCTCACTATAACTTCCTATGTAGTTGAGTAAAGGGAAAATAACATATTTCAAATAGTCAGTATTAGCTTTTTACTCAAGATTTACAAAATGAGAGGGTAGTATTATCACAAGTCTTACAAGATGAAGTAACAAAACAAAGATCTGCAGAAGGACTTTTGTAGAAGACAAAAGCTGGAAGCAATTTGTGTAGCTACCAAATTAAAGTTATTCAGCACCAAGAGTAATTTAATTACCATTCTTTAAATGTTTGAATGACTTTGACCTCAAGAGTACTCAGGGTCATGCAGGTGTGTTTACTTAGGCTAATTCTAAATCAGTAACATGAAACAAGTTCTCAAATCAAATAGGCCTCCTCCTAGTATATCTGGTTACCAAGTACAAGTTCTTTGTGTTTAGAAATTAAATTAATATCCATCCACCATGTCATTAGCTCTGTTTTCTCAAAACCTTGAAATCTCTCTTAGGCCCTTTATATCCCCTAGAGCAAACATTTCAGCAGCATGCTTGACAAGCAAAATCCAAAAAATAAGAAATCTAGACAATGAAAAGCAGTGAGAGAGACATAAACAACAGATGAAAAAAGCTGACAGGCCTTCCCAGGATGCACCTCACTTGGTGTGGCTCATGAATGGAAACAGGTGTGTGTGATTGTGCGGTGGGTCTTGAAGAATCGGGTCTATGTGGCATGTCTACTGCCTAGGTGATTTGGGTCAATGGAGCACATCTGGTACTAGTCACAACAGAGTGCACACGTCCACGGCCCTCAGACACCCCACCAGGCGAGCAGAGTGAGGAGGCATGGGCAGGGAAACATCTGGGTTCTCTCTCACTCACACACAAATGCTTTGGGGATTTTGTGCTTTTTTGGGGTAGCATGGATTATTTCAGGTGCATCTGGAATTAGACAGAGAATAACAGAAGTGCGTGCTTGGCTTTTAAAGGGGAGTCAGTCTTTTTGATTGACAGCTTTTGATCCAGAGTGCACTGTACCTTGTGCTGGTTAACTTATGCTAATACCATCACAGCTCTTGCAAATTTCTGTTTCCTCTTTAAATTGCAAAAAAAATAAACATATCTCTTTCTACCCACTCTGACATAAATGTGCATATTAATATTTCAGATACATGCATTCACAAGCAAACTTTAATTTATCTTCTGCGCATTCTTTGTAGGGGTTGCAGGTGTCTGGTGCCTACCCCAGAAACTATTGGCAGGGTACACCCTAGACAACGTCTAGTTTGTTGCAGGGCTGACAGAGACAAACACTGACACAAAACCGTTCGCTGTCAAATTAATTCACTTCACGAAGGGCAATATAGAGTCACCATGCAGGACATGCAGGCTCCACCCTGGGGATCACACCCACAATCTCCTTAAACATAATGGGTGTTTCTCATTTGCCAGGATCCTTCGCAGCTGAACCACTTCGGAGTGATCCACGTCATCAGTGTCTCGTCAGGAGCTGTTCCAAATGGTTAAATTCCCCTCGACCTCCGGAGCTCGTCTCCTCTGTTTGTATCATTCACGAAGGATGCACCTGTGGATCCTCTGTGGCCTCACCTCACTGCAAATTGCCCACAATTCACTGCAACCACTTAAATTTTTTGCAAACTTTATTTAACATTGAAGACAAACTTAAATACGGTATTAAAGTCTCTACCAGAGAAAATAATAAAATATATTACTACTGTGCCCCACATTGCAGGAAATAACAGGCTAAAGAGACATATTTAAAAAAACACATTTTAGGCTTTGCATTGAGGAAAGTCATTAAAATAGTGTAATCGTTTTTGCTGTTTCTGATTTTTTTTTTTTTTTTTTACTTATTTTGATGTACATTTTGTGATGGGAATAAATTCTGCTAATGATATGTAATAATTTTGTTTAATATGACATATTTTCTAAGCATTTTTGTAAGATCTTTATTTTTTTTAATACCAAAATGTTGATGCATGAGAACACTCTACAAAAACATGTTCATGTTCTGGTGTCTCACTCTTTTCCACTTGTAAAAAAGATGTTGTTTTTTATTATAGCTCCATGTTTTTATCGCAATATTTATTCATGTGACACGCACTCCCAAGCATGTTCCAAAAGTGCTCACAAGCGTTAGCAGGACACTCTGCTTTGCTTCAGAGTGGTCGACTCCAGAGGAAGGCTTCGAAGCAGCCTCCAGAGGAAGGATCCTAGCAAATGAGAAACACCCAGTGTGAACCACTCTGCCACCATGCACCCACAAAAACAAATAGATAATGTACTTTTCCTTGTTGCAGTAGTTACAATGACATCCGTGACACCAAATGCCATGTTCTTGACATTTTGTTATATTTTCTCACAAAGTGCTGATATATACCCAAAAGTGTGGGGGAAAACTGAGACTATATCATATACAACAGCTCTCTCAGTCTACCCCTCTTTCTCACTCTATCCCACTTACCTCACTTTACCCACTTCCTCACCACATGCCCAAGGCAAAAACAATAAACATGATCGGCTCTTCGTAAAAAAAAGAAGGCTGGCCATCGTGTGGACAGGCATGACACAGGGCAAGTAAAATTGATTTAGAGTGTATCAGTCTGTGTGGATATGCTTGTCTGTGTTTGTATTCTTCCTGGCTATATGTTAGCTGCTGGATTTTAGAGTTTTCCTGCAAGTGAGCTTCATGGCAAATATGGGGAAGTGATAGCTCAGAGAACAGTACATTTCCCTTTTTCACTTGTACCAGCAGAAGTAGTAGGAAACAGCATACAAGACATCCGCCTTTTCTCCAACAATCCAAACAAAGAAGCATGTCATGAATGCTTACCAGTGTATGCCTGTGTGATAGCCTGCACATTACACAGTACATGAAGTGAAAAATGTTGCATTCTCCCTGAACTCCTCCGCAGTGTGGCTGGGTACTTCCTTAGAGATAGGGTAAGGAGCTCCCAGGTAACAGAGCTCCTTACCCTATCTCTAAGGGAGTACCCAGCCTGGGAGAGGCTCAAAGTAGAGCTGCTGCTCCTCCACATCAGATGCCTCCCAGGGGAAGTCTTGTGCCATTGGTAAGAGGCTCCAGGAAGACCTAGGACACATTAGATGATGTCTCCCAGCTGGCCTGGGAACCCTTTAGCTTTCCTCCAGAAGAGCTGCTGGTGGTTAAGTGACAGAAGATGGAATTATTTCAGTCTTGTAACACAGAAAACAAGAGAATGTGCATGTGATGTCCTTGAAGTTTTTTTTTCTTAAAAAAACAGATAAAAGTGATAATAGAGTATAGTCATGCTATAAAATATAATTTACTAATAATCTGTAATAATATGTTACAATACTATATAAAAATATACTATATATTATACTATACTAAAATATACTATAATAATATAAATTGTAAAAAAAAACATAATTGTTCTAAATCTTTAACTTTAAGTTACTTAAAAGTTAACTTAAAAAAGTTAACTTAAAATTAAAGCAGAGATTTTTTTTATTGTGCAGTTCCTTTTTTTTTTTTTTTTTTTTGGCTGTTCTGATCTCACAGTGTCTAGGGTGGCCTTGTGACCAATGTTACATTGTTCATCTATTGCTACGGACTCAGGAATAAAAAAATAGCCCACACACAGTCAGGGAGCTTCTATCCCACTTGGATATGAACCAAAAAATGTAACCACCAACTCAGTCCGATTTGTGCTGCAACCCTATCCACATTTGGGAATTCTAAGCTCCTTTATAGCATTGTTTAAAGTGAGTTACTGATATGTAAAGGACGATTATGATAAGTCTCTACACAGGAAAAATATTTTCATGGCTCTATAACTTCATCTGTGGTTTCTCTGGGAAGCCATGTTTTGTGGTTACCATACTCCTTCATCTTGTTGGCAGTTGGATACAAAGCAGAAAGGATTTGTGCAACTATTTTATTATGTATTACTTATGTAAATTACTATATTAAAAACAAGGTTAAGAAGTGTTATGTTCTAATTTCTCATGTTGAGATAACAATAAATGTTTACCCTCACAATAGTTAACATAAGGAGTAGTAGCAATGACGCCGAAGAAATATCACAATGCTCTGGGAATAAACAAACAAGAAAATAGGTGGATTTGTGTGAGCAACACTTGGGTTTGCTCCTGCTGTGCCAACTGTCGAACAGTGTAGGCTTGGATGTTGAAAAAGCTGAGAGAAGTGAAATGCATCAAACTCACATTCCGTGCTTCCTTCCTTCACAGTTGTTTGAGCATAGGTGTCAGCTAAAGGCGACACTGTGTATAATCCACAGACATTTTGTCAGATCACAAAGGGAGTGATCGTTACATTTTTAAGTACAGATCTATGAGCACCTGCCATGTTCAAACACTGTCCCACATGTCCGTGTCCAGTCTCTGCGCTCTGTCTGTGAATCTGAATATGTGTGTTTATGTTTTTGTCCTTGCTCAAACAGCAGAAACAGCCCTGACCTCAAGGCCAAGGGCAGATAGTTGCAGTATTTTCTGCACAGCCATCGCGCTGCACATGCCAAAGTATTTCTGTTTACTTAAAACACATTTTTGCCATCTATAAACACACACACAGACTTGAGTAAATATGCACACATTTCAGATACACTGATGCTTATACCCTGAAAGCTGCTCGCCTAAGCTTCCATATGCTGTAATTACTAGACAAAGACAGGTTAAGAGACTCCCCTACACATTTACTGTCTGTCACCACTGCGACTGTATTACATGGTTTTAGCCACAGGGACCTTTCTGTGAACTTTTGAACCCCTCCCATAAAACAGCACTGCTGCATTGCTATAATTCTGTTCAATGTTACCTTTAAGCCCTCAGTAAGTGGGATTTAGAACATAATGCCCTTATGCAGGCTGTTTACACAAGATCCCCGCCATACTAGCCACACTCTTGCCGCCTCAGCCCCCTTCCGCCTCAAATCACATTTAATAGGGCTAGTTTGATCCCACGCCAGCATAAGCATACACTTGCTATGACCTTGGTTGAATTTAATGGGGGTTAAAGAAGTTTTCTCATTGGCAGCATGCACATTAATAGTTTGTCTGGAGGATTTGGTAAATTGGAGGAGACGGAAGTAGAAGTCAGAGTGTCCGATTAATTGGGTCTGCCATCACCCCAGCCCCCACTCCTCATGTCTCCTACCCATCACATTTTGCTTAGTTCACCTTGTGGTATAGCTGGGACATCCTGTTTGGGTCAGGGTGTGCGTGTTTGTCCACTGCTAAGTCTAAGGCAATCACATAAATTGTATTTAAATGAAGACAAGGGACAACATGATGGCTTCCTAAACCTACCATCTGTAGTATATTTATCTTCTACAATTCTTGAATGTTATTTCCACCTTGCAAATTCTCTCCATATCATTTAGTTATGAATTTATTGTTTTGTTCAACATTTTACTGGATTTTCTTGGATTATCACTGTTCATAGCCTATTAAACATTTTACAGATATGGCACTGCCACCGTCAGTAATGTTAATTTCATGAGTGTCTACAGAGGCGGACTGTAATATTGGTAATAATAGCATGATATGTAGCATCACAGTGCAAGCCAAACAAGTCTTATAATCCACTGTAATTGGTTGGATTTTTGCTGTGAGTCAACCTCTGTCTGCCTGCCTGCCTATGCGCCTTTGATAATCCAATATACGTTTCTTTTCATCTTTACCCTCTGTATTGAGCAAATTATTTAAACACTGACAAGGAATCCAGCAAAACCACAGAAAAAAACAGAATGTCACAGCTAAAATGATTACTTCCACGACAGAGGTACAAGAGAGACAGGAAGACAGAGCTGGAGATGGATCTGTCTCATAAATCATTAAAGACACAGACAACGGTCTGTGACAAAATGCATGTGACAGTGTTCATCTTCATACGTGGTTCATGGCCACCTGACCTACCTTTTGTGAAAATAACTTCAGTTTTGTGGGAATATTGTTATTTTATTTACCAACTGTTACGAATAAAACATGCAAAAAACTAAGGGACCATAGACCTCCACTAAGGCAATGGTCCTATGTGGCAATGGTAACGTTACAGTGCCCGATGAAGTTGGGATCTTCTTGTTCAGGGCTAACTGCTCTATCCATTAAGCTACAAAGCCCTTATATCACAGTTGTAAAGAATCCATGAAGTAATGTTTTTGTTCCTGACTCTTTGTGACTTTAGTGTTTTTAGCCCAATCTCACATTGGTACAATATCCAGTGGCCTGGATCTACACAATAAATGAATAATTTGTTCCCTGGCCCATTACCAATCGTTCCTTAAAATGTAATCAAAATCCAACCTCTATTTGCATTATCTTAAATCAACAAAACCAATGAACTTATTTGGTGGAAATAAAAACACTGACACTTGCATGGAGACCAAACAAGCATTTATTTGTTGTATGGGAATATTCTTTTCAAGCTGAAAATGTTTTATTCTCAATTGTAACCTTTTTTTGATCTCTGCCCTTTCTGCTAATTGGGCAATATGGTAAGAATGCAGTGTACATGTGGCAAAAAGCCAAACCTTTTTTTTTTTCCAATTGTTTGTGTAATGTCATGCAGTCCAATTCACATGCATCACTGATAAATCTTTAAGTCTGGGATTGTGTTTATATCTGTCTATTTGGGGGAGTCAACAGACGCAGTGACGATGGAGTTGATTTTATTAGGGAAGAGATTAGGGTCATGTTGCAATAAACTCGCTGCGGTCTTATTATTCTGATCTGTCCGCTGGAGTTTCCTACTGCAGAGAGAGACAGCTGGCCCTGTAACGTGATCCAGACCACCAACTACCCTTTTTACTACTCTGCAGCCAAGTCGAAGCTCAGGCCAAGGACCATAGCTGAATTCAATTTTCTAAGGATGTAGACACAAAGCGAGACAAATGCATCTGTGCCATCTCTTAAATACAGGAGATCCAGTAATAAAATCAAACTTTTAATATCAAGCTGCAGTTTTCCCTTTAATGGGGAGTGAAAGAATGTTACTTTATTCCCTAACACATTGAAAAAATAGTGCAAGGGATAGCTGGGAATGAGTGTGGAGGTGTTAGGAAAAGCCCTGTGGCTGCTGCTGGAGTTGGGAGAGATGTGAGTGTTGGTTAGGGAGGAGGCTGGTTCTCTCTGTCTTCCTTCATGTGGCTCTACCAAATCCCTTCGCTTCTTCCCCTCTCCTGCTATGTGTGAGGAGTGAGTTTGGCCTGGGGCTCATGCTCAGATATGGGTGCTAGTGATTGGTTTGCTGCCAATGGTGGCAAAGGTCAAGTTGCTCTGTGCGCTTTGTTGTTGTTTTCTCAGAGTCACTGTTATGTTCGTTTTTTCCACTGCAAATGTGTTTTATTGCTGCACTCAGTGGTGGGAAGTGTATGCTGTATTTGGAAGATGGCGTTACCATTTGCAAACATGTTGTAGTTGCTTTATTATCTTGTGTAACAAAGCATTTTATTTTTAGTGTTTCACAGTGTGATATGTTTGCAATACTTGTTAAATTTCTATATTCAGATGTGACTTCATCTCACAGAGCCTTCAGCAGGTGTTCACACAAAGCCCTTATCAGTTTGCTGCCAAAAAGCAAAACATAGCGTTGCTGATTAAAAACTGAGGGAACTAATTAGTCGTAAGAAAAGTCCCAAGTGAAACAATGAGCAGTAAAGAGATATTATTAGGCATATGTCATCAATTATTAAGTTCATGGAAGAAGAAGACAAAGAAAGTTCCCCTCTTCAAAGAGCAGTAAACCGAAAGATAGGAGTTAGATAAGAGTTACGTTAAAAAGAGTGAGCGCATCAGTGGATCAAAAAATCATGAGGCCAGGTGCTTTTCAAGCATCAGTGGAAAAAACACCAGTTTAAGAGCAAATGAGGGATTCGAGGCACAATCCTTTATTGTGTTCGGGACATTCCAATGCATTTCGATCCGTGCTGGGTCTTCATCAGGGCAGACATCACCTGATGATGAAGACCCAGCACGGGTCCCTCTTTTGCTCTTAGAAAGGAGTTATTTTGCTTACTGGTGTCATAGCTGTACAGATGTACATAGATAATGCCTTAAGCTTCATTTTATCTCAGTTCATTTTTTTCTAATAGCATGCATATGAGCTACTCCCAGACATAATGTAGCAAAATTCACTCATGCCATGCTTAAATAGTTATTCAAATATGGATATTTTGTCTATATCTTGTCACAATAGGTCACAAGCCAGTGCACTCATTGTACTGGCCCCAAGTCTGGATAAATGAAGAGGGTTGTGCCATGAAGAGCGTCCAGAGTAAACCCTATGCTAAATTAAACATGTAAATTATATGTTTAAATTACATGTAAATTACATGACAATACATCATTTCATCACAGAAACAGTTCATGTCAGATGGTTTGGACATGCCCAGACAAAGGATAGTAAATATGTTGATTAAAAGATTTTATGGGGAACTGTACACATTCCAGAAAACACATGGATTGGGGGCCTGTTGCTTTAAGGCTTACTCTCTCCCCGCCCCCTTCAGTCCATCAGCTCCAAGCCCTTTGCAAACACCGTTGTTTATAACAGCTGTGCTCGAGGACTGCAGGATTAACACCTTGCTCTACTAAAGCACTCAGAAACTACTGCTTCATGAGAGGAGAATCTCCAAGTGCTTGTACTGAACGTTGGGGGTAGACTTAGCATGAAAAAATGGCTTATTCGCGTGGCTATTAACATCATGAAGCAAAAAGATAGATAGATGAGATGACTGCTTAAGACTTAAAATTATGAAAACAAGTCTAGTGATGGTGTATATGCATTAGAAACACTTCCTGAAGAAGACGTTTCATGTGTACTTAGAGCCCTGAGACCAAGTGTTTTCAGCTCTTGAGAAGGGTAGTGCCTCAGAATACAGGATTACTCATGTGAAACGTGTGAATGAAACAAAAACTACTCCAGAGATGTTTTTGAGGAGGAACATTATAACTATTCTACCATGTTATAATGTTTTTCCTCAAAAACATCTAGCTCAGAAAAGTTGATTTAGCATAATAGGTCCCTTTTAATATTTTTTTTTCCATAGAAGCAGATCTTTATATTAAATAAACTCTCAGTCAGACAGTATTTCACTAGGCATTCAAATGTGCATAAAATATATTCAGCGGTAGAACGAAAGGATGGTATTAAGACTGCCCCCAAACCATTTAATGTTCAGACTTCATAGCTCCTGTTCTCCTCTTCATCATCAAGATATTTAGTCTGCTCAGCTGAAATTAAGTTTTCCTAAAATCCCTGTTCCATACTCTTCTGGTTTCTTCTACACTGTTATACTTTCCCTATTCCGCCACTCCTCCCCACTTTCCATCCCATTCTATTGTCATCCTTCTATCCTCACCGTTTTCCATATTGGCCTTATTGGGTCTCACAGCCCAGTCGCTCTCCTTTATAGAGCTAGGAAAAGCGCTTGAGCAGTGAATAATTCTGAACATGATAAATCCTACCTTAAATCCAGCCATGAGACTCCAACAGGGTTCCACATGTAATTCTAAGCCCTATTATAGGCCCGCTAATGCCGGTTGAGGATGGCGAATCACGGCGCTGCCTGCAGCCATGTAAGAATTAGAAATAAATATGCATCGGTACCAGATAAATATAGCAAGCGGCAAATCTGCCATGAGACTGTGTCTGTGAGAGAGAGCTGGAGAGAGAAGTCACAATTTGCAGGCAATGAGAAGAATTCGCAACAGCTCTTTGGATAATTGATGGATTAAATTCTGTGGCTAAGGGCTTTGAGCTAATGTGCACGATCATTTAGGAAAAATAAATCTCAATAAAATGTTTTGGTCATATTTAAAGGAATGTGATTACTGTTATGATTGTACATCTCATTTTGGGCCTATATACAGTGATGTGTTTTCAGGGTTGCCTTGTATCACTGTTGTTTATCTGTCTGTACATTTACTGTGGAATTACTTAACAACTGAATGAGGTTCCCAGTGGCCTATAGCTATAGCTAGGGAGACTTCTAGCAAAGATGACTCCTTGTGCCTATTTCAATTCTTAAGTGTGATGCAGTTTTACTAACAAATAGAGCTGCTTCAATCAGAAGTTTGCAGCGTCATCGTTTTGATTAATACACAGTTTATAAAATATATCAACTTTTTATTTAAACTGTGCTTCATATGTAATTGAGGTAATCCAACAAGAAATTTATGGAGACAATGGACTGGGTGGCTTGGCTGGGGAGCCAGGGAGGAGAGAATTATGCTTAACAGACTTTTTCTTTTAAGACAAAGATGGCAAACTAACCTACTTCACAGCAATGGCAGCAATCATTAAAACATTTGTTGAAGTTCTTAATACATGTTCTTGGAATTTGATAGCGGATGTTTCTAAAGAGCTTAGCAGTGATTTGTATCATGAACATTTCTGAAGCCTCTTAGTGAGGTGGTGCAACATGGTTAAAAAAAAAAAAAAAAATATATATATATATATATATATATATATATATATATATATATATATATATATATATATATATTTTTTTTTTTTTATTTTTTTTTTTTTTTTTTTTTTTTTTTCAGCCAATTTACAATTTTAATGTATTTTTTTCTCTTGTTGGCATAAAAAGTAATTTGAATATTGTTTTATTACTTAATGAGATTATTGCATAGTTATATTTATATGCTAAATGTTTGTACAGAAAAGCAGCAGCAGTGGTCATTATGATCACAGTGACATTAATGAAGGCATCAATGACTTTTAGTGGTAATCCTCTCTTCTTCTAAAAGCCAGATCTATTATAATTTACACAGCAAAAGAAGGCTTGTTATGGCTAATTAGCATCCATAAACAAAGACACATGAGTTAGCATTGTCCACCTTTGTTTGTTTTTGTCAAACTGCTGCCACATGCTTACAGAGGTAACATGGCTCCTCACTGTGATTCTTAGTGTTTTTGGCATCTATAGTCTACACAGTCACTATTTAAGCTGCTCTAGAACTAGCAGCAGCTTCAACCACAACACAGGAAAGTGTGATGCTTGGAGGATGCCAATTTCATCATATTTTGATTTTACAATATTTTTGGCATTGTCCAAAATTAAAAACGCAAGTAAAACAAACTAATACAATATATCACCCAGCTCTTCCTATTAGTTAACCTGTTGAATTCTCTTTACCCTCTGCTGGGTCATGTATTGTATTAAGAGATGTCACTTATAATTAAATATAACTTCATATAAATCATCCCTGTGGGTTTTGACATTAAGAGTGAAAGTTGTTAATTTCTGAAGGAATATCATATGGATTTTTTCTGTGCCCCTCTTGCAGTGCTTGGCACTGTGACTCCATATTTGGGCTGGTTTTGTTGACTTATTAATTGTGTTTTAACTGAACATTGAGGGGATGACATGGCATGCTGGGATATTCTCTTTAAGTGCTGGTTAGGGCTGCAGCGGGTGAGCTGAATTCTCTCATTTTGCTCTCTCTTTCTGTCTGTTTCTCTTTTCCTCTTCTCATTCACCCCATCAGTTCCTCAGACTTCTCAGTGGAACACTTAGCCCTGAGGAGAAGCTGTGGGTAGGGGTCTGTAACTTTTGATGAATGAATACATCTCTTCTTTTATCTGTCTGTTTAATCTTGACTCTCTCTCTCTCTCTCTCTCTCTCTCTCTCTCTCTCTCTATCCCCCCTTTTCTGCTTCTCTGAACCTTCTTGTCTGCCTTTTTTGGCCTCTGCTCCTCACTCAAGACTGCAGTTGCTGCTTTAATTGGATTGTGCTGAACTCTGGCTCTGAGTTGCATTTCTTATGATCATTGCAGAGACTCCCTTTGACAAAGACTTCCTGTGAAGTTTGGCTTTGTATCATTGAATGAACTTTCCATCTGTTAGAATTCAACTTCTGTGTTTCAGGTAGAGTCTCTAGATCTGTCATCAATTATCTATAGAAAGTTACAGGAATCCAAACTTTTGAACAAACAAGAAGTAGTATAAAATTACTGCTAGTAGTTGTGTGTAAAAGTAGAGCTGTATGCTATTAGAAAAACATATGATAACTATGTTGAATATTGCAATAACGATATAACAAATGCTATTTTTGACATCTTTTATGACATAGCAAGTTCAATTTAGTTTAACCCTAGAACATTATCACTATTGTTTGTTACAGTATCAATAAGTGTCGAACCTCCTTCTTGCTGTGAGGCAAGAGTGCTAACCACTAAGCCAATGTGCCACTAAATATTAAAGTACTACAAGTTGGAGTCCCCTTATTTTATTTTGTATAGAATGTCTCATAAAACAAAAAATTGCATCTTAGCGGAGCATGTTTTAAATGCTCTAAAACTTGTGAAAAATTTGTGAGCTGGTAACTTAACTGACTTAACTAAGGCGGGATGACTTTTACCTGAACACATACCTGAACATGTAGAAAAGTATGCAGCATTTTTATAAGTAATATATATATATATATATATATATATATATATATATTGATATCACAATAACGATAAATTGCTGATATATGTATTATCAGTTATCCATAAAAAGTTTATAAATCCAAACTTAGGAACAAATAAGAGTTAGTATAATATTCTACTGCATAATCACTCTGGATGCGTGTTAAAAGCAACAAAATATCACTGAACTAAAACACATGCAGAGACTGGATGCTTTTGGAACCTCAACCCACACAGGGTTCGCATCCTTGGGCTTGCCCTGCCGCTCTCCTCTGCACT
The DNA here is from genome assembly GCA_020698575.1 of Bostrychus sinensis. Classification (NCBI taxonomy): domain Eukaryota; kingdom Metazoa; phylum Chordata; class Actinopteri; order Gobiiformes; family Eleotridae; genus Bostrychus; species Bostrychus sinensis. Next base: position 20,463,403 of record CM036249.1, on the reverse strand, counting down.
CACCCTCCCCTGTGTTTCCCTCATACTCCCCAACATCCCTGAGCTCGATCGAGAGAGATGATTAAGACATCAAAAGCTGCGCCTCACTGTAGATCAAAACTACAGGGCTGACGGGGCTGGAGTCTGATCCCACATAGACTTCCGCCGCAACCCCACAGCCAGAGATTTGCCATTCCCAGCAGCTCCCCGTGCTCCACTCCATTAGTATCTCCATGCCAATCGGAGACTCCCCGGGGTTCGACATCTAGCCAAGGATGAGTCAGGGCTGCGCAATCAACCCCGTCTCCGCGGAGAGGCAGGTGCTGCGATGGTTGCAACCCATGGCGTGCATGCGTGTAGGGGGCATCTGCGGGTGTGTGTGTGTTTGTGTGTGTGCGAGTGTTTATCATAGCTTAGGGCCCTCATTCACCCCCACTGTTTTATCATCCACAGCGTTGAACAGCAGCAGCCCATCACACTGCCTCTATCTTTTCTCTCCTTTTCATTCTCACTCTCTCTCCCTTGAGGGGCTTTAGTTCATATGATTCCACGCTCCAGCTTTAACTTAACTTTGCCACTTGGCACTCTTGGAAGATTTTTTTTTTCTTAGTTCTACGCTTGTCTCTCGTTTTTACTCCTGCTGTTAAAGTGGTGATAAAGAGAACAGAAAATACATACAGGATCATGAGGGGCAGACTTTTTCTGCTTGTAAAATGAAATGTTCCAATTGAGCAGAGTCTGGAAAAGCCCAGGCAAGTGCTGGTAGTGAGGACAAATTATGAAGGGGGGAAGAAAATTAATAATTGCTGTTTTCGTTCAGGCATGAAAATAATAGGAGGAAATAATTTTGGTTTTTCTGGCTTAGAGGGTTAATATTAATCAAAATACAAAAATGGGGGGTTTATGAAAAGATTTAGTTTCTGCTCATAGTAAAATATAGATAATACTGGTCTTGTCTGAAAACATTGCAGCAAATAGCTTTATTATCCATTATAACGTCTCTATTTTAGGACTATTTCCATAGTAATTTTGTGCTAATATCATAGTTATTTCAGGCAGCAGCCCAATCATTACTATTGCTGTCAATGAACAGTGTCTATATCCCTGGGAGACATGGATAATGCAGTCCAGCAGCTACACATACATTAAAACATAAGCAGACCAGACTTACATTTACAAATGGCAATGTTAAAATCATGTTTAATTAATATCTACTTGGAGTTCTGACCATTGACAGTGGAGTTACTGTACAGTGTGAACCGCCACTGTCTATTGGTCCATTTTTGCCAGTCAACCAGTGAGTCAGGCCCTGGGGCTAAGCTCATTAAGGCAGGAGAGTCCCCTACTATCTGTCCCTCCCGCTATGCACCTAAGGGCCAACCTCCTCCCTGTCAACTCCCGTTCTTTAATTGAGATCTCACTCCTCTTTATTTTACTGTCAGCATTATACCACTTTTGCTCATTGTTATCCCTCTTTCGTCCCCTCTTCTTGAGCCCTTCTTTTTCTCTATTGCTGCTACCACCAACACTTTTTGGGGATCTTTCGGAGAGTAAGCACTTTCGCTTTATGAAGATGTGAAATTTATTTTGACACTGGGCTAAAAATAGAGTGGATCCAGCAATATGCCCTTATCTGCTCTTCACCATCCACTACTGTTCCTCTCTCTGTCTCTCTCACTGTCTCTGTGCTGACTGTCTAGATGCTTACTTTCTCCTTATTTTTAAATTCAGAGTATCTCATGAGTTAAATGTTTGTTTTACCCTTAAAATACCTAGTGATCAGGCATAAGATTATGACCACTCACAGATGTTGCACAGAAAGAACAGTGATGAACTGGTGACAGGGGATGCACATGGGGAGCAAAGGCTGACACATGTGATCCAACCCAACAGATGAGCGACTGTAGCTACTCAAATTGCTGAAAAGGGTTGATGCTGATTCTGATAGGAAGGTGTCAGAATACACAGTGTATCGTAGTTTGTTGCATATGGGTTTGCGTTTAAGGTAGGTGATCATAACACATTATGACTGCCAATAATAGGCAAATATGCCTGATTGGCGTATTTGCTAACAATGACACACAAGAAAGTAGTCTAATTTTTGTAGCAACTTGGATTTAGATCAAATATTATATAATACATATACACTAACAGTGTAATGGGCTATTAAACAAAAGATGATTACAAAACTACTTGTAATGGCAAAAATGCCTAAGCTAAAAACTGAACAAAATAATAACTGGTACCACAACCACTCTGAACATTTATTTAAAAAGCATTGTTTGATTAACGATATCCTTTAGCCAGTTAGTGTCCATGACACTGGTGTTTAAAATTGCAACAAGGCTAGCAAAGACATAAAGATGATTAGAATGACTGTTACATCTGGCCACTAGCCCAGAACTAATCCATATAGCTAAATAAATGTGTGGTTGCATGGCTGCATTGCCTGGACTGCCACCCTCTCCCTGAGCTGATATGATGCAACTGGATAAAGAGCAGAGCAAGGCTGTGTGGATACACATAAATGCACTTTAACCAAGCCAAAAGCTTTCTTACATGGTTTTTCATCATGGCAAAATGTTTGTTTTCCCCTCAGGGACATTGGCATCATGGGATCATGTCTATGGCCGTGTTATAGGGGTGAATATAAGACTGTAGGGGTTCCTTAACCTTAAAATTACCCCATCTGTACACTACAATAACACAGATTGCATATACTGCAAGTGTGTTGTACCATACACATAATAATGAAACAGAAACAGAGCTTTATTGCAAAGTATTCTTTTTTCATGTTTACATCTTGATTTACAAAAAACACCAGAAGAAATTGAAAATGCATGGGCATGGAACCATGTGGAAGGAAGATGCAAGCCAAAGCTACATAGACATGGGTTTGTTTTAGTCATGGCTCTTCGTGTTTTTCCTTGTGGTGTGTTCTTACTGTCATTTATAATCAGTTAAAATATATAACCATGCAGTTGTAGAAGCAAATCTTGTGAATAGTCCACAGTTTTATATAAGATGAATTATGTGAATGTGTGGTCAACCTCTATTGCAAGAACCGCCAAAACGATACATATAAGGGTATAAGAGTCACAATACAATATATAAATCAATAAATATTATGATACAGTAACAATATATTATATATAAAGACAGTGCTGGGAGACAAAAGCACTAACCACTTTGCCACCATGGCCACTAGTACTGCAACTGTATTTTACAAATAAGTTGCCTTTTCTCTAAGTAAGCAATAAAATTAAAGTGCTTTCAGGATTATTAGATAAAATATCAAATATATTGTCAGCATACAACATATTTTAGAGTATAAAAGAAAATACCAAGGCTAAAACCTGCTTCTTTCAAGCAAGATTAATTACATTCTTTTGCATGCACACATATAGAGTGCAATGTATAGAGACAGTGGAAATTTTGATACATAGCCTCCTGACCTCTGGTTTAACTTGTAATCTAATAAATCTAAAATAGCAATCAGCCACAGACAATGGCTATTCAGCTTAACCTCTTTGCCCTGCCTGACTAGACTGAGATAATTGTCGTGTAATGTGGTCGAGAGGGCAAGGAGGAGTGGAGAGTTGAGGGTCAGGGCCCATCTCCTCACTGAAAATAGCCTTTAAATGTGCAAGGCATGGCTCCGATTATTAGGCCTTCCAAGTTGACGGGAAGGTGGCCAAGTCCTGTTTACATTTGCTGGTGATATTTGGAATGAGGGACTGTAGAGAGAATGGGGGAGAGGGAAATAAATTACCGGGATAGTCCAGGAAGTGCGAGGCAGGTAATTGCAGTTGACAGTCCAGTCTGCCACACAGTTAATTTGAGCCTGAGCCTGGGTCCCTTCCACTTTAGTGCACCATACTTATACACAGCACTATCTGTCTACATATACCTTGACTTCCCTCTCACTGTGTGGCAGGAGAACTATGTCGTCAGCGAGATAGGAACATCCATGACTTCCCTAGCAAGTGCACACTTTGCGTCCTTATTTTTTTCCTATAGTTTAATTTTCCACTGAGAAATATTAAATTTTGGCCCGGGTGATAGTGTACCTGTCACTGATAGGGCCTCATCTCTAACTCCCTATGACAGGTGAACCATTATATCTGCAAAGAAAAATAATCCCTCAGGTTTAAGACCAGCAAATTTCAACTATGTGCTTGGGGAGGAAGAAAGAAAGACCTCTTAGGTAAATCTGCTCTGATCACTTAATGAAAGACTATTTAAAAAGCTGATTGATTTCCAAAACCAACTTATTGCCTTTTGCTTTTAGGTGTTTTCAAAATCATCGGGTGACAGTAAGCCTGCAGTGTTCCAAATGGCAATGTGCATTCTTTTTCAATACTTCTTCAAACCCTGACAATCATCACTCACAGATAACTTTGGTCTTTTGGACTTTCAGTATTGTGTCTATGTAACAATAACTGTCGTCTACTTCATCCCACATGCTTTGTGGTCGCAAGGTCCACCACGTTCCTCATAGCTGTCCTGAGCATTAAGGTTGGGAATGCCCAGTGGCCCTCTAGTTGACTGCTCCATGGATGACATCAACCCCTCTGGTCTCACGTCCCTGAAACCACTTGACATTTCTATCGACATTTACCACAGTGCTCTCACATTAAAGGCCGTGGCATTTCATTTGCACATGATGTTGATTAAAATGCACCCTTATGGTCTTAAGAAAAATGGGGGTGCAGGCCATTTATGTACCGTCGACTTTGAAAAATTAGAAGAATAAGAGGGTCTGTTAATGGAGAGGATAAAGCCTATACCTTGTTTGGCTTATGACACTTAGGCTGAGGGAGTCACAAGCCAGTGCAGTTCTTTGTGCCATCCCAAGCACAGATAAATGGAGAGAGTTATCCCAGGAAGGGTATCTGGTATAAAACCTATGCTAGATTAATATGCAATTTACTTCATGCTGGGCGGCAGATGATTTGCTGTGCAAGGGGGGAAGGAAAAAGCCAGCCTTACTACATTGTTTATATTCAGTACCTAGGCTGCATTTTCTTCTTCTATCCAGGTTTTATATTGCAAATACAAGTTGATTTAAATCAAGCCAAATTCAGTTAGGGTCCATCAGTGGCAGGTTACATTTATGTCTGGTTCATGCCACCTGCATAGTGCTGCTGTCTGCTGGTGTGTTAGCCCCAGCTGGGCTTGTAGGATCTGACCCCAGGCCAGGTCTCACCTGCCAGCTCCTATCGGCTCCTCCATTTGTACACTGGCCCAGGGCCTGTCACTGATGGGCAGCCTGCCGTCCAGTCTAAACGGCTCATTTCCAAATGCATCTGATGATGTAAGCTTTATTCTGCCTTAAACAGTTTGTGACAAGACATTCAAATGTTTCCCAACTAATGTTCATGTGTGTTTCTTTTTTAAATAGCCTGGCATTCCCTGCAGATATCAACTGCACTGACCTTGTGTTGAGCTTAATAATGTCTTAAAGTCTATTATAGTAAGTTAATAAGTTAAACCTATGACATGAAGCCAAAATATAACAATATATGTATGCCTAAGCATCCAATAGAAATCCAGAAACCTTAACATAGTAACCCAATTAAACCATTTGAAATAATACTCAATGACAGATTTGCTGTTAAACTGGGAGAGGTTCATAGGTTAATCATAGCCTGTGAGCAGACTCATGTAATGGAACCAAAACATGATAATTGCTTCACTTTTAGTCAAACATATCTGTGTCAAAATATAAGAGAGCACACACAACAAACCTTTATTACTAGACAAAACACTTTTAGTGCTCCTGGCAGCACCGGTTAGGAACATTTAAGACAATAATGAGTGTCTCGTGCTACAAGCTCTTAGATCCGTAATATGTTTTAGAGATAAGCTAATTTAACAATTATTGCCCTTCCACCCTGGTTGTATTTATTGCTGTAGTGGCAGCAGTGCCCCACATGGTTATGCCATAATAACCCAAGAGCTTTGTTTAACAAAGTAACAAAGCTATTTGCACTTCATTTGTCTACATATCAAACAACTTTCCACCTCACTGTAACAAATATTATGAATAAAAGGAATGGCACTTATTGATAAATGCCAAAATTGCAATATTGATTACTCATGTTAGTTTAACTCAACTGTGCAAGTTAATTTACTTCTTAATAAATTATCCCTTCTGTAACATAGAATTGCATCATTTCCAAAAACTGTGCTTCAGCTGCAGCAGCTAGCTACAGTTACTGTGCACATATCATAGACTGCCATTGAGTTATGGAGATGGCAGTTATATCATCAACTCCATCAGTGAAACGATTTGGAGTGCCTACAGAGGCAGACACAAACAAACCCTTTTCCTGATACTACTTTCCAAAGCAGCCAAAGCATTTGGGTCTATCTGAGCTTCAGGGGAGGACAGCAGGCCTGCAGAGAAATGGTTAGCAAGAGAGAGGGAGAGCAATAGAATGAGGGGAAAGTGAGCTAAGGTAAAACAAAGAGACAGAAACAAGGGGAAGAGAAAGGAGAAGTAAGCCTAAATTGGGAATCTATTACTGAGGCCTGGGTACAGCAGCCACTCTCTGGCTGCCGTAAACACACAGAAATGTGTTCAAGTAAAGGGGCTTTATAAGTTTTCCCTTCTCCAGAGTAATGTGCTTTGAATGGCTGGTAAAATGGGACTGGGAGAATTTCATTCCCGCTGCCTCCCCAGGCGACTCACCTTTGGCCCACCAATGATATGAGCCCTTTTCTATTTTTTCCACTTTTACTCTCCCTCGTTCCCTCTTTCCATCTCGCCGGCTGATGGAGAGGAGAAGAAATAAATGGGGGCTTGGGCACAGCAGGGAATGGAGGGATGGGGGTCTGGAGGAAGAGGAACAGACAGAGGAGGATTTGGGGACAGAGCTTATTTATTTAGTGGAATGAGGCAGGTGTGTTATCCACAGTTCAGATTAGCTCATCTGTTTATGCTAAATGTCACACCATGGGAAGCTTGGCCGTGTCAGAGGAGTGCAAAAGCTCATTTTTCTTACTGATGCTTGTACCAGACAGAAGGATCTTTTTTATACATCTGTTAGACCATAACTGTGATCAATAAATTACTTATACAATTGCATTATTATTATTTACCAATCTTTAATCAGCTGCTACTGATTTGTTGGTGGTCGTCTTTTTTTATTTATCTCATTCTTTCAACTCTCAGATGGCGGCCTCTGCGCACCAAGAGGGATGAAAACATGTTTAATTTCTATGTTTTACATCTTTACTATCCAAACCCTGGACGTTGAACCTTTTAGCACCCACTTAAATATGACTGATGCACTATAAACATAGCCAGAGTAGTTGGATATAACAGAAAATCCCTTTTGATTTAAAGTTATGCAAATGTGTTGAAAGTCATGGTACACTACTTCTATGTTTGTAGTGTGTATTTTTAAAACACCATTTAAAACTGAAAGACTTTCTGTGTTAGTTCTCCAACACTGTCCACCAAAATACTACACTCTGTTACCAAGGTCCACAGGCCTGAGACACGTGACAAAAAATAACATGGTTTAGAAATTGAACACACTAATCTAGATAGACCAGACTTCAGTAGAAACAGTGGCTAAACGAGGTCTTGATCCAGAGACTCTGTGGTCCAAGTCTGTGCCAGGTCCTGATCCAGAGTCTCAGCTTTGAGCTGAAATGCTCTGAAGCACTGCCTGAAAGTAAAACACAAAACCTGTCAATTTGTTGTGGCTTTAGATTTATCAGCTCTTACATACAAATGTAAAATGTAAAAGTTTTACATTTGTCAGTGCACTGTGTTGGTGATGGCAGATCTGTCATTGTGGTGATTGTATGTCATATTTACACAATAAAGTATTATTTTTACAAGAGTGTTTAAGGTTTTGCACACAGTTAGACTTTGCACATGTTCAGAGATGTTTTGTGACTTGAGTAGATTTTTGGAATTTGTGTGTAAAGTTCTGCCGCACTGGCTGCAAATTTAAAAAAACAGGGTTAAGCAATTATAAAAATAGAAAAACTGTAATAACAGCTAAGCACAACTGATGTTTAAAAGTTGTATTTTAAAACAGTTTTCTATAAACAAATAAACCATAGAACCAAAACGGCAATGTACTTTTATTATTGTTTTGCACAATTGATACAGTAAATAAATGTAAAATACCTTCAGAAAAAGTCATATCGTTTGAACTAGGCCTTTCTATTAGTTTTTTTAGCAGTGGTGATAACTACATACTTTTACTCAAGTAACTTATACAAGGAAGAAAATGTCACTTTCACTCAAATATATGTTACTCACAAGTTCAAATGAGTAAAAGTATTTTTGACCCAGTTTTTACAGTGGTAGTAAAATTTGTAGTAGTCATTGTATTAGCAGAAGTAGTAATAGTAGTAGTTGCTGTTGTAATAATAGTAATGGCAGTCGTGTTAGCAGTATTAGTAATAGTAGTGGTAGAAGAAGTAACATCAGCAATGATAGCAGTAGCACTTGTGTTAGTAGTAGTAGTATTTTTTTGTTTTGATATTGCAAAAGTACTATCTACTTAAGTGAACTTTATATTCAATACTACATTTACTGAAGTAATAGTAATACTTCACTACTATTATTAAAGTAACAGTATTTTTACTACTTCTTCTATCTCTGTTTTCAACTTCCTGATGACATAAACCTGACTGTGCATGATTTTATTCCCCATAAAAATAAATAACAGGTGAAGCATCTTCTTATGTGCCTTAGAGCCTACAGCCTCAGTGCACACGTGGTCCCCACCAGCCTCGTCCCTACCTGTCTGGGTTCAATGAGCTGTGAGAGCAATGCCCTGCGCTGTTTTCAGCCATTAGAAGATGCTAGGTAATGCCTGTGTGATGGCACCACTCACTTCTCCAGTGCCGAGAGTAAATGGAGCAGCCTTTCACAAATAATAAATCCCCGAGGGTCCTTTTCTTTCCCTTCTCCCCCTCACCTCTGAGCACTGGCTTTTCATTTGTTTTATTTACATAGCTGCCTTTATGAGCTTTCATCAGCAGGTCTGCTTATATATGAAACTAATGGCTTTTCAGAGCCGTAATTTGAAAGTGTGTGTGCACATGCTTGTTGGTGTGCTTGTGTGCATTCATCTATATATTTTATGGCGCTATTTGCACCCAGGAAATTGTGTGTGTGTGTGTGTTGTCTATCTTAAATGATAAAATCAACATTTTATGAAGGCATACTTATTTTTTCGCCATACAACTCTACTTTCTTTTTAGCTAGTTTGCCACTACAACAAACTAGCTTTCTACGTATGTGTTTTTTTTGTTTTGTTTTTTGTTTTTTTGTTTTGTTTTTTTGTTTGTTTGTTTGTTTGTTTTTATTTTTGCAAATTTTTTATCCATCATCAATAAAAGACAGGCTGGATAGATACAGAAAATCCATCCTAGTAAAGTTGCAGTACAGTTTCAATGGAAAATTTAAATAATAACTCAATAAACATTATTACACATGTCACAAATCGTCTGTGCTTAAAGTGACACAACACTGATCCAGCCAATGCAGCCCATATATAGAGTGCAGCTCGCCTCAGCATCATCAGTCCTGACTCCTGCGATTTACCAAATGTTTCTCCCTGGTCTCCCCCAATGATTTCCTGTCATGTCTCTACTGTCCTGTTTAATAAAAAGGTAAAAAAATATCCAAAAGTACCTCAAAAAAGTAAAACTGGACCAATTTGTCATCACAACTCTTTTTGAGGTCTTGTTTTTTCACAGATGATTCTATCTACATTATGCTGTTAGAAAAACCTAAAAAAAAAAAAAAAAAAGCATAAGTTCAATCTATTAGTAATTGTATTTTGGTAATAGAAAACTTTACATGTTTTTCAAATTTAGATGTATTTTTCTAACTGCTTTTGAAAATGATTTGCAAAGTCACTATGTTGCTTTCTCTACTTAAATGTTCCTTTTTGCCTAACTGTTAGCAATAAACTCAACAAGCCCCACAGAAATAAACACATTTATGTTGTGGGAAAACTAACACATCCAGCACCTCTGCTCTCCACCTCATGCTGTTTAACACCCCATGTGCCCCCCTTGGGCTAAACACAAATAGGTCCAGCTTAGGGCCATAATTGGTCTTGATCCTTAGGCTGCGGGCATATTCCAGCGGTGGGTCTGGCTCTGGTGCTTGTTATGTGTGAAAAGGTGGCAGGGGAATGCCTGGCCAGTAATTAACAGTGTGCAGGGGACTGTGGAGTAGGAAATTTAAAAGTGAATGGGGGAGGCCAGTTCATTCTGTAGCTGTGCTCGGCCTCTGTCTCCGCCTCCTCTGTTCCTCGTCTATTCATTCTTGCCTGTTATTGAAGCTGATGGGTTTATAGAGATTTTCACACTTTTGGACGCAGGGCTGGTATTGTGAATTTGTTTTTCGCTCGCTCCACTTTTTCTTGCCTCTTTGCCGAAACTGCCACACGCAAACACAGAGGCCTCCCATGTGTTATTAATTTACACTGCTTTTCACCTGCATTCCAGTCTTTTATTTTAGTTTTATTCACAAATAGTTCACTGGAAATAGAATCAAAAATATATTTAAATTATACTGTCAGTAAAACACAACTCACCACTATCAGTAATAAAACATGAAATAATAATAATAATTTAACAGGTTTACAGATACTGTATTATCACCAATGCTTATACTTTTGCAGTGATTTGCATGAGCTTATTATTCAAGAACCAAACTTAAATAACAATGTTTACAACTCAGTGGTGGTTACTAGTGTAGCAGTAATGCTTTGTAAATTCTAAATTAGCTGCTCACTCATTCTTAAATAATGACAAATGCTTTATTCAATTACATTTTCATATTATATTGTTTATTTATAGCATGAAGTGATTCTTATTAATTTGGCATCAGTTTTTCACCGGATGCCCTTCCTAATGCCATCTTCTCCATTTATCCAAGCTTGGGACCAGCACAAGAAGTACACTGTGATCCCTTGTTGTTCTATTTATTCAAAAATTTAAATATCTTGTCTAGTCTTGTCAATTATTTGGACTTGTCTTTTTGAAACAAACCAAACAATTGTCAGTGTCCTTTTTTTGCTTCTAATACACAACTCCGCTGACCTCTTGTCCCTGTACTATCTCTCTCTTGTTAGGCTCTTACTGAAGTGGTACTTGGTCTGTATCCATGTTTGTGTGCTATCTGTGACAGACTCATTTGCCCACTCTGTCACTGAGTCTACATGTCCAGTCTCCATTATGTATAGATTTAGTCTACACTCTGTTTCTCAGGGCTGAGATGTCTAAACAAAGAGAGGGTTTGAATATACTGTGACATAGAACATGTAAATATAATAACAGTGAGATTAATTTCATGCAGCTAAGTTACAAGCAAGTGATTTGAGCTTTCATTTTGAGCAAGCTTATTTTTGTTTATGAGGAGTTGCTGAGTTATCGTGTCATGAATTGAGTGTGCTGCTGAGAAAAACTTTTTCAGCTAAAGGCAGATATAACATTTTGTGTATATGTGGAAGTAGACAACTTTTACCAAAGCTAGAACAGACCCAGACTTTTTTTGTGAAGCCAGCTCATGTAGTGTGTTTATGTAGACAGACAGGAAGTGGCTTAAGTGATGAGAACCTCCCTGACAGCACTAGAGATAAATGATTGCGCTGCTAAATGAAGGAAGGTAAGGTCACAAATGAGCCTTTGCAAGGAAGTGCCCAATATGGGGTTACAAACACTTTCCAAGGTTAGTCATGTGCGGATCGTTTTAGAGAATCATGTGCAAGCATGTCTGTGTCTGTGTGTGGTTCGGGGGTAACAGGTGGGGGGTATGCTATGTCCTGGTTAACAAGACTGTTATTGTGTTGTTCTGTCCTGCATGACTGAACGTCAGCTGTGTAGGGTCATCCTCCTTCCCCCTTAACCCCCCGGAACACTAACATGGCAGCTACGCATGCCCGCACACACATAACACACACGCTTTCAGGCACAAACGCATATGGACTCAAGGACACACCCAATCACGCGCATACAAGCATATTCTGTTATACATCAGTTGGTGGCCTGTAATTGAATTGGGACATGATCAGTGATATTTCTGATTTGGTGGCCTGGTGCACCCTAGTGAAGAGGCATCTGCTCCCTTGCTCCCTGCAGCCTGCGTGAGGCATGGCTTTGGTGGTTACTAACCCCCCACCCCCCTTCCCATCTCTGCTTCAAACATACACATAGCTTTGCAAAGTCACTCACACAATGGCCCGAGGCACTCCTGCAGTTCTGTAACACTACCCTACAACAATACCCCCTCAACCGCTTGGCTGTTTACTTTCTGAAAGAAAGTAAAGTCCTCCACTTAAAGGATCACCTTACGCCTGCCTGAACCCCATACCTCCTAAAATATATGCACCCACTCTAATGGCAAATACGTTTACATGAGGATGCTGTGAAACCTTTTACATAAATGCGTACATATGTGCTCATAGGTAAACATTAGGCACAGAAAAATATTCAATTTTTTTGTTATTTTGGTTGTCTTGGACTCATTTAACTTGCCACCTACTCATCCTTTCTCAGTAGTCAATGGCAGTGCATTTTCCATTATTACCATTATTTGGTTCTTTTTTTATCATCTTATAATGGCTTTTCAACCACTTTACTTATTTTACTTTAAAAGCCACACAGCCTTACAAATCAAAATCTAGGGAGGCTGCATAAAACCTGCAAGTCCTGAGTTTGAGATGCCTGATGTGGTCTGCCCCTCCCTTGTCACTCTTAAGTGGATGTCAAGTGGTCTGACAATCTCTACCTTCTTTAACAAATGTCTCACGCTGAGAGGGGAGGGCCAAGCTAAGCACTGAGGCGGAGCTAGTGATCGTAAGTGATGGACTTGTTTACTAACAGACTAATTGTTGCCCTCCCCACGTACCAATCCTTGTAAGGGACTGTATGGCCCCCTGTAAAAATGTTGGTGTTTAGAACAAATGGTAGAGACTTGCGAAACCTCCTCACTGCATTGACATGAGTGCAGATCTTGGCTGGCAGGTGTGTGAGCTCTGAAATTCACCAAGCCACATGCTGTTGCTACGTGCTTGAATGCTCTTTTATTTGAAGATTATATTTAATGAGCAATACATGCACTTGGTGGTAGCTTCTCTATTTGACATGGAGCTTTAACTGTTATCTCTTCCTATTGCTTCTTGTCTCCAGGATAAACACAAGCCACATAAAGGTCCAGGAGATTCCAGCTTTGAAGCCCAGTACCTTCTTAATTATGTTTCTCATAAGGCAGGAAATGGCAGGCTTATGGGGGTTTTGGACCCTGCTCTGTGGCCAGGACATGTCACTTTTACCGTACTCTCTGGATAAACATACAACCACTTTACACATCTATTGGTAGAGGTGGAAGAAGTACTCCAAATACATAGTAATAATTATTAATTCTGCTGTTTTCATTTCTTCTTTCATGTCTTTCTTTTCTTTTTCAGCAGCATCTTTAAAAACAAGCATCCATCTATGGACAGACACACAATGTCACAAAGTCATGCACGCACCTTGGAGGCCCCCTAAATTAACATAATGTCATGCTTGGCCCTTGGAGAATGCAGTAGACAGCTGACTACTGAAGCTTATGAGAATGCTCAGTTGTCAAGAGAGAAGAATTTACATGAAGGTGCCGCTTCCACTTTATGTGCTATGCATGACCCGCACATGCCTGCCCATGCACATGTACTGTGTGCATGTGTATGAGGAAGGGGTCAAGTGATGTGCCACATTAGCAGGCTGTCTGTGACTTTGTGTGTTGTGTATTTGTGCATCTGCTTTGGTGAGAGCCTTTGTTGTGTTGTTTTGTGTATGTATGTGAAGACAGTAGACTAAATCCCTATTTACAGCAAAGCAGCAGCAGCATTTAACGGCAGCGTCATATATGAACTGCTCTATGTTTTACTCAATCTTACAACACACATGCATCCCAGGAACTACTCCCTGCTACACTACGCTCAAGATAGACTGGGTTTCCATTTTTCAAGCATCTACACAACATTCTACAGAGCTACAGCTGGGGAAACACAGGAACCACGTGTCAAAATAAACTTCCGCGGCACTTTTAAAATAAAAGCTCCCTTAAACATAGTGATAATGTAAACATTGTGCACTGAGAAATTCATTCTTGATTCTTCAGCGTAGTAGAAATAGCTTTTATGTCCTTGGTCTAGCTCGCTCAAACAACGTCCTTGCAATGTTCTTGGTCTAAATACAGGGTTAGAAGGCCTGGTCCCAGAAGAATTCAACAATAAGTAAAGTTAGAAAAGTAAAGTACTTTATTTGTCATTACACATATAAGGTGTACATTGAAATTACATATATGGTCAGATGGAGATAAATCCTGATCCGCTGCCTCAATGGGCCAACCTGACCCACATGTTTTTAGTGTTTGAAGTTGCTGCTCTGACCTTGTGAGGTGTGCGAACATACATCCTGCCTTATTCTGATTCTGCAGCAGGAGGAATTATGGATCCAGAACATGCTCCCTATATGATGGCATTTTTCAAGTAGGTTTGCAATTTTACTGTCTTCTTTAGAGGTCACTGAGTGGGCTGAGGGAGACCCTTTATGTGTGAAATTTTGTACACAGCAGCTCTGGTTTCACCTGGAGTTAGGAATAGATTGTTTGGTAACACTTCAGAATAACCCACACTATTAAGCATTAATTATTAGTTAAGTTTTAGTAACCAGTTATTTTCTGTTTTTAAGTTATTGAGAGTCAATAATAATAACAACATATTACTGATAACATGGATAATATAAATAAAAGTCAAATAAATGAAATAAAAGTAATCAAAAGCTCATATTATCATGGCAGTGAACTCATAATGAAAAAACACTCTATATCAACATAGTTTTAAGATCCACTTTTTTTTTTTTTTCCTAATGCTAATCATGGACACACACACAGTTTGGGCTCTCTATGTTCATTTTATTTTCCAGAAGATGTGTGAAATAGCACTGACCCAACAAAACCCCTGGCACTGGAGTATGGCATGTCACGGCCTGGCCCTATATCACTGAACACACTAGCCAGTCATCCACACCAGCTACTGTGAATAGTCAAACGGCTACACAACATTTTTACAACATTTGTTCTTGCCTACAATATTGAACACAGCAGCAAATATATAAAGAGATGGGATATTGGTTTGAGGTTTACAGACATAGTATGTAAATAATTTATTAAGTATTGAGTCACAACTTAACACAGTTTTTTTAGTGATCACTTACTGTGTTGATAACTACAACTTCACTCAACTTTTTGATTTGTACCTCCCTTTGAACACCAAGTCATTTCCTCTCTCTTCCCCACTCAACAAATATGTTCTTTGGAGCCCTTCCCAGAATACTTTGGCAAGCCAATCTGCTCTCTTACTTGACGCACATCCAGAGGACAGTAAGGGGGCACTGAAGGTGGCAGAGTGTACACCTATGCAGTAACAGTACTATTCCATCATGGTTCAGGTGTCCCTTTAGGCATAAGATTGGAGGTATTGGAGTAAAGGCATTGGAGGAGACCTACTTTATATAACATTAAATAGAGTTTTGATCAGTTATAAGGTCACTGTCTTAAGGGACTTCCTTTTGACCATTGATTTTTGTGGACTTATGAAGAGGTGATGAGAAGCTGGCCAAGAGAGATTCAAGAATGATAGAGTCTAAGTGAGAGAGGGATGAATGACACGTGCAAGGTCATTAAGAGGTGAAGATAGACCATTATGGATGGTCATGTGACTCATCTCAGTTAAGCATGCATTTCGTCTGCCCAGTCCGGAAACCAGTATATTTTCAAAGCAGCTATTAATGATATTTTCAAATATTCCACAAATGTATTTTTGTGTCCACAATTATTTCACTGATTTTGTTTTTCCTTCTATCCTCTTATGTGCACCTCTCCACAACAGCTTAGAAGGGCTTGAACAGTGCCTCTGTAATGGTGTTTTTTAAGTGGTCTGTTTGCATAGAGAGAGGGAGAGCTCACAGTGGAGCCAGTGACTAAGTGGGACTTGTTACAATGACTGAGCTCATATCCAGAGCCCAGTCAACCACTGGGGGACTGGCTGCTACTGTAGTCTGGCTGTGGTCTCTAAGCTATCAGCCAACACTGTTTTAGCACTCTAGTGTAATGTGAGACTTTTAAATCTAATGGTTATGTTGCAGACTATTTGCGTCTGCATTTTTCTGTCCTTGAATATATAATACGTATTTGACTGTTTAACACATACGTTTTGTATTGATACCACAATAATTGAACCTGAGTGCACCAGAGAAAATGTCATTTATCCTTTCTTTAGCTTGCATTTTACGTACATTCTGTGAAGTTATTTGCTTTCACTTGGCTATTGATTAAAGGTACATTAAAACAGAGTGACTTTCATGCAGGGGAGAGCAACCTTTGGCAATGGGCCTTGATGAGACTGCTGGCCAGGTTTTCATTAGATGAATGCTGTGTGGGACTCCAGCCAGATAAGAAGGGCGCCAACATGTGGAGCCAACCAATATAGTTATAGCAAGGTGCTCTCTATTTCACTTCCTCTACATCACTGTGTCTTTGTCGGAGTCACTGTGCGTCTCGCCAGTCTTTCCCCTGAAAACCTGTGAGGAAGCAAGACTACTGCTGGCTTCTGTACATGTGGCAAACCAGCCCTCCAAAACTATAAACATGTTTTATTGACCTTTAAATACAGTTGACGTTTAGGTGCAAACAAATCTTAGTATCAACCACCTGAACTTTCCTTAATTTTAGTATCAAAAACAGTTGCCATGGCATTGATAAAACTGTTAAAACTGTTCAGTGAGCAATCACGTTTGCAGCCCCACCTATTGGTTTTGGTCCATAAGCAGTCACTCAGTTTATAAGCAGGGCCACTGTGCCACATTCGCTCTCCTTCTGCTGGTGCTTTATTTTTCTGTGACTACATTTTCACATCCTATGCAATATCTTGCATTTATTTCAAAATTGTTCACCTAGTTTGCACATTGTGTAGTTTTTATGTATTTATTATTATTTATTATAGGAACTTGCTCCAAACAGAGAGAGCATGCAATTTCATTATATATTCTACAATATGACAATAAAGTCTGATTCTGATTCTTTTTTTTTTCACATAAAATGCTTGTATTTTGTCCTTTCCTAGTTGATTAAAATAGTGATTTACTGCAGAATAGCTGGTAAAGTGTGTGGTGTATATACAGAGTGACCAGCCTCGGCATCATAGGTTTGAGACTGGACTTGACAGTTTACCAAATATCTCTTCCTGCTCTCTTCCCATGATTTTCTTAATAAAGCCTTGTAAAGCCAAAAATATGAAAAGTGCTTGTTATTTACAAATGATCTGAAGAATTTTAATAAAAGTGGTAAAGTTATAGATCACTTATTTCATGTTAGACATGGCCCTGTCATATTTGGCTCTTCTGGATTCATACCTTCCTTTAACAGGGCTGGAGGTCTTTGGGAACTGTTTTGCTTGTCAAAGATATGATTCCCACTTAGTGTTCTTATATGTAACAGTGTAAATGCATGTATAATGTTCCTGAAGCTGTGAGTTAGCAGACATTTTGATTCTACCTGTGGTGTGCACTGACATAGGTGTGACTTGATGTTGTGAAAATATTTGTACTAAAAGTGTCCTTTGTTGAGTATTTGTCCATTTGCACATGGCATGGCAAATCTTGTCCCTGATTGTTTTAAGTTAGGCCTGTGAATATGTGCATGTCTCTGCAGCTGTGTGTACATGCAGTGCGACAGATAAGCTGATTAGTGTGAACTGTGGCCAGGTTCATTTGCATACGTTTCTTATCTCATTAGATTGGTATCAGCCTCTGTCACAACGAAAGGGCCTCAACCAGGCTGTCTTTTTAGCACACTTTGCTAGCGTCCACACACACACACACACACAGATGCATCACCCTTGATCTGCAGGCTCTGAGCTCTCTTGTCTCCAGCATGATTCCAATGCTGTCAAGGCAACAGACTACATCTTGTCCTCAGTGTCTTAGTGTCCCTTTTATCAAGGTCACTAAGTCTCACCATGGTACGGTCAACTGTGTATCTCTCATTGATGGTTGATAATGTGTTTAGAAACTGCTTTTAGGGATTACAAAGTTTCATGGGTCATCACAAAAAGCTGTCATATTATTTGTATTTAAGGTACTTATTGCAAAGGTTTATTGAGACAGAACTACTAAATAACACTTTCTTCATTAGTTAACTGTTTTTATTATACATCAGGCTGTAATGGTGCCCAGACAGCTATTGCTGGCAAAGTCAGAATATTTTTAGGTTGACAGAAAATTCGAATGGGATGAGATGCAGTATTGTTCTTAGAAAAAGAATACACATCTATGTGCCAAATAAGGACAGGAATGATATTCTAATATCATAACAATAAATCGGCATCCCAAAATATACAATTAGAGTGGGTGTGAATGGTTTTATGGTTATACTGTACTATACTGTACTATCAGTGTCTTTCCCTTTTTCATACTGTTTGCTGTCCATCATCTATTCTGCCTCTGGAAAAAGTAAAAAAAAAAATTACTCAAATTTAACCATTATTTTTGTTTGTTTGAATGTAATATTAAAAGTAATTTGCATATTCAGACAGACTTTTGAGATGTATTCTTTTCTACAGCTTGATCTCACCAACCTAATAGAGCCTAGGTTTACAGCACAGTGTCCTACAGTTTACCTCTCAGAGAGTTTTTGTACTCTTCCTTATTGACAAAAGCCATACATGTACATGCCTGCGGGTTAACTGTTAGTCAGAGTTAGTGGGGTAAAGAGAGCAGTAGAGACAGCCCTCACAACTCGCTTCCCTTCAAGAGGCTAATGCTTTATTTATAACACTGCACCCCCTAGGTGCACACCTCAGGTCCCTGCACAGCCCCTGCTCTTCCCCACAGGTATACGCTGTGCCGCTACCTTGTACTGTGCTACCTAGCGCACCTTCACATGCCTTTCCTTTCAACATCCCACTCCTGCGGCTGCATTAGAGGAAGTTATAGAGAGAGATACAAAGACACAGTGTGATGCACACACAATCTGCAGACTGAAGCGCTTTCACAGTCATGGTCTCCCATGTCTCATTGCAGCTCTCTCGTGTGTTGGAGAGAAAGAACTGAATCCCCTATCCTCAAGCCCTGCTCACTCCCACCGAGCCCAGGAAGCACCACAGAGGAAAGAGAGAAAGGAAGAAATAGGGAAAAAAAGAATTGCGGAGGAACACTAAAGGAATGAAGGAGCTAAATCAGAAGGAAGAGAATGGAGAAGACAAAGAAGTAGGAGGGAGTGATCGGAGAAAGCACGCTCTTTTTAAACTTGGAGATGCTCAGTCCCCTTCTTCTCACTCAAACCTGCATTTCTGGGTCACTAGAGACATTTAAACTGCACTTATAATTAACAGCTATTTTTAAACAGGGAGGGAGAAGTAGAGCGGTGGCGAGGTACAAAAGCATTAAAATTGCCCCAGATTCGCTATTGAATAGGACACATCAAGGCAATATGCTGGCAGATCAAAGTGAGCGAGGAGAAAAGGAGACAGGGCCGATCAGTAGGGATAAATTGTTCCCTTTATATTGGCATAAGAATAGACCTCTTTGCAGCTGAAACAATTTAATAACTGCATTCATTACCTCTGTCCAGCCCGTCTCTCTTTCTGTCTGCTCCACAATGCGCATCCGCCTTGTGCTACCTCCTTTTGTCTCTCTTCCCACTTTTACACTCAAACTTATCACCTATTTTTCTTTTATTCTTCACACCTTTCAGTCCAGCCTTTATGTCCTAATACTCATTGTCATCCCTAGCATCCTTCACCTTTAACCTGGCTGCTTTCCACACTGTCCTTACTCAACTGTATCTACAACAGCAGAGCTTTTGCTGAGCTTATGTGCTGCAGGCCTCACAATGAAGATGTGCAGTGTCTGACACTCTTGGAATGAGAGCCCTAATAGAAGGGGAAGCGGTTATCACAGGGCTCCCCCAGGACCAGCCTCTCTGAGCCTGACGCTAATTATGGCGCATGCAAATGAATGTGCAGCATTAGGCAGGGGGAGCCTGTCTGGCTCTGTGTGTAGATGGCTTGTGTATTAATGTGTGTGTTGCTGGAGCATATTTAAAGTGTGTATACTGTATAGAGAAGCATTAACGTGTGTGTATGTGTATATGCTACACAGGAAATTGAAGTGGGAGCAAAGAGCCAGGCCAGCACACTTCCACATCTGCACTGATTGAGTTATTGAAAAAGACCCATTCTCTTCTCTTTTATTCATTTGTATAGGCCATGCATCAGGATAAGAATGGAGAAAACATGTAACAACTCTCACTGATACATTCCTATAAATGCTCACATTGACAAGCGGCCTTTCCAAAAGAGTCTCTATTAATACTATTTTGTCTTCCTTTTGTGGCTCTTGTAAGCCCCTCTGCATATTGTGTGTGGGTGTGTGTGCATGTGTGTGTGTGTGTGTGTGTGTGTGTGTGTGTGTGTGTGTGTGGACACGCCAGTTTGTGCACATAGATGTGTGCAAAAGCTCTTTTCTTATGTTGCTCCTTGTGTGTGGGAGGGTGAATACATTTAATTAGATTTTTTCTTTTCAGAATGTATTAGTAGCAGCACTTTTATGTGACAACTGTAGTCTGTTTTTTTCAATCGTTTATATTTGTGTGTGTAGCGTATATGTTGGCCATCTTATCTCCCCATTAGCCTCTTGTGCCCTGACCAGTATTCCCTCTCTCCTCTTCCTGCTTTCTCTAATGGGTAATTTAGCCATGCTCGCCTGACATCTAGCCTTTTCCTTGTTTAGTTGCCATGGATACACCTGCCTATGGATTGCTCCCTTACTCCCTTGGCCTTGTTGTGGATGCTATAGATATCTCAACTATTAGTGGGCAGCAGTGGTAAACACAGTCTATCTCTCTTTTTCTCTCATTCTTATTGACCATATGCTCCCGAGTCTTAACACTATCAAGCTGATAATACAGAGTGTTTATGATTACAGCCTACCCTCATAACAAAGAAAAATTCTAGGACATTTTCAGACTTTTTGGTTTTGTTTTGCTGCTTTTACTCCCTTTCCTCTAGAAAATAGAATCAATATTTATATTTTAAATAAAAAAAAAAAAAAAACACATTTCCACGATCCAGACACCTATAGGAGCCAAGTTTAGTTATAAATAATAAATGAGAATGCACATATTCATGATATTGACTTTATTTTAATTTCCTACAAAAAAATATACAAAATATACCCCCTAGAGACTTCTAATTCCTGGTTGTCAGGGAACAGTAGGAGTGTAGGGGAAGTGTTGGGGGTCAAACAAACAAATTATCTTAAGATGGTGTTGTCTATGAATTCTTCAGAGCTAAAAGGGAAGGAAAGAGATGTGTGTGGATAGGAATAACAGCGAGGGGAAGATGAACAAGTTATAGCAATGTAAAACCCTTGAGTTGAAGCTGAGCCAGGCTGGGCCTACAGAGAGCAGATGATAGTCACTTTGGTTTCTTTTATGGCACACACAGAACTTTTGCCTTACATAACCCCTCCCAGTGTGCTTTTTTCAATTATTTGGGGAAAAATCTTAAGTGTGCACTTTCTAAAAGTTAACGCTTTTATGTGTTCGCCGGCTGAGAGAGGAAATGGGAAGGCATTAGAGATCACATAGAGGAGACAGCTCTGAGTTTTCTGATATAACATTCTAAAAGGTAAAGTTTAACATTGGGCTGTTTTGGAAAAAAAAAGCCTGAAATGTAAGGCATATATCACTGTATGTGGAAAGACAAGGAGTACAACCTGACATTTATACCCTTCCCCTAACCATAGATTCCCCCTTAAGTGCCCCCTTTACCCTCCTCGTCCCTCCTCTGTGAAGTTAAAGCGCACCTTCCCACTAAAGAGCGTTGGGGTCACGCATCTGCATGTGAAATGTGAACCCGCTGACATTCCATGGCAGCCCAAAGCCGTGCAGCCTTTTGTTCACTAAGGTGCCAGTGTCAGGCCAAACAAGCCTCTTGGAGGTCTCAGAAAAAGAGGTGGAAATATAGGATAAAAACATAACTAATAATAACCTCCCTGCAACAAGGCATTCATAGTTATTTTGTGTTAATGCATTTACTTCATTATATGATCTGGTGTTTTTATAAGATGTGTTCTCTAACTATTTGTTTAGTCATATAATGCATATAATGACACTGTACAATCGTTGTCATATTTCAAATTTGGACTGTCACGTCCAAGCACAAGACTTTTAGGCCTATATCTGAAGCTTGTTTCAGTCAGGCAGCTAACAGAGGTCCTAGGCCTGAGCCGGGGTCCTCTCAGTGTGTGAATTAGGTTCTAAAGCACAAAGGGCAGCTATTCAGCAGCCAGTGATGGACTTCACACTAGGCTTTATGTTCTCACTGGTTGCCAAACAGAATGAGAAAAGCCAGAAAGAAAGTTGTATAGAATTAAACAAAAACTGAATGACTGAATAAACGGCAGTCATAAGTTTGAGAGGTTAAAACATAATCACAATTTGTTTAATAAAAATTAACACATTTCAAATTTCATCATCATATGTTCTAAAAAAGCAAGCAGGTACTGAAATAAATAATTTATAGAAAAGAGGAATTAAAAACCAGCAGTATTAGATGCCTTCCAGAGGAAGATTTTCACCATATTAAATTAAAATTCCAACTACAACATTTTATCAAAAGCATACTTACTAGTGGCATGGACGTTTTCTGTAAAAATGAAAAAATACATTTTTCATTTTTACACAAATTGAGATGCAAAAGATTATTGTCTGTGTATTTATGTTTGTGCATTTTTTCCTTTTCCTTTCACCTTTACTTACTCTTTGATAATGTAAATACATAGACAAATAAAACATAATTTAATAATATAATAATAAAGAAAAAACAAAGGCAAATACTTTACCCATAACACACTCTCTTCCCTGGGGAGTATGCCACAGTGTGAGTGATTTAGTTAGCATTACTACATTAGTGCTGTCCATCCATCCGGTCTGCTTTTGCAAACACATCCATCCCAGTCCTAGTTAAAACACTGGGGGATCTCGCCACTCCACCTCCACCCCCCAAAGTCTTTTATGATGTCCATAAAATGGAAGAGTGCAGCTTTACTTGAACTAATAATATCTGAGCTTACAGGGCTGTGATTGATGATCTTTAAAGCCAGCCCGATCGGTCTCATCTTTCTTCAGATTTTTATCACTGACTTGTTTGCAGTCATGTGCAATCACAAGCACCGGGAGAGGTAACAAGTGCTTGATGTATGATGCTTGAGCCACTTTTGTCAGCTGTGCATTTCCCTTTTTTTTTTTTGCATCACCTTTTGTTTTTTTCTGTTCTATTTTAACTTTAGGTATCTTCTAGATGTCGCTTTTGAATTGTTTGCAAAGCACTGGCTTACTCTGTTGTCTATGTGTGTTTCTCTCTCTTTTGTATAGATGGTGGAGAGGTCTGCTCTTGGGGGATGGGGCAAGAGGTAAGCCAAACATTTGCACTTTTGGATACTGCAAAGGTCCATGACACTTACAAATAATGTCAGTGCCTATTTGCTTAGTCATTCATTGTTCGAACTGAAGATTAAAAGTTTTGAGTCTTTGCATAATATCCATGGTTAGCTCAGGCCTCACAAACTTTTATTATCTACAGATCATTTTCCTGGCTCATTTGTCCATCTTTAACACATCACTACACATAGGCCAAGCAAGATTTTTATAGCATCTAGTTGTGGCTTTAACTTTATATAGCTGGAATTATGTGCATGTGTAACTGTTGGCCTTGGCCTGTCTCTCTCCTACTCCTGATAAGAAATCCCACCTGTCACTGAGGATTGTTCTGGCCTTTCATTTACAGTGTGCTGTAAAGAGCTGCTTCATTACACAACCCTGGCTAATGGTGTAAAAAAAAAAAAAAAAAAAAAAAAAAAAAACAGGCTCACCTCAATCCCCTCTTCCCCTATACTCTCTGGTTCTCTTTGCTCTTGGCTTCGGCGTTTATCTGTGGGGTTGATCACTTTTACGACGTGACGTAGGTGACAATGCTTTGGTACAATGGCGAAATAAACATTGAGGGGAAGGTTAAAGAGACAGGGGGACCAATGAAAATGTTAGACGTTGGTTATTATGAGGCCTGACATCCCCTTGGCTTACACGCTGCACGCTGCTTACTTCACATAGGTCCTTGTAGTGTACCACATTTATATACTGGAGGGCTTTGTTAGTTTCAGAGCAAGAGCAAGGCCTGTCTAGTCCCTTCCTCTCATGTGCCTCTCTGCCTCTTACATCTTCTTCTACCTGTACTTTTGCTTCTCTTTACCAACATTTTTTTTCTCCTTCTTTGCTCCTATCTTCTTGCCCTCTCTCTCCTCTGTCTTGGAGCCATTCTGATGATTGATTGTTTCTCTGTGCAGTCTGACAGGATGTAGCACACTCGCTGCCCCTGGGGCCCCCAAGCAGACTGCACCACCTGATTAAGACTCCCCTTGTATTCTGCTGCACAGTGCCACACCAAAACCACTCCTATCAACATGTAAAAAATAATAACAAAGGTTCCTCTCCTGAAAGATAACACTTTGTTTATTGTCAGAGTAGGCGTTTGAAGAGGAGGCATCGCAAACTTTTTTTTACATACCTGATTGCTGCATTTCTCTTGGGCTTTTTGGCTCCTCAGTATCAGTAGCAGCAGTAAAAGTAGCATAGCAAAAGGTCTTAAACCCAATAAAGTTCTCCACTGCCTTACTAAGACAAACACAGTCAGCTCTAACCCTATTACATCTGGTAATAGTATTCAAGATATAAATCTCATTGTTTTCCTTCTTTTGAGACCAAAGGATGGACAGCCTGCCATATATCATATGATTGAAGTGAGAATGAATGAGGATGATATCAATGTTTGAGTGCTACCACTACAGTAAAAATGGGAATAGAAAAATGGCAAAGTAAGTCACAAAATAAAAGGATATCAGGTTTACAAACAATTACATTAACTAAAATCACATTACAATGTTTATATATATCTACAGAGTCTATCAATATGATTGTGGTTATATTGAATTAACCCATGCGCCAGTGTAACTGAGGTTATAACCTGAACAGACAAATACATTATAAGGATCTCAGGAGTCATGTCTGGATTCTTAATGTCAGCTGCATGACAACAGGGTCAACTGTCTGCTAAAGTTCAGCAAACCAGAGACCTTAATTGACACAACGTCTCATATTCAATATTCAACTAACTCAAGCTCTGAATAGGCTGAAGAAGTGTAGTAGTGTAAAATTAGGACATGCACATATGCTGCAATGTGTATACAAAGTGTATACCATGCAGCACAAAATTTGCACAGGTCAAAAGGACAAAATGTGCAGAGTGTTGTAATGAAGTGTGTAGATATTTATCCACCACATTTTTTTGTTACAGTAAAAATGTTGGATAATGAAGAAACAAACAAATGATTCAGTGCCTGGTTGTATGAATCCAAAGTCTGCCCTGACATGGCTGCAAATCCATGTGTTGTTTCAGGCTGTCGATTGCAATCCTGTCCATAATGTAATGATTAGGTTAAATCAGTAGGCATGTTAAATAATAAAGGAGCCGGCCTGGTGTTGGTGGAAACCCTCGGGCCTGGTTCCAGCACAGTTCAGGCCTCATCGAACCTTGGTCTTGTTCCAAATTGATGCTATAATGTGCTAGCCTGCTGCTATGGTGCAAAAGAGCAATATTGATATTACAGTGCTAAAGGTCGTGTGTATGTTTTGATTGTATAAAGAGAAATGTAAAAATGTCTATTGTTTGTGCTTGCTTGTGTATGTCTATGCATGTATATATAATGTACTATATATTAGCCTGTAGGTGTGTTTGGTATTTTACCAGGCCCACATTTATATCTGTCTGTATTTTCCCTTTCACCTTCTGCCGATACAATCAGTACACATGGTGACTGATGATAGTTATTGCCACACTCCACTGCTCCACTGGCTAATGTCTTTTTGTTTATTAATTAACTGCAGGACATATATGCTGAGAGACACCTATTGATTCTGGTGCAGCATTAATTGATTTTGTGCTTCTCCAATCATATTATTATTGCAAAATTATTACAAGGCATGTGTGCCATCTTTGTGGTTTGCTTTGTGTTGACAGTTAGAGTTCTGTGGCTTCCTACAGTCATCGTCTTATTTTAACACAATAGTTAGTTGAGATAAGCTCAGGACAAGAAGAGACAAAAGCTGACTACAAACCTAAAAGTTTCATACTAAGATGGAAAAAAATAATTTGCAACAAAAGAAGAAAATAATATTTAAAATAAGGGTAGAAACTACAACACAACATTCATACATACTTGTTTATTAGCTCCTGAATTCTCTGCTTCTGAGGACCTGACTAACCCAAGGATAATGACAATTAAAACCCACACACAGTACATGAATGTCATTATATAGAACAGTCTGTCTGAGTAAAGTGAACAGATTTAGGTGTTTGTGTGTAATCCAGTGTCAGTGGATCCCAAGTGAGTCTGACCGGGGGTTACAGTGTAACCAGAACGTCTGTCTCTTGCTCACCACCCAGATCAGCTCGTTCAGCTTGGCTGGGCCCAGTTGTCTTGGTTTGTACTGACGAGTGTCTGCTAAAGGTCTGTCTGGAGTTCAAGTACATTCAAGTCATCTGCCTCCCTCCCACTGAGCCCCGACACAGATGGCTCCAGATGCAGCTGGCACAGCATGGAGCAGCACCTGACCGTGCCCATTCACTCTCTCACACACAAACACACATACACAGCACATCCACAATCCAAGATCTGGATACATCTGCTCACTTACTGTACATAAGTGCACAAACTTAGACACACCAGCCTCACACCTATAAAAACAGTCACAGCAGGAACATATGCCACTACTCATCTACAAATACTCACAGTAGCACTCATATGAATAGCCAATTAAAGAGCCAGATTACTACATGATACTGTATGTATTGTAAACAGGGCAATTTTATTTTCACACTAAAACATATGCCAAGACATGCTGCCATGCACATGAGTAGAAAGTCCCTTCCCTCTGTTTTAAGGACTCTGTTGGTAGACAATTACAGCTGACAATTAACAATTACAAAAAAAAATCTGAAAACTTTATTATAACGCTAACATAATAATTTTCTTGTACTTGCAGGGGCAACTTGGTCTTGGCGAAAGCAGGGTCCATGTCTCATCTCCTTGTTTCCTAAGTTACTCTCTGCTATCTCAGGTCACACAGCTACAAGCTGGAGACAGCTACAGTGCAGCAGTCACAGGTAAACTAAACAGCACAACTTAGGTCAAATATGTACAGCCAGTATCTACTGTGAAGTAACTTTACATTGCGGTCAATTTTTTTCAAAAGCAATATTCCTAACAGCATAAACCATACAATCCTTTAAAGTAAAAAATATATATTTTTCCAGCAGCATCCCGTATTGTGACATTGAGCTATACAATTTTTTCTAGCATATAATTTCATCGAGTTTTAATTAACACAACAAGGATTCAGTGTCCTCAAATGACATCACTTGGAGCATAGACTCAGCCTCATTACATCTTCATGTCTCTTAAGTCTAACCAAAGTGTACAACTACAGAGATGGGGTATAGTCCGCAATGTTGCTGCTTTTTTTATTTTTCTTATTTAAAAACCTTAATTAATTTGCTGTTATTGCAGTGTGTAATTGTTCATTATGATTTCTTTTAAGGATTGTCTTGTGTAACTCTTCCCGTTGGGATTTCTGCTGACAAAAATTTACACCAATACCTAGTGTCACACATCGTTTTTCTCCATCAACTGACTTTCTTTCCTGTATACACATTGACTAAAAGTGCTAAACCTGAATGTGACATCATACTTAAAGCAAAAAGTCTTTGTACTTGCCCCAAGACCGTGGCCTATTTACAGCCTGCTGCTGTTCCACATTATTGTGTTAAAAGAGCAGCTGACAGAGACGTCTGCTGGCACTGTGTGCTTTTTTCCTGGAAATGCCACCGCTTCATTAAATGGACGGCAGTCAACATATTAAGTTTAGTCCCATTTGAATTCATGGCACATTGGAGAGCATTTGGAGAGTGGGGCCTCACCTGCCTGTGGTACAGTTATGTCTTTAGGTGATCTATAAAATGTTATTATTTAAAACAAGCTCTTTATGGATTGCTTACTAGGCATGCTTAGCACATGATTGATCTGACCTTTCACAGACCGTCGTTCTTTGGGAAAACATCAACCTTAACCTTTTTAGTTGGATTACCCCGGCAGCGTCTCTGTACCAGCGCGTGTATGTCAGCCTGTGTGTGCATGAATATGTTATATGTTATATATTTGGGGAGAGCATATTCAATTCATATATGTGTGTAATGTAAAGCAACTCAATGTGCCTGTTGTGCCTTTATAAGGTTGGCTTCACAGAGATGAAAATAATGCAGCTCTGATGGATTGATCAATCATGTCTGAAAGGTTATCTGTGTGTGTGCGTGTGTGCGACAGCTATGTACAGCTTGATGCAAAATAGAGATTGATGGAGGCTTACCATGAGGAGGATACTCAGTTATCTCCTTGTAATTAAAATCCACCTCATAAAGATTATTGACTCCCCCACCCTACAAACCAGCATGCTCCCTCACTTGGCAGAGTTTGCACAGCGCTTCTTAAAAAATGAAAAATAGCATATTAAGCAGCACATATTTCCCATTTATGCAGAACATTTAGATGTGGTTAAGTTATCGTAATGTGCAATAAAACGTGGATGTGAAATTTGTAATCCACTTTGGAAAATTGCTTACGATATTGCTTTAACATCCCCTGAAAGAGCTTTTGAGATGTGTGTGCCAGGTTTATTGTATGCCATAATTTAAAAGTCCTCAATGCAGGCAGTAAATAGAAATTTATTAGTGGCAGGTTTAAATGTGCAGACCAGGGTAGCATGACTGGATGCTTGAGTTCTTTCTATAATTCTTGGGGTGTGTGTGTGCTACACATAGTGCCAACTGAGTACGTGCATGGCTTGGTACATCATACCTTCTATGTATAAAATGGGGGTACATGGTTCATAATTTACAAATATTTTTTATTTTGTTGTTGTTGTTTTTTGGGTTTTTTTTATGCCTGTGTAATAAAATAGATTACATTTTTGTTTTAACTTTTGGCCCTTTTGTGAATTTCTAGCAGGTGGAAAGCTGTTGCTATGGGGTCAAATCCCTTCAGTTTCCTGGGTCAGTGATCATTCAGGCCGCAAAAGGCTTTGGACCCCCCATCCTGCTTCACTGGCAGACAGAAAGGTGTGTGTAGTTTGACTTCCCCAGTTCCTACAAGATAAAAGAACACATTCTTATATTATTTTTTTGTAAATACACATGTACATATTAATTTTTCAGGTTTGCAGTGTGACCTGTGGCGCCTGGCATATGATGGCATTAACCACAAGTAAGTAATGATTATCATTTCTAACTACTTTTGGGGTGGTTGGTTTTACAGCACAACAAAATGTAGATAAAAGTACATTTTTAGTTTTCAGATTGTTTAACCCTTTTATCTCTCTGTTGTGGTGCTATCTACTTCTTCTCCAAATGATGTTCTGCTCTTCTTCCTTTCCTCGCTCACTTTCTCACTCATCAAACCATAATTCACTTCAGAGGGAAGCATCATTAATGCACAGTAGGACCCAGCAGCTTGATGTGTGCTAATTATATTGTGTGTTTTACACGCTGGATGACTTTTGCTTAGTCAGTGATGAGCTCAGTCTCTGGTAATTGTTTTGTGGATGTGATGAGTTTATAAAAGCTTATGTGTGACTGAATATTTAGTGTACACGTGAATTGTGAGTCTGGCAGTGTTTCATAAGGTTTTACACACACATTTGAACACATATTCACAGGAAGGATTTTCCTACCTTCATTTATCATAGGCTGCTGCTAACTTTTACAGCGATAAGTTAAAACTGAAGATGAGTCTGACAACTTAAAGCGGCACTCAACTTTAAACTCCATCACTCACACACAGCTCTTTGACACACACAGTCAACCATGTCATTGCTTTCCTGCTTGTATTCTATACTTCCTCTGTGATCCTTTCAGTACTGTACATCACTCAGCACTGCATACCTGCAAATGCTTAGCCTTTGGCTGATCACGTTGATTGGAGGTGTCCTTTGGCTCACCTGGGGGCTTCCAATCCTATTAGGCCAACCATCCTGAGCCTAGCATACCCAGCAGCTGCTACTGTTTGATCACTGGTGCTTAGAGCCCACACTTGTCCTTTTATGTTGCTGTTAGGCATGGAGGAGCAGGAGCGGCAGGGTAGATTTTTGTAAGAGAGGTTCAAATGTGATCTCTTTAACTCTCCAGGGGTGCAGAGGGTAAGGTGTGGGTCCTACCTCACAACCTGACTCTCTTCTGCTTCTTCAGCTAGTGTCAGATATTACTTTTCAGACGTGGGTAATGAAGCAAAGAAATGCTGAGAATTTTTAAAACATTTAAATGTATGTGTACACCATAGAATAGATTACTGTATATTCTGTGTACAGATACTGTATATCATTTAACTTCTTCTATTCTATGTATATAGAACAGTTTAACAAAGGGCCCATTACATACATTTGTAGCAGCTTACCACTCTCAGAGAACATTATTTTTTTCCACATTTTTGACTTGAGAATTTAAACATTACAAGTAAAAGAAGGACACTGGATTTTTCCAGTGTTTCACATTTTTGTTTTTTACTTGTCATTCTAGTTGTTATCTTGAATGTACTTATCCTTTAAATAAGTTCTACCCTCAACATTACCTTCCTCATACTGTTCTTTACCGATGCACACCCATCACTAAAGTCTCTCTTGTGGCACCTCCCCCCTCCTTCCTCGCGCCCTGAGCACCCAGGAAGAGCCATGTGTTTCCAAAGTGGACTGGATAGGAAATCGAAGCAGGGCTTCTGTGTTTATCAAGCCATAGCTCCGTCACCTTGCTCTTGCTCCCGTCTGGAGGCCCCAGCAAATTGGTGACAGCAGAAACAACTATACAGCACACATGCCCCAAGTCCCCGTGCACACGTGTACACACATATACACACATATACGCACACACACAGGAACACCTTGGCCTGTTTAGTTTTATTGCTGGTGTCAGGTGAGGAGGTAGAGGAGTAATGTCTAATGTTAACCTCAGACTCTCACACACACACACACACATATAGAGAGTATATCCACATAGAGAAAGACTCACAGACCATGGTTTGCAGTCCTGCCGACACCTCGGCTAACAAGACCTGTGAACTACAGTGACATACCTCCTAGACTTGTCAGGGTTCCACTCATTTAATGCCAAGCACAGGCCCAGGCTGCAACTCAAACAGGTTTCTGTATGCACACTCAGCCAGAATATATTTTATATTATTGTATATAGCATGAACTGAACTAAATACCATTCCTCTATGTTATTATTGCTGAACTGTATCATACATGAGATGCTGCAGTGTTTCTTGCAAATGTAATTCTTCGACATACATCATTATGTGGATTCATATTATCTGAAGATCAGTTTTACTATTCCCTCTGAAATGGCAATGCCTCACTGTGTCAAAAGAGGCAACTTTTGCCTGTGTACTGGTAATGTTTGAAACAAGTAATGGGCTATTATGTTTTACAGTTTTATTACTATTCTCTTTGTTTAGATAGAACGTCTCTTCATCTTCTCTACAGAAATCTTAGCATTTAAAGATTTAGTAATGGCAGGTCATTACAGGTACTGCCCTTACTGTTTCATGTGCACCGGGAGCTTTTTGCTTTAACTCTTGTCAGTGGCTTCTTTTTTCTCTCTGCTGTGAGGAGAACACAGAGTTGACTTGGGTGAGAGCCCTCCACAGTTGTACTACCTTGAAAATGAACTGCAGAAACAACTCCTGGCCATTGTGTCTAAGTGCTTACAATGATGCCATTTAAGAGAGTATTGATCCAAGTGGTGCAGGGTCAATCATTGGATCAATGGACTGTAGGGTTGGCAAGAGGCTTGGCGCACTGTATGTATGAATGGACAAGTTGGATAATGGATGAATGACTGAATGATGGTCAATGGTGGAATAATGGCTGCCTGCATAGATGTATACAGCACATGTCAAATCAATTGGTGTCAAGTTTTTAACCTAGTGATCATACTGTCATCACCCTTAAGCCCAAACCAAGCCCAAACATTACTTTACCCTAAAAGCGTAATTGATAACTAAAAAGTTTTAATCTACAACCTTTGTCCTGTCACACTGTCCAAGAGGAATAGTAGGTCCTGCAACACACCAACTTAAAAATCAATATCTGTTTAACTGTACACCGCATTTTGACATTTTTATAGTGTTCTCTTGCTGCCACACAATACTCTGTGTCACACAAAAACCCTTAAGCACACATTGATTGACAAAAGCAGTAGTTTTACCTTGGAGCTCATGGACTTCAGCAAAGGTCAGAAATGGGCCAAAAATAAAATCATTCATTTTGGTGTGGATCTAGATCACTGTTTAAATTGAGGAGTGTTTAGGGGATTCTGAACCATTTTGAGATATGGATTGAAAATACTAAATTATTAAAGAACAAATGTGTTTGGCCGAATGGAAAGAGAATATACCCCTGAAGTAAAAGATCTGGGCACAATAACGTTACCATTGCAAGATAGGACCAGTGCCATGGCAAAGGTCTACACTGCCCAAGCACTCAAGCATGCTAGGGTGAACACAACTAGCTCTCTTGTGAGTGCACTCTTTGAACTTTGTAATAAAAGAACACAATTAAATTAGATTCAGGGTGAACAAAATTAAAAAATGAAACTCAAGCTGGGTGAACTATATTCTATGGCTCATATCCCTGAAGGAGATGTATATAAATATGCAGAGTACTATAAAAGAGAAAAGTAGAGATATACTGTAAATGACGAAAGACTTATTGTCATTAGCATCTTCATAGTAGATCAGTAAGATGTGTTTACACCAGGGTTCATTGACCTAGATACCCAGCCGTTGGCAGCACAACATGAAGAAATAAAACAAAATGTCACACAGGGGAGATGTGTGAATCCCTTTTCTTCTTCTTCTTACATATGAATTGCATATATGAGAATACCCATACCCTCAGCCCACCGTACAGAGATCATCTGGGGCCCACGGAGGTTGCGCCTTTTGACAAAGTGCAAAAAGAACAAGGCTATTTAAAATTCTGTAAGAGATGTCAATTGTGCCCTCTGCATATTTCTATGGGAAATTTGTAAATAGATCCTTTGTAAATAGCTTCTCTCTTGCCAATCACCCTGTCTGCTCTCTGCACTGCAGCATTAAAAATTGATCCTTAGCTGCACCAGGGTGAAATGCTAACATCACTGCCAAATGACTGATTAAAAAGAAAAACCTTTAATCTTTGCTTAAAAGTGTCTACTGCCTTGGCATGCCTCCCCCCGATGCTCTTCTATCTTCCAAGGCTGTGTGTGTGTGTGTGTGTGTGTGTGTGTGTGTACGTGTGTGTGTGTGTGTGTCTGTGTGTGTGTGTAAAGGGGGGTGGGGGTCGCCAGGGGGGAAATGGGGTCACGCTTCATGTAGAGTCAGCAGTGTACAGTGATCTAGCTCCAGAGGTAAGCGATTTCTCTAACGGCGGATCTCGGAATCGACATGCAATGCTGTCTTCGAAATTTAACCTTAAGCCAAAGGTTAAAGACATATTTGAGCATTCCCACCAGAGAGGCAGATTGTTGCTAATGATTTGCAAAAAAGTTATGTATGAATGTGCTTAACAAACACAAGCAGAAGCAGAATAATAATTAAAAAAACATAGGTAATTAAGATTTTGGATGATTATAATTTGACAAAGTAAAGTGGATTTAACATGTTGATTGCTTCTGGGAAATGTTTATGTTTTAGATAAGAGTGGCGAATGGGCTCACTCAACACAACCTGTCAGTGATCCTCTACCTATGCAGAACACGAAGAAAAAAAGCAGAGTACAAGTAAGATAAACATACCTCCTCTGCTCTACGGTTCTTTTTTGTACCCTCTTTTTGACTTACATGAGTGGTGTACAGTCCATTCTGTAACTTACTGACTACCTCGACAGCCCCCCCTGATTGATATCTTCCTCTTCCACACTCCTCTCTTTGCCTTACTCATTCCCAAGCATTTTTGCAATGATTCTCCAACTTTTCACACAAAATACCAACTCACAAAATATTGGCCTTTCCAAGTACAGTACTAAAATGCGCCTAAGGTCTAACATGTGATAAAATCAGGATAAAAACAGGAAAAATGCATTACTAAATAAGGACTGAACATGGACTAGAACCAGGAATTAAACCAGGACTAAGTAGTGGTATATAGTATTTATAATATTCTCCAATTAGACATTATAACATTATGAGTACTTACAGGTAAAGAGAATAACACACATTATCTCTTCCTCATTGGACCTATCAGTGGGTGGGATACATAATTTTTGCATTTTGTCCTCAAAGTGTTAGAAGCAGGAAAAATGGGCAAGCATAAGGATTTAAGCAGATTTAAATAGGGGCCAAATTGTGATTGGGACTTATCAAATTGCTGAAGAAGTTATTAGTGCAAGTTCTGATTATAAAATACTTAACATATAACATGACCACCAATATTACGTAGGTAGTCACAATGTTATGCTTGATCAGTGTTATTATTATTTTCTCATCCAGGAGTTGTAATTTCAACTACTAGCAGTTATCATGACATGCTACACAAGTAAACAACACGGCTCTTAAAACCAAATATATTCCGTCACTTTGAAATACAGTATATATGACGACCAGTAAGCTGTCACCCTTCACCACACACTTTGCAGGGAGCTCTCACCTCTCTCCATCTCTCTGTCATTCAGGTGTTTACTGTCATTCACACTCAGGCTTTTGTATAATCCTCTCACCACACCTGAGTGCTCCCCAGTCTATGTCACTGGATTTACTCTCACCCCCCTCTCTCTCTCACACGACCCCTCTTTTCTCAGCCGTTTCACTTTGCATCACAACTATCTTTTTTACACACATTGTCATCTCCTATGTAAATAACCGCAGATAAAAAGACAGTAACAGACATTTTGAGATTTACACACGGCAGCGCGTATGTTTTCAGTCATTCCCCTCTCATCAGCCGGTTTGTTTGTAGAAGTGTCTTTGCCTGTAGCCATAAATTAGGGCTTGTGATTTAACTCATTGAGACAAAAGAGAAAGACAACGGAACATGAATAAAACAAATGATGAGGAGAAGGTGAGAGAGAGAGAGAGAGAGAGAGAGAGGAGAGAGACAGAGAGGAGGGAGAACTAAAGGCAGAAGTGGGCCAGTGTGGATTTCTGCTCTAGTTTAGCAGGGGAAGGCTTCATTAGGAAGTCTGTTTTGGAGTGTGGGGAAGTCTAGGTTTGTGCATGCAGTGTACATACTCACAGGTTAATGTGGGACACTGTAGCTATAGCTCATATTCCTGCTTATACATTAAAATGGTGTGTGTGCTGAGTAAGAGATTTTCTCTTATGCTTATCTTATGCTGAAAACGTCCTAATTGGTATCAAGTTTTTTAAATGAGGTCAAATGCTGTTTTCTGAAGGAGCTTTAACTTTCATTAAAAGTCACCATGATGCTACATTATTGGACTTGTACTTCTAAATGCTTGATAAAGAGCACAGCTGCAGTACTGTCTAATGAAAACTCTAAGGAAATGTTACATAAATTAGCAAACATAAAACAGATGCAGTGATGGGTGAAATCTGCTCAAAGTCAGATACCATTATAAACCAGTTGTAGAAAGTAACTTTTACTTCAGTAGATTTTTGAGTGAAAAAAATGTTTCTTTTACAAAAGTAATTTTTTTAAAGTTTAAAGTTTTTGTTTTTTTTGTTTTTGTTTTTTGTTTGTTTTTTTTGTTTTGTTTTGTTTTACCTCTACGGCAAAGTGGGTAGCACTCTTGCCTTGCAATCAGAAGGGATTCTGGGTTCAGGTCAGGTTGTACTTGTAGTACTGGTGGTAGTACTACTTGTAGATTTTCTCAAGTAAAGTGCATTTAATACCTTTTTTAAAAACTTTTACTTAGTAATAATTTTGTTGGTTACATTACTTACAGGAGTTTGGGGCGACAGTAGCTCAGTTGGTAGAGACGTTTGCCCACTAACCTGCAGGTCAGCGGTTCAAGCCCCACTCCCAGAATTGCATAATGTCGTTGTGTACTTGGGGGAGACACTTCACCCACCTTGCCTGTATGCTTGTGTGTTTGTGGTGGTCGGAGGGGCCGTAGGTGCGCAATGGCAGGCACGCTTCCACCACCAAGTGTGACTGAGGAGGGAATGAATAATGCACCAAATTGTAAAGCAACTTTGAGTGTCTAGAAAAGTGCTATATAAGACTAATTTATTATTATTATGAAGTAGCAGCACTTTGACTAATTAATGCCATTTTAATCCACCTTAGAAGACCCACTTTTTACATTGAGAAACTTTTTTCTGTTGTTGTTGTTTATTATAAAACTAAACATATTTCCTTTTTTTGCAGAACTTGAGGCTAGCTCAACCCAAGCTGCCTCAGGATCCAACACAACCAGAGTGTTTGAGAGAAAGAGATTGTGAAATACGACAGGAAGAAGGATCAAAGCAAAACTGGGAAGATTTGACATTTCATGAGCCAGCATTTTCTGTGACCAGCTTCACAAGAGGAAAGGACCGGACAGCAAAAGGATCCTCATCAGCAAAATCTACACAGCAACAAGGGAGAAAAGGGACACAACAGGGCACAAGACATGAAAGCAGAGAGGTTGTTTTAACCACAATTCAACTTTTACCAAGAAGAGATTGTAGGCCAAACCCAAACACCCTGGCCAGACTGGTAACAGGACATCAAAGTCAGAGCAACAGTCTACCCAAGCTCCAAGAGGTAGATTTTCCAGTAAAATTTATTAAATATGCTTTTTCATTGTTTGTGACCTTTATATGGTTAGCTGTTTGGCAAATTTGCTTTATCCCCTTTTTGTTTTTTAGTTTCCTCAGAGCAGATCTCCACCGCTTTGTGATTTTGTCCAAAAGTCTGGAACCAATACTTGCATTATTCAGTCCCAGACTAAGACCAAAGCCTCTGGGGAGAAGTCCAAGTCCTGGGTTACAAACCACAACCTCTAGTCATAATTCAGACTTTGTATTACACCTCTTATTGATATATTTGACAACAAGGTCATTTGAAGTCTCTTCTCCAGCAACAGCAGAAAATAAAGTCACGTATATGTCATTCTGTTCCTTATTGTGTACCAATTAGTGACACATTATACCTCTTTTAGACAGTGTGTAGTGTAAAAACTACCAGATAGAGTTGCAGTGGGAGCCATGTGCAAAAACAGCTTGAGCACTGTTTTTTATCTGACTTGAACATGTTTTTACCGCCAATACACTCATTTCAATACTTACAGGGTGTTGTTTATTAAAGACATAGTGCCCTTTCTGATCTTGGTCTCTTGTAAGACATTTCACGCTGGAGTGTTTTCAGGGCTGCACTGTGACTCACATCTGCATACTACTACGGCTCTTTTCAGTGTGAGAAAATTGATTTGTTGCAGTGATAATACTATATGATAAGCATTCACAAAGTAAAGTAAGTACTTTTTTAGGGGTGCGCTTTGCTTTCACAGAAGGAGGGGACCTACTTTATCTTTGTAACTGACGCATACAGTTTGTTTACTTGCAGACTCGAACTATGCTCATACCTCGAACAAGCACTCACAGCCATGTTTCTCACTTTGTCCAAGTTAGCAAGTACAAGGCAGGACCAAACTGTTGCTGTGTTAATGGTGCTTTCAAGTGGTCTGGGTATTTTCAAGTAACACTAAATGTTTAAAGCCCTAGATGCCAATAAATTCTGCTAATTCACTAATTTAATCAGACAGTAATTCAAACCTCTCTTCCTCCATGTAAACGTACTGACTGCTACACTTAATAAATGAAGTTAATGTTAACTAAGACTATGTGTTTTATCAAGTAATTAAGATTTTATCTCCTCCTGGCCACAATTGTGACCAGCATGATTTAATCAATTATTATTATTACCCGTTATTTAGATTAAGGCAAGACTTTAAATCCATGAAGGAATGCAAACGGATGCCAGCCAATCATGTCTTGCACTCCCCACAGTTTGTTTTTGTGAGTGTGAGTGAGTGTTGGCTGTGTGTATCACGTCTGCGCCCTGCGAGACTCCTGCCGATCGATTCAAGGTGAGACCTGTCGATTAAACACCTTGAGCCGTGCTCTCTACCTAACCCCAGGGTGATCCAATCTCAACCCCTTACACACACATACCCACACCAGTTCACATGCAACCACACATACACTTCACCTGTCATCCGTCAATACCTCTATTGGAGCCTCTTATTGATCCTCTACACCCAACTTCTTTACCCCATGCAAGTACAACGCCAGGGCCAAAACGACATCTATGCAGGTTTAATTTTTACAACCCCAATAAAAAAAAAAAAAAGGTGGGTAAAATGTTAATAAAAAGAGAATTCAGTAATAAGCAAATGTCCTATGTATAAAATAAGCAAATTAAAAATCTTAATTTTAACTCTTGATTTATTGTTTATAGTCTATTGTTAATAAAATAATGGTTTTCTAGATTTTGCAAATGATTGTGTTTTGTTTTTATTTACATTTTACACAACATCCCAACTTTTTTTTTCTTTTTTAGGGTTGTACAATAAAGCACAAAGTTATTATTTAACTCTTCCGGCTGCAGTAGGTTTCTTTGATTTAGCACCACGGGAGAGGATGAGTTACAGCTGACACGGAGAATCTGCCGGGGGTGGAATGGTAGGCACACAGTTCATAACTCAGCTGCCGAATGTGTAGTTAGTCAATCACTTGATCTGTAATCACAAATGCTGCCAGAAATTACATGACTGATGAGCTGTAATAAAAGCACTTACTTTTCCTGCTCTGTCTCTTAAGTGTTATTGGCAGACCCCTCTCTCCCAAGAGGCTGTGGCTGTGAAACCAAATCCCGATATAAACTGCCTCATTGGTCCTTGCCTCACGCTCTCTCTGGTGCAGGGTAAGTGTGTGTCTGTCTGTGTGTATGTGTTAATGGAGAGTACATTACAGTGCAATACAAAGCACTTTTAGACAGACTTTTCTCTTTTCTCAGATTGCCTTGCTTCAGGACAAATGATCCTTGCTCCTGTAAAGACAGCCATCCATGTCTTAATCATTTATAATCTCTAACGTCTGCCGAGGTGCAAGGAAAAGGAATCCAGTGATAACATTTTAACCACACTTGGCAGGAATAATAGGTCAGTAAAAGGCATTATGACCACCTACCTAATATCAGTGGTCATAGTGTTATATGTTATTACCACCTGCTAATATGCAGCCCCATAAACAACAAAGTGTGATGCACTGTGTATTCTGAGACTGTTCTACAAGATCCAGCATTAACTTCAGTAATTTGAGCTACAGTAGTTTGTCTGTTGGATGGGACCACATGGACCAGCCTTCGTTCCCCATGCGCATCACATGTCATCTGTTCACCGCTGTTTTTTTCTTGGGCGACTTTTGATAGATACTGACCACTACAGAACAAGAGCTGCTGTTTTGTATTTGCTCTGACACAGTTGCCTATAGCCATCACTATGGGGATCCTGTGTAAGTCTCTCAAATCCTTACACTTGCCCATTTTTCCTGCTAATACCATACTATCTTTGAGGACAAAATATTCACTTGCTGCCTATTATATCCCAACCATTTACAGATGCCATAGTGAGATAATCTGTCTTATTTACTTCGCCTGGCAGTGGTCATAATCTTATGCTTGATTGGTGTATACTGTACCGTGGTGATGCAATGCAGTATTTTCTTGCGGCTGTTGAATCTGCTCTCATCTTAGCAAGGACTGATAATTCAGAGTACATCTTAGACATGACCTTATGTCGAGGTGATCAAACATCTCTAGGCCAAGCCTTTTTTTTTCCCTAGTTTCCTACAGCTCATAGCCTTTGGCAGTAGGGTTGTGCATGACAAGTTTATTGATACGGACCTCTATAATAATTACACAGCGTCTTGCATGCACTATTGATCAGGCCTATTGATAAACTCATATTTTACTGTAAAGGTCTGTTGATTTGATGCATTACAGCATAAATCTCTTCTCACAAGCAGCCGAGCCCTAAGCCTTCCTCTGAGTGATGGATGTCCCCTTAGATAAACAACACACAGAACCTACTCTAAATATGTATTGTTTAGAAGGGGTACTGTCAGATATTGGTGAAATAAATACCCAGTGCGATGTAATGATAGCCCTATCCCACATTTAAACAGATGACATACAGTACATTCAACCTTGCTCATATGATGTGATGTATAAGTGATGGTGTTTATGGAGTCAATGCTTCATCTTATCATGCATAGTATTGACAGCAGGGACTGAATCTGCATGGTGGTAATAGATTCTGATGTGGTTCAAATACCCCGCAGTGAATGGGGAATAGAGATGAATGTGACAGAACATGCATGCTTGTCCTGTATGTGTAAACAGCCTTTAGAACTCGCCCACAAATACGTAACTGTGGTGAGCAGGGAGTTGTACAAGATATTAACATTTGATCCTGACCTATGGCCTATAGCAATGTTTCCCAACCAGGGGTACGGGGACCCCCAGGGGTACGCGAGCAAACTGCAGGGGGCACGCCACGTGGTATATGATTTATTTTTCATTTATAGTACCTTTATATATTTACCTGAAGACTAAAATAAACCTAAATCAGGACTAACCCAGGACTAAGGGATGCAGCACTAAAGAAGGACAAAACAGGGAATAAACCAGGACTAATCCAGGCTTAAACCATATCTAAATCAGGACTAAAACAAGAACAAAACTAAGACTAATCTAGGACTAAAACAGGTCTAAACCAGCTAAACCAGAAATAAACCAGGACAAACCAGGAACAAACCAGAACAAAACTAGGTCAAGCCAGGTCTAAACTAAGACTAAACCAGGACTAAACCAGGACTAAGCCAGGTCCAAACCAGGATTAAACCAGCAACAAACCAGGTCTAAACCATAGGTCTAAACTAAGACTAAACCAGGATTAAGCTGGGTCTAAAACCAGGACTAAGCCGGCAAACTAGGACTAAATCAGGTCCTGGGGGTGCACAGAACCAAAAGGTTTGGGAACCACTGGCCTAGAGACATAGCCTGTAATGTGATTTTTCCTTCTGAGCAGCAGGATGCCCTTTGAGGATGCCCTTTCTGATGCAACCCTCTCCATTTATCCAGAACTGGGACTGGCACAAGTGTACACTAGCTGCTGTCCCCCTGTGACTAGATTATGGTTTGTACCGTTTGATTTGTTTCCAAGTATAAATAAAATTAACAATATAATTAACTAATAAAAAAATTATGTACATGCCTCATTACTCTTTTGTCAAACTGCTGTATACATACAGTATGTTTAAGAAATTAGCTTATTTATTACTAGTAGAGAAATTAAGTTAAAAAGACAACATTTCTACTTTAGTGCATTAATTTGGTAGCTCAGTTGGTAGAGATTTTTGCCCACTAACCCAAAGGTTGGTAGATCGATCCCCGCTACCGGCATTGCATACTGTTGTTGTGTCCTTGGGCAAGACATTTCACCCACTTTACCTATGTATGAATGTGTCAGTGGTTGAAGGGGTTGTAGGCGCAGAATGGCAGCCATGCTTTGGTCAGTCTGCCACAGGGACTGAAGACTGAAGAATGAATGAATACCACACAAAATTGAGAAGTGACTTTGAGTGCCTAGAAAAGCCTTGTATAAGACTAATGCATTATTATTATTAATCCAGCCTATCCCAACAACTATGAGCCTTAAGTGGTTACACCCTGGACAAAAGACAGGGTTGACACTTACAGATTCATTCTCTATGGCAGTCACCAATTCATATTTTTCTTTATTTAACTTTAGTCTTTCTGTGTTCTCGGGGGTAGTTTGATCAAGCTTTGTTGCGACAGTGACAGGCTGGTTTTGATATTTGTGGAGCTGATGTTTGATGTTTTAAAGTCACACATAACAATGGGATAATGTATGAGAAAATTTATTGCTGCTCCAGTTAAGTCCTAACCCTTCTAACCTCTTGCAAGATTTTATTGTGGTGACAAAAGAATGTGGTCACTGCAATGTTTTACTGAAACCTATTCCAGCATCACAAATATTATTCTTTAAACATAATATGAAAAATCTGCTCAGTGTAGAAGCTATACATGAATCACACTGCTGATTTTGAACATACTCTCTACTTTAGTACAGCAGCTGTTTGAAATGCTAATATAATGCTTGTGAAACAGCAACAATAATGCTAGTGTGTTCCCCAGAGCTGCAGGGAAAAATTGTGAGCAAGACAAAGGCGGTTTTTAATCTGAGCAGGAAGCATACAGTGGCGATTCACTGTGACACGGTGATTGATATGAGTGAGTAGTCTATTTACCGAGTCTGACGGGATAGGCGAAAGAGAGTGTTTTCTTCCCATCCGCGCGCTTATCTTCCTCCATAAATCACTGCCAATGGGATGCATAAATGTGGATGAGCAAATGTCGTACAGCCCTGGCTCCGGCGAATCTACTTTGACCTTTGCGTTTGGCATTGGTCACTGGTACTAAATGCATGCCATGACCTCCCCTGACCTTGGCTATTCATATTTTATAGCCAGGAGAATTTGTGGTTGCTTCAACAACATATAGTATGCGGTTACAACCAAATTAGATAGACAAAAGCCTCCACTCCACTTGAGTAATTTGGGATTCTTCTTTTGAGCATCACTTTTAATAAAC
Organism: Bostrychus sinensis; assembly: GCA_020698575.1. Classification (NCBI taxonomy): domain Eukaryota; kingdom Metazoa; phylum Chordata; class Actinopteri; order Gobiiformes; family Eleotridae; genus Bostrychus; species Bostrychus sinensis. The sequence continues at coordinate 20,420,572 of CM036249.1, read as the reverse complement.
CAACAATTTCATATAAACAAAATGCTGTCTTTTTCTGTCTCATCAGTATGTCTTTTTATAGCTCTGATTCCATTAGCATGTTCCCGGCGGCACTCCATGATGTCCCGTGTCCACCCTAACCTTTGACTTCAGCCAGTGCTTTAAAAGGTTCTGCTCTTTGCCCTCTCCCATTTGACCTGTCTGAAGTATACCTTTATAATTGCCCCTGTCGCTATCAAATGCACATATGAGCAGGCACAGGGGCACGGGGCCAAAGTCTGTCCAGTAACCTTTTGGCCTCTTGTTCATCCATTCTGCTTATGGCCAGCACCAATAGCCGCCTCCCCCCGCCCTCAATCCCATACTGTATTAGTCTGCATGTCTGCATTATTGATGGTGCTTTGGAAATATTTTATTGGTTAGTCATGACCTTTGACTGGGGCAATGCAAACACTAACCCCCCTAAAACTTCTTATCGACATGAATATATAGATATGATCAGGTGGCTAATAGAACTATGGATTTAGAATGGCCAGAGATGTAGTCCGTTAGGGTTCAGCATTGCAGGGTCAGCTTTGCTTTCTACTACATATGTGTTGGATCAATACACAAAACACATACAAAACTAGAACAGAATAGACAGGAAAATTAAGCATGGAGGCCTCATCATCATCATTATTATTATTAGTAGTAGAAGTAGTGCAACGACTCAAACCCATGACCTTCTGCACCAAAAGCAGGAGAGAGATCCTATTATTATTATAATTATTATTTTAAAAACTTGTTATTATTACAAGGCACCACCAAAAAACAATTACAAAGTGTGAAAGAAAATACAAAACAATTATATTTCTTATATAACCTTTATGGCTTCCCTTTACTCCACATAGTCTCCTCATCACAGGAAGTGTCCCTGGCACTGAAGTACTCACAATTATGATAAGCCCGACCACAGCTGGACAATTACCTGCCAACTAACCTTTTCTGGAGCCACTTAAGAACGTAAGGACCCCTGAGGATAGATGCGCCCTGAGTAGAACAGGCACTTCAGCGGGCCAGTGAGAGGGGATGAGGCAGGGGGGTGAGATGGGAATGAGAGCGCTCCAGAGAATGGGACAGAAATCATAGAAAAGGAGAAAAAGACAGTATCATGGTGAGATTACCTAATCCTCTGTCTGAGAGCTGTATTTGAAGGACCTGGTGGTGTCAGACATGTGAAGGCTTTGTGAAGGTTTACCCAGGAGAGGCCAGCTTAGTGGGGGATCTAGTGGAGCACCGGCTGACCAGGTGCCTGTCCCCAAGCTCTGCCCTCAGCCTATGGCTTTGTTAATAATGATAAATTCATTGCAGGAGGCTGACGAGATTTCCCACCAGTCCCAGTCATTATCACAGTGTGTACAAACTGTAATTTTCTAATACATGTTCACATGATACTGCTTTAGACCATGTCATGGCTGTAGTCAGCAAGTGTTCCTGATCCATGCAGTGATCCAGAACAGTTTCCAGAACAGAATTATGCCTGTTTTTAATTCAGATCATGAACATCCAACACTGTACCCCCAACACTAATAACAGTGACTCTGCCTTTCTGATATCCTCCTTTTATACTCAGCTATCTTACTAAATGTGAAATGTTGGCATTTACTATATGTTTATTATATTACTATTGCAAAATGTTCCTCCAGCTGTTTTGTCCCACACTTTTTTTGTTGCTTTGTCTCAGCTTTTTTTAAACATGTCGCTGCCATCAAATTTGAAATAGGAAAATATCTCGGTTATATCTCAACAACTAATATATAGTTTATGGCCAATTGAATAAAATATATTTTTTAACAAACCATTTTGTTCTGTATTTATTTACGTTTTACACTTCATCTCAACCTTTTTTTTAATTGGCATTGTAAAAGTGTCAGTGTTTTTGTTGCAAGTTAAAATATCTGAAGGTGAGCTATAGATTTAGAGGAATTTGTGTCAACACTTACATATATATGTAATTACCAATGACTTGGTGTAATACTTTGACTGTTGTTGATAAAGTCTTCTCGGCTGAGCAACAGGTTGAGTTTCAGCACTGTATGATATCAGATCCCCAGAACCCTGCAGGGCAGCCACAGCAAATCAACAAAGGATTAATGGATCTGGTTCTGCTCATAAATCTCTTTGGTAATGGAAAGTGTTCTAGGACGGTCATTCTGCAGTGCTGTGCTTAATGTTACCGGCAGTTTTGGTTTCCCATCTTTCAAAGCAATAGTAGTAAAGATGTTGCAGCATCTTGTGTCTCTGTTAAATCAGCAAATGTCAGGAATGCAGCCTTGTCAGTCTCAAATGCAGAGTGCTGCACGCTGATTCATTGGTTCACAATTATTTAGGAATAACATTTATATTGCCACCTATGCGCAGTGCAATAACAAAAAGTAAAAAAGATACATAAAATGTAGTGTCGTGACATCCTCTAATTCATTGATGTCAATACTACACTTCAACCTCAGCCAAGTGCGGCAAGGCCTCGTCATAGATCACAATGGTTAACAGTTAGCTATTCCTGCAGGTGTGTATAGGGAACGGCAGTAACTGCTTCCATTACTGAAGAGAATGGCCCAACTCCCACAGCCCCCTCCAGACAGCACTGTCATTACCCATCCATTGTGAGGCCTGAGAGGGAGCTGTAAGTATGGTAGACTTATGGCTTTGTTAGAGCAACTGGAAGGTCTCCTCTGGCTCAGCACTGGATAAGGAGGGATACTGGTAAGTAACGGCCAGATAGACTGATATAGATGCAGGCCCAAGATGAATTGAATAGCACGACACAACCCCCTTGATATGCTTCCAAGTAGAGTACAGGCTTGGGGTAGGGGAGCATTATGTGGTGCTATTTTTACAAGAAACGGGTTGATTTGTCTTAGACCATTACCGTCTATTACAGCTGCAAGTCTTGGGGAAAAGGTGGGAAGCGGCAGACGCTGGCATTCTGCCTAAAGAGAAATCAATGAAACAAATTAATCCTTCGCAGGCTGCGGTGACACAGTAATCCATCATTCAGGGGGTGCTTTTACACACTGAATCAGGAAGCGAAGGGAGGAGGAGGAGGAGGAGGGATAGTGGGTCGGGGGGTGGGGTGGTGGAGGGTGTGTGCTGCTGGAGGAGGGATGGGGGAGACCAGGGCCTTGGGGGACAGGGGTACACATTCCTGGTAACACTGGGGTGATGGTGGGTGGTAGCATGGAATCAGGCTGCTTGGAGCACTTCCTTTATGTGCTTTAAAGAAGTAGATCATACGTAGTAATATCTAAACTGCATCACAGACATGACTATTGATGATACACACAAGTCTTAGCATGTCTCTCTGGTGTCTGTGGCTCATGTCCTGTTTTAACTCTTGTACACTGATGAACTGATGTCCACCACCAAAGTCAAGACAGAAAACTGAAATATGCAGTTCTATTATTTAGATTAATGTAGGTAATAGTATTTAGGTGTTATATACAATCAATTATTGAGTAAATAAGCGAATGAACGTAATGGTAGCACTATAAAATAACTTCACTAAAAAGCATTAGTTAAGGATTAGTAAGCAATTGATTGATAACACAACTGAGGTATAAAGTTGTTACTAATGTTTAATTCGACAATAATAAGCTCATAAATCAAACATTTGTTTTAGTTTGGGATCTATAGACTACTTATTTATTAAATCATTGTTAATTACATATTTATTAATGCTTTAATTTAATGAATGCTTTTTAGGGCTTAGTAGTTGGGAGGTATTGTAAATAATTAGTACCTATTAATATACTACATAAGCTAATGTTTAAAAATGTGAAACTAAAGCAGTAATAACAATGTTTATGACAATGGAAATTATTAGAAATTATTAGAAATTATTAGAAAAGCCTTTGTATATGGCAAGTAAGATATTTAAAAATAATTAACAAATGTTTCATAATGTAACAGTACTAGAGCATCAAATTTATATCAAGATGGTTGTTTTGATTTGTGTGTAAATATTCACTCAATAAAAGGTAAAATAAACAGCACTGCAGAATGACCATGTAAAATTGCATTGTTTTTCCTTTTCATCCCATCATTAGCTGTCTAGGATCCAGGAGTCCCCACCCACGCAGCTCTAAACAGCACTCACTGCCCTTATGCCCGGTGTAGTGTGAGGACCCTAAATCATAACACTGTTTTATTATTCAAAGCAGAGAGCGGCACTCAGATTTGCCATGGTGATGCTTTTGTGCACAGCCAATTAGAGCTCAGATCTGAGTGTGTGCAGCTGAGTCACGTGACCAGATGTCCTATGAAGAAGCAATCGAGTCCAGGCCAAGATCCATGCGGAGCAGTTGTCCCCTCTGAATCAGACAACAGTCACATTTAAATATCACAATACATTTGATAATAAAAACACACGTTCACATAGAGAAAGCAATGTAATTTTATTCTTTTTTTTTTTTGTACCTGTATTTACTAATCATGACAGAAAACATTTTACACAGTTCATAGTAGAGTGACTGTTCAGACATTTATGTAAAATGTTAAATAATATTAATTCTTGTCATGTAATAGGGGAGCAACGTTTTGATAAGTAAAACCAATAGTGCTTTTTTTTCTCCCCAAAATACATGAGGTTGCAAAAAACAAGAAAGCAGCAAAGAGAATGGCAGAGGGTGGCAGTGGAGAGGAAGGGTAAAAGGAGCTCTCTTGTGGTCAGAGCGAGGCAAGTGAGGAGGAGGGGTGTAGAGATGGAAAAAAGTGGGGATATTGCAGCAGAGCGGATGGTGTGAGGGAGGCAGAGTGAGAAATGTTGCCGGAAATGCTAGAGCCAGCAGCGTGTGTAACAAACCACACTGTAACATTTCTCATCCTTGACATCATTGACAAGCTTTCCAAACACACACAATGTGCTCTCAAAGTGCCGCCTTGTAATACCCAGTATCCAATGTTAAACAGGCTTTCACTTTTACAGCAACTTCTGTTATCCTTTTTACCTCTGCTAACAGTAAGATATTAGGAATTATACATTTAAGAAGCATGCGCATTTAAGAAGCAACGGCATTCTTTACTGACATAGGTTTTAGCCGTCATGAGAACTTTTTCTGACCGTGGCACTGAATAAAATGAGAAGAGTAAAAGAGTGAGGAATGACAGATCTGAGGAAAGAAGGACAGAAGATTATTGTGGAATGTTTGCAGTTCTGGTTAGAACTCAGTCTTCTCATTTGTCAGAGCTTGACCCCAACTTTGCGGTCAAAGGTCAAAGAGAATATCTGAGAGAGATGGATTTAGCTACAGCACACACAGATGAATAAACACCTGTGTGTATGTGGCTGCAGCACTTTCTCACTCATAATGCAAGCACTAACAATGTAATGTAATGTACACACACTATTATATTATATGAAAATAAGGTTGATAAAGAAAATAAGGTTGACCTGAACTAAAAGATCATCTGTGAGTTTTTCAAACAATACATTTTCCAAAATTATAATAAACCATCACATATGTACCAGAACAAACACGTCTGGAGTCTTTTTATATATATATATATATATATATATATATATATATATATATATATATATATATATATATAATGGTGTTTAAGTGATCATAATTTGATATCATACAAACCCATACGATGCTGTCCCATTACTGTTATTCTAGTACCATCTGATTCTAGCGTCGGCCATTGCATCCCACTGTGTTCTTGCTTCTTTGTTGCCATGTCATCTGCAAAAAGGCACAACACAAATTAAGTTACAGAAACTACACCAAAAAGACACAGTTTAGTTTTAAGTCACTATAAAGCAAAGTGCATTTATGCAAGTGTTCTGTTTTAGCCAAATGACAACTATCTATGAAGGTATTTTTGCCTGTATGCTGCCTGTCTTTTAAAATCCTGGACAAGAAAGGCAATGCTAAAATGTATTATTTTGACAGCTATTTCTGTAATAAACTGAAAGCCAGTGTCATGGCAACTGGCATTGAGGCAAATCTTAAAGTTTACACCTTTGTCAGTCTTTGGCCGGAGACATCAAACAGGTGTTATGCATAATTTATGTTAAGAGTTCTGCATTGATAAGGTCACAATCTGCCAGGTCTGGACACTCAGCCCAGGCCGCCTTCATGCATTCACTGTCCACTACATGCTACAGGCTACACACGCAACAGACAAACACAGAGAAATATATCCTAAATGTATAAATAATATAATAATATAATATATAATGTATAAAAATGTAATTTCACAAGCATTTTATCAAACTATATAGTCAGTATGTATTGTAATATATTCCAGTCTGAAAGCAAAATTGAATAGGTTTGTTAATTTCATATTTTTTTAACCTGATCACCTAAAAAGTTTCTTCGTTCAAACAGCCAGAGTTATTTGATGATTTATGTAATATCCCTCTCTATTAAAAACTAGCAAAACAGAATGCATGAGTGTGCAGTGCTCAGTCAGTCCCAGAATGCTGATGGTTCAGCTACAATACATTTGTAATTAAGTTCCTGCAGTGTGCAGTGTGTTGGTTTTGGTGGGAAGGGGGAAAAAAAAGAAAAAAGGGATATGCTTTGCTGATGCTACTTGTTTAGTATAGCAAACCTGGACTTGAAGATAGTAAATGTCTACTTAATTTAGTGTGTGTTTTAAATTTCTGTATGACATCAATCACTACATATCACTTCAAACATTTATTATAGTGTTAATTTCATATATAATCAGGACATGGGAAGAAGGACGTATCTATAACTCTGTATCTAGGAAAGAAAGCTGACATTTTATAGCTGTGTGACCTATTCTGTTTTCTTCTTCTGTGTAAGCCTCTCTATATCTCACCCTCTTCTTTTTTCCTCCTTTTTCACATCTTTTACGCCCTTATAATAATTGCAATACTTCTTTATTTTTTTCTATGTCGGAGGCTAATCTCGCCCTTTTGTCGCTCAACTATATTTCTGCTCCGTGTTGTCGGATAATGTGAGGATAGGATGAAAGGTAATCTGCGTGCAGAATTCCTAAAGCTCTCTTATCCTTGTTGAATTTCTCTAGAATTCCACCTTTGCCCCTCGGTTTCCCTGAAATAAATTACTTTAAGGATGAGATACTTTTACGCTCAGCCTCCGGGTCATATTTTTGTGGCTGTAACTATTCTTAAGATGTGGACAAACGGGAGCTAAGTTTGACCATTTTAACATTGTATTGCGCCTCTACCAACAAGGAACTGTCTAATTTTCTAGTCTAGTTTGTAAAAATCATGGGCTGAACTGCTGGCTAACTGTGCCATAAACTTTACTCCTTTAGCCCCTTTAACTAGTTTACGCAGTGAATTGCCTCAGTTGTTGTTTGGTTAACATGGTTCCAAAGCGTTCCAAGCTTGTTTTTTTTGGCACAATACAAAAATTACAAATGCTAACAGTCAATAGATTAATAATGTTTGTCTTCTGGGCCATACAAAAATAATTAGTACAGGTAATTCTGACGCACCGGTTTGTGCGCAGTGCAGCTACTACGAAACAAACTCCAAACTTGAGTCTAATTGGCAAAGTGTTTATAGCTATCAGTTATGGTCCCGGATACGAAGGAAAGCCTTGAGAAGAAGCTTTCAGTTAACAGTATGAACGTGTAGAATGCAATTCTCCTGAGACGTGTGGCTATATTAAAAGTAATGAGAATCGTTCTAGACAATAATATTTACAGGCTCATTTACACTGCAGGGCATTGTGATTTTAAGACTTAAGTACATTCGGGGCAAAAAAAAAAAAAAAAAAAAGCTGGGAATTTGTTTATTTGATGGCATAACACATGAACAGACTTGATATAAAGAAGGCCGTGCATCTACTTATAAGTTGTCTGTAGGTGTACGTTTAAGCTAGACAAAACACCCACAATTTATAACCGCGTTAATTAATCTTCCCCGTTAAATGTTCTCATCTTAAATGGCGTATAAGCTCAACGTTATTTTCGACTGATTTTTGCGAATAGGCTTTCCATTAGGAACGATTAGATTATGGCTATTGAAAGTTGCTGATCCATAGAGGAGGGGAAAGCCAGCGGATAAAAAGCGATTTCAAGTGACCTTCTTGTCCCTTTCACACCATTCTGACCCCTCCAGAATAATTGGGGGATCAGATCTGTACAAAAAAGTGGGAAACGAAGACCCCCTCCCCACCCCCCCCACCCCCCCCCCCCCCCAAACCCCTTCCCACCCCAAAGCACTCTCTACCACCTCTCTCAACACGCAGCCATTTCAAACAGTAAAACTTCCAACTCAAACACTCTTCACACTCAAAACAAAGTCTAATATAATTATAATCATGTTTAGTGTCTTGAGGCAAATGGAGAGAAAATGTAGCCCTTAAGTAGGCTAGAAAAGTATTCCAAAGTGCATTAAACTGCATTTTGCTCAGAACAACGTGGTTTATGTGTCCTTAAGAAATAGCAATTTGTGATCCGAGGTATTCTTTTACTTCATAAGGTTGGCTATAGTAGGCTGTAGTTTAAGGCAAAACGTCATATGGGTGTTTCCTTATGAGACAGTGCGCACACACGTCTTGAGACGTTCCTGTCCACTTTTAATGTTTATTCATTTCCTGAAAAAAATTTCAAAAAATATTTTGAATCAAATAAAAGTGGAATTTGTGTAAATATAAAAATGCACGTGATACAAGGGACCTGTTAGACAATATTTATATATAATGACTAACTTTTGGGGAGCTTTTTTATGTCGCATAAGTACCTAGTTTTGTTGTTTTGGGTGGCAAATTAGGGAATACTCTTGATTTTTCTAGTTTGAAATGATTTTAATGTTTAAATTGATCGTAGAGCTGCTTAAAAACACATCTTGTAACCACCTAGCCTTAATTTTCTGTTTTTATTTTTAATGCACAGGGAGGTGGTATTCTACAAAGTACCAACAGCAAATGTGTGTGCTCTCGAGCCCTGTGTCCACGCACATAACACACTGTGCAGTGTCGAGAGCCCCTAGAAAAACCCAGTAGCACTTAAAGCTTGCACACTGCTATATTGAATACACTGTGTAGTTACAACCTTGATGTGATTACATTTAATCAATAGTAAACAGAACGTTTACCATTTGTGAATATGTAGTTTGCGTCGTTGTAATAAATGCCCTGAACGCATTTTCTGCTGCCGTTTTATTAGGGGGCCTTGCACTTCTGACCTCTCTGTTTTCCCAAATGATTGTGGCTCTCCTTGCTTTGAGTTGAGTTAAAGCTGCTCGTCTCTGTGATGATACTTTCTCTGGTACAAACAGCAACATTCAAATATTCTGACAAATCTTATGAGTCATCTACATCTACATTTGTAGTTCATTCATTTATAAAATCAGAAACTATGGATGGGAATTATTATGTATGTAGACAGAGTAATCAGCGAACATTTATGTATAATAATATATCATTATAAGTAAACTAAATTTAGAATTAACCGAACAAATCAAACAGGTTTATTCTTGTTTAAATTAACAAAGTTTCAGTGACCCAAAAAAGATTATGTTAAGTGTCAAAGTTTTATTTTAACGCTTCTGGTGAGCGTTTGTACAATCGATCTATTATTAATTTAATGCTAAATGTTCTTTCATTAAGCTCACATTTCCAAACGCTTAGATGAAAGGCTAATGCTTTTTAGTGAACAATATGACACAAGTATATTCTATAACGCGCAAACCGCTTATTATTTACACTGGACGGAGCGAGGAGAACACACAGCTATCCCCGATCAGTCCTTTAATCGAGTGACACTATCACGCAAACAAACAGACTTGTATTGATCTTTTCATTACAACAAACACCCTTTGTAGGAGACGAGCAAAAAGAAAGCCACCGCGTCCCGTGGCCGCGAGAGTAAACATTACTACACAAAACCTGGAGGACAAAAACGATGACAAACGAAGACCCGACGTGCTTTACAAGACGAGAAGACGCGAACTAATGTTTGTTCAAAAGTTGTGATCGGGGACTAAGTTAGGTCAGCGGTCATGTGGCATGTCACACAGATGCTCGCGTTACAGTTATGCGTGCGGAAAGGACAGGTAAAACCTTGTACTCGCCTTTTACGTCGCGTGTTTTTCCAGGTAGAACACCGCTTCTCCGCTGCTCAGCGTCAGCCTTCTCCGGTGCTTCTCCTCTTTTTGATGTCCTGCTGTCCAGTTTCTTCTTTTCCCTCGCCGTTCCCCAAGCTTTCTATTAGAGCCTCTTTACTCTGATCCCATTCGCTGTCCCTCTCACTCTCCTCTTCTCTTCTCCCGCGGAGCTCCCCTTTCCCCCCCAATCTGTGGAGTTAAATCTTAATGATTCACTTACAGAGGAAGAAAAAATCTTTGTCCGATTTAATCTTATTGGTTTCACCTTTTCAAAGAGCTGAAGACATGGCCGTGTAGTTTTTAGCACAGTGTCCGAGACAGGGACGCGAGGAAGAGCTCTCTTGTTGAATACTTAAAAACAACCCATCCCTCCCATGCGTTTGTAAAGGGGCACTTGCATATTTACGCTCCATTATATCTCTTAATGTCTCTGTGTGCGTAAAAGCTTTGTAAATCGCCACGCTTGAGTCTTGTTAATGAGCAAATTTGGTTGCATTTTTTAAATAGAATTTTTATGTCAGGTTATTACAGTGAATGGATTTAAAAGTTTAACATTTAACTGTTCTGCTGTGAAAATGTTTGGTAATAAAATCACTAAAACAAGGACAATTTCTGTAAAGTTTTACTTTTAAACCCTCAATGATAATCCAACTTTTGAGATTTTATTGTTAATGTCTTTTGACTTCTTCGGATGGAGCTGTAATTGTGCAGTGTACGCTAGATGGCAGCGCGATCCAGACATTTCTAAGTGAGCTGCTAAGCCCGCAGATACACAGAAAGCCGGGATCCCCACAGCAAATCCCCAGCAACTTTATGTAATTTTACATTACTCTAGTGATTAGCACAGAATGTGACATCGGCTCGGTGATTGCGCGTACTGTAGACTTTTGCTAATTATTGAATACTAGTGATTGCTTGTTGTTATATACGATTGTCTGGTACATTGCCTGTGAAACACATTATCGTTCTTCTCGTTTTACAATTTTTACACGTGCGTTTAAACTAAGATCTAAGCTGTTATCAGAGAGTTTGGCCAGAAGCGACGAGGATGTACCCTACCGCAGTGCGCATGCCAAAGACAAAACAGTGGACGGACATACAGACACGCTCCGAACCAATAACGACATATTTATTTTGAACAAATAAGTCAGTTAAAGACACAACGCTGAAACTTTGGAGACTATTTTGAGTCCGTGTCTTGCGCTGATACATCGTTGTGCGCAGTTGATTTGTCGTGCGTATAAATGCATTGTTCCCCTTTTGCTTTTAACCCGCTTTTTCTCCTATTCTATCCAGGGTTTCTTCCTCTTTTTGGTGACAATAGACGGCCCATACTAATCAGGTTTCAAAGTAAATAGCAGCGCGGGGCGAGCTCAATGTAGATTGTGCCTGTCAGAGCCCCCCAACCTTCCAGTCGAGTATGGCAACACTGTAAAAAAAATAAGTCCACTGTCAGACGCGACTGCCCTATACCGATATAGCGCAAGACCCAACCGCGCACTGAAGCCAGATGCAAACTCTTGGTCAGATAGGAACGGTTTATTTTATTATATCTGGTCTCCACAAACGACCCTTCATTCATAGATTTATAACTATTGGTCAAAATGTAAACAAAAAAAGTATTAAACGCGTCTATGTGTCTTTGTTTAAGAACCAGTTCATTCCAATGTTATTTTGGTTATTTTCTTTAGATTAGAAATATGACATTCAGAGATACGAACAGAGGAGACCCCTGACTTCACTTGCAGGACATTTTTTTGCAGTGTATGAGCGGAGGGGGACTCTAACCAATGGAAAGAAAGAGAGGGCTTGGCTATAACCTTAGCCTCCCATTTTCTCTCTCTCGCGCTCCCCCCTCTCCTCCTCTCCTCCTCCTCTATGCAGGGCTCTGGCCAGTCAGTCGCCTTTGATTATCAGTCTCCAGCAGCCCCTCTCTTGGCTCCTTGACATGAGCACCATATAAGGCGCAGCGATCTCCATAGAAACGTGTCAGTTTCAATAGTAGTGTCAAAGTTCACTATATACAGACATTCGCGCAGATCCCCCGTTTCGGAAACATTGCTCTGCTGGTCCTCTCGTTTAAGCGCATTCATTTTTTGGTCTCTCCTTCTTCTTGCATATTCTATTAGTTGTTGGTGTTTTTCCTCTTCTTTTTTTGAATCTTTTTCTCTTCGTATCTGCCGGGAGAGGTGAAACTATACATGGGCACTTCATTCGGCGACGTGGTTTGCCTTCGCAGCCTGGAGAGATCATGAGGTTTATCTGAGAACATAGATGTAAAAAGCTCCAGCGCTTCAGTTTTCCTCCCCTCCTGTACGGCGAAGACGGGAGTGCTGAGGAGCAAGGGGAAGAAAAGAGAAAGGAATTTATCTCCGCAGCTGCACTTCTTTGGATCGCGTCTTTCCAGCGGAAAGGTTTTTCTACTCATCCCTGCGTCCATGTGAATTGCTCCTTTTTCCTTTGTGGCTATTTTATAACAAACTGCATTTGTCACGCTTGGACTCGGGTTTTCCTACAAAATTAGAGATTCCTGAATGGCTGACTGCAATTTACCTTGGAACTGGCCTCCCGATACTTGCGTATCCTGATCGGGTGCCTCTTCCATCGCCCTGCTATTCTGAATGTATTGATCGTATTGTACTCCATCGTATCCCATATGAGTCTGCGTGCACCGATTTGACTTTGCACTGTCCTGTTTTCTGAGATCGTCTTTTTTTTCTCCTGAACGCTCCACGAACACCGGCGACCATTTCGCTTTATAGCACTTTCCGTGGCCGAGATATGGCAATGGTAGTTAGCGTCTGGCGAGATCCGCAGGAAGACGTGGCCGGAGGACCTCCGAGCGGCCCCAACCCAGCAGCGCAGCCGGCGAGAGAGCAGCAGCAGGCGGCGTCGGCGGCACCGCACACTCCGCAGACCCCCAGTCAGCCGGGACCCCCGTCTACACCGGGGACCGCCGGGGACAAAGGCAGTCAAAATTCTGGACAGAGTCAGCAGCATATTGAATGTGTGGTTTGCGGAGACAAATCGAGCGGCAAACACTATGGTCAGTTCACCTGCGAAGGATGCAAAAGTTTCTTCAAGAGGAGTGTACGGAGGAACTTAACATACTCATGTCGTGCCAATAGGAACTGTCCCATTGACCAGCACCACCGAAATCAGTGCCAATACTGTCGACTGAAGAAGTGTTTAAAAGTGGGAATGCGGCGGGAAGGTGAATATATAAAATATATTTAAGCCCGTGTGATTACGCATCCTAGTAGCAGAAGAATAGGGCTGCTATGTTGCACTATAGGTCACAGACTATAAAGCTGGTCAGACAGAAATCTTCATCCATGTTTTAAAGGGATGTTTGCATGAATGATTAGTACTTGTGCCTGTGTTATAAAGGGGGTAAAAGGCCAGTTTAGCCACAGCAGCTACGGTAAGCTTTTGAATGCAGCTCGTCTCAACATAGCGCCTCGTCTCGAGCTGGAAGTCTTATTTGTTTTCTATTACGGCGTATAACCATCATCAAGCAAATGCTACATCAGGCCTACTGTTAGGTATTAGTTTTATAGCAGAAATAGAAGAGGTTGTCAGTGGCTGTTGTGTGTTTAGGCTATGAGCGGCTGCCCAGGCTACACAAGTGTACATGTTTACATTAACTGTTGTCCAGTGTCATTTTAGTTGCGTTTTTGAGTGTACAGTCAACATAACACAAATCCACGTCTTAAGCTTAATATATGTACTGAGCAGTCTGTTCAGCACACCGACTAATGCTGCCCAACTTGGCCATGGCTCGTTGTTTGCATGCTTCGTTTTAGGCCATAAAACTCCTTAATCTATAACATAATCTTATATATTCTAATTTATGCAAAGTTCACCTTATTTAACTCTGCTATTTACACTAGTCACAATAAGCATTCAGAACACTCTACATTCCTATTTTACTGTTCATTTTAAATGGTAGACGGATTACTTTAATTTCTGACTGACCCTTCAGATCAGGTTAAAATTTGTTAATGTGATTTGATTAAATTGTAATTATCGATGTCAACAGTAATTTTTACTGAAACAATGGTCATACCATTGTGTAAACAAAAGCCCACTTTGATATGCCATTTTTAGGAGCAGTACAAGCAGTGGCCATGTGCAGTGTGCGCCTTCGGGGATCACTTTTTTACCATTTTAATTCTACTAATTATGTGTGTTTGTGTGACATTAGATTTTACCCAGTCATGTTTTTAGCTCCCCAAATAAACAGGGTTAAAGATGGAGGCACAGCATCTGTTTTGGATTGATGATATAATAGCCCTTCAAAATACATACATTTTTCATATGTTTCAGAAAGTGAGGTAAATTTCAGTGCATGTCGTGTTATAAGCAGAATTATAAAGTTTAAGTTTACAGTTGTTGCAGTTGTTCTACTCATGGATGATGTTTATCAGTCCTGGATGCACATTTCCTCTTTTTCTCTTTCTTTTTGTCAGCGGTTCAGCGAGGACGAATGCCTCCAACCCAGCCGAACCCAGGCCAGTACGCACTGACCAACGGGGACCCTCTGAACGGCCACTGCTATCTCTCCGGATACATCTCGTTATTGCTGCGGGCAGAGCCTTACCCAACTTCCCGGTACGGGAGCCAGTGCATGCAGCCCAACAATATCATGGGCATCGAGAACATCTGCGAGCTAGCGGCTCGCTTACTCTTCAGCGCCGTGGAGTGGGCGAGAAACATCCCTTTCTTTCCCGACCTGCAGATCACCGATCAGGTGTCCCTTCTCAGGCTGACGTGGAGCGAGTTGTTTGTGCTTAATGCGGCCCAGTGTTCCATGCCTCTGCATGTAGCCCCTCTGCTTGCCGCGGCGGGCCTCCATGCCTCCCCGATGTCCGCGGACCGCGTCGTGGCTTTCATGGACCACATCCGGATCTTCCAGGAGCAAGTGGAGAAGCTTAAGACACTACACGTAGACTCAGCAGAGTACAGCTGCCTTAAGGCCATCGTACTTTTTACATCAGGTGGGTGTCCAACATGTCACTAAGGAACATGTTTACAAACATATTAGGCCCAGTGAACAAATACGACCACAGGGCATTAAGTAGAGGGTGATCACAAATCTGACTTTAGGAGATGTTTGGGTTGCGATTGAGAGCTGTTCTGTCGACAGCTTGTTACATATCCCCCTACACACATTCCCATGTCATTTAAAGCCGCATAATTAGACTAGTAAACAAAAATTGAGCGAACACAGATTTAAATTTCACTTTTAACTCGTTGCTTTTTAGACCTCATGCTATGTACAGTCACACGTTGCCTGACACATTTATTATTATTTAATATAGAGTCGTCATATTACACACACGCTTGGAACAGGTGTCAGATAATTGAGCGTAAAGATGAAATAGTCTATCACTTGGTGATATATGACAGCTGATGCACTTAGGGATGTTGGTGCATGCTTTTATCCTTGTTTTCGGGTACAACACATGTCTTGGGAGGGCAGGAAATAATCCACAGCAGTGAAAAAAAAGTTGATGAAAGTTGAGTCATGTGTCAGAACATCGCGTCTGGATCACAGAGTGCACTGCGGTGTATGGATTGTTTGTGGACTTTTATAAGCTGACCTGTTACTTTTTGTTATTTATATTAGATGCTTTTCATAAACATGCCAGCAGTAATTTAAGCAAAAGTGTGACAGCTTTAGTGATGCCTGATTGACGTCAGGTCCTAAGGTCTTCATTTGTTGTGTGTGCGTAATTTAGACGTATTTTCACATTTCTTGTGTGTTTGGTGCCAGTGGATTGTTCTGTCAAGATGGTGCCTGAAGTTGTATTCAAACCCAATGACTTCGGAACTTGGCTGAAAGTTTGATCCTGAAAGTCTATTTTATTCCATATATTAATTAGTATTTCTTAAATTTCTCCGAATCATTACGTTTATGAAAAAAAAATCGTGTATTTTGTGGCGTTTTAAAATTTATTTTAATAAAAAGGTACATTTTCCCTTTCAGTGTTCCTAGAAAGCCACGAACCTTCTATTAAAACCGTAGGAAGGCTACACATCTGCTATCATCTAATAATTATTTATATTATTTATGTAAAAATCGGCTTCATATATTATATTGTATTATCACTAAAATTAGGTTTTATTTACAATTCTTAAATGATATAAGTTGCATATTATACAGGAAATTTGCAATAATTGCGTAACCTAAAATATTTATTTTCCATGATTTTTTTTTTTTATGATACAATAACTTCATGACATTCTGCAACAGAATTAACGGCAATAATAAAATAACGTGTATTTTAATAATTATACACATCAATCCAAGCATTTTCCACAATTGTACTGACAGTACACTGTCATAGGACACCTTATACATTTTGTGCTTTTTAATAAATAATTTATTTGGATAAAAAATGGCGATGAATATAGCAAGTCGCGTGGCACTAGGCTACAAGTAACATAGTTTGTAGACGTGACAATATATTCTTCATAAATAACAGTGTTTACACCAAACTATTTTGTCACAGTCTCGGGTGGCTGCTTCGTGTTTACTTTCGTGTTACATACTTGCCCACATGTGTAGACCTCTAGAAAAGCTTTGTCCATTGTTTAGTTAGTGCATTTAGGTCGTGGGGTGCAGGTTTTAGGGTGGCTCGCATCTTTAGGGTTTCCTTTGAAACACTCACTCTAACATTGATCTTTATACTGAAATAGCAACAATTTATAACATTTCTTGTAATTATTTTTAGCCTCTGTGATTGCATCAAAACCCACAAGCCACACTCAGCGTTTATCCAACAGATTTGCATACATGGAGCCATGACCGGCCTCCCAAAGGTCATAGTAAATCACCCCGGGTTCTCGGCGTTGCTCCCAGGTTCATAAGGTTATTGTGTCTTGTGGATGAGTTATAGCACTGGAAAATCACTAAATGACTCAAAAAAAAAAAAAAAAAAAAAAAAAAAAAAAAACTCCTAAAATAAACAACGCGCCGTTTTATGTCATGTTTGGAGAGCGAATCTGGTTTGTTGTTTCAGTTCCACACAATCTTTGTAGACAGTGTAGACACCACATGGGACTGTCTTTGGTTATAACGTTTGTATTTACAGCATGCATGTTGTACGTTTAGTTGTACATTCAGCTACATCCGCCTTGTGTAGGTTGCACACGGTTGCACTACTGACCACCAGTAAGCACTCTTTGGTTAGGCATCGGTCCCTCTTACATTTTCTACTATTTCTACGTTACTGTTGACTTCGGCTCGTCTAATAAACGTGACTGGTCCTTAGACTCTGTCCTATAGACTCAAAAAACAGGCCAACAGTGGTCTATGGAGAGAAGAGTGGGTAAATGGCTTAACAGCTTACTGCAGACTAATTAGGTCACATTACAGGCAGTGTAATTTCAGATTCATCAGCGCCATTTATGTTGCCTTTTGCATGAATCTTTACACTTGAGAGGTGTGGCCTTTGGACATGTTATGCTTTTCCACCCTACAGTCTACCCTCTCGTGGCTTTTACCTCTTTGTTATTATTTGTTGTACAGACTGACACATGTAGACTTTCCTCCGCGGGGTCGTGCGCATCTGAGCTCCTTGTTTATTCTGTATGACAGGTCCACTCGCTCAGTATGACGTAGCATGTTTGGCCCGTGTGTCTGTTCAATAAGCATAGCCAATAAACCGCACACCTTGAGCGATAAAAAGCGCTATTTTTTGTCATACATGCTGGGTCACTTGCTAAAAGTTTGTAAATGCTCATAATATTTTATAACCTTAAATGTAGGTTAAAGTAAATTTGTAAAAGTGCTCTTGTAGCCTTTCTGGTTTAGGCTGTGAGTGTCTAACCTCGTTACTTTTACTGTGTGTTACGCAGACGCTTGCGGCCTGTCAGATGCTGCCCACATCGAAAGTCTACAGGAAAAGTCCCAGTGCGCCTTGGAGGAGTACGTAAGGAGCCAGTATCCGAACCAGCCTAGCCGATTTGGAAAGCTCCTGTTGCGGCTGCCCTCCCTGCGCACTGTCTCCTCGTCGGTAATCGAGCAGCTGTTCTTCGTCCGCTTGGTAGGTAAAACTCCTATTGAAACCCTCATCAGGGATATGCTATTATCCGGGAGCAGCTTCAACTGGCCTTACATGTCCATCCAATGATCCTTAAGTGAACGAGGAAAAAGCAGAGGGGGTCGAACGGACCAAAACACAGCGTCCCCTCGACCTATGCTCCTTCAAGAAGACTATATACTATAGGACCTTTTGTGATAAACTTAGAAGACATTACTTTTTCTGTCTTCTGGGACTGAAATGGAATACGTAATGTACAGAAAAATATTGGAACTGGACTTGTGTAAATTCACCCACATCTTCAAGAACAATACTCTTCATTTTGTAAAATACTAGTCTTTATTTTCATTTTTTTGTAAAAAACGAAAAACATACAAATAAAATGAAAACCATCTTATGCGCAGTAAGAAAAAAGACTTAGCGGGAAAATAATGTTTCCAAGCAATTATAAGAATTGTCCTGTGTCTATGTACCTCTCTGTTTTGTATTTTTTCTGGTTCTAAACCAGGCTTTCTGTGATTCTATACTAATAATTTTTTGATATAACCTTTTGCTTCTTATAATGAGTGCGATATATGTTGTCTAAGCTATGTTCTCCAAGAATTAAAATTGAAGTGAGAATTTAAAAACAGAAAAATAAAGAAATTTAGACAAATAAGATACAGTCTAATCGCAATGACAATATCAATAATGATGATGGTTGAACTTTTTTGTTCCCAATTGATACGATGGACCTGCAGCAGCAGCAGCACACTGACCTCCAGGACATTTTACTGAAAAAGGACGGCCAAGAGCGAGCAAAGAAGGAGAGACATGAAAAATCAAAAGCACTTTTAATATATCATTTCAAATACATTTTTGTTTATTTTGTCTTGGAAGAAAACACTTTTCATTGTTTCTTGAATTATATTGGTTGTTGCCTTCAATTTGCTTACTTCATGATGCAGCTTTTTGCAGAAGGGTCGGTTGATGAAGTTGTGTGATGGTAACTGTACTATTAAAAATGAAACAGGCAACAATGTCTCCTTTTCAAGCATTTTACTTGACGCAAATGTTAATTTAATATGCCCAACTTATTTTTGTCCACATCATGGTCGTAGTTTTATTTTTATTCTTATAATAAACATATGTAGAAAACACACAGGATTGTAAAAGACTAGACACGAGATTTGTAAACACACAAAAGAGGGAAAGGCTTTGTGCATATGTGAACATATCAGTGTTTTGTATTTTTCCCAGACACCAAGGAAAGCTTTCTCCTTTCAGGCCCTCCCTCCCGTGGTTTAATCAAGGTGATTCCCCACAATCCAAATAATATTTCCTTCTTCCCAGAAAAAAAAACACATTGATAGTGTGCCTCAGTATTGACGTAGGCGTCATTTGGCAAAAGGTTTAGGCCCTGCTGCAAAGCTGCTGTGATATGCGTGATCAATCTGGAAAATGTATTTTACAGCATGTAAGCCAGTCGATATGAACACCGAACGTGATGCATTGTGTGGCAATAGAGAGTGAGAGAGACAGAGAAAGAGGCAGAGAGAGAGAGAGAGAGAGAGAGAGAGATAGGGTACACAGAGAAAGACAGAGAGAGACAGAGAGACAGAAACAAACGAGAGGAAAATGTGTAAGGGGAGACAGCATCAGAAAGAGACGCGGCCTTGGTTTTGCCTGATGCATTCACAATGTAATGAGTACATCGATAAGTCCTCAGTGTGTTAGATGGTTTACATGGAGTCTGTGTCCTTGAAGGGCACAGTCTGTGCGCGTGACACAAGACAGACCTGGAGCATCCTTGTTGTCATTACTTACACCTGCAGTAAGAAAATGTGATCAAAAGATGTCGTTGTGAAGTATTAAACTGGCTGTTTTTGCTGTTGACAATTATTACATGTCCCTGCTCCCCATACTCTTGGTCTTTCCTGGTTGGTGTGCCATATCTCCATCCTCACGTGCTGTGACTAGACTGGAGCCTGGCTACACGCAGCAATGTCTGAATTTAATATCGCCATATTTGTTATCTGGCTTATGAGGGGGATGGGTGTGTGCGCCCCGTGGCTTTATTTGTCAGTATTGCATGTCTCGTCCAGAGTCGTTAATATAAAACTATTAATTACTTGGCTCTTTAGCTGTAGGTTGTACTTTCGGTTGTCCTCATATGCTCTCTTTATATCCTTACACTCATTGTCATTGTGCCTATCAACCCATTGTCAATCGATCTGGACTGTTATAAAAGAGATCAGTTTGAAACTACCCTATTGTTTACCATAAGCTTATGTACAGACATCCGAAGTAATATTTCTGCAGGTTTTCTTGTGCGGTTCTTGTTATCACCATGATTTTTTCCAGCGCTATAGGTCATGAGTGAATTTCACAATAATGAACTGATCGTGCACCTGATTCCTGTCTGACACTGGAGATAGAACATGACATGAAATATTAGTGTATAACACATATAAAAGCCGCAGCCACGCTTATTTTACGCATGTTTTTAAATGTCCGGGGTTTCATGAAAAATCAATAAATATGATAGTTTTGTGCTTGTTGTGTAGTTAAACACACATTTGAGGCAGAAGTCCTAATATAATGTATTCACAGTTCCTCCAAGTGCCTAGCTTTTATTCTCTTACATAGAACATTGTTCTGTACATCTTTTACACCACATGCCTTATTTAGTAACAAATCAAAACGCACAAACGTGGTGGCATGTGTTCCTAATTAATGTGTGTGTTGACGACAAAACTCTGGGAATAGTCTAGGAATAGTGATTTCATTTCAGTTCATTTTTTTTAATGGCGATAGAATCAAAAATGAGCACATTACGCAACGCCTTACATATTTTATTAATTACATGCCATTATCAGTTTAGTTTTCGGACAGGCATTCATCACCATAATTCTTGTCAGCTTAAGCGATGGCAACATATCAGTGCTTATATTTAATGACACAAAAAAAATGGCCCGTCCTGTCAGAACTGTGGTGGGTAAAGGAGATGGATTTGTGGCACGCTGTAGGCCTCATTTGTGCCTCTGTAATTTCGGAAACTCCGGTTACCAAAGTGTTACTGCGAAATGAGTTAAATAACCATTTACCTTTGTCTGGTTTCATTCATCAAACCACAAGTGGAGGACTCCTAACACGGGGGCTATTTGTTTGCTTTACACAAGCAGCTGGGTGCGATTTCACGTTTGAGATATCTGTCTGAAAGCGAAACATTTATTATCCCATGTTGTCAGGGAACCTATTTCTCAAAAAAGTCTCTGCAAGTCGTGTTTTATATGCGGCGATGGAAATGTCCCATTGGCGTTACACGTCACTTCATTTCACTTATAGGAGCTTGCTTTTTCCTCCGACACATTTGACAAATACCGCTGTTTGAGACAATAACCATTTTCAAATAGCGGCTCCTTTATGTGCGCGTGCGTGAGTGGGGACGGGGGGCTTTGAAGTATGACGCGGCTTATTTCTCATTTTGTCTCATATTGTGCGTAAAGACGATGGCAATACACGGGACGACAAGTGCTGTACCATGCCATATACTTAATGCTTGGTGCACAAAACAGTGGAAACAGTAATGGTGGTGTTGTATCACTCACAGCTGACTTCCTTGTTGCACTGCCATTAAATTGAGACAGACGTTACAGTGTTCTGTCCTCGGTGTTAAAGCCAAAGGATCAACCGAACATACGGCTGCGTGTGCACGTTTGTCATGATAATTACGCATAGGCAGTGGTTGGCTTTTATGTGGATACGTCTAGCTTCCTCTGTGTCGTGCGTAAAGCGCGTAAACGCGAGAGTTTATGCGCGCGCGCAGAAAGAGACACACACAGAGAGGGAGAGATTGTGGGAAAAGCCCGGATCGCTGTGTAAGCGGATCCCTTTGTGTTGATTTAGGAAGACGTTTGCTGTATATAACGTTCAAGGCTGATAATATCATTGCCTGGCCAGATAAATAAAGCATTGGCCAAAAGCATTGGGTCAGCTATCGATCCGCTTTCTGCCCGAGCGAGGAGAGGAGAGGGAGAAAGAAGAGGAGGGGGCTGAGAAAGAGGAGGAGAGTGAAGGGAGAAAGGCAGGGAGACCTCACTCATTAGCATTCCACAGCCATGGACTAAACGCTGACAACTAACAGAGATATCCAGCTCTACACCACACCACTGCGTGCGTTTCACCCCTTTGTCTTCTTAGCCCCTGGCCCTTCAGTTCCAGCGGACACACAACTCTCTTCATTTCTCTGTCTCTCTCGTTACATGGTTTTTATTTATGCTTTCACCACTCGAGCGTTTTTATATACATTAGTGAATGGAATCAGAGCATATAAAAGAAAAGGAAAGTGAAAAATTCTTAAAGTTTAAGGGAAAAAAGCACAGGGAGGGACCGATGTTGTGAAAGTGTAACCGTGACAGCGCTAAGCACACTGACTTCGCTCTGGAGAGGACACTATGAGCGACTTGACAAAATAAAGCAGTAAAACATATAATAAAAGTCCCTGTGTAAATTGTAGAACATTTAAGTGTATTATTCATGATTGTGTGTACTCTGCATAAAACGATTTTGATAAACATCCTCTTTCGTTAAGTTAAACATAACTGAATCTATCAAGTGGAATTTATATTAGATTTACTCAGGTAAAAAGTTTGTATTCTCGTTTTATTATTTTGACCTAGGGAAGATTAATTGTTAGAGCACATTAGTGATTATTTAGACGTCTTTTTCAGGGAGCTATATCTTAATATGGGCTGAAGTTGTGACAGCTGTTCATCTGATAGTAACTTCTTTCCAAGTTTTTTTCTCCCCTCCCACCCCGGGGCCCCCCGGTCTCTGTCTTGCTTTGTTGTTTTTAAAATATGCATGTCTCTCCGGAATGCCAGTCACGGGTCCAAACTTTGTGTGTCCCAACCTCCCACATGATGAAATGATCCTTTTAAAGCAGACTCAATATGTCTCAATCTGCACTCCTCTTCTCTCCTCTAAAGCTCCATGCAGACACACACACCACATTCATTAAAATACAGACTTTTTAAAGGAACCGGGAAAGAAGTGGTTGGATCAAGTCAAGCTCTGTCAATGGATGGATGGATGAAGATACGCAAGAGGAAAAAGAAGAAAGTAAGACTCGCTTTCACTTTCTGTCCTTCCCAGTTATATGTCTGTATGTGCGTGTGCGCGTGTCTATTCCTCTCCTTTTGCATGGTGCTCTTGTGTTTTCCCAGACGTGAAACGGATAGAACCAAGGGGAGTGAGTGAGAAGCAGGGATGTGTGAGAGAAAGGGGAGGAGGGCTAAAATGTGAAAGAGGACGGACAGTCGTGCGTTCGCGTGTGTTTGTGTGTCATCACCAATAAATTCATCAACACGTGGTTGTGGCTAAATTCAAAACGCAAGTTTTTGCAGGGAACTATTGTGCGTATATAGGCAGATTACATCCGACAATCTAACAGCAAAACACCCGGATGCTAAGAAAGGAAATGCTGAGTTTTACAGAGGAAAATCGTAAATCGGATGTAACAAGAGAAACTCCTAATTCCATCTGTCATCTTTGAGAGGATGCGGGTGGCCAAGTCATACCATTAAACCCGACAAAACGACGCACAGGACATTGGATGATTTTAAGTAGAACTGACAGAATTGTTTAACCTGTTGCATTTGTTCCAAATAGTCTTCAGAGTGTATAATAGTTCATGGACAGCAGGGTCATGCCCCTAAAGTGTGTAGTGTTTTTAATGATTAATAATTTTTTTTATTAATAAAGCGTGGTTTTCTAGTTTTTAATGCACACCTGTTTACATGGGACATAATAGGCTATTAGAGGGTTTTCATCAGTTTCTCAGGCTGAGTGAGTCTATCTATCTATCTATCTATCTATCTATCTATCTATCTATATTTCCATGTTTGTGTTTTTGTCGTTGAGTACTTTTGGCTGTAGTGGCGTTATGATTGACTGAAACGGAAGAGTATTTTTCATCTTTGCCACAGGGAACAGTACCTGACAGTGCTAAGGTTTCCCATTGACTCCTTTTAGTCTCTGTGCTCCGTGCTCTCCTTCCTTCCCTCTGCCACCCCACTCTAGACATGTTGATAAATACATGTCCTTTTTCCATCTTAGTCAGCACCATCCATCACATTTGTATGTCCACGTGTGCACTGCTGCGCGTAAAGATGTAGGAAGAAGAGGTAGGTAAGAAACACATTAGTGTCTTTAAGAAATATTATTTGTAGCCAACTTTGTGAATTGTCTCGAATATGAATATATAAGAACATTTAGTCTCGGAGTGTTTTGATATGGGTTAACAACCACTTGACGCGCTAGAACCACTGCGTTTTGATCCTAGTAATACGTTGTGAGTATTTCTGTGGCTTGCCCAAGGCTTGGACCACTCTACAGAAGACCAGTCGCCCTGTGGTTGCAAACTCTTTGTGGCCCCACATACCGCCGCTGTGATTATAGAAGTGCCTCCTCTCCCTTGTTAAAAGCTCTAATCTAGCCTCTGTGTCGCTCCTAAAGCAGGCGCACCACGCCAAATGTGTGTGCGAGCGTGCACGCGCGGGAAAAGGGGGTTGAAAGAAGAAGGGAAAGGACAGAGCGAGGGAGAAGGAGGGGGCAACCGAGTAGCCCTTTCCTTCTTTTGAGTGACACGACCTCTCTCTTCTCTTCAAAGGCCATGCAGAAATAAACGCATCTCATTTGAATGGCGATTTTTTTTTCTTCTTCTCAGTGGTATTTCGCAGCCAACATTTCTGGAATAGGAATGTGTATTTTTTCTGCAGTATTGAAATCGAGGGATGGTTCTGGTGGCGGGCTATTCAATATTCCCATCTCTCCACACGTTGTATTCTCAAGCCACGGAGTGCTGTTTTGTCCATGACTTCACTGCACTACACTATACCCTACCCCCATTCCTCAAACCCGTCCAAATTCATTTGCATCTGCTGATGATATCAGCAAAGAATTGCTGGCACCATATGAGGTAGTGTGGGGGGCTTATTTGGATAAAACTGGACCGCAGAGTGGACTGGGCCCTAAAGGTCAGTCGCCCATTCTTGTTAAGGTGGCAGGGGGTGGTGGGGGTGTGGGTCGGCATGAGATTGCCAAAGAGGCTTATTTGAAGGCGGGCGTATATTTGAGGCAAGGGAATGAAAAGAAGTGGACCACAAAGCTTATCATACTTCAAATACGCCCTGTCACATCTTCACTTGGCCCATTCCATACATGCGGTGAATTTGTGAGGGGTGGGCTTTCTGCAGCCAACTGTGGAAGTACATGTTACAGAATACAAAGCAAAAGCAGCGCAAGGTGGATATGGCAAAAAAGAATAAAAAGTTTAGTTTGGGGGAAAAAACAGACACTATTTTAGTGCGAGGCTGTCAGAATTTCCATTTCAGATTATTATTTGGAAGATTTTTTAAAAATACTTTTGATGGCTGTTTCCCAGGCCAGAATGATCAGGTAAGCCTTGCAAGGACAATTACAAGGATGTTATTGGTGGCTACGGTATAATGCTGAGGAAAACTTTTATGAAGAAAATGTGTACCTTAAAGGATAATAAAATTACCAGATTGATACAAATGGGTTGTTACCATTATGTGGACTGCTAAAGAAAACAAGAAATACATTTATCTGTTAAGTTAATTAGTAGGCTCTTGCAGTACTCTATTTTACACTGTGACAATACACATGCAAGGTCTACTGCTGCTTTACGTCAAATCGCATTCGATATAATTTAGATTATAGCAGTAGCTTGAATCTTAGTGATACAAAGTGTACTTTACACTGATGACTCGGTAGTAACCAAAAATGCTGCAAATTGCTGGTTGTCTAGGGAGGACTAACAAGATGAGGGAAAAAGCAAAGAAAAAAAAGAAGGAAAAAAAAAACGAAGATGAAAAAATCGCCCTTGACACCTCCGTTCACAGAAACCCCCCTAATCATGTTTAAACTGTCTTATATATATTCTTTTAAAATAGCCTACGAAGCTTGTGTCGATGTCTAGAAATACAATATTAATATTTAATGCTATTGTAGTTCATATTCTATATTTTTACATTTCATTTTTTATTTTTATTTTTTTATTTATTTATTTATTTTATTTTTTGTGTGTGCTGTGGACTGAGGTGGCTACAACAGTGTAATCATTTGTGTTGTGTATGGCCACGCATTGATTGCTCCACTAATCGTAACCTCCTAGTCCCCGTGTACGCGCGATCAGCCTTTTACCACTGCTATCATTATTACTCATCATTATTTCTCAGACCCAGTACTGTATGTGGCATTGCTGTTACTGCACTGTCATTACCAAGGAAGAGAGTTGCGTGTGTCTGTGCATAGAATAATGGCTGCGTTAAAAATATTGTATTGATAATGGATAGGAGATATAACAGCCCTAAGACTTTTACATTTTGGTACACCTTTTAACTCCTCCTACTGCAAGATCAGGTATAGTGTATCATATCAAATTGATTCGCAACTGCATTTCCTCGACCGAAGATGTAGCTTTTGTTTGCTTGTGGTACACAAACACATCCAGTGTAAAACGTGTGATGGAGCCTGCAAGTGGTGGTATCGATTTGCTTTGTCAAGTCAGTAGTCACCAGCCAGTCTTTAGCACTTACAGCAAACTACATATAAAGTTATAAAAATAATTTCAGCTTAAGGACTGATTACGTAGCTTCCAAAAATATTAAATGTTTTTTCCTAGGCTCTATGACACAAGGCTATCTAAAATTGTTACAACATAACCAGTGAAGAAATTTGTGAAGCATGTGAGAGTGCATAGCCGCTTTATAACACACAAAGTTGAGTGGTTGAAATGTTTAAACAGCTTTTCAGCGCCTTGGTGCAGCGTCCCTTTGGGCTGCCGTGTGCGTAAAGGGAGCCCCTTTCTTTGCGTCAGCTCAGACCCACCGTGCTGTGATTGTTTCTACCTTTGTTTGCTAGATGGCGCTCTGCATTATGGGACCCTCTGGCCCTTTCTCTCTTCTGCTCAGTGCACACATATATCCACCGCACTGACACACTTTCACTGTTTTAAATCAAGATTTACAGCAGCTTAAAGCGAACCATCCAAACCCAAGTCCACAGAAGCGAAGAAGTTTTGTACCTGCATTATTTCTTATAAGATGCGTTTAGTTAATCTATATATTTACACTTAAAAAGGCAACGAGATACTACTGTATCTAGTTTATATTTTAACATCTAACATCTCAGTTTCTATGAGGCACCAATGTGCACTGCTGTCTTATTATTACTCCCATTCTTCAAAAAATATTTGAACAGTGATTAAACAATAAAATAAATAAACCATTGTCAAAAATAAATGTTTTAGTTTTGTTTAATTTAGAAAGATGCTTCAAATACGAATTAAATCCTTCGGAATAAAACCATTATAAAGTAACTATTAGCAGACATCTCTTTATAAAAATGAGTCACAAAAGTATTTTTTACAACACTAGTGATCAATCCCATATCAAATATTTAGGGAAGTTCAGATAAAGCATAATGACATTTTAATTGTTGTCAATTACCCTGAGCCTAATTTTACAATTCTTTGTTTATGATTCCCCAAAACCGAAGTCGTAACTTGTAATGTGTTTTAGATAGGTTACAACCGAGGCAAATAAAAAAGCCGGTCCGTGGCATTGTTTGCTGAGTGGCCCACTCTGCTCTAAGATATACTGCTGCAGTTACACTTTCACTAAATAGCGTCTTGTCGGCGTCTGACGTTGATGAATGTGTCGGAGACTTGGAGAGCCTTTTTACAGCTGTCTTTAAAAGCGCCGTGGCCCCAGAAGCTGCCTCACACACATCAAATGCAGGGGCCTCGGCCACAAAGACAAGCATACTGAAAGAAAAAGTTAAGAGAAAAAAGAAAAGAAAAGAAAAAAAAAAGCTACAATGACATAAAATAAAATAAAATAAAATAAAAAGTTAGATTTTTGTATTATTATTGTTACAATTGTTAATCAGTTTAATGGTAACATTTAAATATGTGGTGTGGAGATGAGAAAACTTTGTAAGTAGCCTACAAATACCAGCATTTTGCTTCATATGCTAATTTAAAAATATATATTGTACTTAGTTTGTTGTGTTTTATTTGTAATAATTTGATGCTTTTTAATTCCAAGCTAATCCGGGTGCATATATAATTGCATATCTTTCAGACTTTGTTGTCCAGTGTTGTTTTTGTATTTTTTTGTTTTTGTTTTTTGTTTGTTTGTTTGTTTGTTTGTTTTTTCAAATAGCCTAGCTCATGTCCAGACAAAATGTTTGTTACCAGTTACATTGGTATTCAAATAATTCATACTTTTATTTCTGAATGATCATTTAGGCTAAATGGCCATATGAAACACTTTACGCTGCAATGCATTAAAAAGTCCAACTGTGTCACTCTTATTACCTGGAGATTATATAAACCTAAATACTAATTTAAGTCGAAGGGAAAAAATAAATATAAAAAATTTATAAAATGTGGGCACTTTTACATAAACATACTTAAGGCTGTGGTGAGGAAACAATCTGATTACACAAATACTGAGCTGAGACCCCAGTTGCATTGTGGGTGGTGTGTCACAGCAGGTTGAGATTGTGTCCACCTGCCGAACCCACAGCACACACCACCCCCGCAATGCTGGCCTGCACTTGCTTCACATAATATTAGGAATAAAAAACGGGAGCTGGATTTCTACTGATGTTGGTGCACAATGAGTACGAGTCACACATACTCTCAATGTTTGACTAAGGCTCTCGCGGTATTTGTTTTTCCTCGACTTAACAAGCCATCATCTCACACATCATGCATATAGAGGTGAAATAGCGCACGGAGGTATCCCGCAGGCGAAAGGGTAGGTTAGGGTTTCAGTATCGCAGGGGGACAAAGCGCACGATGACCTGAAATGGATCAGTAGACGCAAAAAGAAATGGAAAGAAAACGCACCAGACCACCATTGTTTTGATATAATGTTGAATCTTTGAATTTAAGGTTGAAGAAAAGGCTGCATATATAAAGCTATTAGACATTTAATAACACCTAACACGTCTAGACTAATTCGCTCATTTTTGACATCCTTTCTGTATTTTGCTTAATCGAATTTGCCACATTTAAGCTGCTATATGGATTTAGAGGCATAAGCAGCCATTTGGGCAATATCCCACGGAATGACAGAGAATAGCGAGGTTTGTCATAATTTCTTGAGTAAAAAACAAGATATTCCAGCGCCACAGTGGGGATTTTAACGAATTAAAATATCTTACTGCTCGGCTGTGATAAAAAGGACAGAGAGAAGGTATGGGATTGAGGCGCTTGCTTGTTAAGTAACTTGCTGTCAGTATAGTTAGCAGTGCTCTGATATGGACGGTGGCTGCAGAGCCTCATCTCTTGGGGTTTTAATTAACAAGCTGTCTCAAAGCTGTAGAGCTCCATCAAACAGCTTTCCTTTTCTCTACCCCTTTCTCTGCTCTGTCTGTGTCTGAGTGTGTCTTCATGTAAATCCACCTCCCGTCAGCGCCTTGGGCCCTCTCTCCAACTTTCGACGATGCTTTTCCAAAATCAACTTGTTACCACAGTGCGCACCAGCTGTTCACAGGGAACAACTACTATCTTTTATTTGGTATTATTGTGGCCACGCATTTTTTTTTTTTAATTTTTTGACACATTCATTCAGCACACATCCACATCCGTGCTCTTTGTAAAACGGCGTTTGAATGCCACTGTAAATCGTTAGCCCGTGGTGCACTTTTCTCAGAAATTGACTTCATTTGGTTCAGTTAGAAGTGAAGTTTCCAACAAAAAATGTCCATAATAATCATTTATGACATCATATATTATCATAGAAGCATATTTCAAAGCCTTTCCCAGTTCCTTACACTTTACTCTGTTAGCGGAAAAGCCTAAAGCTGCCAACGACTCTTAACATAAACATTAAGAAGAGTTTACTTTTAATACAAAGAATCATTACTTGGTGAAGTTAAATACCTTGTCATTCTACTGACTCACTATACTCTTAGTCAAAACTCACTTTAGATTACTGTTGTTGATTGATAAATGCAGTAAAGGTAATGCTACATGCTGAATGTCCATCCAATAACTATGCTGAGCAATATCCAAAACGATAGTCAGTTAAGAGTGCAGGAAAACATCAGTTTCAACACAAATGAGAAAAAATAACTAAGTCAAAATAGTTGCAAGATGATGTTTATTTAGCAGAAAAAGTTGTAACCATCATTTCACAGAGGGCAACTCTTTTATAGCCCGCCTCATATGTTGATGTACGATTTCTCAGCAGTTTACCACTTTATCAAAACGTTTTTACTCTATTGTGAAATTATTAGAGCTGTCTTTGTTAAACAGTTACATGAAAGAGATTTTTGATTACACTTACACTTAGGTTAAGAGTACTGTACTGTTGTTGTTTGCAAAAACGTTTAGATATCAAAGGTAAAACTAGTCACGGAGACAGTGAGCAGTGGTTTCTATGGAGGAGCCTATACACTGCTCACATCTCACCATCTCACCATCTCTCTATCTCTCTGCGTGAGAGCCAGTAGTAAAGTTGGTGGCCCACGCGGGGGTAATTTGATAGCAGGGGAAGGTCAAGACAGTGCGCTGTCCATGGTGCTGCGTCGGTTCAGCCTGGATGTTATCATCAAATTAGACAAGACAAGTTTCAAATGGATGCCACCCCCCGGATGTCTGGAGACCGCCAGCAGTCGGAGTTAAAGTCCTAACAAGTCCCCCCTGACAGGTCAACACCCCGACACAAACACACACCTCTGATGCAGCGGCGCTAGAGCCCACAGGTCAGCGGCGCAGCGCGCGCAGATAAGCACCAATCCCACTGAAGGTGCGGAGTGATACGTGGTCAGGTGCGCGCTCATTTTGAGAGGCTCCTGCGCTCACCTCCTGTAACCCGCTCTCTGTATTCGATTTTTTTAATAGCTTGTGATAGTTTTTGCGATCTTATTGGCTAATACATTTTCAACATTTTATAGGTTAAAATCAAACTTTCTATAAAAGAAAAAAACATGGAGCTGAAAGTTGTCGTTGAATGTTGAATTCACATTCAGAACTAAATAGTAAAGAAATGCGAGATCAATAATGCCTGCACTAAAGTTAAAAATGACACTTCCAACAATTCAGTCATCTCAAAATACTTGGCCTATTTGAGTAAATTCACATTCTTGTTTATACAGTTTAGTAAAAAAATAAGTGCACTATATATTATTACACCAGATGAATATTTTTAAATTGGCTTTACTACATTTGCCGGGAGAAGAAACAAATCTAAATGTGTCTACTTTTTAATAGTTTATTTAGTTTGTATCTATAATTGTGTCCATAATACTAGCTGAAGTAAAAGTGTCTTCCAGTGCATTGGAAACAGATCATAAAGTGATTGACTGGGAGTGAGGAAGAAGAGAGGGAGATGAAGAAGGCACTGATTAGAGCTGCTGCCAGTCTGTCAGCGTCTGACAGCTTCTGCTGCAGGGATAAACAGCAATAAAGTAGAGCGTTAACTTCACACACACGCATGCTGGCACGCGCACGCACGCGCACAGTCCGCCACCAGAGAAGCAGGTAGACCCACTTCTCTCTCTCTCTTCGTGTGTCCAGACCGCGCTTCCTTTCATCCTCCCTGCTGACTCAGGTAGCGGACACAATGAGGAGAAAGGGAGCTTTTGAGGGGGAAAGAGAGACGGTATATTTAAAAGTGGGATAAAGAGAAGGAAATATGGAAGAAACGCGGCAGGCTATTAAATAATGCATGGCCATTATTAACTTATTTAACTCGGAAGATTTCCACAATGAACTTCACTTTACGGCCTTGCCAAACCATGAAATGCACATCAAAACGTACATCTGCCTCTCTTCCCCACCTTTATGTATCTTTCCATCTCTGCACACCCCCTAACCCCTCCAAAGCCGAGCTGTCTGTCATGCTGTGGCCCGGCTAATTTGAGTTCATTGGATGGCAATAACTTCATTTAGAGCTTCATCTTTTTTTGGAGGCTGTGCGTAATGAAAACGCAGGGTGCAGCCAGTAAAAGGCCTCTCATCTCTGCAGTAATAACCTGGCTGTTGGATATTCTTACCCTCGCGCAGTGCATAGCGCGTGTTTGTCCTCCGAGGGCTGCGTCCACATGATGAAACTCATCTATAATGTGTGCTTTAATATATCGTCTATTGCACTCTTGAATTTCTAAAGCCAAAAAACAAGAGGCAATGGCTGCAGGAGAACTTTACTTCTCTAAAATATCTGCTTTAACGAGCGCTTTATGGTAGATAAAAGCATTAATATTATTGGTAGAATTTGGGTAAAATTATTTTATTAAAATATTAATGATGAGCCTGTCTGCCTGACTCCATTCAAGGTAGAAATTTATAAAAGCGTTTTTACTGAGCACCTTTAACGCCTACAAATAATGGGTGCGCAATACTAAAATGTTTAATTATTTCCAGTGAGCCTTTCTCTGTGACAGCCACAAAATGAAAAAGCTCAAGACTCCTCTATTGTATTAACTTAAAGAATGTTTATAAAAATGTGGCCAAGCACCTAATTCATACTTCAATTTAAAAAAGGGGATATTACTAAGCACTATAAACTTTACAACGCAATTAAGGCCTTCTAAAATGTTTTTTAGTTTAATCTTAATCGTTTAATTTTGGTAAAGAGTCTGTCATTTTTTACAGATAAGACGACAGTTAAATATTATTTTATGGTCAACTAAATTTTGTTACAGCAAATTTTCATTTAATTATCGTGTCCTTTTTGCGTCTTGGGTCAATATTAAAGCCAAACTGTGGTTAAGTCACTTAGGCCCAAAATTATAAATACATTTTCTATATATATTCTAAAAACAAATAATCAATAAAATATAAATAGTAACAAATATTTCATCTGATATCATCATTCAGATAGCGCTTGAAGATCAAATGTCCCCGAGATATTCTCATTTTATATGTCCTACATTTTTAATGAGCATTAAAAAAAAAAAATAAATACATAAAAAGGAAAAAAAAACTTTAAAAATATTGCCCCTATATTTACCTAAATAATTTTGCAGGTAGCCGTTTAAATAAAATACTTTATGAGAAAAATGCCAAGTAATTGTATTTCTCCCTGACTGGTAGGCGCTGAATTGAGTAATACGCACAAGGTTTGTAGTCTATTTAAAAAGAAATAATTTTATAATTTTTTTTTAGTTTTGCTCCTCGAGGCCAGGGCTTGTAGGCCCAGGACCAATCTGAATAACAGCCCTCAGTTAAAAAAACAAAACAAAAACATTTTAGACTGCTTTTGTCTTTCGTTTCCTTTCCTTGTTTCCTTCTCTTCCCCTACACCACTTCCCTGAATCATCAGAGAGCGCAGCCTCTGAATCTTAAAAGTCAGAGTCCATTCTTCAAATGTATTGCGTTTCAGAGGGTGTGTTTTACTGCGGGAGACTCGGGCCAGCGCAGTATCAGAGGAGGTGTAATTGAGGGGGCGGTGAGGGGATAGAGTAGCGCTCCGCCTGAAAGCTGCTATTAAAGCCAAATGGACTGAACACCGTAAAACGGCTCTGCCAACAGCTGTCCCACAATCCAACTATTATATGCCACGAAGAACCACACATACACTAACATATTAGGGCCATGTTGCTGATGTAGTGGCTACTTAAAAGTATTAGACAGCAAGAGGGAAAACTCAAAGCATGTTCTGGTAATAGTCGTATTATATTCCTACAGGGACTTGGGTCTGTGTTTCTAGGTGATTGTGGTCTCCAAAGGCATTTTTCACTTCTCCACAAGCTCTTCTCTTTTTATTAGAACCTGGGGAATTGCAATTTTTGCTGGCGTTTCATTTGCATACCATTCCATAGAGCCTACAGTTTTTTCCACGGGGCACAGGTGGTGGGTCATGTAGATCTTGGGCAAAGAAAAGTTACATTTTACACTCAGTCCTTCCTTTTGTTTGAAGGCAAAGCTGATTGTTTATAATGGCCTGAAAGTGTAGGATAAATCTAAAAAACCTGCAGTCACACAATTCTTTATCAGCCTTGGTCCACTCCACCTGAGACCCTCCTTGCATTTTTACCCTGGTTTTCGCAAGAACAACAACAACAACAACAACAATAATAACAATAACCACAACAACAACAAAAACTATTTCCCAAATGTCCTGCTTTAGGCGCCAAATGTTTGTGGACCCTTATTAGGAGAGAGGAGATTGAAGAGGAGTTGTTGCCATTGAAATAAATGGCTTTCTCCGCAAGTCAATGAATATGTAATGATGTCTAACCAGTGAGTTATATGCTGTGGTATACAGGCCTCCCTCATATTAAAGAGTTGGAGACCAGAGTAAGAAGTTGAGGCAGGGGAAAAGAAGGGGGCGCAAAGAAAGAAGGGATACAATGTTGAATACACCATGAGCTTAAAGCACACATTCTGCTTCAGTCAATGGGGCTAGATGAAAAGTATTTGCTCAAAGAAAAAGAAAAGGGGAAAGGAACGTGTTTTTTGTGGGGGTAGGGTGCACATTTATTTATTTATTTTTTTACTTAAAGAATATATTGGTGGTTTTAAGCAGTCACGCCAATAATGAACTCATGGAACAAGAGAGTTCTTGGCATACTTTTTCTCGCTCTTAGTTTCTTAGTTATACGCGTTAAAACATTGATTGTTGCAGTTAGCTGACCCGTAAAATTTGGGGGTTAGTTTTCTCTTCTTAGCTGAGCATATAATTATGCAAATAGAGATCTGACAGTGATCCTCTGGAGGAGTGTGCGTGTGTGTGAAGGGGTTGTCAGAAGGGTGACATTCCAACTTTGCTTAGTGCCTGCTTCTTTTTTGGAGGAG
This sequence comes from Bostrychus sinensis, assembly GCA_020698575.1. Classification (NCBI taxonomy): domain Eukaryota; kingdom Metazoa; phylum Chordata; class Actinopteri; order Gobiiformes; family Eleotridae; genus Bostrychus; species Bostrychus sinensis. Next base: position 20,385,621 of record CM036249.1, on the reverse strand, counting down.
TTCATCTTTTGGTGCGTATCAGAGCGAGCCGGTGCAAGCAAGCGTGACGACTATTGTCTTTTTTATTAAATTAAAATATCAGTCAGCTTTGAGGGGGTTCCCCTAACTACTTTTTACATGTCAAACACATTCTACCCACCCCACTCGGAATAAATGATGTGATATTACAGCTGAGACCCCCCGCCGTGCCAGGGTTTACTAAAAGCTCCAACCAAAGACGACATTTTTAGGTTATGATTTAGTGTGTTGATACAAGCAACCACATCAACAATAATTCACGGCTAAGTCAGGGAGAGTGAAATCAATCATAATCGTCATACCTATTACGCACCGAGGCGCTGCGCCATTGTTGTGCGCGTCACTCAAAGGCATGCAAAGAGAGGAGACAGTTAACACAATTAGAATAACAGCTATTGCATAAGTCTTGAAGAGAAGTCGTTCTACACAACTCAAACTGTAACCACACTGATCAGACGTTTAGGTTTTTAAGATCCGCAGTTCTTTTTATTCAAGAGGACAAAGTTTTCAAGGCCTAATGTAGATTTTGGTCGCTTTCTGCGCGCCTGCTCAAATGAATGGCTCTTTTAATCAGCGGTCTGACACAGAGCGAGGGGGACTCGGCTGGTTGCACTTGTTGTTTTGAAGTTGCTGGTAAAGATTTCTAAAGATTTATTGAGGGGGCGTTTAATGACCTGATCAGTTTCAGCACGTGGAAAAAAACAAAACAAAAACGATGCTGTAAAACCTCCTTGTGATGGAGAGATGCTTCGGCAAAGAACCAGAACAGGGGTTAGCGCGCAGTTTATGGTTTGTTTTCCTCTTATGTAGCCACGTTTTTCTACAATGTATAGTTTGTAATTAAATTAATGTCTGGTCAACATTCACAAGAATCTCTACTTTCCTAACACATTGTACTCTTTTTACATTTCTGCTACTCTATCAAATAGTTTAATCATTTCTCATCAAATTTATTTATTTATTATATTTCATTTAACACCCAAACATAATTAAACACAACATATAACAGCACAACAGGATGCAAAACTTTATTTTATTTGCCAGGTTACCACTATGTAAAAGAAAGACTCAGAAAAGTTCAAAAGAGAAATTTCAGAAAGGAATAATGACACAAACTTACAGGATACATTTGCAGATTGCATTGCAAAGTCCTTATTATAAAGCTAAAACAGCATGTTGCTTCAATCAGTGCATCATATCAAGCATCTTGCCAGTGAAACTCCATTTATTTGCAGTTTGTGCTTTGGATTTTGGTTGCTCTTACATCTTTAATTCCATTCACATATGGCTTGCTGGGTATTATTAAAAACCACGAGCAGTGTGTTGTTTATTCCTAAGGCAACAATATACAAATTACAGCCGGAAAAATGAACTGATTGTAGCTAAAAAGCTGAAAGATGAGCAATGGTATCTTCAAACAAAACTCATCAAATCAAATAATAAGCCAACGTCTTTTCTCAAACCTGGGGAGATCTGAATCAAATTAAAAGGAAATTAGGCCCGCAACCATCAGCCACAGTTGTCTCATTACAGCGGAAAGATAATCCACAAAAGCCTTAAACCATACACACAGTGGGCAGCGGAGGCACCGGTGCACAGTGGAAAAGTTAAACAAGGAACTATTTGAAGTACAAAATACATATTTGAGAATGTGTCTAAGGTATCACAAGATTTACTATCCAGTTGGAGTTTTACAAATGTCATGAAATGTACTCCATTTAGCCTTGAGTGTTTCATAAAACGCACCAGCCATACGGAAAAAAAAAAATGTTTGTGTCACAAAGTCAGATTATGTGGAGCTGAGCTGACTTTGTCACGTCTAAATGGGAGAAAAAAGGGGGGAGAATAGATGTGTTATACTTATACAGCATCTAAGGAAATATCATTCAGGCTTAGAATAATATTGAGATCTTGGATTTCCTGACATGTGTAAGGCGATATATTGAGGATTTATGAGGGCTGTGAGCTGACTTCTGGCTCCTGTAAAAATGAGATATCTCTTAAAGCTATTTTTGATGCTTGACTTTAAGTGATTTTAAATATGCTCCATGCCTGTGATTTTTTCATATTGAGCACAGGTTGCGTTTGTTTTATTTGTTTCACTACAATCAATCATCCACAGACATCAATATTATAGAAAGCAAAGTGAAGAAAAATGCATATTTAAAACCTACAGATGGACCTTCATGGTGTATACCTTAAAACAGGATTGTAAAATAAACACAAGTCATAGCTGTATGGGCTTCATATTAACATGAAACAATGGGAGAACTGCATTTACATTTTGCCTGATTAAAAAAAGAACTGTTCTTTAAACCATAGCTTGCATAATACAAAATACCAAAAGTTATAAAATCTTTGTGGACTTAAAATTATGGTGCTAATAAAAAAGAAAAACACATTAAAACTTTTTCTGTGCTGCATGAGAGCAGAGTGGGAAAGGATCAAGCTCCCTGCAACTGGTAAAGGAAAGGATAGTGTGAAAAGAGTTAAGAACAATTAAGACGCTTATAAACAAAAACACAGGAACTGGCTGAAAGCAAAACATGAACATTGCATTGAGGTTGATATAAGAGCAAAAAGCAGCAGCAGATCTAAGGACCAGGCGTTAGGACCGGGAGGATGGAGGGAGAGACTGAGCATTGCAGACTGGAGGGCAGGAAGGGCATTAACTCAGTTCAGGCTGATGTCAGGACAATTAGAGGTGCACCCCGGCGCACGGTGCACAGCGGCTGTCAGCCCTAATCTCTGCTGCTCTGGTCCACAGCCGCAGCCGGGCCACAGCCCACGGGAAGCGCTAACACTCAGGTCCATATTGCTTTGACAGTTGCACTCATCTAGAAGTAATGCAAAACGTTATTGTGATATATACATGATGACCCCGTACTCTTTACTCTCACAACAGCGAGACTTATATGCTCAGAGCCAGGGAGCATTCAACATTCAAAGGGAAAAAATATAGAGGTTATAAAAGGAAAAACTGTAAGAAAATTAGAAAGGTATGTTATATTTCTTTGTTAAATGCCTCTAATCTCATTCCGACCCCTCCCAGTCCTTTTGCTCATCTTCTATAAATCCTGGTGCTTGCTTTTGTGAGATCCGCTGCGTGTGGTAACAATGTTGGAGGTCTCTTGTGACTCTTCGTACTCTTGTGCCTCCAGGACCTCACTGAAGAAGCGAAAGATGGAGTCAAAACTCAACCAGGAGGTCAGCTCATGTCTTTCCGTGCCTATGTGAACAAACAACAAAAACATAGAATGAATATAAAAATAGCAAAATGAACTAGCAAGGTGTTTTGTTTCTTTCAGCATAGCCCTTCAATTATTCACACCACAACTACTACTACTGCTACTAATTTTATTAATATTACCAGCACTACTACAGCTACTACCATTGTAACCAAACCAAAATACTTTAACTCATTAAGACATTTAAAAAATCTACTTGTATAAAAGTAAAAAGCACAGCATGTAAAGTTTCCTTAAGTAGAAAATACTACTATTAGTAATGGTAATATTTGTACCACTACTACTACTGTTTATATTACTAATAATATTACCACCACTACTAATGCTACTACTTCTTTTATTGCTATTACTATTCACTTCACCAGCAAGGTCAAAAATACTCTCACTCCTTATAGTTTTTATAAATTTATAAGTGTACGGTGTTGTTTTTTTCAGTGCACCCCTTCAGGTCTTTTCACCATGCCATGCAAACCAAAGGTATCATGAGAGCCATGAGGGCCTATGACCCATCAGTCCAATGGGAAAGCTTTAATATGTTATCCAAGCGGATACCTGAAAATCAACACCAATGCGTGCCTGTCTTTCCATTTCAGACCTTCTAACAAAACCAGAGTTATGCACAATAGGCTCCCTAAGTAAAACCAGTCGAGCGGTAGTCATTCATTCTAAAGGGCTGATTGAGGAAAGTCAAGACAGAGATGGGGAGAGGCAGCAGGCGAGCATATCAGGTGGTCCGACAGTGGTACACAGGAGGCAGGAGTGCTTGGTTTCCCTCTGACCTCCTTCGGGTTAGCTTGTTCCCAAGTTGGGGTCACACTGGAGCTTGAAATCTGGTACATTCGCCTCAGGTTCCTGTCTGCATCAGGGGTTACGGTATCACTGGCCGGCTTTTTGGATGGATAGGTTGCACGCTCAAAGGCCGTTTTTTTATGTTCAGCCTGTGCGCCAGCTAGCCCTGCCACTGAACACCTTGGCCCGTCATTGGACATTTTTGATAAGAATGCTTGCTGCTAAAGCGTGTCCATGCTCCTGCACCAAAACCAATCTTCAAAATGCTAACAGATAACGTCTTTCGCTTCAGCTGGCTCTCATGACGCTTAGCAACACCACCCAAACAAGAAACTAGAAGCTATAGCAAGGAGCCCTTATGCTTCCTAGAAAGAGTGTTGGTCTGCTACAAGATGAGAGTTTAAGATAGTTTTAAATGTTTACCGACTGTGGGATAAGAAAACCATATCGCAGACAGTAATAATCTTTTGAGCCATAACATGTGTTACACCTTTTTTAGGGTTGCATTTATGAAGTTAATGTCTTCTTCTTTCCTTTCAGCTTTTCCCTTCCGAGGGTTTTCAAAGCAGTGCTTCACATAGTAATTTGGCAGATGTTTTACTCTGGAAGCTCTTCATTTATCTGGGCATGGCACTGGCACAAAGAGTACACTGGCTTGTGACCCCCTTGTGGCTGGATTTTTATACTGATTATGTTAATGAATTTTAAAAATTTATAGGAAAGTATAAGAACAAATTTAGCACAAGAAATAACTGTGTTTTTTGTTCGAAAATGCTAGTAAATAACATGTAACCTTTACCAGAGGGGCATCTTAGAAATACCTCCACTTTTATTCAGTGAATTTTTCCTTCCTGCTTCACTTTCTCTCCCCCCTCAGTGTATGTGGCACTGGCTATAAAAAGATAGACTAGAAGGCCGCAGGGATACAATTAGGGAGCACCTTAGAGGGTCTGCTGCCATAGACGGGCCTCGGCTGACCACTGAAGTGACCCTATGTTTATTAGATTGACCCCTGCCTCAGTGCATTAATGGAGATAGTGTGTATCATTGGAAGATTGTGGCTAAGTGTAATGTTGTTGCTTTATGGTTGATGTGGGTTCAGACGGCAGCCATGTGCTTTGTTTGTATTTGTGTGTGTGTGTGTCATTTGTGTGAACAAGTATGTAGGGGGATTTTCGATCACAGTGAGATAAGGGACTTTTCTGCACGCTATAAAGCCAATGAACTTCTCCCATGTGCCTTGGGTCAAATTTACTGGCCTGGCAATCACAGGAGTCAATAACCTCGCACTCTCGGTGACTGTGCTACCTGTGTCGAGCTCAACATAACACCCATTCTTGGAAAACAAAGACAGGGCCCTCTCAGACCTCTAATCTATCATTTATATCCAATTTGAGTCGTTCTGTTCTTTTTCCACCTTCCTCCTCCTACTCCATCTCCTCTCCCTTTCCTTCACCTCATCAGACTCTCACTTGTGCTTTTTTTTTTTAACTTGTATTTTTTTATCCTGTTTTTCTCTCTTGCAGAAGCGATCAATGCCGCAGTGCTCCGCTGTTCACCCTGAACTGGCGGTGAACTTCTCCGGAGCGCCACCAGCCTCTCTCCTCCACCCTATCCCATCGCGGTTCGGGGTCATTAGGGGGGCGTCGCTGTGCCAATATGCAGATGAGCCTGTGCCCCTCCGGTGACTCTGACGTGAAGCTCCGCCCACCTCTGTACCGTGGATGGTTTGGGAAAAAGTAAAGCCCCCCCCTCCTCACATACACACATTCACATCTACCAACTGCACTCTTAGACATAAACCCACTCTAAATAGACCCTTAACAGCTTACGTCCTCCCCATGCTTTAATAGCCAAAGTGTGTGGACCCTAATGGATGTTGTCAAAGCTAAGAGCGCTGATTTAGAGGAGAAGCTCCAATGACCAGGTTTCACTAGCCACTAAAGGCGAAAAGAGAAAGGGCGAGAGAGCATTACCTCAGCAGTGCCACAAATCAAAGTAATATCTTTAAAAGATGCCGGGATCGATGGGGTGACTTCTGGCTCCATCTTGCGTGTAAAGTGAAACCATTAACAGCCCATGAGTACTACTTTATCCACAGTTTAGCAAAATTGAATTAAAAACTTTGATTTTATGTATTTTTTTATATTATAACTAAGTGCACTTTTGGTAATTGTGATCCATTTGAAGTTTAAATAAAGCAAACACTGTCGGCCTATTGTGTGTGTGTGTGTTTCTTTGTAAATTAGTGTGTGTTAAGTTTAATGAGATCACTGTAATTTCATTAATGCAATAAACTCTAACAGAATTATGTTTCATATTTATTGCAATAATAATGTTCTTGTAAGCTCCATAACGCTGAATATTGTCATGGGAAATAATAAATAAAAAAAGTCATATTATTTCATACTATTAGCATGGTTAACAGCGAACAATTAGAGCCAGGGAGACCCATAATGGCTGGCACACGCATACACGTCTCTGGTAATATATCAGTGGAACACAGCCGTGCAGGGTCAGTAGTGAAAGGTCTCCTTGTGTAGCTGTCCTGCCCCTCACCTCTGGCCTGTGCTTGACCATACTGTGTTATCTGTCTGCTGGAGCTGCCTCATTATGTGACAGACAGAGAGGACGACGTGATCCGGGATATTTAGCCTGCTCCTCTCTGTCGTAGCCACGGGGGCACCTTTCAGCGTAATTGACTGAGGGTTTGATCTCACTCAAAACACACACGTTTGCGCACTTTAAAGTTTTCTCAAGAATGCCACACAAAATGTACTCAGAGGTGGAAGAAAAGTACTCAAGTAAAGTACTGTTACTGCAAATAATATTCAAGAAGAAGTCAATGTACACTATTATTACTTGAGCAAAAGTAAGCGCGAATTAAGTTTATTTAAGGAGAAAACACTACCTACCATTATCACCACCACTATAACCACTCTAATGGATGCTGCTACAATTAATATTACTACTACTACTACTACTACTACTACTACTACTTCTATTATGGCTACTGCTAATACTATCTAATTTGCCAACCAAGCTCAAGAAAACTTTTACTCATTTAGAGATTTTTAAAATTTACTTGAGTAAAAGTGAAAAAGAATGTAAAGTACAACTACTGCCACTACCACTTCTATTACTATACCTACTACTATTACCACTACTACTGCTGCTACTACTGCAACTATTAATATAACGACAATTACTACGACAACTACTATCACTGCTCCTGCTATTAGGATGTAAAAATACTTTTAAAAATACTTGAGTAAAACTAAATGATAAAATAATACTAAAAGTAATACTTAAGAAGAAAGTACTACTACCACTACTTCCACCACTACTACTGTTTCTACTACTACTACTGTTAATATTACCACTGCTAGTGCTGCTACTGGTATTACTATCCATTGTGGCACCAAGGTCAAAAACCCTTTTTTTGACAGTTTAAAAGCTACTTAAGTAAAAGAAAATGTTCACTCTAAAACTGACTTAACATACTTCTCCAAAAAATGTATTAAGTAATTACTTGAGTATTGAGTAAGTATTGAGTTACTTTCCACCTCTGCATGTACTACAAGAGTATACAAAAACAAACACAAAACGTCCCCTAGCTCCATCACTAGTTGTTTTATCAAAGGAGCAGGAGAGTTTGAATAAAAAGGAGACATGGAAAATCCTCCATAGCTATGGGCCATGCTTTCTTCCCCCTGCACCAAACACGACATGGTGTTACAAATGGTAATCACCTCTGATTGTCACAAATTTCCAAACAAACGCTAGGTGACTGTAAAGCCAAAGTGATGCCTCGAGTGATACTCTGACAGAAAGCTTAAATCAAAGCATGCTGTCTATAATTAGCTTCCATCTGGGCTACATTATTTAAAGCCTCACCAGTTAATTGCTTGTGTACAAATGGCCTATTTTATTTGAATCAAACTCTTTTTTGTGGTTTTGTAATTACACTGATGTGAAAGGGGCATATTTCTTCACTTCATTTATAACATAAATACATACTCAAATATTTAAGAGGACTCTGAGGCAAGAAAGTGTACAACAATGATACGTTCTGTGCAAATTGAATTACTTTAAACAATGACGTGAGTACTTAATCAAATACACTGACATTTGGGTTAAACATTTAATGAGCTTCAATTTAAAAAAGCAGATGAACAACGATATCATCAGAAAGTGATCACTGCATAAACAGGCTACCTCTCGGAGCTGATATGCATGATAGTATTGCTTGCTGATGTAAACATTTTCTAATTTCCTCTTGTCAAAGTTTTCATCAAGAATCTAACACGTAACATGCTTTCTTATCAATTTTTCTTGTGGCGGAAACCTGAGCTTTTGTTTTATCTTGATGTGGGGTGGTGCAGTGCGGGTCCTGGATGGTGTAACCTTAACCAGACAGCTGTTTGTGGAAACTATCTCTTGCGTGGATCTACGGCGGGGAATCGCTATCTGTATCCTGGTTGTCAGACGATCGGATTTCCGCCTGCCTCTCTCTGATATTAGATGATCCCATCGGTCTGTGTGACAATATGCGCTGTCTGTAACAATTCTCATTGTGTTGCTTATCCATATGGAAGTCAGTTATATGCGTGTTGTCATCTGGTTTGCACAGACATGCGCAAAGGTCAAGAATGTCATTTTATCCCCTGTGGTTGTCGGTTGAAGAAGGGCAGGACATGTTGCCACAGGAGACGAGGTCAATGAGAGCCAATCAAGTGACAGGAGCTCCCCCAAACTGCCACAGTAACAAAACAAGATGATGTCCACACAGGAAACATTAATTAAATCTAACTTTATTCTCCTTGTATACCAGCACCCCCCACAACAAACCCTTCTACGTTTCAACACAGGTGATTGCACCCAAATGACAACCAGAGTTAAGAAACACAGATGTACTCAGAGGTGGAAGTACTCCAAATCTGTAGTCAAGTAAAAGTACTGTTACTGCAAATAATATTACTAAAGTAGAAGGACTCAACAAAATTATTACTCTAGTAAAGTAAAAAGGTAGAGTGCAAAGCTCACTTAAGTAGACAGTACTTCTACTGCAAATTTTACCACAACTTCTACTGCTACTACTACTACTGAATTACTATTTCAGCACAAGTTTGGGCCCCCTAGTAACAGCCAAAATTAATGCGAGTGTTATAAGATATAGTGTATGACAGTATGCACGTGCATCTCAAAAATTAGAATATTATGAAAAAATTACATGTTTCAAAAGTCCAATTCAAAAAGTAAAATGTATTTATTATACAGGCGGCAGTAGGTCAGTCGGTACAGATGATTGCCCGCTACTGGCATTGCATACTGCCGTTGTGTCCTAAGTCTAGGCGCTTGACCCATCTTACCTTTATGAATGTGTCTGTGTGTTTGATGGTGGTCGAAGAGGCTGTAGGTACAGATTGGCAGCCACACTTCTGTTGGTCTGCCCCAGGGCAGCTGTGGCTAGTGAAGTAGCTCAACACCACTGAGTGTGACTGAGGAGTGAATGAATAATGAACCAAATTGTAAAGACTTTCAGTGTCTACAAAAGACTAATATAATATAAGACTAATGCATTATTATTATAATCATTATTATTATCATTATTAATATTATTATTATTGATTTAGTACACACAAAATAAAATCTCAAGAAATTATTCATTTTAACAAGTAAGCCATATCATCACATTTAAAATAAATACATTTATGATATATTTTACTCTGTGTATGGTGAATCTAATATATGCCTTTTATTTAAATTGGAATATGTTGAATTTCCCCAATAATTTAATTTTTTAGATGCACCTGTATTTTATAATATAGACGAATGATGGCTTTGCATTTCTAAGAGAGACACAAAAACATAGAAAATTATTCCAACCACTGCTCACTTCATCAAACCCATAACACCACTGACATTTCTAGATTACAATTCCTTTTAATGCACATCTGAAAGAGCAGTGCACCCCCACCTTCCTACTGCTTTTAATTACTTAGCTTATTATTGTAAGTTGTTGTCAGACAAAAAACAAGGCAAACTCATTACACATCCAGAGATGTGGGACCTGAATCAGTAGCTACAGGGGCAGCTATTGGGATTTAATATTTACATAAATGCAAACAGAAGAGGCAAAATCAGCCCAGAGAAAGGAAACTGCAATAATTTGAATTAGCTGTTTTAAATTAAATGTAATAAATCCAGGAAGAGTAAAACTTGCAACAACAAGGACTACACACAAAGGACAGTGTGGCACTCTCCCTCCCTTCATCCATCCTTCCCCATTTTCAGCCTCTCCACCTAGACACTGAGACTACACTGAGTGCTTTTTTATTTTAACGTGAATGAGTGGCCTTGGCCGTCATAAAGGACCCTCGCCTTTATAGACTTGGAGCAGAGTATTTACAAGATAACCCTGGTGCAAGGACAGCGCTGGCTATTTGATACCAGTGTCACACTCTCCCCTCTGTTCATCAGTACAAATTCAAAGCTCAAACATGCCCTTGTCTGCATCAGGACCTCAGTGTCAGTTGTTTTACCCTTTTCTACTTTAACAGGCTGAGACATGAATATAAGTGGAATTCAGCATGTAGTATTTAATATACAGTACATGCATTATAAATACAAAATAAAACATTTGTAAATAAGGTCAAAACTCTGCACAAAAATGTATCAATAAACAGTAAAAAAATGCAGGGTAATTTCTGTTTATTATTTTAACAGCAGATTATTGCTTCAGTTCGTCGATTATTATTATTTTTAAATAAAATGTTGAATTAAGCTATTGGCAAACATGACCAAAACAACATTGATTTACTTATTAGTTGATCCCTTAGATGAGAGACCAAACACCAATGGAAAAAAAAGTATTTGTTTACACCAAGAGTCCTTATCTATCTACTGAAGAGTAAACATAATAATAAAATGATTATGAAAAAATTATTGAATTAGAAATACTGAATGAGAATAATTGAATATATCTTTATGGTACCCCACACCTGGCATACATGAAGTATTGCTGCGATCTGCACATTAATTTAGTGGATGTATATGACAGAGAGACAAACTGAAAGACAGATTGAGTGACCCAGGGTGTGTATATAGGGATATGTGTGGAGGGGCCTTGTTGCCACCCAGACATTAGCACTGTAAATAGTGCGGGCCTCCTTCCATGTCCAGGCCCTTTGTTCCAGCTGCATCATCATTGGTCAGGGCTTAAATGGCAAACACTTGGGGGCTGCTAGCTCGCCTGACACGGTTTTGTTTTTGGCCTATTGAGGGCCAATGGAGAGCTTCTGTTTCTATGCCCGGGCACAATGTGTCTCAAAAGCAGCATGGATGAAAAGAGAGGCCCCCACAAAAACTGTCCATTAGTAGAGGCTCTGCATGCATGCATATATATGTGCCCACATAAGCACAAGCACATAGACAAAGTTGCAATGATGCCTGGACAAGGGTCAGTGGCAGACTGCCAAAGACTCTGGTGGAGATGGAGCATGTGGACACAATGAAATAGCCAGGAACTCTCTCTTACACACAGCCAACATAGACCCAAAGCACAACACTTTCACTCCTCTCTCACACACAACACACGACTCCTGCACTTTCACACAATGACATCTGAAACACGCTCACACACCTTCCTAGCCTCTTCAAAACAAAACAATTCACACAAATGCATATTTCTGCAATATCAGACATTGTTTAGTCACAAAAGAAGCAGAGGAGTAGCTGAGTAAGAGAGGTCGCTGAGAGCAGCAATAGCAATAAGCCCTGGGTCTGAGAACTCCTTACACACACACACATGCACGTGCGTGCACACACATACACACAAAATTAGCTTAGCCCATGAAATTCAACACTTTTAATGTCAACATATGACTCTATAGCAAAAGCATAGATTCATATGTTGACTCTTGAGGATTTGGTGGATATTTTTCACTATGAGCAGGTCACTTTGAAAAACCAAACGGTTGTAAACATAACTGATAGGACTTTATTTCATGGACCACTTGTCATATGACCTAGTGATACCATACATTGAGAGGCACTTAGTGTGTGTTGGGGAAAGGACAGTAGAGTAAAGGTCAGGTGGGGGAGAAACAGGCCAGAGGTGGTGATAACAAAGTGGGTGCTGAGGACGGGTCAGGTCTGAAATAGATCACTTAAGGGAACAAAGTGTAATTAATGGGTCGCCAAAGATAAGAGTGCTCTGGTCCTATCTGGGAATGTGCTAATGGAGTTGACACACACTCAACAAGATCAGTAGACAACCTCCTCTATGTGAGCCACTTTTTGTATATATATCTGCCAGGCTGCATGCACTTTTTAAAAGCAAAATGAATAATGGAGGGAAGAGGGGACACTGAAGTGACAAGTTAACACAGTTTCCCCTGCATTGGGCTTTAGCCAACCCTGTAATCAAGAAAGCATACACAAGCATATCTGTGAATCAGCCTCCTTAACTCACGTAGACCTACCGCTTCACATCACAACATGACCGATGTTATTACACTTTGAGCCAACATGCGGAAATGTGGTTGTTTATGGAAAGATGAAGCAGGAGGAAGCGTCCTGGTCAAGAGGGGGTCAGACTTAAGGTGTTCTAAGAGAAGCAAACTGACACAAACCTCTCCTTAAACTTCCTGTCTGCGTGTGTCTCTGCGTCAGGGGAACCTGACTGGAGCCATTGAGCTGAATACGCCTGTACATGTGTCTTGGCAAACAGTTACAGATTTGGAGACTGGCCTAAGAGGTCACTGTAAGTTTATAAAAGCGCCCACGTGTGCCTGGACAGTGAGATGTCCTGTGATGGACAAGGCAAGACAAAGAGGATTTCCCCTGTTTGTCTGAGAGAGCGGAACAGCCATGTCAGAAACACAACCAGGGAGAAGTCTGTCTCCAGCATAGATTTCATGTGTGTATGTTTGGGACAGGAGGGGAGTAGGTCAGACTCTGGTTGGTTTTGTGTATCTTGGAGTGTGTGTCTGTTTCAGGGTCAGAGACCCTGAGGCCATCTATTTCACTATGGTTTAGTCCAACAAGCCAAGGCCACATTAACACACTGCATGACTTAATAATATAGAGATCTGTGGCTTGTTGATTCTACTGATACATGTGAATAATAAAATACACATCTTCCAGATCATTATGGAAATAGACTGCTAAACAACATTGCAGTCACCTTGACAAGTCAATAAATATCAAATGAAGCAGATGTAACAGTCCTTAAACACAAGGGCATGACCTCGGTACCAGCGAGCTGAGCCCAGAGCTCCAGAAGAATCTTAAATCTTACATTGTGTTTGTGAATGTGTCTAAGGCTGGCTGAAAAAAAAAAAGCATTGTGTGTGTGTGTGTGTCAGATGTAGCGTCAGGAGGTTAAATAGAGAGCTATGAGACTCCGATCTGTCAGGACAAGGGGAGAACATCTTCAAAGAGTCAACATCACAGTGAGGCACACACACAAACACACTGACGGACAGTCCATTGCTCCCAGCATATCTCTACTTTGTCCTTGGACTGTCTGAATACCACTGGAGGCAAGCATGATTTGAGAGAGCAAGTGGGAACAAGTGAGAGGGGAGAGGGAGAGCGAGAGGAAAAGCAGAGAAAGAAAGACAAGAATGAGAGAGGGAAGCCGGGGGAGAGAAGAGAGGCGCCCCTCAATGACATCTACACAGATAACTCAATCTCCAGAGCTTCTTTTCTCTTGCTATCACTTTCCCAGGCAGAACTCTTTCAACATAAGGCTGAGTGTGTATTCACTTTGAGTCTGTCCAAATAAGTGAGAGTTGTGTATGTATAAGACACAAATAATTGGGGACAAAAACATTTTGTATTTTAATAAGAATAAGTATACTTTCCCTGCATACAGATAAAGCAAAACGTGCATGTATGTTTGTTGTTCCAAGGTAATGTACAGTATGATGGACTCTAAAACTAAAGAAAAGTATTATTTCCACAATAAACATACATACACCTGCCTATTATTGTTGGTCATAATGATATGTATTATGATCAGTGCAATGGTCTGTACTGTGATTGATTTCTATCAGAACCAGGATTAATATCGTCAGTATGTTGAGCTACAGTAGCTTAGCTGCAGGATCGAACCACCTGGGCCAGCTTGTGCTCCCCTGCATCACCTACCGCCAGTTCACCACTGTTCCTTCCCTGGACCACTTTTGGTAGATACCACTGCAGAACAGGGGACAACCCACAAGAGCTGCAGTTTTGGAGATGCCCTGATCCAGTTGTGTGGCCATCACTTAGGGCCTTGTCAAACTTGCTAATTTTTCCTGCTTCTAAAACATTAAATATATATTTTGTCTTAAAAGTTGATCAGTTAAAAAATGGGCAAGCAAAAGGATTTAAGTGAGTTGCGTATGGGCCTGTATATTAGGCAGGTGCAGAATGATATGTTAAGCTTTATCCTTGTCTTTAACTTGTAACATTTAAATCTATGGACAACATTCACATTGATCATTTTAAGTAACCACTATTCATGTCAGGGTGATATTTCTGCACACAATTGGCTACTTAAGAACTAACTTAAGTACAGAATTCAACACAACAGCTGTCTTGTCTGTCCCTTGTATAAGTAAATGTTACAAAAAATTGCATTCCACCAGTGGTGGGTCACAGTCAAGCTGAAAACTCACAAACAAAACAGCACAAAGAGGTCTGCGGCTGCCACTGTTGTTGGAAATGTTCATCTTTGTAGCCACACTCTGCCAACTGTGGAGAAGAGTTAACCTTTTGGTAAGCTCATTTGAGCCCCAGCTGTATGCATTATATATCAAAATGTTTGAGTCAGAAAGAGAATAATTATCTTCTTTCACTCCATGGAGTGGGAAGGGGTTGTAAGACCCAGTCTGGGCTTCATAAATGAACCAAACTGAGAACAGAGCTGATGAGGTAAAAGAAGAACTTAGCTATGCTCATTTTTACCAATAAAAGAGGGAGACACAGTGAAGGAATACTGTTACAAAATGACATAAAAATAATAAACATACTATTAATATTTAAACCTCAACACCCAGTATCATACTTTATATGAATTCATTTTAAACAATTTAAATCTGAGCAGGTAAGACTGTTCAGTCCCAGGCCTACCCATGCATCACTATGCAGCGTTTTCTCACCGGGGTAGGCCACACATAAACTTTAAACAGCCTAAAAGATAAAAAACACTTATTCCAACTACTGTACACTAAGTCAACAACTACAGCACTGACATTAAGAATTCATAAAAACTGTAGGTAAGATTAAATTAAGCCATCTATGAATAAAGACAAATAATATAATAAGACATAAATCACATTATAATATAAAAACAATGGGGTATCTTGGCCTCTATGTCACTTTGATCATGTGTCATGTGTCACATCCTGCTATGGTTCATATTTAAGTTTGTGTGGGGATGTTTCAGCAGGCAAAACATAAGTAAGTGAAAAAAAAAGCAGCAGAGGAGAAAAACTATCTGTCATAATTTAAATGTGCAGAGATCTCCTAATGCTCTTTACATTATATAATTTATGCCTTCAAGTTCAAAGCTGAGCTTTATCTTCACTCAGCTGCTAAGTGATATGATTTTACTTTTTAAAGCAGTGCCCCACACTTGTCCCATGCAGCACCACAGCCAGTTTTAGTAAAGCAGGCTGGTGGGAATCTGATGGTTAACTGGTCAGAGCCCCAGGGCCTAAAACAGAGCATTAAACCTTCCCTAACCTAGCTGTTTTCCTTTCCTCAAGCACAGACCTAAACACAAACTGAACATCATGGAGACAGGAATACCATAAAAGTTTCTTTTTGTATTTATTCCTAGTTGGGAAGTTATATTGCATTTTACAGTATTACACTTTGCTGACCAGAGTCCCACTGATGACTATGTAGCTCCATGATATGATATTAGATGATTTATTGCTTGTACCTATGCATATTTCCAAATATTGTAAACATATAATTAGAGATATGGATATTGTTCTATTTTCATAGAATATAAAAAATACAAACTTTAGAATCTGGATGATCAAGCTATATAGAAGCCTGAGTTTATCCGTTTTCCTCAAGGTTTAAGAGGTAGCTTTAAAGGGAGCATTAAATGTAACTTTTTACTTTAATTGAACAGTTTTTTAGTCAGCGTGTTGGCTAAATGAGGTGCTGCAAGGTGATTAAAGTTTGCATCTCCCCCTGGTGTATCTTGGCAAAAACCAGTCATGTAAGAATAAGTCCTGGGTCTTGCGAGAAAGCGACACGTGCCGGTTAGCCATAACAACAAGCTAGTGATGAATAAACCTTTATAGATATACAAGGAAGATAAAACAAAAGTCAAGCCAAGCAAGGGATCGATGATAGTGCTTTACATCAAAATGTAGGAGGGAGCTTTGTAAATAAAAATGCAAACAGCAAACAAACAAGCAAAGTTACATTGTTTCTTTTGAAGAGAATGCCATGTCAATCAGGGCATGTCAATGCAAATGGTCTTTGTTAATTATGACCCAAAAACTGCTCTTCCTTCATTAGAAAGTAGGCTATAGATTCATACATTTGACACCAAAGCATTCTGTTCAGTTTCTCTCTCTATTATCCTCTATTTTATCTCCTCATCATACTCTCTTCCTTACTTCTTCTTCTTTAGTTATCTGCCTACATAGTGTTTATGCGTAAAAAAAAATGTAGTTTGCCTCTGGGGGAAACTACATTTTTCTCTGCTCCGCTTGTCTACTGTTCTTCTCCTGTATATTCCCCATGCTGCTGGAGCTTCCTCTTCCTCATGCAGCATACAGTGCTCTGTGTGCAACTGTCCCATAAGGGACCAGATAGTATGTTACAATATCCCTATCCAGAGGGATTCTCTAACCCTTTTCCCTTTGGGAGATCCTTTCTCTATGCTATCTGTGTCTACACAACACAAAGATGACCTTTTTATATTATTTATGTGTGTTTACTTACTACCACAATTATCCTTTCCTTACACATTATTTTATCCTAAGTTAGGAGCTTTATTCTTTAGCAACTGATCATTATTTTCTTGATAAAGAAGAATTCACCAACAATTCAACCACTAAAAAAAAACAAAAAAAACTTAACCATTTCCAGTAAATAACAATTTCTTTTCTTAATACTAGATGCTGGCCTACTGACTACAGTTTACACCTAGAGGAGAAATGGAATCTGATCTGATCTTACACATCAAATCATGATGTTAAATGTATATAAAATACTAATTACAGGTAAATAATGTACAATCTGTCTAAAGCGAGAAAGCATTGTAAATGCTGAGAGGGACCTTCAACTGGTAAAAGCAGAGAAAAGACTGTGGTTAGAAAGAATATGATGTGGGTAGATTCCCTTGACCAGATTATTTATAGACAAGGTCTCCTGTTAATTAAGTTTCTTGTACATCTAGCCGCGTGGCTATTATGAATATGGTGCTCATTGGAGATTACAATGGATGCTGCTAAATCCACCTATAAATCCACTTTATTCGAGGGAATGTCTTTTGTATTTTCCAAAGGTTCATATCAGCCATGAGATATGGTGGCAGAAAAACTGTGTGTTTAAATGTTCATGTGTGCATGCGTGTATCTGTTCTTTTCAGTGTGTATTTTACCTGGTCTAAGGGAGATAAAAAGGAAAAGAGAATGGGTTTTTGAGAGTGTATTCTGATGTGTTTGTTGAAAAAAAACAAGTGATAAACTAACAGGGTTAAGGCTTATCCACTTCACTCATTATTGCTCTTGGCCGTGGATGACACACTGTCCACATGTTCTCATGTGGTCACAGATGAACAGGGAGACATAATGTCAGAACCTGATGCCAGTGTGATTGAGAGCAATCACAAGGTGAAGAGGGAGCTGTCTGTCTGCACAAAGCATACTTTGACATTCTCTGTAACACAACTCTTCAGTGTAAATGATAAGAAAAGGGAGCATGCAGTAAATGCAGAGATGTCCCATACACATTTGTACTGTTTGCACACAGACACACACATGTCTAATAAGCGATTGATACAGGATGTTTGTTTGGGTGGAACTTGAACCTGTCTGTGCCCTGGGGCCACAGCAGCAGGTGTTAGTGTGCAATCACATGTACAGAGCAGAAACACCTGGACACCTGGGCTCCACTACAGCACTGACACACTCACAGGAGCTGTCAGACAGTCCAGAGTGAAACTGACCCACAGAGCTGAGGGGGGCACACCTGTGCCTCTGCGGAGAACCTCCCATGATAACTTTGTCAATATGAATGAGGTGAGGTGTTTAACTGGCACGTCAGTCCACTTACTGATGTGAGGGCAATAACAGTCAGTAGCATGTTCTTATATTAGTTTGATATCTGTATGATGACTTTCTAATATTATTAAGTTTATGTTATCTTTGTAGGTAAGAACAGACAAAAAGCAACACTATCAAATGTAGCAAAGCACTGAACTTTATGCTACAATGAGCAATCACTAAAGATTGTCACATTCAGTATAAGCATTCAGTATTTTTGGTCGCACAACAAAAGATCAGAGCATTGTGACATTTTTTGGTCAAACCAATCACTAAAGGGGCTTATGACTTGTGCAGTGAGAGGGTTGAGGAAGATAAAAACTGAGGGACTCGACAAAAGAGAAACAACTGCAATGCAAAAGTACAGTTGTGATGATACAAGCCCAATCTGTGCTTTTCAGATAGATGTGCGAGGGGAAATGGAAAAGGGAGTGCACTAGGCTTGTGGGCCCTGTCCTGCCCTCGACCTGCAAATGCTGGCACACCCTTTCTTGCTGCTGGCTAAATAAAGGGCCCCAGGGTGGGCCGGGCTGGGCGGCAGGAGAAACAGACAGAGAGTCGGCATTACCCAGCTAATCTCATTAGGGAGGCAGCCCTGCCAAGCTGCCAGGGGTCAGCCAGAGTGCCACGTCACTCATCACACCTTTGGCACTCCCGGTGACCTCGATGCAGGACTTATGGCCAGTCGAGGTGAGGGGTATTAGGGGTGCGGTGAGAGGAAAAAGGGTGGTGGGCAGTAGAGCTAGGAAGCAGGAGATTGGTTTTGACCAATGTAACTTTGACTAAATACAGTTTGAGATAACAACATAAAAAGGAAAAAAATACAATAAATCAGTGCAAGAAAACAAACAAATAAGAAATGAGGGCGCAGGAGGCGAGACAAAAAAGAGATGAACAGAGGCAGAGAGGCTGGATAAGCAGCTTCCTCAGCTGTAGCTTGGTTTAATGTATTTACAGTGGATTGCATCAGAGTGCGGTACTTAAAGGGGCCAGTGCAATCCAACAGGGTCATCCATAGTGTGATAGGCCTCTCATAAAGTCACTTAGGTCACCACAGGGAGGACTCCTGCATGTCACCATTCATACACATGTACAGGTATAGTCACCGTGTGTTGGAGGTGAGATAGATAATCCTCACACAGCCTAATATAACATGCAGTCTCCATTTTAGAAGACGTACCTTCAGCAATTTTACAAGCTAAAGTTGAAAAAGGAACCCTAATCTTTAAGGTAGTAACCTCAACTAATGTTGGCATAACCATAGCTAAAGAGAGGAGAGGTGCTGTTATGGGTAAAATAGTAGATTATTCTAAGTAGAACTTAAACATATGGTTGATATGACAAAATATAAAAAGAACTCTTAAATAAGCATAGTAGAATTTGCAAGATGAATCATAACATTTTTATTGACAGCTCCCTGGGTGGCTAGATGGCTTGCAGACTGTCCAGTTGGGTACTTGCTTGGTATAGTATAGCTGCAGTCTTAGTAATACCTAATGTAAGTATGTTTAGAAATGCCCTGTAAACTGAGCATACAAGAATCTATTACAAATTCAAGCCATAAGCCCTCGTAAAAAGGCCAATATGAAGTTTAGGTAAAGGGGGAATGAGACAGGCAATGGTGCTGAGGGAAAAGTTGAGAGTTCACAGCTAAGTTCACGTGGGCGCTGCACTGGGTTTCTGGCCAATTCTGAGATTGGAATATGCTTCTGACGGTTCCAGTGTGAAATGGGATCAGGAGAATGTGTGGTGGTGGTGGTGGTGCTGGTCTTCACATACATTCTGAAACATTAAACAAGCAAAACAGCAAGACAGAGCACTTGAGGGAATTACTACTAGTACAAGTTCAGTTTGCACAAGTGCTTCAGGTCAAGTTTTTAGCTGTTGAAGAAACTAAGTGTAGAGTTCCCTCCACTCCCCTCTACTGTATGTGCAGTGCTTTTAAGGAGTGCCCATATACTCTCAGCAGGAGGGAGGAAGAAAGACTGAAACTAACATTTACATACTGTGAGGTCATAACCAGAAATTTATTGATTACTTAGGCTGCCTGTGTACTCGTGTTAGTGAAGTGAGTGGATGAAATGATGCCTTCAGATGCCGAGAGAACGCGCAATAAAAAAACAAAACAAGCATGGTCAGGTGTAAGTGTCTATAAGTTGGCAGAATGCAATTAACAAAATACAGTGTACTGTAAATGTTAGTGCTCTTATCAATATCCTTGCAGTACTTGGTGATGATTGCCCAAATGGACTATAAAATCAAAAAGTAGCACATGACTAGCAAAGACTTGGGTTTTATCTGCATTATGTTGATGAGGTGGATAGAGATGAGCAATATTGGGAATATAAACTTTCAAATTCTATATGGACTATTGTGTTACTGGAAAACTGTAGCGACAACAGTGTGTGAGCAGTCAGGGATATACTGTCTCAATTCTGAAGTAGACAAGGAAAAAAGACCTTCTCTACACCTGACATATCCACACACACACAATTAAAACCTGACATGCTTTTCTTCTCTGTCATATAGGCTACACTCTTACGGTATACAGCATGTGGCACGCAATTCTGACTGTAAACCAGGACTATGAAGCCCAACACCCAGTGCCTAGGGACACTTTTTCCTCTACTCCTTTACTCATCTTGTGCTCCCCCAGCCTCCTCCATAACAAGAACTCTAAAACCCTAAAAAACACTCCTCAGTTGCAAAGTAAAACTTACAGCAACATAATCCTCAAAAATTATACTTTTCTTTTTTCTTACTGGTTTATATGTTGAAATAGAAATGTCTGTAGACAGCAAGCACAGGGACACGAAATAAGCGAAGGAGAAGTTGGTAACAGATACTATATAAAGCAAAAGCAGGTAAGAAGTTTGAGCAAGAGCCTGAGAAAGGAGGAAATGGAATCTGGAACAACTGACCAATCACCTTTATTATTTCAAAGCAACATTGCTGGAGGTATTTTATTCTTAAAACGACACTGATTGTATTAATTACGCTTTCTGGTTGAGTGGAAATGCTTGTTCATTGTTCCTGGTAACAGAGGCAGTCAGTACAAGAAAAAAATCTAACTGTTCCATATCAAGGAACATTTTACTGCTACTAATGTGACTTAAATACCTTGTTCCACAGCTGAGTGAGCTAGCACCTGCTGCAAGTGGCTAGCCTATTACAGTTCAGTAAAGAGCTGTTGCTAATTTTCTGATTCAATTAGCATGCCTCAGAGCTTTCCAGCCTAATTGCAAACTTCTTCACAGCTACCGCCCTGATTAATCACTGCCCATCTGTGAATCATTGAACACCAAACTTTGTTTTAAAATGTCTGTTTTCACATATAATTGTTAGTAGTACAGATATTTATTTGCATTATATAAATGTTTTGTTTAGTTAAAATGCTCAATTCTAAACAAGATTTTTTGATTTGGTGCACCCATTGCTTTAAACGTGCCCACTACTGTTGCAATATTACCACCAGTAAATGAGTAATAAGTAGTATAAAATAGGTAGTCAAAAAATAATATAGATAAATAGCCAAAAAATAATTTTGTTTTAATGTTGTCTCTAATGTAAAGGAACTATAACTATAACTATAACTATAACTATAGCTATATAATACAATACTGTGCCCATGGACATTTTATATATATATTTTTTTTGTATTATATTGGTATGGAATAACTATTATCTAGTACTGAGAATGGTCTTGGCATAAAAGTCCATCTCACCTCTCCCATCAGACCATGTCAACAGATGTGTTTACCAGGTTGCTGTTCAGTGTTTATATGTGTTGAGTTGACCTAGGGAGCCCATGAAAAATAGCGACACATGACAGCTGATACATGTATTGACAATGGTCAAGGGCTGGCAAAAACACAACTCATGCAGGATTAAACAAAAGCCACAGGGGAAAAGATGTGAAAATCAAGAAAAATGATCAAAAAGAAAGAATTGGTGCTGAGGTGAGCACAGTGACCACCCAATAAAAAAACAAAACAAAACAGAAATAGGTTTAGATATGTGTAGCTTAGGTCAATCATGGCAATGCTGACTGAGGTTACTGTATTATTCAGTCAGCTATAGTTACTTCCGGCTATCATAGGCCCGGGTTCGTCACTGTCAATCCCACACAATCCTCTTCTCTGTTCTCCAACTCAGTCCTATTGACACATCTAAAACCAAGGTCATAGTAGTGTTTACACAGCCTTTAGCCCAAATTACATCATCCAAACTCTGGACTGCTAGATGCATCTCCCTATCAGAGAGAGAGAGAGAGAGATAATGACCTGGCAGACGGCAGTGCTGCTAAATGTGTAAAGAGAGAGAATAAGGGATAACAAAGAGAAATGAAATAGAGGGAGCCACTAAGGGTTTAAAGTGTAACTAGAAGGAAATGGTTTGCACACACATACTATGGTTGCACCTTTCACTTGCCTTCAGTGACAAAACTAAGAAACAAAGTAATGCATACTGTTCCTGGCTCCCAATAATGATGCATAACACGGTGGCTGCACAGAAATATAATACCAATATGTCAGCTCCCTGATTTGATCACAATTTGCATGGTTATAATAGCTTATTGACCGGCCCAAGGTTGAGCATGGGCCAGACGGTGTCACTGTAATGACTGGTCTCGTGCCTCCAACAGTTGATTTCAAGCCTCTGTGGCTCATTCTCCCGCTCCCTATCTCATCAATACCCAATCTTGATCCCACTATTTGTTTTCTGACAAACTTCTGCTCTCTTCCTGCGTGACCTAACCTCCTTACCCCCCCCCCCCCCCCACACACACACACACACACACACACAATTTTTTTCCATAAATTTTATCATATTTGTATTTCCAGTGAAGATCAATACCCACACAATTTATTACACCTCCCAAAATCATCTTGAGTCTCAAACATTTGATGTAGGTAATGTAGATAATGTTGCCAAAACCTAACTTAGCCTAGGGTCTGCAAAGTTCAAAAGTCACAATACAAATTAAAAAATCGGGCATGTATGCTTTATTACATCGTTAGCTCAGTGTTTACTAAAAACAAAGATAATCATCTTTCCTTTAAAAGCCAAATAAAACACTTGACCTGTAGCTAATCATTTTAGTGCTTTTTGTGTGTGTGTGTGTGTTTGATCTGAATTTCTACTTGAAAAACATTATATCTATTGTCTGATAAATTCAAATATGTCTCTGTTTGGCTGTTATAAAGTCATTACCGGACTACAAAGAGGCAGAGAATAAAAGAATAAATAAAAAAAGGCTGGTGGAAACAGGCGAGCAGTGGTCCTCAGTCAAGAGGTCAGAGTGAAAGCAGTGCGGCCATGCCTACTGTGGCCACTCAGCTGGAACAAAATGTGGACGCCGCGACGCCAACTATTGGAGAGCTGCCAAGTGACTCTCACCCTGCTGTGTTCTGTCAGTCTCTGTTTAAAATGGGTGGGAACTTGCCTTCAGCCTCGGGCCCAATCCTGTTGCACCCTTTTCTCTATACGCATTTTGCACTCATTCAGATGTCTAGCTAAACATTTTCATTACTGCAAGCGCTCAGAGGTGGACGGAGAGGCTTTTCTAACTTGTTCCTTATTGGAGGTCCATAATAATAAAGCCAACATGATTTCCTAAAGTCTTATTTTTTCATAGATGATTTCTGTTACAACATACTATTAGATGATTACACAGTTTTCCTTCAATCTAAGAAAAAACAAAAACAAAACTGACGGACATTGTCTGACAGAAGGCTGAATTTATGGATCTTGCCTAAAAAAATATTCTAATCATACATTTGTGCAAGTCCATTCAGCCTATGGAAATGACAATGGGTCCAGTTGGCTGGTCCTAACAGCTGAGGGTGATCTGAATATCACTGTACCTCAGCACGAATACACAGACCATCTGTGAACACCAACACATGACAGAGCAAATAGGATTACAGTATGGAGGAAGACGAGGAGGATGATCCAAACACCACAATATCGTTTCTAAGAAGAGATGTGGATGGGACAAGCCTTTGGGGCATGGGTGGGTTATGATGAAGGGTTTACTACGAGGGTGGGGCAGAGGCTTAATTGGTCAGGGGTCAGACATACGGTGCACAGCTCTAATGGCAGACTTGTTTGTGCTCAACAGCTTAGCTTAGGTTTAAAAAAAATGTCAAAACATAAACTTCATTCATCATTCGCCAAGGGACATAAAATGTACCAAATAATTTATTGTGTTGTAGTGTAAACTTGTGAGCTAATAGCCCATGCTGAGTCGAGGTTACAGGTCAATTTTAAATCAACGTTTTATCACAAGGTCAGTGTCAACAGTAATCAGCCCTTTGAGTAATACCCTTGATCTCTTTTGATTTTGGAAATAAACACTTTCACATAAGAAAATGAAAACGTTTCCTTCTAAAATCAGGATATATCAAGGATTATCATGTGATTTGTCCACTAATTTTGAATGTATTAAAAGATTACAGTTGAATGAGAGGATTAAAGGTCTTTCAAGAAACAAGCATTGACATATAATGACAAAAAGAAAATACATAAAAACAAAAACAGATTTAATGTGGTGAGCATACCCATAAAATGTATTTTGTAATTTAATGTATTTAATGTATTTTTAAAGTATGTATTTATTCATTGAGAATGAAATCCACTTGAATTGAGGTGGTGCAGTAGCATCCACATTGAGAGGATATGGCAGGATATAGCTTCTAGTATACCTAAGTGGTGTTGGCCTTGAGTATTCAAGATGATCTAATATGAACACATTCGGAGAAGCCCTCAGGAGCCAGTCTGACATGTGACTGACTATGACACTTCAAGGTCAAAGGTCAATACAGATTTCAGCAAATCTGAGCAGGCACGGCATGAGATTATATTCAGCCAGGGAGGGGGCATGGCTTGGCCTCCAACCCTTTCCTGCTAAGACCCTTGAAGTTTTTTACCGTGACCTAGACTTGACTCCTTCATCAGGGATGTTAGCTATACTAATTACTGCCTGATAGCAGCCTGGTGCCAAATACAATTTACTTCCCCTCAACTCTCTTAGACTGAACTCGATTGGCTGGTGCCAACCTCACTTAGTGCTTATGAAGTGTTTTAAACACAATGTACCAGGCTCCACCTTTCCCCCTTTGCAAGGCAACCTTTTCTTTTGTTTAGGGTTTGTTATCTGACCGCATGTTGTTCACAGGGCAAGGTTAGGGCCAAAGGGGAGCTGCTCAATGTATTTTTTGAAGGTCAGCAGTCATGCAGTCTAAAAGAATAAAGCATTTCATAATCCAAACAAAAGGGGATTAAAATGGCGCCAAAGATGGATTTGGAACTGGCACTGACCTCACCTCTATGCATATCAAGCTTTAAGATATATTTCTTCTCTCCTTTAGGAGAAAATGTAAGGTAGACAAACTGGAAGGGGTGCTGGAGGTACTCAATAGCCAGGCGACTTTGACTCAAGGGTAAGCAAGGGCACCATCTCCTGAGTCAAGAAACTTACACTATCAACTGCCCAAACTTCATGTATTTGGCCTTGTTGTAAGTCTCTGAGACAACTCCCACTACTCACTCCAAAAGCTTGTCAATTCTGGGAAAGTCAGGGTGGCCTCAAAACATTGCAGCCTTGTCAGTCATTATCAACTCTGAGTGGACAAATTGGTGTGTATCAGTGTGTGTACATGTGTAGGACAATCTCGAAACATGCCTGAATCTGTGAACATAAATGCAGTTTGTGTGTGTATGTGTGCGTCAATGAGCAAGCGGCCTGTCCTTTGTTGATTAGATAGGAGGCGGACATACCAGCTGACCAGCATACATGTTCAGAGGCTGCCGGGTTGAAGTGGTGTTTTTCCGTTGGCTCTGTAGTTTAGCCCTGAGAGGCTAAAAGAGGTGATAACCAGTTTGTCTCTAGGTCAACATGATAACATGGAAGCACAGCATTCTTCTTCATGGGAGCCAACGCTTGCAGGTCTGAGCTGTGTGTATGAGCATGAGTGCATGTTCACATATTATAACAATACAAAAAGAAGCGCCTTTAGAATAGAGCTCCATAATATAAGTAAAATATGCAATATGTGCTAACTATGTTGAATATGCAATAACAATATGGTTGGCGATAACTAGTTAAGGGTTTATTTAACCGTAGACACAAAACTAATCATTAGTTTTGACTTTCCTGAAATTTATATGACAAAGGTAACTTTGTTCAGAGCATTTTAATGAGATGATTTAACTAGATAAACTAGATAACTTAATGTGTTTTTTTCCCCAAGTCTTTGTTACTATGACTGTGTGCCTGACACTTCCCTCTCCAGAAGTCAGGTGACTCAGAGGACTAAGGTTGTTGGGTGCTGCTCAGAGCAGTGACAGGCCAACTGTGGTCAGAAGATGTTGGTGGATAAATAAGCAAAGTAAGAAGCCAGAGCTGAGGATTAAGAGCCATAGCATCAGTGAAAGATCAGTGCAGTCTATCTCATTACTCCCAGGTACAATATGCACAACAACTCCCTAAGCACTTTATAATTGCTACCTCCCTGGCCATAAACCAGCTGTTTATTACTTCTTTTTACTCCTCAGTGCTATCGCTGTGTGAAAAGGAACAATCGTCCTCTAATTGCCAAATTTCTCTAAT